>OX421468.1:2400000-3075000 GCA_949126895.1 Eilema caniola
GTGGATGATTACAATGACAGATTTGTGGAAATTGTCCAAACGACTGGGTCTAAGATCTTCAAAGCCCGTCGTTCACAAGGAACCAAAAAGATATCGGACCTCACCAACAAACTTATGGAACAAAGACGAAATTTGGTTCTGCAGTCCTCTGAAGATGCTACTCAGTATCGGCGTTTAAACAGACAGATCTCCAAGTCCTTGACTCGCGACCTACGCCAATTTAATACGACTCGTATTAAGGAGGCGATTGAGAGCAACAAAGGCTCAAAGGTTTTCGCAAGGGATCTGTCTGTTGGTCAAAGCCAACTGAATAAGCTGAAGGCGGAGGATGGCAGAATTATTTCGTCAAAGCCGGAGCTGTTGGAAGAGGTCGAGAAGTTCTACGGACAATTATACACGAGTGTACGGCAATCTGTTAATAATCTGGCCAAAGACCCAAGAGCCAGATTGACCCGACACTATACCGAGGATATCCCGGACGTCAGCCTGTACGAGATTAGAATGGCTCTCAAACAGCTAAAGAACAATAAGGCACCGGGTGATGATGGGATCACGGCTGAGCTTCTAAAAGCTGGTGGAACACCGATACTTAAAGCTCTTCAGAAGCTATTTGATTCCGTCATACTCGAGGGACGAACGCCTAAGGCATGGCACAGAGGTGTGGTGGTACTCTTCTTCAAAAAAGGTGATAAAACCTTGTTGAAGAATTATAGACCCATCTCGCTTCTGAGCCATGTCTACAAGTTGTTTTCGAGAGTCATTACGAATCGTCTCGCTCGCAGGTTCGACGACTTCCAGCCTCCCGAACAAGCCGGTTTCCGAAAAGGCTTTAGCACCATAGACCACATACATACGCTGCGACAGATTATACAGAAGACTGAGGAGTATAATCAGCCACTCTGCTTGGCGTTTGTGGACTATGAGAAAGCCTTCGATTCGATCGAGACCTGGGCTGTGCTACAGTCTCTCCAACGGTGCCAAATTGACTATCGATATATCGAAGCGCTGAAGTGTTTGTACGAAAACGCCACCATGTCAGTCCGCCTCCAGGATCAAAGCTCAAAACCTATCCAGTTGCAGCGAGGGGTGAGACAGGGAGACGTTATATCTCCGAAACTGTTCACCGCCGGCCTGGAAGATGTTTTCAAGCTCCTGGACTGGAGAAGACTCGGCATCAATATCAACGGCGAGTACATCACTCACCTTCGATTCGCTGACGATATCGTAGTCATGGCTGAGACCTTGGAAGACCTAGGTACAATGCTCGAAGACCTCAGTAGAGCCTCCCAACAAGTGGGCCTCAAAATGAACATGGACAAGACGAAAATTATGTCAAATGTCCATGTCGCACCCACTTCTTCTTTAAAGGTTGGAGACTCTACACTCGAAGTTGTCGACGAATATGTTTACCTGGGACAGACAGTCCAGTTAGGCAGGTCCAACTTTGAGAAAGAGGTCAATCGTCGAATCCAACTCGGCTGGGCAGCGTTCGGGAAGCTTCGTAATATCTTCTCGTCCAAAATACCGCAGTGTCTCAAGACTAAAGTCTACGATCAGTGTGTGTTGCCAGCGATGACCTACGGAACTGAGACTTGGTCCCTTACTATGGGCCTCATAAGAAGGCTCAAGGTCACCCAAAGGGCGATGGAGCGTGCTATGCTCGGAGTTTCCCTGCGTGATCGAATCAGAAATGAGGAGATCCGCAGGAGAACTAAAGTAACCGACATAGCACACAGAATCGCCAAACTTAAGTGGCAGTGGGCGGGGCACATAGCTCGTAGAACAGATGGCCGTTGGGGCAAGAGAGTTCTCGAGTGGCGACCACGCGCCGGAAGACGCAGTGTAGGCAGGCCTCCCACACGGTGGACCGACGACCTGGTGAAGGTCGCGGGAAGAGCATGGATGCGGAAGGCGCAGGACCGGTCACTGTGGAAATCCTTGGGGGAGGCCTTTGTCCAGCAGTGGACGTCTTTCGGCTGAAATGATGATGAATGATGATACCCTATAAGTATAACACATGCCTACTTGGCTAAATGTAGATATATTATGAATAATAATCTATAATATTTAATTACATTAAGCTGACACAAATTGTATGATATTAAATTACCTCCCCGTTGCGCAGCGACATTCTCGCCTCATCTTGTTACTGCCCCTCTAGACAAGTGACAATTCGTTGTATGGGAATACGAATGAATGGGATTTGACGTATTTGACAGTCTTTAACGCATGTCATAAACGTCAAATCCCATACATTCGTCATTCTATTCTACCGATCGCCGACCAACGAATTGCCACTTGTCTAGAGCGGCTGATCTGATCACACGTCTGTGGGCATCTCACAAGCTTCGGGCTAGTTAGGAAAACGGTTTTAACATAAATAAATAAATATTAGGTATGTTCAAAGATTAACCTGCATAAATATTATTATATTTTCTTATTAAGGTAAGTTTTTAGTTGTATCTAAGTAGCGTGTATACCTCAAGACACCTTATAAAATATATAAACGCTCTTTATATAATGAATTTTATTGAGTAAATAACTCCGATTACTTGCACCAAATAAAAGTATTTTACGAACTTTATAATGTGGAAGATATAGCGAAAATGTTTATGTTAAAACGCGGGATGTTGTCCGTTCTGGCGGTATACTGGGCACGTTTTCAGGCTTTGTTATATAAAAATTCGATACAATTTAGTTCCACTAGAAATTAAAGCCACAACTTTTTGGTAGAGCGTAAACATAAGCCTTAACTTAGTACACAGTAGCTTGACGGGACCAAAACGAGATTTGGCTGTGTGTATTGTACCTACATATTAACCCTAAACAATGAGCGAATATATTTTTAGAATTCATAGTATGTCTAAATCCCTCATTGTTCTAAAACCAGGTGACGTCATTCGCGAGTAGTATTTAGGTTCGTTTGATTTCGTTTTGTTATGTCTCGCAGTATACTTTACTGATTCGAAGGCAGTCATAACAATGTGAACAGGCTTGCCTATATAGTGTTATGAATGGGTACCGAGACGTTTGAAACTACTATGGCTGTATTGAAATTACGTCGTATCTTATTGTAAACTGTTACCATGGTTTATAAAAACTAGCCAGAAGTATTATGTAGGTATCGCAGCCAACTAGCGCTAATTTTCTGTAAATACACCTCTGCCTACCCCCTCGCGGATGTACAGGTGTGAGTATATGTATGTATGTATGTAATTTTTTGTGTTATTTAGAGGTGGTGCTCCATTTTACGAATAGTCTAAGCATTAGCCAGCCAGGTTATTAAATGTTGTAATAAACGTTACGGCTGAATATAATCCAGGCCGTTCATTGAATGGCGCCGTTTTGTTAACAGCCTAGGCAGTTAATTGGAAGGCTGATAAAGCTAGTTGGCTGCTAAATACTTATGAATAATGAATATTCCTATTACTTTCCATCTAATGGTGTGTTTTCAATTCAATACTCAAAAGTTAAAAGTTCATTCGATGAACTCGTAACCCCTCGATTGCAAGTCCGATACTTCAACCTTAAGCTATGCCCGCTTCAATTATTTCAATATTCATATGTTGTGTTTCTGACTTCCTTTCATACGTGCAATTCTCTGCTTTTACATAGATTACTAATGGCATTAAAAATAATTTGGATATAAATAAAGACTATTAAAATATTGTGTTAAAACATTTGAATACGATTACATCGGCTTCAACTCCAACTAAAATACTAGATAATTGCATAATAAAATTAACATTTGTAACTAAATTATGCCTATCTACTTAATCTTGAAAAAATCAACATAATGAATGAATTTAGTTATAAGCACACCTTCGGACTTCCATATTTTTTCTATTGCTTTGCATATCAGATGTTGGCTAACAGTTTCATATTAGTTTCCTGTTATAGGTATATCCCATAAACAACGGTTTCGCATCACTATGTATGGACAGGAAAATATATAGATATCCTATTACCTGTCCAATCAATCGATACACACTTATCATCATATTTTTGCTCGCACCATATCGTTGTTTTCGAGAACTCTCTATCTATAATATAATTCTGATGCATAAATATCTGTGTCACTTTGCCCAACTCGGAATCGAACTGGGTAACACGCCAATTTTTCCTACTAACTAGTGCGTTTAGATCTCTAGAAAAAGCAATCTCACATCATCTTATTTGTTGTTGTACCGTACCATTCATGAATAGTTACAACACACATTTGAGCTTAGATTACCAGGTAAACATAATCAGCAAGTAGGTAGTTAGCTACAGCTAAGTACATGTATAATACAATGTCATAAAAAAACTTCGAACAAAGAATGTTCGTTATTCTTATAACTGGGTTACACATCGCGTGTCCGCTGCATATACGCTCCGAGCGACAACCGTGAGGATATCTGATATGACGTTTCTGACAAGCGAGCGGTTCAACCGACCTCAGATGGCCTTACATTGTTTGTAGTAAATGCTGAGTTTCAATCAAATTTGTACTGGCATTGAACTATCAAATCCATAGCATGCAACTCATATTTACTACATAAATGATATGCTACCCTAGTCAAATATGTAGAATATATTTCGAAATATGAATGTAGCAGCAATTTGTTGTTGCGTATAATTTTTTATGAGTGTTGTTGATTCTAATAACATTTTGTCCGACCCGAAAATCGAATCCAGGATTTCAACAAAAACCCGCAAAAACAACCACAAAACCCCCATTACACCTAACCCACAATTTTGCGATATTATCACTTGAATTTTATACAGATTCATAATAAAGCTTATCTTCATTTTTGTTATCTTTTGAATTCAAGACATGCGTGTATAATTCTGGCGTTGGATCAGGGCTACAGAATTAAAACGATTGGTTCCATGGGGCACGGGGTCTGAGTGAGAGTGACACCCGTGAAATGCACCAGACGGGACCGCTACTTTTTTATACTACCTTATTATTTACCTGTGATGTGAATGTACTGACAACGTAAATTAAGAGGATATTCTCGCTAGAATGCGCCTATTGTTTATATGTAGGTAATCCATACTAATAATCTTCCATATATAATCACGACGAATCCACAAACTTAAAATTGGGCAGGTACGTATGTTCCTCATAGGGTGTGCAGACATCCGCTATGAACGGATTATACGAAACTCGAGGAGGTAAAACAGGTCAACGCGTACAAAGTCGCGATCAGGCGCTAGTAATATTATAAATGCAAAAGTAGTTCTGTCTGTCTGCCGTGCTAAATCAGATCAACCGATTTTGATAAAATTTGGTACAGAGATGGACTAGAGCTTCAGAAAGGAGGCTCGCTATATTTGGTCGTGATAGCCAAGCATTACAATTCAGTTTAATAGCTAGTTACAATTCAGTTCAGTTTAGCTCTGCAATTCTTTAAGTATTGCTCGTTCCATATATGTCATGAACCTAAATCGCGATAAATAAGCCTTGTAAGTTTTGTAATAATCTGTGCTTGGTGAATTTGAGCTCATCCATGGCGTTAGTACCCCGTGCTATCCTTAAAATACGCGCATATTAAGCGCATAAGAACGAGCAATACGCAGCGTCGAGCAGCGCTGCAACAGCCTTGATAGAACTTAACTAATTTGCCCATCTCCAGTCACGCAGTCCGACCAAAGAGAATTTCTATTAAGGCTGTCCCAGCGCTACGCTCGACGCTGCGTCTTAAAAGAATTGCACAGGAAACGGCAGTCGCCCTCACTAAAGTCACGATCAGTCATATCTAGAACATATAAGAGGCTCCTTAGTGCAAACTTTGGATACAACTGATACTACAGGTGTGATATTGATGTGTGAAGAGGCGTTCACTTACTCGCTTATCAGTCCTTTTGTATAGGAATATAATCGGCTATTGAGCAGTCCGACTGGGGAAGTGCCTCCGCCCTACAGAATACCGCGGCCATAATAACCTCGTGTTTTGTTCCGGCGGTGAGTAGGGTAGCCAGAGCTGACTGGAGAGTTTTTGTACTGTCAGTGGGAAGACCAAAGGTTAATTCCTGCTTTGTCTTCTACGCTGACGGCACAGAAACTCTCTGTGTTTACAGGGTCGGCAGCACGTTGCTCGTTGTGTTGCACTCGTCCATTGGCCACGGAAACCACTTTTCTTTTCCATCGGGTGGGCCGTGTGCTTGTCTATCACCTCAGTGGTATAAAAGAAAAGAAATGGTAACGTTACCTACCACAAGAGGTATGGAATTCCACGACGCATCTTGTATAATACTAATTTTAACTGATGTTTATTTTTTTTTGTATAGTATTTATATTTCTTACTGCGTTAAATAAATTACTTTTGTCTTATGAAATGTATCAATAGTCAATACTTTATCCCTATTACATTTGTTTTCGTAACGCGGTTTTCTCTCCCGAAATGTCAATAAAATTGCTCCGCCCGTATTCAAGGTGAAGAAGATTGTGTTTAGTGACCATTTCGTGCATCATAGTTTGCACATGTTCACTTGACACCATTTCATCATCATTCAGCATTATATGCAAAGGTTAGATCCGTTTACTTATCTACAGGGTGTAATCGTTAAGTGTGTCCAGGCGATTATTCCGTAACTATTACAGATATCAAAAAACTTTAAACTGATATCGAAAGTACGTTACCTAATGAGTAAAATGACATCAATAACTTTTTTTAAATCTAGCGAGAGGTATCTAAAATTTTGACATTAAACACTCCCATACATTTAGTATGAGATTAGTAGAAAGGTTTGTTTCCTTATTTTAAGTGATCAAGTACTCATTTTACCTTAATCATATTTTATGATTCCGTATAATATGACAATGATGATTTTCAAATAGATACATATGCAAATTAATTATTTTACCACTTGAAATAAGTAATAAACCGTGTTTAAATATCGCATTAAGTAATTTGAGCTAACTGAAAAGCAACACACTACAAAAAAAAGATACTCTTTGTTGTTCGTTCTAAATTCAAAACTTTTATCTCGGGTTGCGTTAATAATCGTGATTGTTTCATTTATTGATTGCAAAATGGCATATTCCAAAAGAGAAAAGAGAGATATGCTAAAAATTGACTACAAATATGATTGTAACAAAAGAGCGGCCATTATCGCCTACAGAAGAGAGTACCCAGATAGACAAGTCCCTTCTGGTATACGTACCTAAAACCTTTCTACTAATCTCATACTAAATGTATGGGAGTGTTTAATGTCAAAATATTATATACCTCTCGTTTGATTTTTAAAAAGTTATTGATGTCATTTTATTCATTAGGTAACGTACTTTCGATATCAGTTTAAAGTTTTTTGATATCTGTAATAGTTACGGAATAATCGCCTGGACACACTTAACGATTACACCCTGTATATTTATCCTGATATAATAAAGCTGCGGAATTTGGTTGTTTGTTTGGTTGAACGCGCTAATCTTAGGAACTACTCGTTCGAAATTCAATTCAATCTTTTTGTGTTAAATAGTCCGTTTATCGACGAAAATTATAGGCTATATTTCATCACGCTACTTTTCAAGGGAGCGGATCATAAATGTTAACAAATCTGCCAGATTTTCATACACTATTTTGAAGACTAAAGAATTACGAGCTCAAAGGGGTTACGGGGTTTCAAAATATTCCATGGGCGAAACACTTGGGGGCGCTCGGCTAGTATCTTTATACATATAGTACGTTGTGCAGCGTTTGTCTGTAGTTCTGCTATACATAAAATGCTCACATATTTTCCCCCTGCTGCAAGCAGATACAGCAGTCTGTCAACTGTTTCTATCTTTACACACTAAAATCCAATACGTTTTTTTTCTTCATTCCAATTCACTCTATAAGTCTGTTACTTTTGCCAGTTAAACTCAATTATTTCATCGGGTCATACCTAGGTACCAATACCTACCTACCTACAGTTGCTACAGTTAATGCTTATCAACTGAAATTTCAAACCGCAGCCTGTTTTTATATGTAACAGTAGCTTGTTTTTGCCAAGCGTAATGAGCAATGTGTTAGATAAAGTACGGTCGTATACCTTCGGACAAATATCTTAGACTACAATGTGCACAAAATGTGCTCTATACGTTTAGTACACGTCTCTTGGTTGTCTTTAGAGGATAGCACGGAGTGTTACAACGGGGGAGGAGCTAAAATTCACCATAGATTAATACGCAACCGATATCACTGCGAGATAAGGAAAACTCGAAATAACACCCTGTACTAACCCGTCTGACCAGCGTGAAAATAGTATGCCCTTTGTCCAACATTGGAAGAGGCCTATGTCCAGCAGTAAGCTGCGATAGGTTAATTGATTAATTGAGAGTATTACAAACCAATCCGCGTGACAGGGCCTCGTTTGTCTCGCGACTTAGGTCCAAGATATATGTCCTGAAGTATACAATACATCACGAGTAGTGCGACATGCTCGTAAATATGCGTCGGCGCACGTGTTGCGCGGGAGTCGCGCCGGCGAGTGACACTCAGTAATTAAGGTCTTAGATCCCATGGGCCTCGACACAAATAGAATCTTTGTTCGCCAGCGCGCAACAGTTCCTTATGGTTTATTTTCTTAGTCGTTCCATACGTTTAGTTTGTATTTTTAAAAACTGTATTTGACGTGTTTGTTTTTGGAAGTTTTACAGACTTTCAGTTAGATGATTTATTGTAGTTTAACAGAATATACTACTTACTTTTAAACTCTCGCGTTTCATGATATATTAAGACAACGGGCATTAACGCGATCATGGTATAGATACTTACATACCTTTGATTGCCTGACGTTTCGACCACCGGCCGTGGTCACAGGCTGACTGACGTCAGGCAATCAAAGGTATGTAAGTACCTATACCATGATTGTGTTAATTCCCGTTCTTTAAGTATAGAATATACTACTTGGTGATTGTAGTACAGTTTCAAACTTTCGAAATACATTTTAGAAAAGTCGTTTTAAAAAAGCAAATTACATATAACTTTTAAGTTGCTACAAGTATAGTAATTCTTTTTAGATTAGGGTTTTTAGAGAAAAGTATATACGTAGTTGAAAATGCCTGGAAATGATGAGATGAAGAACAATGAACTTACGATGGGCTGATTGAATTATAATAATATATTATAAACTTAACTTACGGAGCTATTACATGGTAGGAATTATTTACTCATTACATTACACTGAATATTTATGTGAATACACAAATGGGGTTCTTCAAGGGCATTAAAAGGTTTCTACGGGGTCGGCAGCACGAGTGTAACGCCCCTGTTGTTGCACACGACCAAAGGACCCTGTAACCACTTTCTATCAGGTGGGGGTCGTACACGTACATACTAACATACATACCTACATACTAATGAAATCATTGCGTTAAGCAAAAAACGTTCAGATTAGTTAGACTGGATTGAAATCCAGTCTAAGATTTGTCACAGTATTTGACAACAGTTGTATAAACCTGTGCTCAAAATTCTATTCTGTAACACCAAGGCAGCATACATTCCACAGGCTAATTGGATGAAATTGTTCTAGTGACGGAGAGTTTATTCTCTACGTCGCTGTCGACGTTCGGCGTGCCCACTCCGCCACCCAACTCGCCGTACTCGCCGCTGCAGCTGGAGTTGCTCAACTGCTCGCAGCGAGTTCTTGTTACCGACAAGTAAGTCTTTAACACTATTATGACGTCCTGGTACTTTTGGTTTGGAATGCTTCCTAGTTGACGTGATGATTGGGACAGATTGACGAAATTGCGTTAGCCGGCGGCCTCAGGTATATGAAATCTCTGAAATAGGTAATTTGTTTAATGAAGGCAATAATTTTGTAAAGGTTTACTCTATTAACTAATTGTTACCTACAGTGCCTTCACCTCGCTCAAAGAATTAGTATCGCTATTCAGCGTGGTAATGCCGCCAGCCTTTTGGGCACAGTATCAGTAGAGGTCGATGGGGGAAAAATATTTCATAAGACATGATATTAAAGCACTCATGGCATTTCTCAGATTGATCTGGAAAGGTACTGCAAGAGAGAAAGCAACTCACGAACCTCTTCTTCTTTATTTCATGAATCACTATTTAATACTAGAACTTCTGTCCAGGGATCACAATAAAATGGAAGAGGCTAAACATGGCAAATGCCTTCAAGATACCTTATGTTGTCCTGGTGACCAGCGGCAAATGCTAGACAGCCTCAGCGTCATGCAGCCTCTAACAATCAAGACTGAGCAGGCGAAGCGATCGTGCAACACCTGCCTTACAAATTCGCCTAAAAAGGTAAGAATACTGTGACCTATTCTGCTATTACAAAAAAAATAACTAGGTGCTGGTTACCACCACGGAGCCATACCTTACATAAAGATCTGCCCTGCCTATCCCATAGTAGTCTTGTAGGTACGAGGACACACGCGGGGAGAGATCTATGGGTATGTAGAGGTCTAATTTAAATGATAAAAATGTAATTTATTCCGAAAGCATTAATAAGTACATTCAGCGCGGACCGCTGTCAGCCGACGACCTTGTCATCCGCCGCGACGCAGCCAGTCTCTGGTGAGCTTGCCGGCCAGGAACAATTTCATCTCAGGATAGTTTTATAAGTATTTGCATTCTCAATACATTCTGTAATCGTGGCTTCGCCACAGGTATCTGTATTCTTCACCAGACACATCAGTCGTTCGTATCGTTGACTACTGACACTACTGGTTGAAAAAGGGTATAGCTCCATAAATTATTATTTAACTGACAAATTGTAATAAATCATAATTTCTGAAATCTATTTTGAATATTATATTGACTTATGAATTCGATGAAATTTGAAATTTAATTTATTGTTTTAAAACTACATTTCTAAATAATTACACACTACTTAAAAGAAAACTAAAAGTTAAAATGCGTCGTGGAATTCATCCGCATCGCATGCCTCTTGTGGAAGTGTTCCCAGAAGACTGGCAGCATTGCCACGTGGTATGGCAATGCTTAATCTCTGACCTAAAAAGACGCCAGCCTTCTGGTCACGAGAAGCGTCGACCATACGCTTCGCAATCTCACTGAAGAGATTTCGGGCGCTCGGACCCCAAGGCCCAAACGTTTCGACTCCAAACGGCACAAATTCATAGAATCCAGTGAGATTGGAGTATTTGCGCCGCTTAAGAGCCTCTGCAGAAGCTGCAGCAGCACCAGCACAGCTAGTCGTGCCAGGTAAATGAGTAGGGGCAATGGTGTCGACGCAAGTTGCGTCCCACACCAGAGTCCTACCCATTTTCCAAGGCATTAATGACATACCATCCGGTCTCTTGCCATCGTCGCGCGCCAAACCGTTTGGTTCAAGCACAGCTGGCACACCGGCGGTGACAAGAGCACGGCGGATTATGTCGTTGAGGTTGGCGTGCCGTGGAATTCGCCCAGTGCTCCTGCAGCACGACAGGCCATGGTGTCCAAGTCGATCAACTGCTTCTCCACAACGGCATCGATGCGGAGAAACACACGGCGCACCTAAGCGGAGGCACGTCGCGATGCGGAAGGTAGTGTCATCTAACATAGTTCCTACGTTAGATGACGGAAGAGCTTGTAACCAAAGACCCGATTCCCACACTCCAACTGCCAGTAAACGGGCATGCTCTGCAGCATTAGAGCAAGTATTTAATAAATTATGTCTTACTAAATTGCAGAGCGGCCGGTACTGTCTTTTCGGAACGAAAAGACAGTACCAGAGAATAGTGAAAGCCGAATGGATATTAATTTTGAGTAGGCGGTCCGAAATGTCATTAAAATTTTGATTTTTTTCCTCTATAAATGAGGTATAGGCTCTTCTAAGATTGGGGACCCAAGGAGACGTAGAGACTCTCTTTCTATAATTTTGATATTAGGAGCCAATGAATTGAATTTAGAGATAGTAGAATTTTTGTCCTAAACATCATTTAAAAATATCTTGCATTTGCAATCATTTAGATCTAAGCCAATTAATTTAAATTCATTTTTAATAAAAGCCAAATCTTGGAAAGCTGTCTCCACATCTCCCCCTAGAGTCCCGTCGTCTAGATACCATACATTAAATTTTGAATTTAACCGCCGAAAAATAGGTTGGATAGCTAAACTGAAAATTACCGGTCCAAGAGGGTCTCCTTGTTTACAACCAACAGAACAGCTGATTCTAAACCATTGTTATGTAAATATTAGATCAAATAATCAATATGTTAGTTTTTTTAAATATTTGATATAACATTTAACTCAAATGTGTTGCCAACTAATTTATTGTTTGACATGCTCTGATTTATTTATTGTTTGATACTTTAAATATTATGCCGTATAATTTTAAATATTAATGCCTGACATAATTGTTATAACCTGTTAATGAAAATCTCAACAATCATTTGTATGCCGTATGGTTGAATATGGTGATACTTCCACAACAACAATCAACATCAATGTACAATACCCATATTTCGCAAATTATCAGTATAAATAAAGAAATTAACTTATGTCGTTAATTGAACTAAAAATCGATTATAATGATTCTTCGTACAATATCCCGATGTTAGTACTAAAAATTGAAATAATAGGGGTTAAAGTAAATTGCCGTTTCATTGTAATAGGTACTTCGAATTGACATAGAACCTTCATGGTTTGAGATTTTTGAGTGAAACTTTTTCCACATGGTACCTATGTAGTTCTTCATTTAAAAATGTGCAACATTCGATTATCGACTTTCAGTTGTTTTTTTTATTCAGCTTAGACAAGAAAGATGGATACTTCGAAAATTCGAGTGATTTTTGAATACGAGTTCCGACGCGGAACTAACGCGGCAGAAACAGCTCGCAATATCAATGTTGCGTTTGGAGAGGGGACTGCTAATGAACGCACCGTGCGATTTTGGTTTAAACGCTTTCGTGATGGAAACTTTGATTTGAAGAACGAACCACGAGGAAGGCCGTCCACACCGGTGAATAACAATGAATTGAAAGACATGGTGGAAGCCGATCCGAGCCAAACTACCCAGGAATTAGCTGCATGGTTTAACGTTACCTTACCAACAATATTGACTCATTTGCGTCAAATCAATAAAATAAAAAAATGTGAAAAATGGGTACCTCATGATTTGACTGATCTGCAGAAAGAAATGCTGTTGAAACTTGTGTTGCCTTGTTGAATCGATACAGAAATGAAAGAATATTGGATCGAATTGTGACATGTGATGAAAAGTGGATTCTTTACGATAACCGTAAGCGAAAAATGCAATGGCTGACCCCAGGTGAAACGCCACAACAGTGTCCTAAAGCAAAGCTTACCAATAAAAAGGTAATGGTAACTGTTTGGTGGTCTCAGCATGGTGTTATTCACTATAGCTTTCTACGATCTGGTCAAGCAATAACGGCAGATGTCTACTGTGCCGAACTCCGAACAATGATAGCAAAACCAGCAGTGAAACAGCCCCGACTCATGAATCGATCTTCACCATTATTGCTCCATGATAACGCGAGACCTCATACAGCACGAGAAACCGTTTTAACTCTACAGGAACTGCAATTAGAAACTATCCGTCACCCTCCGTATTCGCCAGACCTTGCTCCAACAGACTACCATTTTTTTCGTGATTTGGACAATTTTCTATGTGATAAAAAGTTTTCTTCTCAGGAGGCAGTACAAAATGCTTTCACACAGTTTGTCGAATCTAGATTACCAGAGTTCTATCGCAAAGGCATAAATGACCTTCCTACTAGATGGCAGCAATGTATAGATAATAATGGTAATTATTTTGATTAAATAAATACATTAAATTAAAAAAAAAAACGAATTTCAATTTGTCAGTACAAATCGGCAATTTCATACTTTAACCCCTAATATAAACGACCTCTATGGTAGTAAGCTAAATACGTCTTTGATGTGCACAACACTGAAAAAATATAAATTGACATGGCGGGCGCAATAAAAATCGAGAGGGAAACGTATTTTTTGTGCGTTTTATATGCAAATAGTGAACTGAATTGATATCGTGGTGTGCGAGTAGAATGGAATTATTTATGTCAAGGACAATTAAATTGTACTTCATCATTGTTTTAAATGAATGTAAAAGAATAAAGTAAGTAACAGGTACGTTCAGAAATTGGCGGTTTTCTGTAAGACTTACAAACTTTTATAAGCGGTTGGTCGCTGGGTCAGCCGGGGTGCTTGGGTCAGCCGGGGTGCGAGGGATATGTCGCAAGACAACCTCACCTTCGGCCTAGCACCACGACCCACAGACGGCGTGCGGTTTAGTCGGTTCGAGTCCGACATAACCCACCCCTCCGGCTCCGGAGGGGCGGGTATCCGTGGGGATTTCCCGCACGTAAAAAAAAAAAAAAAAAAAGCGGTTGGTCGCCTTACTATTATGTTAGTTGTTAAGGCAGCCAACTATCCTGCAATGGCAGTCATAATCCCGCATTACAGTATATATTAGAACAGTCCCGTAAGTAATACATCAAATGCATCCCGCATGTCCCAACCCGCATTTCTTTAAATTAACAAGTTATATCTGTGAAATCTATTATATTTGCGAGTTTTTTTAAAACACTTATCTGATCAGACTTCCTATCCTAGCCTTGCCTCTAGCTATAAAAGCCCGCTTTGGCTATTTACAAAGTTGGAGTGGTATTATCAAGTCGCAGACCGCTTTCTATGTAAAATAAAAAATCTCTTTATCAGTGCCACCAACGGATCTTAAATCCACGGAAATGAACCATACATTTATATTAATTTAATTCATCAATTCCCAATGTTGATACTTGCAACAAACTTTTTCTAGTGGATAGATTTACTTCTTACTAATCTTAGCATTGATCCCAGTTGCATTCGATAATTCATAACAACAATGTCACGAAGAGAAAAGTATTCACGCCTTCCTTGAATCGGCGCAATAACCCATTGACATTATACCGTATTGGGACATTGGCTATAACTTGACTGACTAAATGGTGGACTCACCCATTACCGTTACGACAAAGGATTGTTTATTTTTTAAATACCAGTAATCTCGTATGACAAGTGTGCTTCTTCGAATGCCACCCATCTCACTGATATTCTGTCTATCATTTCTTGCAACAATAGAGGTATCACTTGCGCTTTGATACCTCCGTGGTAGGAAGGTGAACTAAAAATGTAAAAGAAAACCCTACAAACTCTATCAGATGCAGTTAAGTTCAATCGAACCCACCTATTCGTTCTGTAGGTGATAGTGCGATGTTTTTCTTATTAGGAGGCAGGCTCAAATATGATATGTACACACCCTCTACAGTCTGTGGTAGTCATAGCATTGCCTACCTCCCATTCCTATTTTCTCTCTCCCTAAGCACCTCATCTCTATTCTGTGCTCTTGGCTGCTAAGCGTCCACGGCCTTAAAAGTCACGGTAACTCCTTACTTTCATGTTTTCCGTGTGTTTTTTGCTACGTTTGTAGAGTAAAAATAGTTGTGTATTTCTATAAATCACGTAAGGTTAATTTGTTTTGTCGTACAATTCTTAAAATGTGTGCAGACGTCTCTTCAAAAAACTTTTCGTGGAAAAAGAACAAATATTTTGATTGTATAGTAAAAGTCAAATATGTGCTTGAGACCCAGTACACACATTATTTCGTGCTCACACATTTACTTTGCTTCATAGATCTGTCAACGCAGTACCGGCGACAATAATTAAACATCTAATTTATTCGTAGTCTTAAAACACGTTATCCTGCGACCCTGACTTCTAAAAAGAGTGAAAAGCAAAACAAAAGTCAAGAAAAGTGTTTATACTGGTATACCTCAGGGTACATAATCTTGGTGAGAGAAACGAGACCATGGCGAGTGCAGATTGTTTTCATATATTTGATGATATTGATTGGTGGATTTGAGCTCGCCCGCCGCCAGCACCCCGTACTATCCTCAAAAGACACCCAAAAAAGGCGAAGTGCTCTATAGCCTAACATGTTGAAAATTTAATTTGGAATGTGCAATACATATTTGCATATACTTCCGCAAGTATAATTAGTTATCACCAAAGAGTAGAACACGAATTACTACTAACATTAATTTAAATGATTGCTTAATATGTCAAAAGTTAACTAACTAATTTAGATTGTTGATAATTCTGATAATTAATGAAAAAATTGTCTCAACAGGTAATGCACACAGACGGAGGCTGTAGTCGAACGAACCCAGTGACGTGGTTAGGGGTCGCCGGTCAAAATGTGCAAGTCCAGGTCAAGCGTGAACCGCAACACGTTCAGGTTTCGGAGTTGGTGGCCGTCAAGCTGGAGCAGGCGTCGCCTGGTAACAAGCCCGACCACCCGCCTCCGGCAATACCGGCCTCGCTAAACAACGGTAAGCCGATATCTTACAGTTTTATGTTCACCTGGTACATTCGTACTGTATTTATGCGAGACGGCGATGAAAATGTATTCCGACGCTGCGCGACGACCAATAACTATGTAATTTCCTCCCTCTCTGTCATTTTCCTGACACCGATATATTTTGATATATTATGATGACGGATAAATTGCAAGTAAATAAGCAATTGCAAAATATAATTTTATTGATTGTTGAGAGAATTACATTTGGTTTTATTAACATTTATTATCCTAGGTTCGATTCCCGTCGGTATTGCGGTCGCCCGACAACGAGTAGGGGATGCGGGTTTACTCGCGGCGCTCTCTCAAAAAGACAATCAACAACGAATGCATGATTTGGGTAAGTCATTTTAAACGATCATTTTATACAAATAAATAAGAATAATTTATTGCATACACGTGAATATGTGTGTGTAGTTTTAGAAGTGGTTTTTATCTTTGCTGTCATTGGCAGACACGATATCGATAGCGCCGATAGTGCGCCGTCGCCGTTCGAAGCAATCTCTTTGCTACCTATGCTGGCCTGGTACTACTATGTATTTACTATGATGCGCTTGGTAATGAAAAAAAAAGTAAATTAAACTTTATTGAAGGTCGCATAGGTAGTCAATTGAGAAGCGAGCTTAATTCTTTAGCAGTAAGGCAGAGTTTGGTTCGGGACTTAATATTGTCAAAATCAGGTTGCTCCACTTTTTGTAGATACTTTATTACAAGTTGCCGTGTTCCGTTACTATTTGCTGGTTTTATTTAAAAGAATAGTAAAGATTTAGTTCGCCTGAAACCAATAAAAGCAAGAATCGAACGTTGAACTCGTAAGTCAAACGTCTAGTTTAATTGATTGCGCGTTTGAAATGAAATCGCTGTTATCGCTGCATCGCGCGGAATCGGTACGAACACGCGATCAGATTTTGATGGTACCGTGAATTATGGCGCCATTTCATGAATAAATAACAGCATTTCATTGTCAGTTACTGGTATACGCTTATTTTATGAGCTTAGAGAATAAATTCACATGTGCGAGCATTGAGATTTCACTTAGTGATGCTAGTAACCTTCACTTAAACTGCTAGGTACCAACCTATGTACTCCAAAAACATTAATACATTAACATTGCCAAATTATAAGTAATGCTGGCATTTTTTTGAAGTTATACATCTTTTGGCGCATCACGAAAAACCGACATCCTGAAATCAGCTAAAGTCAACATACACCCTGAAGTTAGCTATAGTCAACATTTTAGTTTTTCAAAAGAAGTATAACTTCTAACACGTGTACTAAGTAAGTACACGCACACTTTTCTTCTAACGAATCTATAGTCATTAGTGCTCCATTTTGAAACGTTAAAAAAATATCACTACTTAAATATAGACCAGTTACGTTGCCACGTGACCAGAAACGTACTAATTTAATACCGAGAAATTAACGTTCAAACTTAGCCAAGTTCAAAAAAGTAGACGGTACCATTTCTCAGAAACAGTAAAAAGTAAAACTTTAGCAGTTAAGACGTTTCGCAAACCTCAATTTACATCTTTAGCTACCGTTGAGAATATCGCCTTTAGGCCCTGACCACTCGCCCATTAAATGGTAACATCATCGCCCATTAGATGGTACAAACATCGATCGATCGACGAAAATCGCGCGATTGGAATCGACATTTGAAATTAGCTTCTCTTTGTTATTGTTGTACCATTATATCCACCAAACTACCAAATTACCAATATGAATTTGTGATCCCGTAAAAGAATTGCGTTCATGGGAACTGATTTAATTTATTTGATTGTTGAATTTCTGCAAAGCAGTTATTGTTATGTCGAACTAAACTGCGTTCAAACATTGAGTACGTACTAACTTAAAACCTGATAACTCAGTTTTGTTGAACGGATTTTCGCTGGTGAAAACAAGCCGTGAATTATAAAAGAGTTAAAGAGTTTTTAATAGCACTAATAATATAGAATTAACATTGACATAAATAATTTAAACAAAATTTCAAAAAATCCGACGAATTGAGAACCTTCTTTTGAAATACACTCGAGAGCAATGAATCCGGGTCACTCAAAGAATCCAAAAAATCTCGGAAAGTAAGAATGCTAGGTTAATGCATTAAATTGTATTTAATAGACAATTTAATACTCCTTAAATGAAAGTATTAAAACTTCTTAGTTATTGTAAAGTTATATCATAAAAAAATCAAATTTGAAAAGGGAACACTGTCGAAGATGGAACTACGAAATTACAGGATTTGTTTTTGCTTTTGTTTGTAATCTGTCATTTATGTTGGTACATAAACCAGGTTGATAGTGCTCAATATTCATTATTCAAGCTGAAATCATGTCGCTTACACTTGAAGAATGCACCAGAATACTTACATTGGTGGAAACCGGCCGGAGTCAGCGCGATACAGCCAGGACTGTCGGTGTGTCGCTGTCAACAGTACAAAGAGTTCTCCGACGTTACGAAGAAACTGGTTCTAACCTACGCAGACCAGGAACGGGCAGAACTAGGTGTACCACAGCACGAGAAGACCGATACTTGGTGAACACCATGCTTCGAAATCGCTTTCTCACAGGAACTGAACTCACAAATCAGTTTCGACGCCTCGGAGGAAGTAACCCAAGTGCATGGACAGTAAGACGTCGGCTTGCTGAATCTAACTTAAAACCCCTTAGACCTGCAAACGGCCCTAAACTGGAGCGTGGCCATCGTATTTCAAGACTAAGATATGCCCAGAACCACGTAAATTAGAGTATTGAAGATTGGTCGAAAGTTATGTTCTCCGACGAATCAAAATTTATGCTCTACAAGCACGATGGAAGACACAGAGTGTATAGAAGACCAGGTGAAAGATTCAAGCAAGCATGCATCGAAGAAAAAGTAGCCTACGGTGGTGGGTCTGTACTTGTGTGGGCCGGAATTTCCTCTGAAAGTCGCACAGAGCTGGTGATCATAGAAAACGGCTCTTTAACTAGCGTAAGATATGTGGAAGAAATCCTCAACGAACACGTTGGTCCATTTATGGTCAATTTGGGTGAGGATGCTATATTTATGCATGACAATGCCCGACCTCATACAGGTAGGATTGTGAATGACTACCTTCAAGAGATGAACATTACTTGTATGGAGTGGCCAGCGCGCAGCCCGGATATCAACCCGATCGAGCATGCTTGGGACGAGCTAGGGAGATGCGTAAAACAACGAAACCCTCCCCCAATCACGCTTCCTGAGCTCAAAATTGCTCTCACAGAGGAATGGGAGAATATTCCCCAAAATCGTATAAGGAACTTGGTGTACAGCATGCCAAACCGCGTAAACGCAGTAATGGAAGCACGAGGAGGTAATACGAAGTATTGAAATTCAAGAAAATCGTCATAAAGTTCAAAAATTTCATGTTTCCTATTTTTGTTTTAAGGAGAGATCAGCAGTTTTTTTTCTTTATGTAATTTTGCGTAAATAAAATGTATGGTGACTCATATTTTTTTAACTTTCATTTAAGGAGTATTAAATTGTCTATTAAATACAATTTATTGAATTAACCTAGCATTCTTACTTTCCGAGATTTTTTGGATTCTTTGAGTGACCCGGATTCATTGCTCTCGAGTGTAGTTTATAAATTATATTTATATCTGTAAGTACAGTAAGAAATCTAAATAAGGCAAGTTAGCTACTTATTTAAAGCGATATAATGAATTTTTTTTTTTTTGGTATGCAGTTAGATTTTTGCTTAGCAACATAATGTCGCCATCATTATGTTATCATAATTATTAAACAGCTGCAGAGTGTAAACCTATATACAAAGTAAGCAAGTAAGCAATTAAAACGTGAACTAATTTATTCAAATATTTTTTAATTAAGCTAGTTCGTTATGCTATTTAACTTTTACAAAGTAAAGAACCTAAAAAGGTACCACCTTCCTTTTTTAGATTAATTTCTAGGTAGAATTTACTATGCCATTTAGCCTGCTGAAAAATAGGGAAAACAGAGTACATTATTTAAACGTTAATAATTTCAGTTCAACGTATTTTAATTCTAAAACGACTATTCTAGAATACAAATTATCTGCTATTTACTGGAAAGTTAGCTATGCAATTTTTCTGTGATACTTTGCTATCGATTTGTTCTCGATGACAATTCAATGCTGAATATTATGTTAAGATTAAATCGTTTAAGACATTTGGGAGATTAAGATTTGATCGAGGCTGAACTTTGAGTAGATTTTTTAATAAAAATAGAGAATTAATTAATAAAATTTAACTTGAATTTTACGAGAGCTAATTAAATTTATATTAAATTAAGCAAGGAAAATATTACGAGTTTTTGTTACGGCAATTGTTGCCATTCCGTTTAGTAATTGAAAAAAAAAAACATAACAGCGTATAATCAGCTAAGTGTTTAAAACAGAAAAAAAATAAAGTGCATAAATCAACCATTAAAACGTTATAAAATTTTCTCAGACTCATTAAAGTCATTACAGAACATTGTGCAGCAATTTATTGCTGTATTTCTAACATTCATACCTGCTCGATTGTGCCGATCGTTGTCCTAACTATGTAACTGTTCTCCACTCGGTTTGATTAACTAGAAACTTTTTTTAATATGTTTTATTTAAAAACTCAGTTTATGACCATTTTTCTTATTTAATAATGATGACTCTTTTACTTGCCACACTTTATTTTTATTTTTAACCTGACCGGTTTCCCCTCACGGCATTATCAAAGGTTTACGTAACAATGATTTTAAACTATTATATTTCTAAATACTACAAAATTGTATATGTGGGGGGTAGTTTTAATATTTTTCTGTTTAGAAAATAATTTTTAAGACTAAAAACCGAAATAAAACCACTAGTTAGTCAGTTGGTTAGGCTATGTATTTTTTATTAAAAGTCACTCGATTGTTTACCTTTAGTTATGTACCTACCTAACCGGAGTCAGTAGCCGATGTAGTATAATGTAACTGTGGTTTTCCTCTACAATTCCACAAATAACTAACATCGGCTAATGTATAGTCAATAACTATAGTTTTAATTATATACTAGCTGGTGCCTGCGGCTCCACTTAGTCAAATATCCGGTTCTACTCAACCAATTGCGATTAAACATACTTTAGGAGGTAGGACACGAAAGTATTTCCGTCCAATTGAGCAGTCCGACTGGGGAAGTGCCTCCGCCCTACAGAATACCGCGGCCATAATAATCTCGTGTTGAGTACCCGGCGGTGAGTAGGGTAGCCAGAGCTCACTGGAGAGTTTTTGTTCTGTCAATAGGATGACCAAAGGCTGTTCCTGCTTTGTCTCCTGATGGCACAGAAACTCTGTGTTTAATTCTTTTTAGATTAGAGTTGTTAGAGATAATTATTCAGTTGAAAATGCCTGGAAATGATGAAATGAAGAACAATGAACTTACGATGGGCTGATTGAATTATAATAATATATTATGAACTTAACTTACGAAACTATTACATGGTAGGAATTATTTACTCATTACATTACACTGAATATTTATGTGAATACACAAATGGGGTTCTTCAAGGGCATTAAAAGGTTTCTACGGGGTCGGCAACACGAGTGTGACTCCCCTAGTGTTGCACACGTCCATAGGCCACGGTAACCACTTTCCATCAGGTGGGCCGCGTGCTCGTCTGCCTCCTCAATGGTATAAAAAAAAAATTAAGTCTGACAAGGACCTTTTAACAATAACCCTTCATGGTAGTCCGGTAAAAATATCAATCGATCAATTAGTTTTTCGCAGTAGTAGTAGTTTTTCTGCTGGATATAGGTCTCTCCCAATGTTTGGTAGCTTTGAACATATTTTGGTTTCCACGCTGACCAGTAGGGCTTTATAAGTCTTCAGGCTTTCACGGCCAAACAACGCAAGTTTCACATAGACCACGGCCAAACAGCCCAGTAGGTACACAGTAGGGCTTTGTTTCGAGATTTCCTTCTCTAGCAGTGATATCCATTGCGTAATTTTCCATTAGTCGCCTGTTATGACAACCTACGGATGAGATGGGGCGTTGATACTTTTTGCTTCCGCCGCGAACAAACAGGCCACTGATGCTGCTAATTTTAAGACATAACAAAACCACTGTCATACTGCTGATTTTGCATAAAGTTTCACTTTACAAGATTGTCATTTAATTTTAGACTTTAACAGTATAGGAGTAAAGTCTAAAGTTGAATTGCATTAGTTACAGTGTGGGTAGTACCGCATTAGTTTTGCAATGAAAAAAAAAGGAGAATCAGAGTCCACGCAAAAATACAAGTGTTCAAAATAACTCTAGAATTTTTATTTAAACATCTCAACATTACAATTGTATAATAGTAGATATATAATTTTAATTATATGTTTGCAGGCGGCCTTTGTACAAGAGATTTATAGCATAAAGCGCGTTGTATCCGACAATTATATGCTAATCAGATATGCAAGCGTACTTGTAGCTATGCAACGTACTAGCTGGCTTGTAACAAGGTGTTTGAATTTGTTTTTGTTATGTAGTAAAGCTGATATGTTATTCTGAATATTGTTATTTATTAAAGCAATATAAATTTAATTATTCATGGAATAGGATTAGGATAAGTTTAGAGTGAGAGCGGGACAGATGGAATATTTACTACAAAATCGAAGCAATTCGAGTAATTACTCAGATATTTAGTCTTCTTTCCGACATCTCAAAATTAAAGCTGGACAATCTTAGAACAAGATAATATGTTTGGGTCAAGATAGATTAGATGAGATAGTTATATCCTAGGATATTTATAAATTTACTAGAGGCCCGGATCCTGCTTCGGCCGTGATTAAAACACAAAACCAGTGTTCCAGGCAGTGAGTTAAAAAAGAACAAAATAGATGAAAACCATGTCTGTAGCGGGTTGTAAGTATAAGTATTCGTAACTATATCGTATCCAGATATAAGCTTTATGCTGCTGATATGATATTTTCAGTGTTTGAGGCAAACCACCTTTTTTACTAAGTACACCTAGGTATTGTATAGGATTTTCCTTCCTTTTCCTTTAAACATTTAAATTATTCTTAAAAATCAGTTAACCAAGCAAACTGTCGTTATAATCATTTTATCATATAAGACAAATATTTCAGCCGTAACTCGCAATAATTATCTGAATATTGAATATCGTATACTACCTAATTATTGTAAACGGTCGCCATAGATGGTATCGAGACTCGTGCGCTGAATAAGTTACAATATTTTACGCGCGACCACGAGTATTGTGGAATGTAGCTATATGAACTAATAATAACGATAAACAGTTTGTTTGTATGCGCTAAGGTCTGAAATAATTTTGCGATTTGAAAAAAATATTTTTGCATTTGATAGTTCAGTTTTCAAGGAAAGCTATAGTAGGGTATTTTAGCCGAGTTAAATCGCGGGCGAGCGGTTGCCCAAATTGAACTGAACTTTCAGGTGAAACCACAGAGCAAAGCTATACTGCATAACTGATAAGTTTTATAACAAGCTAATGCAAGGTCTGTACTTCAGTTTTAAAGTATTTCGAGCTGTATTCATAATGCGTTCGTGTTTATTGCATTTTCATTCAATATTTTGACGTCCTTTAATTCTGATCAGAATAATAATTGCTCACTTTATCATTCACTTAAAACTGATGAATAAAGTTTAAACAATTTACTCTCAAGTCACTTCCATGAAAACATAGTAAAATGAGCAAAGATATTTAAAAAAAAATTATGATCACGGAGAATTCTAAGGGGAATCCCATTTTGCGTTTTCAATCTCAAAAGTATACTTAATCTGATTGAGAAGCACGGTACCCCATCGATACCGTATTTCTCACAGCTCCCACACACCGGACGAGGCCATCCTGAAACCGTAGATACTGTATACAGCCCAGGGTCAGTGATATGATATGTTCTAGACGGGGTGATATTCGGGGCGATTCCCGCATGAAAAATAGCAGCGGAAAGCGTGAATTATACAGAGACGGCGTACGGCGAAGGTGAGAGTCGGATAAGGAGGACACGATGGAAATTAAGATAGCAGAGGTGGAGAGATGGTATAATACGCCATGCTATACCCAGGAATAGAACCTCGGTACCGCCACACAATCATACTAAAACAATTGCTGCATAGTATACTGTAATCATGTTTTAATTATCTATTTGTTAACTGGGGTCGGAAAGCATAAATGAATAAATGAAGCTAGAAGCACAACTGCATGCCGAACTAATGATAATGGGTTTGTAGTGATTAATAATATAGGACTGTGCGCTAGCACCTGCTGGCGATTTGAACATAGCCAGTAATTGTACACTGATGTAAACGACGCCGGCTAAGGCTGTTAAGCCAAGACTGAATTAGTGCATTTCATTAGTCTGTTGGTGGAATCAGAATCGTTGATAAAGTGAATTAATTTATGTCGGATTGCTCCAGTGAAAATAGCGTCGGTAGCTTAGCGGTTAAGGGTCACCCTTACAATCGAAAGGTCCCGGGTCCGAATTCTGGCCATTACGTTACGGACATGAACCTGCTCCTAGTCCTAGCACAAGTAATTTAGCTTAGTTGGAGGGGTTAGAGGGAGGGATTATAAGTAAGTTCGGTTCCTAATATTCTTATTAATAAAAAAAATCTAAATTGCATTTAAAAGAAACGGACTATCCTACTATAACCTTAAATAATTTGAAACTAAATTTTGAATAGATTTATATTAGGTGACTCACTGAAGATACTGATTTGATTTTACCCAATACTGAAATAATTGAAGCAGGTGACTGCTTTAACTTAAAAAACGTTCCTAATTACGCGATAGCCAGAGGGCCATTCTGTACATCGCTACAACGTGCACGGCATCGTGGAACGCAAACGTAACTCGTAAACTTTTATGTTTTGCGTCGCTACCTTCATTTAGGGCGTAATCTACTCTACGTCAAATGACCTAAGTATGCGGACGAATTTAATTATTGTCTTAAACTTTTGTATAAAATAACAATTATCGCCCGCTGCGTCTTTCATTGAGTATGTAAATACGTCTGTCTCGTTAGTCAAATCACGCAAACACAAGTTGTTTGCGTGTAATCAATTCTTGGGCCACGTGAAATGTTAATAGTGCTTCTTTTTTTTTAAATCTCTATAGGAACAAAGTCTAGAAACGTTTACTTTGGGTTCTATGTTAGAACTGTTTGGCAGAACGCAAAGGATGCGAAGAATGGCTTTGTATTACATAAGTCGTAACGTAAATTTATGAACGGCAGCAGAGCAACACAGACGTGTTCCAACGGAAAGCATTAAGTACCTTCCTACCATTTGAAAGTTGACGATCTAGGCTGAGATCTAGGTAAAACCTGAATAGGTAGTTATTGAGGTCTTGGCTAAGTCGTTAACTTTACAGTATCAAATTACCTACCTAATATTGTTGTAGACTAAAAAATTATGCAAGAATGAATCGCGATTTTTTTTAAATTCGTTCTTTTTTTTTTCATTTCAATATTTGTGCATTTTACATGTTGAATTTACAGATTGTGGATATATTGTGGATAGCAGAATTTTAGTGCCACTTTTATTTCAATTCTACAACGGAAACCCTTCCCTGCAGGCCAATTATTAATAACTGATTTATTAAGTGATAACTGTCCAAATAAACATCTTGATCAATAGCCTTCCAGTAATTTGGTCTTCAATTAAAAACGTTGGTAAAAAACTAAATAAGTTAATAACGAAATGATAGCTATGAAGCAAGCGCCCGGCCCCGCTCCCGTTCGGCGCGCTACTCAGATAACATCGCGAAAGCAAGCGGAAATGGTTATCACGTTCGAAATTATTTACACGGTGAAACGCACTGCCTCCACAATTACATGCTAATCACTGTTTTACGATTGCAGTACGCGCGTTTGCTTTTATGAGTTAATTATTGATGGAAAACGAAACTAACACGTGAAAACGTTTGTTAGGGTACTTTAGGGTTAGGCTGTAGCTCTGACCTGTGAAGCATTTAGCAATATAGCATATTATGAAATCACTTTAGTTTTCTTCCGGTACGCTGAACTCTACCATCAAAAAGTTCATACCAACTTCACATTTTCGATGGATCCTAACTCGTATTTGAATGAAATTTTGAAGCATTTACTATGCTAACTTTTTAAATCGATTAAGATAGGAAGGAAAAAGTGAATCACTCAGGCGGGACTCGAACCCGCGTTCTTTCCCTTACAGGGGGAATGCTCTGACCACTAAGCCACCGAGCCACTCCTGCAGGGCTAACATGCGCGCGTCGTCAAATATCTCGAATCGAGATGAGATATCATCTCGAGTCTTCTCGAGCGAAGTAACGCCGACATATTTTGTCGCGTCAAACTTTTTCAATTGTTGTCTATGGCATACTCATTTTTTAAACATTTATCCGATAAAATCGGCCCGATACGGCCATTTGCTCGAAAGCACAGACTAGTTAGGGATGCTAGGTATGAAAAAAAGAGAAAAATAGTGCAAACAATTTTCGACCTTATTGACATGACATGCTATCGAATTTTTTTTCTTATATTCGTGATCAGCGTCATCAATTAATGCGAAAAGACACGTAACAAAGGCAATGTCATTAAGGTCGAAAATGGCATGCAGTCGCTGTTTTAGTCCAAAATGAACCGAGCACAAAAAATGTTTACACGAGATAACTTCTCGTCGACCAAATGAAAGACGGGAGACAAAACATTTTAATTTAAAAAAGAGAAAAAATAGTGCAAACAATTTTCGACCTTATTGACATGACATGCTATCGATTTTTTTTTCTTATATTCGTGATCAACGTCATCAATTAACGCGAAAAGACACGTAACAAAGGAAATGTCATTAAGGTCGAAAATTGCTTGCAGTCGCACAAAGGTACTAAATTTTGATCCAAAATGAACCGAGCACAAGAAAAGTTTACACGAGATAACTTCTCGTCGACCAAATGAAAGACGAGAGACAAAACATTTTAAATGTCAAAATTCGAGTAAATAAGGGCACGTATGTTACAATTTGCAGACACTAAGTAGAGATGATTTCTCGAAGTCGAGTTATGGCGACATCTGACAGATCGCCATGAAATTTACCATGTTACCAACAGTCGATATCGACATAAAACGGCAAAATGCCTCGAGATAGCTATCTCGTGGCGCGCATGTTAGCCCTTCATGCTACCAACAGTCGACATATCGACATAAAACGGCAAAATGCCTCGAGATAGTTATCTCGTGGCGCGCATGTTAGCCCTGCTGAAGAAGTAGTAAGTCGTCATATTTCTAAGCGTAGCGCGAAAGGAAGTTTTATGTCGCAATGACACAGTTGATTTTCATGTACCAGGCTAACACAAATACGAGAAGCACTCATTTGTTTTGTTGATTGATGCAGCGATGGTCATTGTGAATTTGTCCTTAACTGTGTTTCATTAAAGGTTTATATTGCACTACTCGGCAAGGTCAGATGAGTATGACAGCAAGTGGTCGATCTTGTAGGATAACTGAGACCGCCGTCTACTGGAATAGGAGGACAATAGGTTATGAATTCCTAGTAGGTATTTTATGTAGTGTGGGGACGCTTTTTAAGCGTATCAGAAAACCATTACACATAATACGAGATTACCGGTATTACCTATGCGTATTGCTAGATTCATATATTGTGGACCTAAATCGCAATATTTAAAGGGCTTGGCGCGCGCGGATTGTTTTTTAATGACCTATACTTGGTGAATTTGAGCTTGTTAACGACCGAGCAACCCGTGCTATCGACAAAATACATCTAAGAAATGTGTTCTGCGCGTATAGAGCATATTTTGAGCACATTTTAGATCCATGATGTATATATCGAGCTCTACCTACCTACCATGTTCATTTTATTTACTTATAACTAAGTGAATCATCTTGCGATAAGGCTACCACTGCCGGTTTTGACCTACCTACATTGCGTCATATTTATGGCAGTAGGATATCACAAATTTTAGTTATAAGGACTAGGCAAGCAGTCGGCTATTATATTTATTTACGAGATCGTAAATTGTTCTGGCCTTGTTGTTTACTCAAGGATTTTACCTGGAAGACTTGTTAATATCGAATTAACTAGGGAACAAAACGGAAAATGAGTTTGAAGCGTGAAGACTGAAGAGCGAAGACATTGTGTCGTATTACTACGAGCAGCGTACTACTAAGTTACTTATTAACTTCCTATTAACGGATTTTGTGAAACCGAGTATATTAAAATGCGTTATCACGGTTAACTCAAGCAAGTAGACACTCGTACCTACTTAATTTCAAATTCGTTGAGTAAAACGGGTAAACCTAGGTTAGTGGAACAAGATCACAATTATTTTCACTGATGCAATCCGACCAAAATAAAAAAAAAATATTCCAAAGTTACGCGAAAATAATATACATTTTTCTGTATAGTAAGCATTGATTTATTTCAACACAATTTCTGTTATTTATTATTTGTTCATAATTGCCTACATACCTATCGCGTGTAAGGGCTCTTCCCCTACCAGGGCGAAACAATCAGTATCAAACGTACTGATCTATTCGAAAGAGAAACTCAAAGCATAACACGAGTCGTTCTGCGCCAGCGGCGTTCATCCTGAGAGGAATATTTCTAATCACGTAGCGGCAATTCAGCCCCCAGCCGCCGCCCGTCACAAACATTTGGCGCGCTTCCCGCCAATGGGGTTCGGTTAGGGCTGGCACTTTGGACAAATTATCGTACTTTTCATTAAAATTGTATAGTTGATATCAGATGATTACGTTCATTGATGCTTTATCGTGTAAAAAAAAAAAATACTTTTTTAAATACTTTTAGGCTTGCCTACCGATGTTGGCGGTCAGACGACAATTGCATTCGTGAAAGCCAAGGAAATTAAAATATATAAATGAGTATGAGAGTGATCAAATGGCTCCGTAGTGCAGGCTTTGTGCCAGTGATCATGGATGATCCTATTAAAATAAACGAAATTATATTGGATATATTACATAGAATTCAATTAGGTATGCAGGTATTAAACGTAAACATACTTTTGAATTATGATGCGATCATAAAAATATTCATTGAGAACTTTATCCACTGCTTATTTTCACAAGTTAGCTCTCGAGTTCATCAAATATACGTACACAAAAAAATTATTGGAAAAGAGCTGGTAGTACATGATTATTCGTTGTTAAATCTTTTCCTTAAAAAAACATCAGGATTCGTATAAGTACCGACCGAAACTATGTTAAAATCTGTAAAAAGGATCTTTAACGACTTCAATCATAACTTACAGACGGTATCTGGCGATAAAGTTGTTTTTCGTGATTTGTGAAGGTAACCTATGCTTTCACCGTTTGAATTTTAAGCAGTTATTAACTGCAACAAGTAACATAAAAATTATTTTAAACAAGAAGGTTTACACTGACAGCCCTTATTGTAATCTACAAGACGTCTCCCCCGCACAGCGACCCCAACTCGAACCTAGCGTGGCCACGACTGTCGTAGAACAGTCCGCTGGCACATACCGCCTGTCGGCTACTGCGATCCTAGTACATTCCGTGACGTTTCTATCCGAACGTCCATGTTGAGACGATACGACCGATAGGGACGGGGCAGAAACAAACCGTTGATGAATAGGGATGGAAAGCTACTGACATCCGATTTGACGTGATAAATACAAGAGACTAGACAAACACGTTTTTAAATACTTTGCTGCAGTTTTTTTAATTAAAGTTTCCTGAAATGAAATTATAATATTGTTAGATTTATTTCCTCTTTAGAAATAATAAAAGGACAGTTACACTAAAAAGATCAACTAGTTATTTTGTTTTATTTCTGATATTGTCAGAAGAAAATGCACAATATGACAACATTGAATCTGTGCAGTCGGTAAATATTTAGACCAATAAAGAAATAATTTACCGTGGCCGAATTATTCACTGTCACGATTGTCACGACAATAAGCAGGCGTACGCCCGCTGGTTAGCACTAATTTAACTCTCAATACTTTGCATCAATCATAATTGAAATACTTCTTGCGCAATGAGCTTCTTACTAATTATGTTATTCTAATCAATTTGTAGTGAAACGTACAAGGCACAAGGTGAATACTAAATGAATTGTTACAATTTAACTTGTGAAAATTGAAATTCAGACAACACCACAACGCACGACGTGCCTAAAGCAGTTTTTCATTTCAAGACTATCCAGACATTTCTATTTAGTATTATTGTTGCGATTTGAAATTTTGATGTTTATTTTTTGCTATTTTTGTTTGCTTCTTTACATACGGCGTTTGGGACTCTTGCCCACTCACCGTCTGTAAGACATGTTTTCAGAACCCGTTTTGCAATTGAAAATTCGATAATAACACGTAAAGAAATCAAGTTGCAATAATTCAAATTTTAATGTTAATAGGTACTTACTTTTTTGTTGTTCCTTGTTAATAAGCAGTAGGTTTTTCAACTTTCAAGCGTATTTATTTAGCTTTATTTCAAACGTAGTAGGTATTTTTTCATATTACACTTCAAAAGAAAATGAATTACAGTATTAAATATCCGTGAAGTAGTGAAATTTGCCTGTAGAAAATTTGCACTACCATAAAGATTTCAATTCCGTAAATGCATGGCTAAAATTTTCAAATAAACTAAGCAAACCCCTATTCATTATTGCCATACAAAATTCAACCGTGGCGCTTTCAAAATAAAATGGAATATTCTGTGAAATACACATTCCCAAGGGGTAGCGCAAAAAGGGGCCATAACTCACCCTCCAGTCGACGTTGTTTGGACAAAAAATGTTGACTTTGCTTTTAAATGTGCATGTTGACATTTATTTGTGTTACAATACTAATTTTATATATGCCATAAGTGTTAAGTGCAACTAAGTTTTAATTACGATGGATGGTTTATTAATAAGTAGGTGACATTTTACCTAGAAACTTAGGTAGGTAGATACTTGATTGCCGAACTAAAGGCAGGTATCTACATAGGTACTGTCGACTCCCGGGGTACGCGATATATGTTACTGGCTATCACACCTCCAATAACTAAAGACCCAACGGCGTTCGTTTTTAGTCAGTTCGAATCCGACATAATCACAAAAAAGATATTATCGACTTGGAGTAAACATAGACACATCCAACGTCGCCCTTTGTGGTGTATGAATGATAATTTCGGCTATCCAGTCGACGAGTCTAGGTGGCCGAGTGGGTTTCCCCTTAAATAGGAACTGGACACGGATTCAAATTCCGTCGAAGTTGATTTTTATCAATTTATACGAAATGGACAGATTTAATTTAAGTATTTACATGTCCATTTGATAATATCCCCAATCACCCCATTTTCAACACCTGGTTGGCATATGTAATCTTTGGCACTATGGACGTAATACTATGCCAAATAGTTTACGCTAAATTTCGGTGGGGTTTAGTGTTTGTGCCAGATATATTATAAGCTATACGTTTAAACCACTTGGTTTTTGCAACGTTACCTACTACCAAATTAATACTTTGAGAAAAGATTTATAATAAAAAATAAATTCAATAAGAAATCTTTATATTATACAATAATCAAGAACCTTGAACCCCTCGTATCAGACGAAAATAGTCATCGTCGCAATATCATACATTATTGCGTAGAAGGACGTCAATAGAATACCTTCATGTGAAATATTTGCAGAAAAGACAAAAAACTAAAGTAGCGACCAAGCGATAATATATTCAACCAAAAAATGCACTCCACCAGCTGAGCGATTCGCAAGCGGTGTACATATTAGGTATTGCTACTTAATACATTTTATTATCAACCTTAAATCACATACATAACTTAATATCATTCAATTAATATAATATGTAGTTATTGGTAAAATTACACATCCCTATTCTCGATCGGTATCGGACAGAACTAACTATTGTTTAAGAAAGCACACCAGTTCATTAACATCAATTGAACTTAACCATTTTATTTTCTGCTTCATTATTTTATTCTTCGCTTTAACTGCCTTGTAATAAAGACTATTATCAAATTTACCAACAGAAACGAAATTGTGTACGCCTACTATACGCGCCACCTTCTTGCTTCTATGTTACCCTGGTACATTTTTGTAGGAGTTAGTTCGAATTTCGCTTTCGGACCTGAATAATTTCTTGAATGCGATCGAAACGATTTGACAAAACAGTTTCGAATTCAACTAACTACGCATGTTATTTTTATATATGACGTACTTGAAATTAAAAATTGAGAAGTTTAACTCGAAACTGCATTGAATTGAAATAATAAATTCACTTTTAGACATTTTTGCAAATAAAAGTTATAATTTCTGACGGCTATCCTGGAAGAATTAATAGGCAGATACTAAAAGTACAACTTACTACACTGGTTACGAGTATACCAGACAAGTTCGTAGCCGATGCGACTATTATTTAAAATCACACTCACTCCTTTTCAATGAAAATATGAAGATAAGATTTTGAATTTATTAAACTATTACGTTCTAACTTATTATATTCCTATTCAATATAATAATTTATTGCTACTGGTGCAACTCTAGCCAGTTCGTTCGACTTCGCGTCAGTCTATTTATGCTACGCTTCACTACGCTGACCACGCAACGCGACGTGCAGCTATTTTAATTCTAGATAGGGCGCTATTAACTGTGACCTAGATTTTCTATCATGAAAAATATTCTAATAGGCGGATAGTACAATATTTGACTGTAAACATAATCAACCTGTTAAGTTTGGACATAATTGATGTTCAATTTGTAAATAAAAATAGAATACAAAGTACAGAAAAATAAAACATTAATTTGAGTCTTGTTGGAAAATGAACGGTATTGGGAAAAACGAAATATAGTTTCTCTGGTCGGAAAAGCCTAGTTGCATCCGGGTCACTCAGCGTCGGATAAACCCTTTTCTTCAGCGCGCGTGATACTAGGCTCACAGCAACATCAAGGAGTTGTATAGAACGCAGCGTCAAGTTTAGCGGTTGGTGCGAGCGAGACACTCTTTCGGTTGGAATGCTAACGTTGGAAAGAGACGCTACGGTGAAGGTCAACTGATACGATACATAGTGTAATGCAAGAATAGATAAAACATTCGTATCAAGATTATTTGACGTGATAATAAGTAGTCGGGTGTTTCGTTTAATAAATATGTAATAGGCATGTTTTTCAATAAGTTTGATTATACAGTTATTCTATATATTAATGAGTGGGTGGGTAACACGTACCTAGTTAATTACGAGTATTATTGTTGGTCATAGTAACTACATACCAGGAAAAATTTACTTGACGTTAAACTAGTTGGCAGTTGGCTGTGTTCTATTGTAAATGTAAATTTTCTGCTTCGTACATTTTAAATGAATCGATGCTTATTTGTACTACTCTGTAGTACGTGAAACTGGTAAGAGATGTGATGAAGATACAGATTAGAGTGAGATGGACATACCAGCACGTGCTTCCTTTCATAGTCTTTTTGGCTCCTCGCCCCGCTGCCACTCGGATATTTCATCTCATTGTGGGAATTAGTTTTTGTGTGAAAGCAGTGTTTTTGCATTTTGTGTGTTTATTTTTCTATTCGTATCTAGTTAAGATGACTGCACAGTGGTTTTTTTCTTTGATTGTAATAAGTTGTTTAGTGAACTGTTTGACTATCAAATATTTTTAAACTAGAGTAGGTACGATATTTAGTTTTTTTACGTATGTACTAGAACAATAGGACCAACAGGTTAAAGTATCGATGCTTAATGAAAATCGCCGAGCAAAAAGTGTTCAACCACTTACCTACATTGATACATATATTTTTATTGCCTAAAATGACTCACAAACAGAGAAAGATTGGGTAATGTTTCTTCACTGACCAATTTTTCTCTGGTTCAGTCAGTCTTCTTCTTCTTCTTCATGATCCTAGCGTTAATCCATCCGAATCTTTCAACTTTAAGTCAGGGGGTCTGCTTTTACCAGTCTAATTGCGGATTTGGGTGAACTTCACATTTTCCGGAAAGCGACTGCCATCTGACCACCACAACCCAAAGGCGATATCGAAGCATTGCAGTTAGGCCAGTTGTTAGATTTTGAGGGCTCCAACTACCCGTAATGACTGCCATAGATATTCGAATGGCAACCGGGACCGACGGCTTAACGTGCTCTCCGAGGAACGACCAGACCAATCCAAATACCTATTCATGCATACAAATATTTGCACCGAGCGGGGATCGTGTCCGCGCTTCCTGCGTAGCGGCTGCGTTCACTACCGCTACGCCACGGTGGCAGTAGTCTTTGTCTGGTCTTCATCAGGAACTAAAGTTAGTTGAAAGTTAAAAATAGAAGGCACACATATACACCTGGCACAAAGTAAGACATTCTATTCGAGGTAGATCATAAAGAAGCAGAGTGCGTGATGAAGTGTTAAAGGATATTCAAACGGTCTTGAGGCTTCCGTGTCTTTCGAAAGAAATTGGAATTCTTGAAAGGCTAACTGTTTGTTCCTTTCATACTCGTACATTAACAATAACACTTCCTACATTAATAATAAATACCTATGCACTACTTTTGATTCTAATCATACTGAAAAAGAACCATAAATAATTTCAGATTAATTACAGACTAAAAGTAAGTATTAAATAATTTTTAAGAAGTTCAACAGAAAAAACCAGTTGACGAGTTGCGTGCACCTAATAGTTACCTACCTGAAGCATGAATAGTTCACCATGAGCGCACTACGATTTTCGTTTTATTTCATACTTACCATTTTATTCTACGTTAATACGTAGATTTTTTAAAAGTGTCTGCGTCATTTTTTTTATTCCGTGCAATGTGAATACTCCTGCACTTTTATGAATAATCATCAATTCCTTCAATGATCCTAATACGTCTTATGTAAGATCGTCGATATGGAATAATGTGACGTCGAGATCTCTATTATATTGTTATTAATATACTGTACGTAGGATATCTCTATGCACTGCGATTTACCTGTTCACACACGCATGCAGGCTCGCATTTGACCACTATCTCACTTGTTGGTAAATGACGATCTACTCGATGGTGGAGAACGCTTGCCTAGAAGTCACCTATACACTTTAGTATTGAAGACATCCAGGTTGTACCTATCCGGAAACACAGATTCAGGAGTGATTACCGTGGCCTTTGGACGTGTGCTACACTAGGGGCGTCACTTAGATTCCCGACCCTATAGAAACTTTTCTGCTATTGCAGTAAACTTCTCTAGATCTAGAGTCCCTGAATCTGCTCCACGTGTTGCCATTAGAATTACAACCATAGTGGTAAGAAAAGTAAATTAGGGCAAAGGTTATTGAGTCTTATTAAGTTGTTTAAATGAATGATCATTTATGAACTGGTTGGTAACCTGTTCGAGTCGGGACCGGTTTGACGATCAGCTGGGCGGTCGGTCTCACATTCTTAGGGCTTTTTTATTCATATCGATAGAAACTTATCTTTTTGAACGATCTGTAGATATTTTCTATAATGGGTTATGGATTATGAATAACGAAACAGAACAATCTTAAGACTTGCCTATCTTTCATGTCTCCTTTTGGTTCCTTTCGGGTAAAAAATGAAGTTTAGGTGTGGATACTAATGTCGAAAGTTGGCAAAAACCTATTCAAAAATAGGCTAGACACATATTTTGTAAGATACAAAATATTTCCCTAGCGAGTCCGAAAATTGAACAGTAAATAAAATAAGCTAAGCTTATTGTAAATATAAAACAAGATCCATTTTTAAATTAAGAGCGTTTAATTTTTAAATGATCTTTTCGTCGACAGTTATCAATGTGATAAGAGAACCAATTATTAATTAGTTTAATGAAAATAAAGATGCGGTTTTTTAGAATGGGCATTTGTAATTAGCTTTTATTATCAGCATAGGCAATAAAAAGATCACTAGCAATTACTATGAAGAAAATTGGGAACCGAATATTAGATATCAGGTATTGGTAATTGTTATTAGCGATTGTAAACTTTGTTTAATGATCAATTAAATTACCTAAAGAAATCAAATATACTTCATTTATACTTTATACTTCATTATGCTCAACACTTCAGGAAGCAATTGCACACATTAATCCCGTTTCATGTAGGTAGATACAGCTGAATCAAATAGATTATGAAATAAGGAAATAAGTACGCAGCAGGTACCTACTTAGGTAAATGAGTTTGTGCGCATATGCAGTGAAAACTTTGCGATTGCATGCTATCGTGCTCCTGAATTCGAATGCTAATGCAATTCGAATTTATTGGATATTTTGATGTCCCTGTTACGAAAATCGAAGGTACTTGATAAAACCTCTGTTCTGCTTCAGTGTTCTGTGGTCCTAGACAACTATGGCATAAGTACTATGGTTAAACTGTAATACTTACTGTTACTCGTGCTCCTGGTAGAGAGCAGGTTCACCTGCAGAGTTACTAGAAAGGGGGTGGGTAAAATTAATGTTACATAGTGATGTGCCTCTAGAATAGCATTAGTTATTTTATTAGGTACCTATCGTGTATCAGTAACTGCGGTGATGTAACTCTTTACAATGAAACGGGTCAAAAATTAGGGTTTGTCACAACACAGCAAAGGCAAACTTACTACAACATAATATACCTACTTCTTTATTCATTTAATAATAACAAATTATGTCTAAGATCTTCACAGGGCGATGTGGTCGCGAAGCGACAAAACCCCTCAATAAAAAAAAAGAATATATCTGAGGGAATTGAGAAGTGAGAACAAATAATAAAAGCTATACTATTTATATAGTAATACATACAAAAACGAAATTGAAAAGGGGAGGCAGGCAAAAGTTATTTAGGCATCGAAAAATTCCTCACCATCGACCTCTACTGGTACCGTGGCCAAAAGGCTGGCGGCATTACCACGCTGAATACCGATACTAATTCTTTGGGCGAGGTAAAGGCCAGCACTATTCTGCACTATGGTCACGGGAAGAGTCGATTAGTCTTATTACTTACTACTACATAATTAATTATGATTTTGATGACAAGCACTTCGTAGTCTTGCTGGAGCGACATCGACGGGCGGCGTTCAGATTGGCGGGGCAATTCTCGTGCATTATCTCAAAGAGATTGACGGAAGTCTCACAAAGATCGCCGCCGATCTCTTCTTTTCTTATTTTCTAATCTTTATCTAGCCATGTCGGGGCGCACGGTATTAGGATATCGTTAAGACAATAATCTATACTCACATTAAGCGATACATCTAGCTTATTTTGCGGCATGTCCACTATTTTCTGTACTTTAAATATATTTCTCGTAAAAAAGATCCGATAGTACCTAAGTATCGAGGTGGTTTCTTATTTTGTTCAGGATAACTGGTTATCTTATCTAGGTAATTGAATATCTTTCGCGATAATCCTACAATTTATTAGCCATCTAAAATTAGCGATCTGTGATAAAGCCGTTTCGATTGATTTTGTAAGTAAGTAAGTAGGTACTAGATAGCATTTTCCAATTTTCATCCCATGGATTAGCCATTAGCTTTATATTGCAGAAGAACCTGGATACATATAGGCAGGTACTAGGCCCCTTTCAGAAGGATTTTTTTATTTTTAAAATTCCACGTTATCAGAGACTAGTCTAATGCCGTCAATCAGCCAAATGTCTGCTATCAAGTACAGATACTAAAAATGGGTACCTACGTAATCTACCAACGTATACCTACCTAGTACCTATCTCCTTATTTATGTAATTTCTTATCTTCAAACCAGCTTAATTAAAAGACAATCTCGTAATCCTAAGTCGGAATGTTACGGAGCAACCTGTCACTTGAAAATATTTAAACACATTCTGATTATTTTTCCCCAACCAAACTCTATCGTAATGTTTGTTGTTTTTATTTTTATCAGCTAATCCCGAATCCGCATAACAATTAAGTGTGTCATCAAAATAATTGTTTTTTTTTTTGTGTGTGTGAGATAATAAAGTGATTGTATGAATGCGTGTAGTTTACCCGGCGCGTGCCGTCTCGCTGCAGCGCCACGTCATTGTACGTTGTTGTGCAGACGCGGCGCAGGCGGCCATGACGGTCGGCGTGGCGAACGTGCTCTGCGACGAGCGGCCCGCCCCGATGGCGTGGCCCGCGCCGCCCGCCGCCCCGCCCCCCGCGCCTCTCTGGCCCTACCCCGGTGAGTTACCTCCTACACACTACTGATGCCCTGGTAGCTACGCGCCAACTGCATTGCGAGACCGCCGTTTCAGCGACAGACTCAGCCCGAAGTGAAAATTTTAACACACGTCACAACTCTAAAACCAGTGTTCCATCTCGTTTTATCACTATATGAAAAAAAGAGATAAATATACTGTTTAAGAAAAAAGGCGCCTAATTCTGGTTGAGCTATCCCGCCCGTTTAGATGTACCACCTCTTAACTCATGCTGCTTTGGTAGCGGCATTGCAACTGTACTTGTCCGGTCAATAGTCGTCGTTGACCGGTTTCGGCGTAACGGCCATTTTGGATGGTAGCCGAAGAAAGAGTGGAAGTCGTTAAAACGACCATCTATTTAAAATGTTTGGGTTTTTAAATGACGACACGCGATTGCGCGTGGCTACTTGGCGTTTTTATCTGTAATGTATTAGTATGTTGATTTGTCTGTTTTTTTTATTCTGTAATCATTTTGTTGGAATATTTTATTTCGCAATTTGAAAATGTTTAATATTTTTCTGTAGGTATTTGTCGCTTATTTTATTTCTCACGATGTAATATTTAGGGTTGTGGCAAAGTTAATGAAAGGCATGTCGATAAAACTAATAAGGAGAAATAAGAAATATGAGTAAATATGAAATAAGAGTTACTTAATATTATAATGACAGGTAGGTAGTTCATTAAGTTAATTCTGTTAGGTCTTATTATTCTTCATACAACTATATCTGGAATGCATAAGGTGTAAGTAAGTACGAATACATAATTTTTATTCTTGCAGTTTTGATAGTAGGTACATGTAATGATACATGCGGACAATTTTTTTTCGTAACATTCTGAAGTAAAATGAAGGAGCAATACCAATAATATAAATATTAAGTAGATGGTTAAAAACTTTTTTTTTGCTCTGCTGTAAAATAACGGTTTCAACTTAGGTTCGACTTTATGTCCCTAGGGGTTAGACTTAAGTATTTTATTATTTCAATAGTTTTGTACAATGAGGATGCCGGTGTAAAACTAATTTTGGATGGCAGCAGCAAATGACCAAACAGCAATAACAAACTTCTAGCTGTCAGATTTGAAAAGACAAACAATTTATTTATTTATTTATTCATAATTTATCATCATTTTCATCTACGTAGATGACAGCTAACATTGGCCATTACGATGCGCCCTGTGTAGGGATAAAAGCGCAGTCGGCATCCCCATTGTGCGTTTTCAAATATGTAGTACACACCTGAAATACTCAGTTAGTTCCTCTTACTACTTATGTTTGAGTATTCATATAAAAGTTGGTAAGTATAAAAGATTCAACATGTGAGAGGTTTGTATAACGTCTACAATACATATTTCAATAATTGGCAATAGGAAGTTAGGTTAGGTTGGCCACGTAGATAGGTACTTAGTACACATACAATTTAAAAAAATCTTAAGCATTAATTATCGGTGCCACCAAATTCTAGAACATTCTTATGGCCGGCAGTGTTGCGCCCGCTGTCGGCGCTGACTGTAAATTAAATCAATCATCGACATTTAATTTATGCGGAACCACGTACCTACCCGGTGTCCAGAAAACGCCAGGGCTTTTTGCCCTCGTAATCCGATCGCGTTTCTTAAATGGGGCTTGGGCCTTTTCATCGAGGTTTTTTTTTTCATTTCTCACATCATTAGGTATAAATTAATAGAATGCTTTATGCGGTGACTGTGGCGTTGAGTTACGCACTCCATTGTACGTCTGAAAGGAAGTGTTAGCTATGCTCGTGATCAATTTAATTCGTTGAAGATACAAGGGCAGAAAAATAGATAGATACTTAGGTATATATAATGCGATATAAATGCTTTATGAAACAGCCTTTGATAATAATTAGATGTGAGTCTCGCGGCTTTTACGGTCTTGTGTCTTTAAAATATTAGCATGTTTTTAACTCTCGTTACTTAAGGATGTGAATGTGTGAGTCTAATTAAAGGACAGCTACTCACTGGTACTACTTCAAACTTGGTTATAAACAGGGGTATAGGTACCTAAATCTAAAAAAGTGTTTCTGCGTATTCTCTATCTTTATGCTTCTAAGTTAACTGAAACTTAACTCATTGAGGGTATCTTTAGGCAAAGCCATGAAGTTATAGATAAACATGGAGACCACACTTGGAACAACGGCTTGAGTCAAATACCTACGTATCTCTATCTCACTCTCTGTGGGCCAACTTCTTTTTCTATTGAATTGTACAGTGCTGCTATGTTCTTATTAACATCTCCTAGTAAATTATTAGAAATAGATCCACACTTACCAAAAATACAAGTAAAATTATTTGTAGATAACTATATTTCAACAACGATTATTTAATGTGGAAATCGAAAAATTAAATGCCACATTGCGCATGATTGGGTTGTCGAATTATAGAATTGCATTCCCATTTCCTAAGGATTCAGTAATGTGGCAACATCGGTACTAGATGTCAACAATATGGCGGCGGTTGTTTATGTTGTTGTTCACAAGGTCGGCAAAGAATTGAATTACATACTTCAAGATAATTGTATATAAACTCAAAAAATGGTGCAAAATTGTATAGTGCGTGGTTGCGGTAGTACGTGGCGTCCAGGAGGTGATATAAAATTCCATCCGTAAGTGTTTAAATGGTGATTTCTTGCTTCGTATAATTATAAAGATAAGTCTATGCATTTCCACTTAATTTCTTCAAATAACTGTCACTTATTTTCATATGTTTTCAACATATTGGTCACAAACAAAACACACTTACGTTGAACTTCGTTGAATTAAAGTAATTTCATTGTTTTTATATAAAAGGAAACGTTCTGAAGTAGTGTGACTATATTGAGGATTTATCTTGGACTTCTCGTGTATTATTAGAGTAAATATGAATGTCATTTTTAGAGTAAATAGAATATTTTAAATATTGTTATGGTATGCTAATGACGAATATTTGTTATAGATTTCCTAAAAATAGTATTCAGAGAAATATATGGTTATCAATTGTACCATTAAAAATGAAATTCTATGAAAGCGCAAGGATTTGCAATTTGCATTTTCAAGAAGCAGATTATGATTTAATAACAAAGCGCTTAAAACCATCAGCAGTTCCTACTTTTGCATTGAAGCAAGAAGCAATATCACCAGTAGAGGTAAATATTTAAAATAATGTTATTATAATGTCACCATCATTATCTCTGCCTAGAACATCCACTGTGAAACTTGGGCCTCACATATAAGGAGGTAGTTAGCTTACTGTTACTATGCTGGCCTGCTGTGTCGATATAGGGTTTTGTTCCTACCTCTGGAAACAAGGAAGTGGTGAAATTCCTTTTCTAGCTCCGTTATCACTGAATAATTATCTATATTACTACATCATTTAGCGGCAGGTCCCTGTTGCATCCATAGCCCAGCTCTGGAGCCCGGAGTCCGCTTTTCTTTCTGAGTGGCTTATTTTGAACTTTAGGGGCGTGACTGCTGTCTAACCCTCCACAATTACAATTACTTTATAATGATTATTATGAATTTAGAAATATAGTCTTCACCCTAGAATTTATCCCGGTTGCCCTTAGGAACCAGGGCCCGCTCCCTGGTCTAACCAGATTTAGCTGAATTTCAGTTATTTCCACGAAGCGACAACCGTCTGACCTCTGCTTTCAGGGCAAACATCATTCTATGGTTAATCCAGCTGTTAGGAGATATTTCACGGCACTGACTACCTAATAACGACTGCCATAGGTAGTCATGACAGCCGGCACCAACTACTTAACATGCTTTCCGAGGCATATGCTGATAATTACGAATATAACTCCGAAAAGTCAAAAGTAAAGACCCGGACCCCCGCCACTCGACTATTGCTACCCTAATTTAGAAATACAGTATTTCGAATATTTTTAATATTTTATCATTTTCAGACTGCAATTACTTTACATAAAGAATTGTTCGTGCAAACACCTGCTCTAGATATACCAAGCACTAGTTCAGGCATTTATGCAAGTGATTCTCCACTTAAGGAAAGAGGAGTAAAACGTACTGGTTGCAATATTAAGGACCAAACTAATAAAAAGCAATGCACGAGAGTTCTTGAAAATATTAGCAATCTTATCAATTTATCTGTAAGTTTTTCTTTCCTTCAGTAAATACTTTTGTGTACAAAAATGTACTAGATTTTACATTACAATTTTATTATGTATGGTTTCAAATACTAAATAATTATTTAAAACTCGTTAGAGCCAATCTCAGTGAGGTAACCGCCACTACGACATTAAGCACTGAGCATCTTGTTTGACATTTGATTTACGGCTGAAGTCTCCTATTCTTCTTGTCAGGTCACTTGAGACTTGATGCACGGAGATATTAATAGCCCCGCGAAGTGGGGCTTCATTGACATCGCATCATTATGACGTAAAGAGTTGATAAACAATGCCTTATGTCAAATATATGAACGTTTTTGTTAGATGATCACCGTATTGCATGAATGGCCTAAGCATCAGCCAGCCGATTCATTAAATGTTGTATTTGACGCTATGGCTTAATATCATTTAGGCCGTAAGTTGAAGGGCGCCGTTTAGTAAAAAGGCTAGGTTAGACTGCTGAAAAGTTATTTCTTTTTGTGAAACTATGCTACTACTAGTGAGCTAATATTTTTTGAATTCGGTAAATGAATTCTTCAGAAATATCTATCTATCTAACATCACTATACGAACCATAGGAGCAAAGCACTGCGATTGCGATGCTAAAAATATAAGTAAATTTCAAGATATGTTCGTATTGTCTTAGGTCAGCAGTGAAGACCACGATCCCGCGAAGATTGATAAGAGTGTGCAGGTGAATATAAAGTCAACCAACGAAAAACTACTACAGAAAAAAACTAAGATTCTTAAGCAAAAAGTGGAGCGCCAAACTAAGAAAATTCAGGATATGTCTTCTTTGATGGCAACTATTAAAAATTATACATGTCAGTCGGAAATAGAAAATATTATCCAAGGGCGTTTTGCTGATATCTGTAAGGAATTCAAGAAACCAGAAAGTAATCCACACGGCGTTCGATATAGTGAAGAAATGAAAGCCTTTGCATTAACTTTACATTTTTATTCGCCTAAAGCTTACGAATTCTTAAAAAAATACATAACTTTGCCTCATAAAGAAACCATACGAAGATCATTGTCTTTATTTAACTGTAATGTTGGTTTCATCTCTGAAGTACTGGAATATTTAAAAGAACAGGTAAAATTACCTGAAAAAATGTATTTGAAAAATGTTGCTTTAATATTTGATGGAATGGCATTAAAACAAAATTTGGCCTATGATCAAAAATTGGGTAAAGTGGTTGGATATATAGATTTAGGACAAATTTCTGTAAGTGATCCAGAAAAATTAGCTTCCGAAGCTCTTGTATTTCAAATAGTATCATACGGTGTACGCTTTAAGTGTCCAATTGCATATTTTTTTATTGCTAATAACTTGCCTGGGGAACTGCTCTCCGAATTAATAAAAACAGCAATTATTCTGCTCGATGAAATTGGTGTCACCGTGAGATCTTTGACTTGTGATGGTGCATCATCCAATGTAAAGGCTTATGAATATTTAGGTTGCACATTAGATGAAAATAATTTAGTACCGTTTTTTCAACATCCCAACGGGAGGAGTAATGTATATTGTTTGCTTGACGCTGCACATATGTTAAAACTCGCTAGAAATGTGCTAGCCGATTTTGAAATGAAATCAAATACAGGCCATATTTCGTTTCAATATATACGAAAATTACACGAAATCCAAACCAAAGAGGGTTTGAAATTCGCGAATAAATTAAATGCTTTACACGTGGACTTTAAAAACAAAAAAATGAATGTTAGGCTCGCTGCGCAAGTACTGAGTTCATCTGTTGCTGATGCAATTGACTATTTGAGGATTAGTGATCATCCTGACTTTGTAAATAGCGAAGCGACTACAGAGTTCTTGCACATGATTGATAGACTTTTTGATCTAATGAATTCAAAATCATCCTTTGGAAAAGGTTCTAAGTCACCATTATCGTTAAAAAACAAAACCTATTGGGAACCAATATTTAATGAAACTGAAATTTATTTTAAATCATTAACAATAAATAGTAGAGGTATCCTGAATCATCCTAGAAAAACTTTTGTATTAGGGTTTTTAATGAACATACATAGCTTGTCATTACTTGTTAACGATTTGTGTACTCTAGATGAAAATCCAATCAAATACTTGTTGACTATTAAGTGCTCACAAGACAACCTAGAACTTTTCTTTTCTTGCATTAGGGCTCGTGGTAGGGCGCAAGATAATCCGAGTCCTCTCGAGTTCCGGTATATAATGAGAAAGATGTTGTTCAGACATTCCATTCAACCTTCCATCAATGCCAACTGCATAGAAAATGGTTTCGACACTTCACACGTGTTCGATTTCAATAAACCAAAAAGTTTGTTTCAACCTCGGGAAGAACCAGACTGTCAACAAGACATTGAAAATGTTTTTGAAAATTTGGAAACAATTCAAACTAGTCCATATCAGGAAAATATATTATATTATGTGACTGGCTACATTATAAAACAAATTCTTACCCACATTTCCTGTGAACATTGTAATAATGCTTTAGTAGCGCCTAAAGATATTGCAGCAGATGATCATACATATCATATCATTGTGAATAAATTTAATTCATTTACTACATTTGTGAACCGAGGCAAACTGTGTTTTCCTTCTGTAGCAGCTTACAAAATTGTTAAATATTGTGACCAAGTTTTCCAGCGAGCCAATTTGATGGGCCAACTTAGAACTAATAATATTGTAAATAAATTAATTAATGTTATATCACAACATTTTACTCCTGCATTGCAGCAAATGTTCAACCATCCGATCACAGACTCAATTATTTGTAATGATTTGCACGAAAGTATGTTAGTTAAACAAATAGCAAATTCATTTTTCAAAATGCGTATACGTGCTTACTTAAAAAATCATACTGAAAATGTGCTCAGTAATTTACGTGGTAAGCGACAAAAACTACATAGAACCTTGATATTTAGTCATGTATAATAAATAAGTACAATAAAAGGTTATTATTTGAAAAGTATTTTTATTTTCTTTACAGAAACGGTAATGTATACTTTAATTTGATATACATATAAAGGCCGCCGCCCACTGACGGGATGGAATTGCGTGGAACGTCCAAATGATTGTATTCGCGATCAAATTATTTACGCGTTCCAATGACTTTAGCATTTGCATTTCTTCTTTTTGACACGAAGCGACTTCGTCATACTGCCATGTCACTTCGTATCGTTAAAGGAATTTGAGTGCTCTCGTCAATTAAATAAGATTGTAAATAATTTGATCGGGAATAAAATCGCGGTGAACCTAAGAAAACAGGAATTGGCGAGCGAACATTAGTGTTAATTTTTATGTAGTCTTAACAAATCAGCCAACCTTTCAAAATCGTAGTCCATTCTGTAATAATCATAAAATTTACGCATATATCAAAAATCATTAAACAACTTGCTGAACTGACCTCTTTATATCCTGTTTCATATAAATTATATGAATCCAAATCTGCCATTTCTTTGACATAAAACTTATTTGTCTTTCTTCATCGTCAACAAGAATACTAAATCCTAGTAAACAGCGTCATTCTATACCCTTCCGAAGAACTTATATACTTACCTACAATATCAAAAATGCGCACTGGTTAAAACAATGAACAGTTGATTAACCTAGAAAAATAACCCAGTTTTTTACACGACCCACCTGATGGAAAGTGCTTACCGTGGCCTATGAACGAATAGGCCACTGGGATGAATAGCTTCGTTTATCTCAATGTACCTACGCAATCTGTAGAGAAAACTACTATTCTTCGTAGAAAACACAGAAAATACTGAGTTTGGTTCGCCTTTGTACATCTGTATTATGTTATGACCATACCTGAATTTATATTGTTTTTATTGTCTATATGTATTCAAAAATGTTTAAAATGAAATATCCTAGCAAAATTAAAATTAAGGTTACCCTACTTAGAAAGAGACGTTAGCCCACACAGAGCAAGACAGTAATATACAGACTATGCTTCAAGTAGGTATTAGAAGTGTGGCCTCCATGTTTATCTATAACTTCATGGGCAAAGCCTATATTTGACGATTGATGGCCCCACTTGTCTATTTTGTACTAATTTTATTTTCGGCCTGTTCTTTGGTAAATGAATAGATTTTTTTCACATGAATGAACAACTTAGAACTTTCACCAACCAAAACGTGTTTTTTTTTTCAAATGCACAGCCTAAATCTTTTTGTGCTCAGTATGTACTTGCCTACTAGGTACCTACCACAGAAGTTTTGTTTGGTTTCGAAGTTCGGCATTTTCACGCAAGTAGCTAAGTAATAAGTCTCAAACGACACTACATTTTTTTTTGATGTTTAGTATTTAACCTTTGAGTAGATAGTAGTAGTACGTAGCTAACCACCACACAAATATATTAGGAAAGAATAGATAGAGCAGGAAACGCGTGCCAACTTTTTAATCAATTCCTGTATTATGAGACAGGAATTTTCGAGTGCTTACTCAGTACTCATAAGACTCTAGCTAGTAATAACATCATTAAAAACACCATAACCTGAATATGCCATATTGTACTATTTCCTAAATAGAGAATTAAATTTGAAAAATAAAAGTTTTTATTTTATTTCTCGTGAGTATTTATTTACAGTGTAAAAGTCGCCATTCACAATATGAAGGTGATTACTGCGTATGGCCGTTCTATCCTAATATATTTGTGTGCTACGAAAGTGCCCGGTTTTTGAATTGACACATCGCGTCGTGTCGGGAAGGTTAAAAATCCGAATGCTTCGGTTTTCTAGAGCGTTTCCTCTACTGCACATCGAAAATATAGTATTAAGAGAATCCTCGCATCCAAAACGCCCTGAGTCTTAAAACTAGGCATAGCTTCCGTTTTAACTAAGTAGGTACTCTAAAAAGATACCAGCACGCTGTTCCTACACATCATGCAATGCAAACTGCTCTCAAGCGCCACGCAGCGAGCTTCTACCGATTAATCGCTACGAGAAATTACGTAGATTCAATGAAATTTATGAGAAACCATGCCCGTAACTTTTATTTTACCAGTGTCAGACGTGAATAATGTCTGTTATTATGTTTTTGCACAAATAATAAAAGTCAAATAACTATTAATCATCTTTAAACCTTGCAATTAATTGCAACTAACTCAGCAAACTTGTAATTAATTAAAACTTGTAATGCACTTATATACTACCATATAAATTATAGTACCTATCTATATATCCATCTGGTGGAACGTACCTTAGTCTGTGCACTTAGGGTGTACTCCTCTTACAATAAGTAGATACCTACGTGCGTGTAAGCTTTTAATTAATTGATGATGACTTAAATTTGAACTAAAACTACAGTATAATACGGTATTATTTTAATTTAGCCCGATGTTTCGGTTACTTTTCAGCAGCCTTAGTAACGGGGTAACCAATGATGATAGTTTTCACGAAGTTTGAAGTATAAGTTATCTTAAAGTATACTAAATATCATGGCAGCCGAAAAGTAGCCGATACGTCGTGCTAAATCTTAATTCAATGCGCGTAAACTCGCGACAGCATTAACTGAGTATTTAAGAGAGTATATTGGTGCAGCTATATTATATATATGATAACTTTCACGTATCTCGTAAGCTGAAACCGTTTTGAATATCATATTTCTCATGACGAATATTGGGCGAATATGGCAGTATCTTTTCTCTGAAGTGCTTCCGAAGCCTGAACTCAAGCTTCGTTCGACAAACAGCAGGTGTAATGAAATGGCGGCTTGCAGATGAAATTGGCTTGGGACTCAAAAGTCTTGATAAGGCACTAAATATGACGTTCTATTGCAACTGGTGACTAACGTTCGAATAAATATTAGGTTGCATTTCATACACTCAGTGATAAATGTTGCTGAAACAATATTATAAACAAATTTACCAACAATGCACATAATATGGCGACGCAGTGATCAGCACGTATCAGGTTACTTCGCCAACTGCCTCTGTATCGAGTGTTGCGGGATCGATCCCCTACATGGAATTGTAACTTGTATGATTCACAAATAGTGTCGAGACTGGCTAAACTTATTATTTGGAAGTCATATGCCCATTAACTAGTGCAGAAATTTTAGAAGTAAGAGTAACTAAATGTCTGTTCTGAGGTATTTGCAATTGCTGCTGTGTATAAGGGTTGAGTTGAGCATAGTTGTTAGGGTTTTTCATGAGTAAGAATGTTCTCAGTTAGGTATACTACTAGTACACAGTTGTTCTATTAAACGTCATTAGTATGGAGACAAATCTCGCCAAAGTTATGACCAATCATAGCAAAAAAAACAGTTGCGATAAGAGTAGACAATCGCGTTGCAAATTAAGCACGTTAAATTTATTTACAGTATTTCACAAATGAGTGATACTGGTAGACGTTTCTTCTTGATTTTATATTATACCCACAGGCGCGGTTACCCGACTGTACTTACTTGATTGTTCGTAGTCATTATGTACTTGCAACAATATTCATGAGTTAGGTATTTTATTAAGAAATTGTATTATAATGTCTGAGTCGCTGTGACATCTATTCTCTGTACCGTACCTACCTAACCTATATCCCTGTCTTAAGAGGAAACGTGTTAGAATCCACTAATAACTTTTAAATAATTGTAGAGAATCGATTGCGTTTCCGCTAATCATGTGTAAACGTTGTAATATGACGTCATCTTAAAAAGCAACAACAAAAAAAAACCACCAGCATCCATCACTCACAAGCATCCAGCTGCTAAATCGTTTTCGCGAACGGAACTCTGTCACTTCCACGCCATAAATTATAACACCATAAAAACATAAAAACTCATTTATCGATAAACCGGAGTCGACTTAGGCACAGCCCTAATGTTTATCGCGCCGCCTACTAAGCCCCGCCCCGTGAACGTCTCCGCCAATAAGGTGCCCGCGTTGTTTGTAAGGCCGGCCTTCATCTTTGGCCCCTTAATCTTTTTAGTGTTGTGAATGACTTTTTTGCATTTATGTTTTTCTTGTAATAACAAGTTGTGTCGTAATGGCGATTTTGCCGCGTCTCGAGCCTGACACCTCACGCTATGTTAAAAAATATAACGTTTGTTGTAATGATTGATCGCGTAATTGTTACTTGTAGAAACTTAATAGATAGCGTATAATGACTTAGATGGTAATAGATAAGAGGGTGAGCGGTTGCGTTCTTTTGTTTTTCTTATTATTTTATTATTTATTGTACACATACCTTAATTACATGTACACAAAATAGTGAGATATTATGTACAAAGGCGAGCGAAACTCAAAGTTGAGTTCTCTGCCAGCAAAACCATAAATTAAGTTTTTTTTTTTATAAATACGACACGTCAATTTGACTTCACTTCGCTTGATGGTCCGCTGAAAGCAAAGTCCCAGGAAAGAGGGTCACCATTACATACACGTACCATGTTGACAATGCAAGGGTGGCACTCAGCTTGACGTCCTCATCAAAAGAGGATTGTCGTCGCAGCACTGCGTGACACCCACCGTACCCACTAGTGCTGTGACCACGATTGCCCCTGCCCGGCTATGCACTTGCTGACCCTGAACACAATCCAACCGAGATTGGATTACTATGGAGAATTTTTCGCAATCATGGACATTAGGCTTAAATTTGTGACAAATTGGTGCTATCGTGCTGTCAAATTTCTACCACCAATACTTATTTATACAAATTTAGCTGGTATTGCTCGTTTCATACATCTTGGCCCTATATCACGATATATAAAAGGCCCTGGCGCGCGCGGATTGTTTTGCAATAATCTATATCTATACCACTTGGTTAATTTAGGCTCGTACACGGCGTAGCACCTCGTTCTATTCTCAAAATACACCCAGAAAACGTGTACTGCGCATATAGAGCATATTTTGAGCACATGATGAATGTTCTGAAGAGCTATTCCAATTAGTCCTACCTTCTCCTTTCCTATACAGGACGACACGAGCAGGACTTAGATGTCACTCGCATACGGTGCCGAACATTCCTTCAAGAACCAAGCGGTTAAGACCTGGAATTCCTTGCCAGCTCACGTGTTTCCCTCTTCCTACAGTCCCGGGTCCTTTAAGCGTTGCGTGAAAAAGCATCTGATGAGGCCGTCAAGCTGAGTGCCACCATTGTTAACATGGCACGTGTATATAACTCTCCTGAGACTTTGCCTGAGACCATCAGGCAAGGTAATGTCAAATTGAGGTGTCCTATAAAAAAAAAATTACCTATAGAACGAGCAATAAGTACCTACCTAGGCACTTAAGTTGATGATACCTAGTACCTATATACTTTAGTATAGGTAAATATTGTCGGATATCCCACGATACCGTGAGTCTATTATTTGCAATCTTTTTGTGCAGTCTTACCTAATAGAAACGGGAATACCCTGGTTCGCACACCCGAGGGAGCCATCCCAAAGCCTAGTCCCCTGGTAGCTTTATTTATTTATTTATTTATTTTCTCTTCTACGTCCATCTTTACAGGGTACACCCTAACACGACAGAGTAGGCAATCTAAGCATGCAATAACATGACTAACATTTTCTATAACATACAACTGATAATGTTGTAACTGTGAATTCACTCAGAGAGCAACAAAACAGGTCGACGTGAAGTGAGACTGCGTTGAGCGTCCTGAGCGCGCGCGTCAGCGGCGCCTCCTCCAGCAGGTTAGTGCACGCGCTCGGCACCTGCAGCAGCTGCGGCCTCCGGCGCCTCCCCGCGTAACCATCCGAAACGCATAAACTTATCCTCTCCAGTATGGCCAGATTTTGGATCTTTCCGCGCTTCTTCTTCTTCTTCTTTAGCCATTCTCAACCTCTAAGGTGTAGGCCTCCTTCAGCTTATGCCATCTGTTCCGGTCTTGGGCAGTTTCCAACCACTTTGCTCCCGCCAGTCTTTTGATGTCGTCGTACCAACGCATCTGCGGTCTTCCTCTCGGGCGTTTCTCGCCCCATGGTCTCCATTCTACCACTGCCCTGCACCACGAGCCATGCTTGCGGGCGACATGGCCAGCCCACTCCCACTTCAATTTCGCAACCCGTTTAGTTACATCGCTCACTTTGCTTTGTTCTCTGACCCATTCGTTTCTTTTACGGTCTCTCAGCGTAACTCCTACCAGTTTTCTCTCGATTGCTCTTTGAGCCACCTGTAGTTTGTGGATGATCTCCTTAGTAAAAACTTTTGACATACATGACTTCTCGCCAACGTTTGACATATTTTGGTCATGTTAGTAGGTACCTAATAAGTAAGTATACGAAATTTCTGTGAAAAACTTATACCTACCTACCTAATAGGTAATTACTTACGTCGTAATGTTGTGTGCCACCTCGTCCCCCGCCGAAGACGGCAGAACAAATACTTCGCGCTGCGAGCGGGGAAGGCAGATCCCGGGTGTTAAATATTTACAAAGCTTGACATCCTTTGGATGTCATGTGATTATTGGTTTTCGTATTTAGCTGGTAATAGGACATAATAGGTGCGTTTCGGTGACCAAAAATTCCTCCTCATTGATGTTCACTGGTGATGTAGGTACATCTCTTCTCGCATTAAAAACTTAACTCATACCATACTCGTACCTATACGCATTGCCTAGTGGTATGGGTAATGGACTGCTGAGACGAGGTCTCGGGTTCACTCCCAGGTTTTACCATGGCACAAACCAATGACTTTTCGATGCTTTTCGAAGTTATGTGTGTATTTATCGCAGGTTTATAAGTGCCCGGTTAATGGCAATAGCCTCGCCACCTATTACATTGGGACCTAAACAATAAACTGACGAAATGTGGGTGCTAGCACCTCTGCCTACTCCTTCGGGGATAAAGGCGGGAGTTTATGTTATGTTATGTTACCTTAAAGGTCAAAGCATACTGTAAGGCAAAGATCGCGGGTTCAAACCAAACCCCGCCTAGACAACTTCAAAACTTTCCTAATTTAGTCATACCTAGGTATCTATTACTTCTCTAGGTAATCCTATCCTTTCCTACTAATAATATTATAAATGCGAAAGTTTGTGAAAATGTTTGGATGTTTGTGACTCAATTACGCTTTAACGGCCAAACGGATCTGCCCCTCTAGACAAATGGCAATTCGCTAGCCGGCGTTTGGTGGAATAGAATGACGAATGTATGGGATTTGACGTAAATGACAGTCGTTAACGCATGTCAAATACATCAAATCCTATACATTCGTCATTTTATTCCATCAAACGCCTGCTAGCGAATTGCCACTTGTCTAGAGGGGCTAAAGCTACAGGAATAATAGATTTCAGTCTGGAATAACACATATTCTTTTTATCCAATAGCTTCCCATGGTTAACGGGAACGAGATCTAAATGCCAGGCGGGTGATGCCGGGAGTACCAGCTATTTTTAATATAAAACTGAATAAAAAATACACGCCCTAAAACCATGGCGCTGTAGAAGAACACAACATCATCTCACATTAAACACCGTTTCAAATTCTAGTCATCACTCAATTTAAACTGAACCAAACAGTTCAAAAAACCTGCTCGCCTTACACAAACGTTTAAAATCAAAGCGACGACGTTAATAGCGTATCGTGCTCTCTTTCTAACTAACGTAGGGACGGTATCTGCTGTCCCATATGTGAAAAGAATAATGAATTAATTGGAACGGTGAAATGCAAGTCATTAACGTGAGTTTCGGAACATGAGTAGGTTTTACGAAATGAATTTTGAATTTCGAAAAGCCTTTTTGTTTTTATTATGTTGAGTTTTACAGATGGGAATTGCTGCAATTAAATCGATAATGTAGGTGAGCTGAGCTACATATAAAGTTTATCGATATATTTGGCGATTCTAGCGATAACAGTGTCGCAAGCACTTGTTTGATTTCAGGAACAATGACGTCATGGCAGACGTTGAAATTTTTAATTGAAATGAAATTTGTCGAACTCTGGAACGAATTCTAGAGCGGTTTATTGTCGACGTTTGTGTGTTGTCGAAATAACATTTTAAGAGCGGGGTATCCGAGAAAACGTATTTATAAATGACACGAACCTGAATTCTGAAATTTAAAATCTATGTTTTTTAGGACATTTGATCTAGTACTGCCGGTTATGGGATACACGATGACGTTTACTTGCCTCGATAGAATTTACCCTCAAAGATAGGTCTTGGCGGAATCGGTCTTGAGTTGTGTTCAAGTTAGATAAAAATTATACCAAAGTGAAAGGAGTAGATAGGAGAAGAGAACGCGGTTGTCAAAAGTCCCATAAATTTTAAATGAATAAACCGTTTAGTTAGAGAGTCAGTCAGTCGTCTCGTCAGTCCCTAGCGGATCAGGCTCGAGGCAGGACGTGTGTCGATTCGCGGCATATTGACAGTCGACCTATACATTTACTAAATGACGTTACGCAACATAAATGATACAACACAGAAAATGTGTCAGTAGTACTTAGGTACCTTCTATTCCGTTGATCAAAAGTTTAGATGAGATGATTGAGATGTTTAAAGTGCATAGTTCCCATACATACATTATACATACATACAATCACGCCTTCATCCCCGGAGGGTTAGGCAGAGGTGAATTAAAACCCACATTTCACCAATTTGTATTCGGCCTCACGTAATAGGGGTGAGCCTATTGCCGTATTCCGGGCACCATTGTTGACTTGACCAATCGCAGCATCTGCGGCTGAGTCTGGGGTATAAATATCTGTCTGATGTTAAATCGTCTTGTACGAAACCACATGGGAAGAAATAGGGTGGCCCAAATTCTACTCTGCCGGAACGACGCGGCTATTTGGTGTAAGTATTATGTACATAGTCGTGCGAACGAAAAAAAAATAATTGCAATGTATTGAGTCACTTTGGTGGACATGCTACACTTACATAGCGTTGCGTCGTCGTTCGAGAAGATAGATGCCGGCAATCTTCTTGAACAAACGTCAGAAATATCATAAGATACGAACCAACCGAAACACCAATAAAATTCCTGAGCAACGAATGACGCAAGCCAGTGCGCTCATGATGTGTACTTTATATAAAAATCAATGCCACTTTTCGTTGTAATTTTATAACTCAAGAACGGGCTCACCTATCTAAACCCTTTGTTTAGGCTTTATTCGAACTAATTGGTTGATGGTTTATATGAAATTTGCACAAAATCGGTCAAGCGTTCACATCCACGCGGGCAGAGCCGCAAGCAGAAGCTAGTTTAATCTATGATTGGTGGTTTGGTCGCGCAACTTAGAGCAGATCCAAAGTACTCCAGATCCACTTTAGTCAGTCCATTGGCAAGCATACGGTAAAACCAACAATATCGTGAACTGAAAGCGGCCGACACCGTTTTTTTTTAGGTATCGTCTCTAATTTGCAAAAAAATATACACATAACAGCGATAACGGCAGTTTCAATTTTGCCATTTCACGGAGTCGTTGGTTCATCTCTACTCTAACATGTTTGATGAAGTATACGCATGCTAGCTTCCAGCATTTGAACATCGCGACGTTCGTATCCTGGAAACTGTCGAAGTGACGATATGGGTCGTAAAAATAACTGTAAACCGTTGGTGTAATTAATTAGTCACGAGGGATATATCTTATACTTAGATATAGCGTGGGTTTTTCGTTGGTTCGAGTCTGACATAGTCGCCGGGAGGTTTCCGCATGAAAAAAAGATAGGTAGGCAAAATTGCATACATGCGTATCGAATTGAGAATCTACTACTTTTTGAAAGTTGACTAAGAAATTATTACTTAGTGGTACATAAGATATTAGAATTACTAGTATCTTGTATGCAGTACAATGTGATCTATTTTTAAAATAATAATGAATGCACGTAGCTATTTGAGCGTAGACGAATATCAAAAAAAAAGCCAATCCTGAAAAAATATCTTTTATTTTACTATTAGACGATTATTCTATGTAAATATGTAATAGTTGATTTACTACTTAAATTAATACCGTATTAACACAAAATAATTGCAAAATAAATAGAAGCTCTTACTTATCTGCAATGTGCCACAAGAAATTAAACGTGGACGTTTAGCGCATCGCTGCAGTGTAGGTAAAGTGGCAACTTTGCTATGCTTGATATACCTACCTAAAGTCCTCGAACACTCCAAAAACTCCACCAGCCTTAATGAATAACAGTGTATCTACATACAGTAGGGTAGGTAGGTAGGTATGCCATAACTGAATATTTAAAAATTAAACTTGCATTTCGAAACCTGATTTTAATTTTGATACCTACTACTAATTAAAATAATCAATAGATTGCCGAGTACGTCCCTTGTTGTAACTTCGCGTACCCGGTACCCCTGGGGCTACGCGTTTCACTATTTTGAAAACACTTCTTTAGGCACCTACCTGTATCGACAGACACATTTTCAATTAATTACATTAATTAATAAGGGTCATTTTACACCTGTACTTACCCGTAATTACCAGGACACCATAAATGAGCAGCAAGTAACGAGCCGGTATAATTTACACGTTTTATGTAAATAGCTGCAGTTATGCATTACTTATGTATACCTAGTAACATGTTACGTATGGTGACATCGTGCCCTTAACATATCTCAATGTCTTTTTTTTAATCGCTACGTAAAATTGATATTATCTATAATTGCTTCCTTTTCGTATTCTAATCACTTAATTTGCATTTGAAGTCGTGCTGCCATGCGTTTTTTGAGGAGTTATTGTCGACAATAGATGGAGTTATTGAGTAGGTATAAGTGTAAAGCCTAAAAAATAGTTTTGAGACTACAGATATCCGTATATCTGTAGATATCCGTATTCGAGACCGTTGCCCGTACCTGCGTTGCGAAACCTGCGTTAACACCACCCAAAGAAAGCCGAACAAACGTAAATTACTGAGGTTCGTCATTCTATTGATTATCGTACGCTGTCGATCGTACGATAATGTTGAGGAATACCTACCACTAGCGCGTCCACAGTAATTCATTCTGGCTCATTCACACGATGTGTAATCGGTCTAAGATATCTCACTATGTTTCCCTCAAACATTTATTTCCCACCACATTAACATTCTTGCTCGTCTCCGGAAGCGCATCCATTGAATATAAAACTAAGTAGGTAGGTATACAAAATAATCTGGTGTGTGCCTTCGTAAAAAAAAGTGAAAAGTGACGATGTGTGCAGCTTAATGTGTGGTTCTGTACAAACTGCAACCAATCAGAGTGCAAACCTCTGCAATTATACCAGGCGTACTAAAAGTGACGGCTTGCCTTGTCAAGTTAGTTTCTTCTGCTGCCCTGTTCTTCAGAATCATGCATTAATTGATTAGATACAGGTCCAGATTCGGAACGTAGCGAAATCGTACCTACCGACGCGAGGCCGTATAAGAGTTATAGCATATCATATGTGTAGACACTCGCATATCTTTCTCTCTATTTTATGAGCCTTCATTACTAACCTTGCCTTTGTATGTTAATTTAATCTATGAGAATACTATCTGGGCGCATGGTAGTGCCCCGCCAAGGCGAGCAAAGAAAAGCGGCACGGCCGTACTATTCTTTTCTCGAAGCAATTCAGTCCATTTTCGACCCCCTATAACTTCGTTGTAGATAAAACTAGAAGCTTGAATTTTCGGTAACCAAGCAAGCATTATACGTATAAACACGGTATATTTTAAATTTCATTCAATGTACTAGAAGTACCTTAGAGGGTACTTCTAGCAGACATAGAAGCTTCAAATTTAGAATTTAATTAGTGTTTAGTGTATGAATCATGGAAAAACTAAAATATTCTATTCGGTCTATTTCGGTCTATTCGGTATCTATTTCGGTCTAGTTATCTAGATAAGTTCACTGCATAAATAACTTTGTAATGTCATGTAAATATATAGGATTACAAAATTAAATTTGCCGGTAATTGATCAGAAAACACGAGAATGGGATTATGAAATTGCCCATAAATGCATAATTACTTACTTAAGGATTAATTTTAACCGAGACGTTTGACGAGCGCGTCATTAAATATTACTAACTCATAACTTAACAGAAGGTCCCGTAAGGAGGAACTTTTTACGGATTGAGGCGAGACTTAGTATTTTTTTTTACAAGTATTGTTATTTTTATGGGCTTATCATATAGTAATATAATTTGATGGATTGCCTAAAATTTTTAATTTATAGTCTGTCCCTACCCAGGTTACTTATTTAAAAGTTTTAAAAGCGTATGTATAGTTGTGTACTTAAGTATTTTGTACTGTAGTAGTGACGTATTTAATGACTTATTTCTTTAGGGTGAAGAAACCGGGCGCGGCGCGGTGAGCGAGAAAGACTCGCTGACATCGCTGCTCGCGCCCGAAGGCGGCTCGGGCGTCGGAGGGCGCTTACAGACCTCCGCCCCCCATGAGCGCGGGCCTGAGGGTGACGGGTGGAGCCACCCGTCACCCTAGCAGAAGCAGGCCACGGCGGCGGCGCGCATCGTAGGATGATGCGCGCCTCCCCACACCGGGGTTGAGTCGGGGACGGCGTGGTCCCCACCTCCCGAGGAGGGCCAGACCGAAAGGGATGGCCCTGGGTCAGCCGGGGTGCGAGGGATATGTCGCAAGACAACCTCACCTTCGGCCTAGCACCACGACCCACAGACGGCGTGCGGTTTAGTCGGTTCGAGTCCGACATAACCTACCCCTCCGGCTCCGGAGGGGCGGGTATCCGTGGGGATTTCCCGCACGTAAAAAAAAAAAAAAAAATGGTGAAGAAATATTGAGTAAGTAGGTTTCTACTAAAAAAAAATTAAACAAGAATTATAACTATTTTACCTTCATATCTAGGTACTTTTACTTATGAATAACTTTTGTAGTTTAAACACTTGTATAATTATACTTTTCTCCTTTTTTCAGCTCCAGTATCAATGGAGAGTATGATGGTCGGCGGTGTAGGCGTCGGAGGAGTTAGCACGGTAGGAGGGGGCATGTCTTCCGTTGGCGGGTACCAGCTGGTCAGAGAACCCACCTCTGGAGCGCTGCTTCTGTTACCAACGCCGCCTGACCTGCAGCCTGCCGTCGTCTGGGGCGGAGTACCATACTCGTCCGCGCCCTTACTACTGCCCCCTGCGCCACATCACTCGCATCATCTCCAACTATTGCCCGGGGACCTACTCGCCTCAACAGCGACGTTACAACACACCCACACTCATTCTACACGCCTAGTAACTCTTGCGCCAGCACCCCAGCCACAGCCACATCCTGCACATACAGCAGACAAAAGAAAACCAATCATGCAGCCTCTAATTACTCCACATCTAATCAAAATTGAACCCGAGCCACCTCAAGAAAAACCGCAGCCGACTTATGCGCCTGAACCTGTTCCACAGCCAATGCTTACAACGCACTTGTACTATCAGCCTGATTACGCAGAGCAGCAAGTGTGCAGGAGTCAGGCGACATCGCCTTCTGCCCCTCCAACACCACCTCCTGAAGCGCCCGAAGCTCCGGCACACAAAGATGCTTCCAATCAGACTGATCACATAGACGATGAGGATGACTCGCCAAATAATGCTGATGAAGATGAAAGGGATGTAGCTTGTGTTGGAGTTGCACATTACCCTGAAGAGAACATGATGTCTATGCAAACTCAGACACAATTATCACAACCTTCTTCCATTGATTCAGCTGAAGATTCTTCGTCAGAGTGTCTCGCTACTTCAGTAGTGGGAGCAGTAGAAAAAGCTATAGATGCGATTGAAAGAGATGATTCATTGGTGGATACTTCTAGCAGTGTCAGCTCTAATGATCTAATGATAGATATGGCGCGGACGACGCCTATACCGCAGACATCCACTCCTCAGCCCAGGCTACCGGTAGATGTTAGCGGTTTAGAGCTACTGTCAAACAGTATTGAACAGTTCGAGCGTACCACACCGGGAACAAGTATGCCAGCGATAGACCCCACCCCTTTGACTGTTGACACGAGGACTCCAACAAAACTGAATATTTTGATTAAGATGTCACCTAAGTCCCCTCCAAGAACTGAGGCAGAACCTCATAGGAGATTTGAATTTCCACCGACAGATCCCACCGCTAGTGAACAAGCCAAACCTTCACTTGACGGTCTCGGCTTATTATGTGCTTTAGCCGAACAAAGGTTTATGGAAGAAGTAGTGGAGAGTCCGCCGGCCACTATGTCCATTTCGTCCCGTCCTTTTATAAAATCCGAACCCTTACTTAGTCCCGCAGAGAGAAGTCGATCAGTGGAATTGCCCATAAATAAAAAAGACAGACATAGGAGTAGAGATGGTGACTCATCTGGTGAAAGGAGGCGTAAACGAAGTCGGGATAGAGAAGAAAGGTTAAGACATAAAATGGACAAGATGAGGCGGCATAAACGCGAGAGAGAAAGAGATGAGAGTAGAAGTAGTGAAGGCGAATTAGAAACCAGCTTAAGGCGTGTAACTACTTGTTCGTGTAATTCTGTGTCGTGTACACACACTCCTACAGTCCGGTCAGCTCACGCACTCGCCAGTGCAATAGAAAAAGACATGCGTGAGAGACTGTTGGCATTGGAAAGACAATTCGATGAAAAGAAAGCACAATTGAAAGCTTTAAATCCACCTTTACAAGCGCTTTCAACTTCTACTACACCATCCACGCCAGCTTTGTCACCAGATTCCGATAGGGGATCATCCAAAAAACGGAAGGTCGGCAGACCTCGCAAAGTATCTAGTCCAGATTCTACTGAGACGATAGTAGCGAAGAAACCAAAATCTAAGAGTAGCTTGGTAGGTTACCTTTTAGCGAAACAAAAACTCAATAAAGGTGGTGGCATACTATGCACAAGAGGTGAGCCTTCGAGAGAAGAACCTAACCGGACAAGTAAGGTACGTCCGAAGTTGAAAGCGGAACCTATTATGAAAATTTGTTCGGAAGAAGAGGAAAATGGAGAATGGGGTCTTAATCGATCAGCGAGCTCATCAATGGAGAGTCTCAACGAAGTTAGGCAAAAGAACAGAGAGAAAGTGGACCGATTAGCGCGAAAACACTCACGTGATGACATTCCCGAGCTAGAATTCGCTTTGCGACGCGCCAGTGCTTCCAGTGATAGTGAAAAAGAAAGGCGGCGAGCAAAAAAGAGGCGAAAGAGTCAGAAATCGAAAGACAAAGCTGACGAAGAGATTAAAGACAAACCGGCTGAGGTCGTTCCACAACCGATATCTAACTGTACGTTAACAGAGGATAAACTGGACTCCTCACCGAGAGTACTTACGGCCATGGGAGGGCTATTCTATGCTGGGAAACTGAGTGCGGTGCAGGCACCCGACGTATATGCCATCACGCTCGATGGAGAGAGGGGCAATAAACCGCACATACTATCTAGAGAAGAAACCTTGAGGGATGCTGTAAGATCATTTTGCTTTTCAGACAATTTTTGAAGTATTTAAAAGAAAGACAAAATCATTATGTTTTTTCTTTTTATTTTTACAGATTCTGGAAGTAAGCCCTTCATCAGTATCAGAATTACCTTCTGGATCGAGGGTGTGTGCGTATTGGTCGCAGCAGTACAGATGTCTGTACCCTGGCACTGTGGCTGTCTCTTCTCCAGATCCTCACGATGACAAGTTCGTTGCTGTCGAGTTCGATGATGGCGACTCAGGTAGAATAGCCATCGAGGATATTAGGTTTCTGGAACCAAATTATCCTGTTGTTGGTCAGTATATCAATCCAAGAACATTTTAGAATGCTACTTACACTATTTGTCAGGTGTATATTTAATGTTCAATTTGTTTTGGTTTCAGAATATGAAAATCCGTTATTCAGTCTTGGTAAAAGAAGAAGAAATACCAGTGTAAGCACAGAAGAGAAAAAGAATCCCTCAGTGGACACAAATACCACAGAGCCAAAACCGTCTACATCAGACATATCTGTACCAAAATCAAAAGACGATGAAGAGAGAAAAGACAGGAAAAAGCTGAAAAAGCACCGAAAAGACAAAATCAAACGTCAATCTAGCGAGGACGATCCCAACTCGGTAGAATACGTCAAGAAGAAAAAGAAGAAACACAAATTTTGCGAGGAACATTGTAAACACAGAAAGCATCATAAGAAACACCATCGCAAACACAGAAAGAGACACCACTCTAGTTGTAAAGAACATTCTAGTTCATCCGGAGACGACCACCAAAAACAAAAGATGTCTTCCGATTACATAGACTCGAACAAATCTAATGAAGATTCTGTAGATTCCAATGACAGACTTTCTACTCTAATAGCTATGGAGAAGTCTCCAGATGATAAAATGAAGACTGTGATAAAGAAGGCGGTTCTGTCCAAAAAGAGCTTGGTCAAGAACGCAGTCTTGGACTTCAGCAATTTGGGTAAGATCACGTTGAAGAAAGACGAGGAATCTAAAGACAATTTGAAGGACAGCGGTATTGGGATGGAGGAGGAAGCTGCTGCATCTACGAGCGATGCTGCTAAGAAGGTAATTATGATACAATTAGATGATATTTGCCCTTGGATTTGATGTTTTTCTTTTCGGGGCTCAATTTGGCAATGGAGAAAGAGAATGAGCTACTACAGAACCGCTAGCGATCTGATATTTTATTCAATATCTCTCATTTTTTTCATAAACAGATTTCATTTGCAGTTTTCTTTGTCCTTTATAATTCTATATCTACCCTTTCGCCTTTAATTCGTCATCCTGTGCGCGATACCGGTTGTAAGGAGCGCGGGGTCTGCAATTCGACTACTTTTTTCGTATGGGTATAGTTCGATTTGACTTTAACCGCAGTGACTGCTGTTTGACCTCCTAACTGCGAGAGAATATCTCATGTACTGGATCGCAAGTAAGGCGGTTTTAGCTCCAATGTTCTTGATGGACCTCAAACACTCTTCTAACTTTAAGATATATCTTAACACTACTACTCTTTTCCAGAAGGCAAAGCGACGCACTGTCTCATCAACGTCATCAGAAGGCGGGTGCGGAGTCAGTAAGATGGCGGCGTTCTTGCCTGGCGGGGCCTTATGGCGCTGGTCGGCCGCGCCATACCGCCGCACTGCTCGGCCGCGCCACAAGAAACTTTTCTACCGCGCCATTCAGCGCGGAGAGGAGACACTTTCGGTGAGTTCTTCTACAGTCTTAGCTGCCTTTTCAGCGTAGATGTGCTATGTAGCTATGCTATGAAAATGTTAAAGCTAAGCTTTGAAACTTTTTTTTTACGTGCGGGATATCCCCACGGATACCCCTCCCCCCCTTCGGAGCTGAAGGGGGAGGTTATGTCGGACTCGAACCGACTAAACCGCACGCCGTCTGTGGGTCGATGTGCTAGGCCGGAGGTGAGGTTGTCTTGTGACATATCCCTCGCACCCCGGCTGACCCAGGGCCATTCCTCTCGGTCTGGCCCTCCTCGGGAGGGGGGACCACGCGGTCCCCGACTCGCCCCCGGTATGGGGGCGGAAGCTTTGAAACTATGTGAATGTTTCCACTGTGTTATGCTATGCTATGTAGTTCAGCGAGTAAGATCAGCTGTGGAACTATGGATACTACGAATATTTAAAATATACGATTTTCAGTCACACGTAATAGGCTGCGAGCCTCTTGCCGTTAATCGGCCGCTTAGCGGCAAGAGCTGTTTATTTACTGTCGGCTGGAGACCGGGTCCCTTAGTCGCCTTCTACGACATCTACAGGATGAGATGGGGTGGCCTTATTCTACTCCGCCGGGATCCAACACGGCAGTATAAATATGCAGTACCAACCTTTAACGTTTTTCCACAAACATTCCAGGTAGGAGACGCGGCGGTATTCCTATCCACGGGCAGACCCGACCGGCCGTACATCGGCCGTATCGTTGCGCTATGGGAGGCGCGCGGGGCCATGGCAGTGAGAGTCAAATGGTTCTACCATCCTGAAGAGACCGTTGGGTGTACTGGGCAGCTGCATTATCCGGTAAGCGTTTTTTATACTACTTAGGTGGCAGATGGATTACCCCATCGGATGGTAAGTGGTTATCGTGGCCTATGGACGTGTGCAACACCAGGGGAGCACAGTCGTGCTGCCGGTCCTGTAAGATCGGACTAATGTCCTTGAAAACTCCATATTGTAGTCGCTAGGAAAATCACAGGAGTTCATTCCACAGCTTGAGTGTGTGTGGGATGAAATCTTCTGTTTTTAATAATCTTTTTTGTGTATTATTTTATTAATTATTAATTTTTAAGCTTCCACGGAATTTGGACGTGCGTCGGGTATGGGTATGTCAAAATCGAACAGACTTAAGCCACACAGAGCTTCGTCGCAGAAGGGTTTTGTGACGGACCTCCGTGATTCAGAAGTTACCCAGGGTCTCATGTTAATACCTAACGAGGTTGCAGGGTATCCTTTAGGAACTGTTGTTAAAGCTCGCTCATGGTTACAACTGTGTGCAGTACAACAGTGTACAGTATAACAGTATGCAGTTCAACCGTGTTAAGTACAGCAGTGCACAGTACAACAGTATAATTTATTTTCAGAATATGCGCTTACGAAACTAATTCTATTATGTTGTTTCAATTCCAGGGAGGGCTGTTCGAATCTCCCCATACTGACGAGAATGACGTACAGACAATATCTCACAAATGCGAGGTGCTATCTTTAGCGCAGTACAAGGAGCGCATGGGTGACGACCCGGCGCGTTACAGTACCGTGTACGACAACAATGACGTGTACTACCTCGCCGGGCACTACGACCCCACGCCGCAGACGCTCAAGATGGAGCCCGACATACCGTTCGCAAATCAAACCACCTCCTAACCGGCGCTGGCAGCCTGGTACTAGGATGATAACTTCACTGCATTAAACTGTATTATTTAATCGTGTCAGTGACATAGATCCAGTGAGATTTTTTGTTTCTTTCTAGCAGGCGTGAATAGTAACAAATAATCGTGTCTATCTCTTTCTTTCAAACGTATTCTGTCCTCTGTAGTCGGACATAGGTTAAGTAATTCCAAAATTTGAATCAAGATTCAAATTTATTCAGATTTCAATTTGTTGGTGCAAGTCGGTCATCGTAATATAAAATTATTTATTGTTAATCGAGTGCGATCGAACAATCTTGACCGTTGAACTGTTTAGTACAGTCCCAGTGACAGTTAATTCAAAGTACACAATTTTCCTATATCGGTGTTAGCGTGTTGATAGATTTTTTCAATATAAATGTTTTATTTCCGTAAAATTACATAGCTTTGGATATTCATCTATACAGGTCTTAAAGTACAATGTAGATTTGAGAATCAACTGGAAATTGTATCATATTCAATGTCCCTAGGAAACGACTTATATTGACGTAATACGACCCAATTTTGTTAAAGTTACCCTCGTTACGTTACATTTAGTGGTATCCAGTTGGAGTGTTGGATTGTTTGTGGTTGGTGGGCCGAGTGTTGGTCGGTGGTCGGTTTGTGGTCGACAGTGGTGCGACCAAAGGTGATGATTTGTGATTTAATTTTTGATATGTGTAACGCTGTAATCTCAGTGTATAGATGTATTTTTCTTGTATAATATTTGATAAGATTTTATGTATACGTAGTTTTCCTTGGTATAAATGTCTATTATCTTGAAATGCAATATATTTTCAGCTAGTCCCCGCTCTATTCTAAATTTATCTGCGCTTAACATAAGTCATACTTATTTTGGATAATTTTGGAAAAATAAAATCGGAAAAAATATATCTTGCTTGGCTCATAGGCTTTTTTTGTTATATTATTGTTTTTATCGATGTTTCTTTATATTTTCTTGGTTGATAGTATTATGTTAATTGAAATATACTTTTATATCGAAATGGTGCTAGACGCTTAATACAGCTCGTTTACGTTCGCCGTAGTAACTTAAGATTGTATATAAATAAGTTGAGAAAACTAGTTGGTAACTCATGATTTCATCGGAAACTTTCATTTCATCCGCTTATACTCTTAAAACGTTGCCATTTTACTGTAAAGTCTCCTATTTTAAATATTTTAATTAGTGCATAACTATATAATTTGGACAGGGTATGATTGAACCCTTCCTTTGATCCTTATTCATATCTTGAAGTTTAAAGGACTGAAAGACAGGGATGTAGGTAGGTCGACCAAGGGTAGGGATGTAGGGTAGGTTTTGTATGATGGACTGGCCAATGGAGTTTATAAGAAAGTGTTGCAAATGATTCAGCGTTCATATTGGACCGAGCAGAGTCGTCTGCGATAGTTTGTGATGATATTGTAACATGGAGGGGGGAGGGGGGGTTATTGGCCAAATGATTGTGCGAGTTGGCAGTTAATTAGTTTTATACTGTTTTATAAGTGATCAGTCTCCAGTTTACTTTATAAATCACGTTATCATATATATTGGCGTGCGTCGTACTTTTTGTTATTGAAAATAGTTTTATGTTTAGGTTCTAATTTTTAGTTGTAAGTTTTAATGTTAGAATTTTGTTTCAATATATCTTTACATACTTTCGAAAATACTATATTGGTGACAAAATTAAGACAAATATTTAGAGAAACAAAAGTGCGAATTTCGGTAACAATATTGAGAAAATGTTGTATTTTTATATTAAACGTAAATGTAAAATTTCTTTTTTATTTTCTAAATAAAAATATGTGAAGCGAAGTTATTATAACAATAAGTACAAACTTGTTGAAGGATATTTGGCTCGGCCCTGTGTACGTATACTAATACATCGGTGTTATACAATAAACATTAAAACAGTCTTGGATTCGAACTGCGGACGCTTCGGTACAACAACGTAAGACTGTTGTAATATTTATGACTTACACCAATCAATCTTAGCGTGTAATAGAATGGGAAGCCATAAAAATATTAGATTAAAGATTAATAATATATCAGCATTGATAATATAAAGATTATAAATACGCTTAAATAAAATATTTTTGGCTGATTCTTGTGTTTTATTGAAACAACTCATTAAACCGTACTAGAAATTTATTTAAAAATACATAGTGATTTCTTAAAACATGCCTGATTATTAATTGTGGTATTCAAATTATTATAAAATAAATTAGATGATTGGGGCCAGGAGGTGAATGTAGAATGTGGAAGACTTAGGTGGACGGATGTTGTTAAGTACACTTACGTCTAGCTTATCCTATACTAAGTATTCATTCATTCATTTTAGGGTCAACAAAGAACTTCCCGTTTGCCATTGCTGATGATTTCGTAAGTATCATCATCTATGATCTTGTAGACATCTTGCCTGTAATGCTTCAAGTTGTGTAGGAATCTTTCCGAGCTCTCTTCCCTTATCTTCGTTAGCACGGAAGGTAAGGTTTTCGTTTTCGCTTCAGTGGCTAGCGAGGCGTAGTATCGTTCCTGTAACAAGATTCATGATTAAGGTCTTAACAAACAATAGAGATATAAACAAGTGGCAACGCATTAAATTATTAGCATTTTATCACCACTGTATTTACTATAACCGTTACTTGGACTGTATGCTTGTTCGCAATCTTATTATACTTGCAGAAATTTGATATCATTTTCAAAATAAATATGTAAAAGATACATCTAGTGTACGTAAAGAAAAAAAGAAAAAAGAGTTGTGTTATTAACAACTAGAAAAAGTGACTGGCAGCAATGAGTTCATCCCCTATTACGTGTGACTGAATACCTCTGCATAACCCTTCCGAAAACGGCTAACGCTGGCAAGTGGCACAACAATAGAACTGTAAAGGAAATTCTATCTGCGTAGTTAACAACAATATCCTTGTTTAGATTCAAATAAAGAAACCGCGCAAACATTCGTTCGACCAAGGCCAGTATTTCGATAACCTCGCTTACTGAAGTGAACTCTGTGTTAGATTATTATTAAATTCCTCAAGTTGAACGCGCCTCAGTGTCAAATCAGCGGCGACAGTATCAAGACGTGGCGAGTGGACTATATTGCATTTATGAGGGACAGTGCGGTTGTGACTACTCTTCGCAAGTTCTGTGCGACTAGTGTTTTGAAATTTCACCATTGTTATGTACGACAAATAAATTATGTTTTCTGTTGTTTTTTATTGCTAGACTTAAGTTTGTTGGTGAGTATGTTTTACCTATTATTTTGCAAAAACGTAGAAAAGCGCTGTAACAAGTGGTTTTTAAATCTAAATGCAAAATTATTAGTTAAAATAGTTACAAAACGATTAAATATGATTTCGGTAGGTGCGAATGTATTTTAAAAATACGAATGAGTCTACAAAACAATATGTGGAATATGTAGATAAGAAATTTGTTTTGATAAAGTTTTTGTCAAAACATGTTTCTTTAACCCCAATATGTAGATAGGCACCCACGTTCTCTCTTTGACTTTGAACTGAATTCGAATGAAGGAGTGTATGAGGCTAAACAAATTAGGTTACTAGTGAAATTAAGTAAGTCCACTGGCTGGCTAGAGACACATCCTTGCCAGGTGTACTGACAAATTAAAAAAGGTGGCTGGGTCAGACTGGATGCGAAGCGGGGAGCATCGGGAGCAATGGCGCACATTGGGAGAGGCCTCAGCAGTGTACTGCAATATTTTTGATAATGATTGAAGTAAAAATACAATTAATGATAGATAGGTACACAATTGTTAATGTGAGATGATATCCACCTGCCTGTAGCATACGTTTGAAGGTAACTATGTTCGAAAATACACCACACCCCAAAAATGTGAAAAGCTGCTTTATTGAAAGGAGAGGGGAAGCACAAAGAGCCCTGTCGTAAGTTTTAACATTCATTCGTCTTATTTAGTAACGTCCATTCTGATTTTGTCATTATCACTTGAGCCGTTCTTATTTTAGTGGGTTGTATGATAGCATGAACCTTTTCTCTACATTTGACGTTAGTGGTATCTAGAAGGCACGGCTGCTTCGAGGAGTTCATTCAACCGCTAGTACGCCTAGCACTGTCTTGTACCATATTGTCTCTTCATCACGCGGTTACATTCTAAATGCAAACATTTAGGAGCCAACTACAACCCCAAATTGAATTATTTTAGATTTTACGACAGCGACTGCGACTACCGTCTGATTATCCTAATCCCCGAGAGCCAAATCTGCGCCAGAGCCTTGTTCGTCAATCAGCAAATGTAGCCCCGGCTTATTGTCGCAGTTGACTTGGGTCCTGAAAATCTTAAGAAAACATTTGACTTTAACGAAAGCACTTTTCAGCTCTCAACAGCAATTTCACATATAATGCTGACCTACAAATAAAACCGAGGTAATTTAACTTCCAACTAGATGTCCTAAAACATTTGTAACCGATTCACTGGTTCATGGTGTTTGAGACAGTTTTGGTTGCGACACTGTCGTCTTGCTTCTAGTGTAGTGCGCGGCCCAGCGCCTGTGAATCGAGATCAAATCGAAAACCTCAGCACTTTGCATCGCGATTATATACTGCGCAGCTGAATTTTCACTTTTCAAAATTAAGACAAAAATCTAACAAAAGCTTAAAGGCACGTAAGCATAGAATAGACGTAAGTATAAAAGGTATCTAATATATATGAGAGGAACACCTATTCAGGATAAGTTTGTAGAGAAATGACTGCAGGAGACAACCGACGACGTCCTAGGAGGCAATGGAAGGCCCTAGCTGCACTCCGTGAGGCTGACGCGAGGGCAGTTTTAGACTCGTATACCTCAAGTCACATAACTTGGACCTAAATTACGAGACAAACGAGGCCCTGGCGCGCGCGGATCGTTTTATAATCAACGTTTTGTGAATTTGGGCTCGTCCACCGCCGTAGCAATTATGCTCAAAAGACACCCAATAAACGTGTACTGAGGGTATAGATCACGTTTTGAGCACATTTTAAGTTCAATATTTATGTCGCGAGCAATACACTGTATTGATAATTAAACTAAGTATTTGCGAACCTACTCGATCACTTTCGTGTCGATGTACTATATCTACACTATTATTCGAAACGTAATCGAGACGTAAACTATTGCAGGTAATTTGATATGTTACGGCTGTTTGCCAATAATTATAAGAAACCACCTTATCTATTCATACATATAAATAAAATTGGAGTTTCTGTTTGTAATATTGAAATAACCGTCTTTTACTACATGCATATGAATATAATACGGTACACACACCAAAATAGCATTTTTATAATTTTTGTCTGTCTGTCTGTTTGTTCCGGCTAATCTCTGAAATGGCTGGACCGATTTTGACGGGACTTTTGTTGGCAGGTGGCTGATGTAATAAGGAGTAACTTAGGCTACTTTCAAAAATAGCGTTGTCTCAACACTAAGCGATAACCGACATCCACGCGGGCGGAGCCGTGGGCAACAACTAGTTATAAATAAGATGGTCTTGCTACGCTTAGTAGGCACAATAGTACGACGTGATTCAGTTTCCAAGTTTTAACTGATTTCAATCGAATCAACCTAATAAATCGCCTATGTAGTGGGCGTAATGTAATGATAGGTCAATAAATATATTTAATGCAATTTAAACGACTTTGTCTTTCATTTATATTGTGTGAATCACATAAGCTGCTATGGCTATTTCGAAATATCTCATTGAATACTAATTATTGATCTGCTTGCAGGCATTATAATTATGTAGAGTTAAACCATTTATCAATAAATACAATAATTATTATCAGTTTAATATAAGAACGACAAAGTGCCCGCTAGACGGCGATAGGCTCGCCCCCTATTACGTGGGACCGAATACCATAGTTGGCAAAACGTGGGCAATAATACACCTCTCGGGTCTTCGGGGCTAGGTGTGAGAAAATATATTAGTTGTATGATTTAATATTTTAAAAATTGAAAAAAAAGTTACAAAAAAAGAAAAATAAAATGCTCTTGAATATATTTTTTTAAAGTATTATTATCTATATCTTTGTGTCTTCCTGTTCCTACCCTGACGCTAGGTAATATGCTCCACAACACAACAGAGTAAATACAGAGAGCGGGCGGCCTGGCGGTGAAGGTATACGCGTTATTTTATAGGGATACATAATTAAAATACCACCTCTCTGTAAATTTGCTTGATACTAATACTACAATAATACTTAGTAGTTTAATTTAATTAAATGCATGGTTTCCCCAGGGCCCATTCAATGAAAAATTCCATTAAAGTCACAGTTAAGTCTTTCTGAAATAAACATTTGTAAGATACAGTATTTTTTATTAATCGTACTTTAGTACCTAAGATACTTTACAAGTTTAGTATTTATTCACATTTGTATATAAAACTTATGCATTTTCAGTTATAACATTAAGTATCTGCATTCCATGAGCAGCACTTCATAACATTATCGACCATTCGCTCAGGGTCCCATAACTCAGTAACAGATGAAGCTGTCCTCATCTACAATGCGGTATCTCTCGGTCCTGTAATGCGTGAGGTTGTCCTTAAACTTCTCCCCGCAGTCATTGTGAATCTTGGTGAACACTGGTGGTAGGGATTCCTCACCAGATTCCTGGGCCAGCGTTATGTAGTAGTTGCCCTGAATGTGTGGTCATAACTATAGTGTTAGTTTTAAATCAGGACGATGTTCGCAATGCATGATAAACAACATAAATTAAATATAACAAATTCTAACCATCTATTTTTATTTCAACCTATATTGTATCCTTAAATTATAAGCTCTTCGATATAGAAGGAGAAATTTGAATTAGGGCGAGGTCTGGTAGCTTAGTGGTCAAAGTAAGTAGGTAAGGTAAAGATCGCGGATTCGATCTCCGCCTAGACCAATTCAGTTTTTCTTTTTAAATCGATTTGAATATATTTAGCATGCAAAATGCTTAAAAAAATAATTCAAAAAGCTCACCTCTTATTACGTGGGACCAAAAAAATCATATTGGACGATATCATTATTGTAAGCCTTTTTCATAGTTCAGTTGGAGTCGACTTTCGAGTCTAACTGTGATGCGACTGAACTTCGACATTTTGCGTGAAGTGACTGCCATCTGACCTCCATAGCCAATTAGCGATATCGAAGTTCTGTAGATAGACTAGTCGGACTTTTGGAGGCTCGAACTGTCCGTAATGACTGCCACGGCTGTTCGTATGGCAACTGGGACCGACGGATTAACGTGCTCTCCGAGGCACGGAGGCGAAATGTGGGTAGGTATTAATACTATTAATACATTTCTGTCTACCCGTTCCGGAATTTAAACGCGTGAATGTATGTATTTAAGTTTGATAACATATCTCAATATTGGTTTTATTTGGCTATCCAGTACCTGCCAAAGAAAATGTCCTTGGAGCTGTGCCTTCTACATCGCGAATTTTGACTTAGTGTCTCATATTATGATCACATTCATTATAATTTTACCCACCATAGAAACCGCTCTCCTTAGCCTTTTGAGCAGTAGACGGTCCTACTCGTTGAGAAATTACATGCTCTTTTGGATGGAATTGCATGCGATTAAGAGCCTAAACAAAAGACTATAAGTATACAGTCAGGGCCATCGATTTATTTAGGCGGTCAGTAAGTTTTTTTTTCGGGTTCTTTTTCATATCCGTAGTTCATACAGAAAACACTCTAGGCTCAATTTAACGTTCGACGCGTTTTACGTGTTAATGTTACTTTGACGATTTAATTGGAGTAAACAGGGCATCATTACGATGCAAACCAAATTCTAATTAGAAATATCGATTAAAAAAAAAAAGTATCTGTTTAAACACCAAAAATAACCACTCTAGCAATTGGAGTAGAAACCTGCACAGCCATACCAAACATCCTTCACTTGTCCTTTATTAATATGTAGAAACGAATTTCGAGATTACTGACATCCAGGCGGGCGCATCCGCGATAACTAATTTTTCGTTTTTCCTTGTGACATTTACACAGATTTGTTTACGAGTGAGTAGTATCTAAATATCGAGGTTCAGCCCAATCCGCAGTTAGACTCCAAGTTGAAAACTTCGGATGCGACTGGGATTAAAACTAGAATGAAGAAGATTTGCAAGTACTGTTAAGAGCAGTAGTTACCTGGTCGGGCCCCATCATGTGCGCCTGTCGCTTGGAGTACCCGCGCGCGGCTCGCTCGCTCTTCTCGCCCTCCCAGTGCGCCGCCATTTGCTCTCTCCCAGGTAGTGCGAATGTGCCGTTCATTGAGCGTACGTAGTACCGGACCTGCGGATATACATACACATGTATAATTAGTCAATCCTGCAAGAGGCATGAAGGAATGACCAAAGTAGAATCGCAAGTACGTATGGGCGCAATTTTGCTTTGCTAGTTGCTAAGGTCACAAATTACTTCTGTTCACTATTCTCCTGCGCGTTCAACTGCATATCACTTTCCTTAAGTTTGAGAGAGACGGCAAGATAGCCCGACTGAGGTAGCTTAAGTCGGCCGGAGAGTTAGGGACATTGGCAGAAGAACTGCTGAACTATTCGGGCATCTTAAAGCAAGTTCGCTTTCTGTATCTTAGCCGCCATCAACTTCTTACTAATTCTAAGTTTCTCAAGATGAACTGAAAATCTCCTTGGGATTAAATCACTAGCTGATATCGCAACCAGAACTATTTCTGTGGACTTCACCCTTAAAGTGTCAGTAACGTCGTGCACCAGGTCCAGATATTTGGTTTTTATTAGCATAGGCTCGTGGCGGAAATATGTCGGCATTCACAGCGGAAATTTATGTGACAGGAAGGCAACCAAATTGTGGATACTGTGGACTAGTAAACATCATGTAGGTATTACACATAGTAACGTTACGATTATTATCAACAGTTTATGGCGGAAAGGAAGTCGGAAGGCGGACGTATACACTAGTCAGAGGACGTTGGGTTGTACACAACTTTTAATTTCAAAAACACGGTTATGTTTTAAGGTTGAGTACCTTACTTATACGTCAACTCGACGGACTCTGTGGCGTGGCATTAGCGCATTTGATTGCTACATCAGGGGGATGCAATACTTGCTCAGTGCAAATATTTATTAATTATTAACCATCAGGACCATGTCTATTTGCATTAGTCTTTGTTAAGCCATTAGGTTTTCATCTATGGCAATCGGTACGGGTAGTTGGATCCCTAAAATGTCCAACAACTGGTTCGACTGCAATACGTCAAAATCGCCAATGGATTGAGGGGATCAGATGGTAGTCGCTTCACAGATTAACAACGACGATGATTTTTTTCTGCACTCTATGGATATATCGTAAGCATAGTCCAGTCTCAATTACCTGTAGATCAAACATGGAGAAGGCACACACGTAGTAAGGCACCCCTATGAAGCACATCGTGGGGTGTTGGATGTTCACGAGATGCTTGTACAGGGGCTTCACGCAGTTGTCCTCGACCACGATGCCGCACGACGGATGGAGGAACGGGAAGTTGTACTGGTAGCCTGGTGGATGAGATAGTAAAACGTTAAGGCTCTTCAAAGACTTATTGGCAAAATTAACGCCTATTTAGTGAGTAACTTTCTGTTCAAACTCATAGGAGTGTCTACGTCACTCTTACGGAACGGCATCGCCATATGATTGACCACGCCGTCTCAAAACTGAAGATAGCGCACGGAATAGGTAATATGTCTTGGGTCAGCCAGGGTGCGAGAGAAATGTCTTATAAGACTTCACGACCTGATACGGCGTGTGATTTCAGTCAGGTCGAGGCCAATATAACATCCCCAGTGTTCTCCGGGGGCGATTTCCGCACGAAGTAAGGTGTAGGATACAGTGGCGATGGGTGAAAACTAACGGGAAACCGGTTAAAAAGAAATGTTGTAGGAAACTCTGGGTGTTCTAATTTCAGATACTCAATTCCATATACGTACTTACAGAATTCAATTACTAAATAAGTATAAATAGAGAAAGAGCAAGCCGCCAGAAATCGGGTTGTCGGGACCTTTCGCCACTGGTAGGATTTGTAGAACTTAAGACTAACATTCACACCGAACAGCTTTAGCTTATAGCTATGATGATTACTCTTAGCCTAGAGCGTGTAGAGCTAGAAGATTGCGTTTTCTTAAGATCTAATAACTTGTTACAGTGAAGCAGGATTCGTCTAAGATCTAGGCTAATATTATGTTAATCGAGTATGGCTATAAGCGAATTAAAATCTCGCTGCTACTCAAGAGAGTAGAGAGTGGTAGAGTTGTAAATGTCTGCAAATCCGGCAGATTTCTGAAAATTAATAAATTGCGGGCATAATGACTTAATGGTGGTATACGAAATACGACACGGGAGTTTTTCACAAAAAAAAATGGTATTAGTGGGATAAATATTTAAGAAAAAAATTACCAGTACACAAGAACACCACATCGACCTCCTCCTCACTGCCGTCTTGAAAGTAAACCTGATTCCCATTCAGCTTTACGACATCAGGCCTCTGCACCAGGTTGTCAGGGAACTTGGTCCTCGGCTGCGGGTTGTGGTGGTGGCTGAGGACCACCTTCTCCGTGACGCTGGTGATCTCTAGAGCGATGTCCATGCCTGAAGGTCCTGCACCAATGACCAGAACCCTCTGGCCGGTGAAGATCTCTGGCACTCGGTAGTCGTGGCTATGCATTACGTCACCTGAAAGTATTTTTAGTAATTAGCAACGTGGTAAGGAAGTCAATATCTATGGAAGTGTACGGCTATTCTTCTTCTGTTTGCCCAGTATGCAGCCATTCTGTTATGTGCCTGATGTTATCAGAGGCACGGTGACGGCTATGAGGGAAGAGGATGATTTAAGAGGAGTTAGATCGATTGAAAGATGATATGGCTAGGAAAAGAGTGAATGTTGTGATGTTTGAAACCTTGCTCCAACTACCCGTAAAAACTGCCACAGATGTTTGTATGGGGACCGGGACCAGCGGCTTGACGTGCTTTCCGAGGCACGACCTGACCAATGCAAATACCCATATTCATGCATACAAATATTTGCATTGAGTCAGAATCGAGATCGATCGAGATCGAGATTGATATCGGATACTATCGGGAAAAATCGTTCAGAGTGGTGAAATTGGTTATCATACGGAATGTATGTGGGATTGATAGTATTGAATGCGTATCCGAACGCAGCGAGTGAGTGAAAGAGAGGATGCAGTGTGCGTAACAGACAAAGGACGAACGAGAGATGAAAAAGATGGCAAGACGCGTGAAAGCGGTATTGAAGATGATTAGATAAAATAAGGTGTTTAAAGTATAATAAAACCAAATTGAACGTATTCAGTGCAGTCTAGTTTTTTCCTGAGTCCCATCGCTACATGTATAAAGATTTGAAAGTTAAACCTGCTGATTAATGGATAAGCCTTTGATGCAGGGGTTTGGAGTTCGAATGGTTGCCGCTCTTGTAAAAGCCAATGTAATCTTATCAAGGGAATAAGCTCCGGGATTCATAGCAAAATTTTTGAATACAACCAGGACTTACGCCGTGATGATGATAACTAAATAACAATGAGATATATATGTACATACCATTAAATTCCTTCAGCCCTGGTATACTGGGTATGAACGGCGTGTTATAATGCCCGTTGCAGACGAACACATAGTCGTACTCCTTGGTCTCTGTGGCTCCGTTCGTCAGGTCCTTGAAGGTGACGTCCCACAGTTCCCCTGCAGGCCCCTGTTTTGGTATTATTAGCTGGACGTGACTGTGGAACTGAAAAAGGAACTCCTGTTGGTTTATGATGCCTCTTGTTGGTACCTATCTTTCTCCTGTAAATCCCCGCATGCTTAGGTAGTGGTAATTAACATCCACATTTCGCCAATTACGATATTCTGTCCAGCGTTATAGGGAGCGAGCTTATTGCCGTCATGCGGGCACTTTGAAATGAGCTGTATGGTATCAATGTTTACTGTCGAACGGAGATCAGGTACGTTAATCTTTTTTTTAATGAAGTGAGGCTTGCCTTGAATGTGGTCTCACACTCGTGTTATAAGAACCCTTATTATGCGACAGTATCATAAACTACTATTCCCTCAAAGAAAAAAATGGGGCCCATCCCTGAGAAATTTAAAATTTTGGTGTTCATGACAAAAACATCACTGGACTCGTATTGAAGGTACATAAAAGGACGCTACTACCATGCATCAGTCGATCGGTACACCCGGGTGCTCACGATCACCAGTGCCAGTCTAGTTCAATCATGTTTTAATTTCCCATCAGAAACGTAAAAAGGACTCTCCGAAAGCCTCTGACATAAAATCACCAAAGATATCAATTTTGGATTGTTAATTTAGGTGTCCATAATAAGTAATTTTCAGGCCCAATTAAACTTCTCTAGCATATCAGACATCCAAATACGTATTTCTAGCTAAGCATAGAAAGAGATTACCAAAATATCAAGAAACATCAAAGTTAGGAATACATTCATAGATGTTGAAATTCATCCAGTGGCTAAAGAGTCGGACTTGGAACCTAGAGGTTGCGGGTTCGGGCCAGGTATACTACTGGCGACGCGAAGTTAACTCACTTGTGACACAAAATTTTAATTTCTCTTCATTAGAGCGTCAATTTCGGTGATTCGGTTTGATTCACGTCATGCGAGCTATCTGTCCTCTCAAAATCGATAGACCACATTTCAAGGTTCAGTACCGTACCGTGTAATACATCATTTAAGGATTAATAAAAAATAACATTACAATTGATAACATTTCTTAAGTGCATTAGTCATTAAACTAATAAGAACAATAAAATTAAACCTTATCAATGAACTTACAAACTCGAGGTCTTATTGACTATCGGCTGGGGACTACTGGCGGACGTCTTACCTTGATAAGTTCAGTGACTCCATGTTTATCTGCGTACGACTGAAGAAAAGTCAGCATATCCTTTGCTGGCAAGTAGGACTTGTCACTCTCCGGAATCGGATAGTCCGGGAATCCCATAATTTCTTTCGGCAAATTCGTCCTGGAAAATGAGATAAACTGTTTAATTTTGGAGTATGATCTGGTGGCAAGCCTCTTGTCGCCACGCGGTCTTATTGCAGATGGGAAAGGGATGAGCAATAAAGCATGGGGGAAGAGAGGATAATTACAACACCGTTATTTTAGTTTAGTCGATGTTTATCCCGGATCCCGTCATTTATCTAACTTTATCTAAAATATAATTACCGGTATATATCTAGACTCAAGAGAGAAATGGGGCCCTAAGGTCCTGACATCTCAACAGACACTCAAAAAACGCATGCCATGTGTAAATAGTACCTACATTTTGTGACGTGACTAGGGTCAAGAGTCAAGAGTTTACTTTTTACGTAATTTCGTGACGTCTATTACATTTTGTGTTCATGGACTATTTTTTCTTTTAAATAATCGTCTCTTATCATGAAGTTAAATAACAAGTAAATTATGAAGTCTGTTGTTTTTGCAAACAATCCTTGTATTTTCGGTTATTGGAGCGCACCGGGTACTTATCTAGAACTTTCATTTTCCACGCCTTTTTATTTCGTAAAATCAATGTCTTGTAACATTAACACCGCTGCTCAGTGCGCACCACTCGCAAAAGGGTAACATTTTTAGGAATTTCTACATTCCAATTAATAGGTATACCAAGAAAATATAATATGAATGTACCATCATATTTTTAAGAACACGTTTCTAGAATGAACGAAATGCCCATTAATATCTCATCAACCTATGCTGCCCTGGTAGATAGCCTCCGACCCGAGTATCGTGTTAATTCATTTCTTGATGTTGTGTTGCCATATGTCAACGCTTTGAACAAGAAAGAAAATAAACAACGACCCATCATGTCGCAACTGTTGGCAACATTCGATTAATTAAGTTATCTGTATTACATTACATTTACGGGAACGATACCGATCATGGCATAAATATGTGCATTCCTATGATAGCATAATTATCTGAGTGGTTTGTATAAGAGCGTCGGCCTTCTGACCTCCTTATCTGGGTGATTTCCCTACCAAGGTCTTAGGCGCCCAAGCAAACCTCACCTGAAGCCGTTACACCTGCTGGTTAATAACGGACGAGGTTACTCTCGGGATTAGTAGGGCAGGCGGCAGTTCCAACCAAAAAAGCCCAAACTAGCCACATTAGGAAAATGCGTATTGACCTCCCAACCCCTCGTCCATCAATGCACTCAGCACGTGTATCGATCGTGTATAAGATCTTAACAGTACGCCATGGGTTTTTCAGCACTATAAGCATAATATGAGAAAACTCACCTTAAACTCTTATACATGCTAGTATGAATAGGTAGCCCGAAATCGTCATAGCCCACGTTCTCGGTGTACACCCAGGTGCCGCCGAGCTGGGCAGCCTGCTCCAACACGTCGACGCTGCCGACGCAGGGCTCCGCTAGGAGGTGTCTGGCTGCGCACAGTCCAGCGGCGCCCGCACCGACCACGCATACACGAGCCATTGCTAAAACAGAATAAGTTCTGTTGATATTTATGCTTTTCTTTTTGAATTTTAGACATCAGCGTCCAAAGCCTGAGGTCAGTTTATTGTTTTGATCGGTTATAAGCATTTCCGGATACGACTGCAATCTGACCACCAATCCTGAGAGGAAGCCTCTGTCAGAGCTTTGTCCGTTGTTTAGCAGATGCAGATTTGCTGGTAAGGTTGACATCTGCTTCTTGGAGTGATATCACTGAATATGAAAGGATAAGTGCCTCTCAGTCGTCGCTTATGTGCTATATTACTGTGAAGGTTTTCAACACAGTTCGTAACTTGATTAGCCCTGAACTGACACTTATTCTCAAATTTTCAGTTGAAAATTATCCATATGAATAAATGCAAACGTAATTCTATCTGTCTGTTACGGGTGTGCGTTGTTTTATAGACAATTGTTTAATATAATTTCGTATTACAGAAAATGTCTCGCATAATTTCGTTTCATAGAATAATTAATATACAGAATATTTACTTTAAAGAATTTTAAATCATTGAATTTTGTTTAATATAAAGTTAAACATTAGAATAATCATTTCATAGAATATCAAATCAAATATTCTTAATCATTATATTGTTTATTTAATAGAAAACTTTATAAACTAAACAATTGGTGCGTCTACAAGGTCGACAGAGGGCCTAATGCGGGATCTTCGCTACGCTCCGCTCCCGCATTAGCCTTCTAACCTAACCTATCCGAGTCGGGGTAATCTGAGTCGGGGTGTTAACTGTAATGATGTTTTATTAATAATTTAATAACAAAATGATTTTATTATATTTTACAGAAGAATTCAAGCAAACAAATTTGCAACAAAATGTATTATAGCACTTAGTTACTTGGAACATTCAGAAATACCTATTTATTTTGAAAAATTAATGGAGAACATGGAAGATGACGACAGTAAAATCATGGCAAATTGGATAATTCTACAGTTTGATAAGTTTGTTAAACAAAAAAATGTGATTAAATATTCGTTCAATTGTGTTTCTGTGAAATATGTTTCATTGTAGTAAATTGTTTTTGAAACAATAATATTCGAAATAAAAATATAAGAACCAAATATTATATGAAACATTGTCTGTGAAACGAAATTCTATGAAATTTCTTTCTACGAAATAAGGGGCTCCGGTCTGTTACGCATTCACATTTAAACCACAGAACGATTTTGATGAAAGGTACCTACAGAGAAGGACTAGAGCTTGGGAAAGGACAAAGGCTATATTGCGTCATGATAACAGACATCTATGCGGGCGGAGGTGGGGCTAACAGCTTGTAATCAATGACGTCACACTCAGCGTCGTCCCCGGTTACATTCGATGCGGAGCCCGGGGTCCGCATTTTCTTTCTCCTTTTGATTTAGTTCATACTATTATTATGGTAGGAACTTCTATCTAGCCTCACAACTTTGAGAGGAAAATTGCGCTGAAGGTATCGGTGAACCCATACACACATCCAAAATTACACTACACATTACACAAACAATAATATTAATTGAATGAATGAATATTACATTATTATAAATCACTTGTTTGGAGAACCGCTATCTCACTGTGCAGTCATGCCGAGACCGAGTATCATTGCTATTATAAAAACACAACTCTAATCTACCAAGATGGTGTTAATAATAACATTTAAATACCTATTTATTGCAAAATTATCAGCATTGATCAATCAATGTTTAAACCAAATCTGTACATTGTTTATTAGTATAGAGTAGTGTCAGCTGACACTCTACTGGTGAAAGAGAAATGAGATGAATGAGAAATTTGATGGCACTCTGTCACAAATTTCGACCGGGTGTGTACGATTGCGAAAAACCCACCATAGTAATCCAATCTCGGTTAGATTGCGCTCAGGGTCAGCAAGTGCATAGCCGGGCAGGGGGATTGTGGTCGCAGCACTAGCGGGACCGGCGGCGGGGGTTCCCTACGTAGGGAACTAAATACTGGTTCGAATTGAAGAATTATTTTTGTGTTAAATATATCGTTTATCAAGATAGATTATACGCCAAACACAATCACGCTACGACTCAAGGGAGCTGAGCAGTCATCATAATTGTCAACAAATCCGGAATCTGGACTTTTAATTGAACTTCTTAAGTAGTGATTGATTACTGTATCCTCGGCGTTATCTGAGCAGATACATACAGTGACGCGTTGGCAACAAAAGTGTGTCTCCGCTCGTAACCAGTTCGATTCGGCCCTTATCACCGTTTAACACGACATCTCTCAGTAATTCCCTTTCTAAAGCACTTTCAATGAACTTCCTCGGAATCAGCTATGATAAGATACGTAGCACATTTAATTGAAACTACGGTAGTTTAGTGATAAACGACTTGAAAGAGGGGATTTTCAATTCTTAAAACTTCAGGGTAATATAATCTGCCATAAGGCAAATAGATCCCTGAGAGCCTGGGAAAATTACGAAACTTTTCAACCTAATCGTAGCTAGATACCTACTTGTAAATTAATTATTCAAATAAATTTTTCATATTCTCTTTTTTTATATCACTTAGGTGGCAGACAAGCACACGGCCCACCTGATGGAAAGTGGTTACCGTGGCCTATGGACGTGTGCAGCACCAGGGGCTGTTAGAACAGATAGTTTTTGTGCCGTCAGTGTAGAAGATAAAACAGGACAAGCCTTATGTCCTCCCACTGAGAGCACAAAAACTCTCCAGTGAGCTCTGGCTACCCTACTCACAACACGAGGTTATTATGACCGCGGTATTCTGTAGGTCGGACTGCTCAATTGGAGGGAAATACCGTCGTGTCCTACTTCTAACCAATAATGCCATAAAAATCATAAATGAAATTAAAGTAATAGAGAATAGTTCCTTTCGTATTTATAATGCATATATACATATGTTCACGATTATTTCCCTGCGGGGTAGGCAGTGACAACAAAACACCATTTAACTTTATTATTAAATAATTCCTCTACTGTCATAGAGCCTTTCATCTAAGCCGTCGGTTAAAAAAAAAAAAAAAAAAAAAAAAAAAAAAAAAAAAAAAAAAGCCGTCGGTTTCGAGTACCTACTTCTGACCTGACCTTTTTATCCAAATTTTATTAATTTTAAATGTATAAAATCGATTAAAATAGGAAAAGTTTGAATCGGTCTAGGCGGGGTTTGAAGCCGTGATCGTTGCCTTACAGGAGCAATGCTTTGACCACTAAGCTACCAGACCTCGCCCGAACCGATCCAAATTTCTCCTTTTATATCTGTCTTTGAGGCGACAGTGGAGCGTCTTCCGATATTCTTACACCTTTCCTATTTTAATCGATTTGAATATTTATCATGCAACCACCTGGTCCCAACGCGGTCCCGACCTGAGAAGACTCTTGCAAGTAACTTAGCGGGCATTTTTTTTGGTCTATTTACAAACATGTACTTGTCTACTAAGTCTTAATACAATAGAAGCGAACAGATTATTTTCAAGCTTGTTTGCCATCTAAATATTCTTGGATTTTATAACAGCCTTTGCATTCAAATTTAAATGTATAGTTATTGTAAACAATGTTAAATGTAAGCAAAGTAGTTTAACGTGAGATGAAATTGTAACTTCACAACTCGATTCATGTGAAAAGCTAGCAACAGATGCTATATTAAATGTCTAGATAATAATACAATAATGTGCTGCCATTAATTTTCCTTAATAACATGTCATTAGTTTAGTGTGGAAATCGAAGTTGTGACCCTTAAAGTGAAAGGAAGACTTTCCGCAATAGAAGGTCGCGGTGTTGACATTTGACATTCCACTGAAAACTATTAGTATATCAAGTAGCTACGATATACAAACTTCTAATCTAACATATCATCGGTTGAGGTCAATGAACCCAACACTTACCTAATGTCATTCTAAATCATGAAATGATTTCCCTGCTGTTCAAATCTCCAAATATAATTTTTTTAGATAGTTTTTGTCTGTTTTGACGGCTAGTTTTAGTTTTAATTTTATTCAGTTACTGGAGTTGATAATTGTTTTAAGCATAATATAATATTTTTCAAAGCTTTTTAATTACTATATTCAGATAAAAAAAACCTTGGCAACCCTAAGCGCAACAGCTGTCTGACCTCACTACTCTAAGAGGAAAGCCTGAGCCAGAGCCTCGTCCGTCAAGTCAAAGTCAAAGTCAAAGTCAAAGTCAAAGTCAAAGTCAAAGTCAAAGTCAAAGTCAAAGTCAAAGTCAAAGTCAAAGTCAAAGTCAAAGTCAAAGTCAAAGTCAAAGTTAAAGTCGAAGTCAAAGTATTTTTTTTATTCTACATAGATCATTAAAACGGCACTCACAAAACGTCAATTAAAAAAAAATACTAGACTTGTTTAATAGCAAATGGACCACCTGGTCCCAACGCGGTCCCGACCTGAGAAGACTCTTGCAAGTAACTTAGCGGGCATTTTTTTTGGTCTATTTACAAACATGTACTTGTCTACTAAGTCTTAATACAATAGAAGCGAACAGCTTATTTTCAAGCTTGTTTGCCATCTAAATATTCTTGGATTTTATAACAGCCTTTGCACAGCTTAGTCTTAATAACATTTTTTAAATTTATTCACAGATAAATCCCCAATTTCATTAGGGAGCTTGCTACAAGCATTCTGGCTCCGGGGTACACATTAAGTGCGAAAACGGAACTGAAATAAACAAAACGATATCTTTAGGCAAATACGCAAGTGTCTTCCAATCGGAAATTTATGCCATAATGGAATGCGCGGAAATGGTGAACTGCCTGAAAGACACAGGAAAGGTAACCATTTATAGCGATAGCCAGGCGGCATTGAGGGCACTAGGAAAACCAGAGACGACATCAGCACTCTTCAAAGAATGCAAGAAAACTATGGAAAGACTGTCAAGGAAACTCGTCGTAACACTTGCCTGGGTGCCCGGACATGAGGGCAACACAGGCAACGAGACGGCGGACGAACTGGCAAGAAAGGGAGCTGATGAAAATCAGGTCGGCCCCGAGCCTCGACTACCGATTGCCCACAAAATAACAAATGGAGTCATCAGCCGGAGCATAGTGGCGGAAGCTAACCGGAGACGGAAGTCCTCGCCAGTCACGAGACAGTCGAAGATCTTCATTAAGAGCATGGACACAAAGAAAACGGGCCGACTGTTAAAACTCTCCCGAGGAAACATGAGGCTGGTCGTAGAAGTGATAACGGGACATTGTCGACTAAACAGGCACCTGACACTTATAGGGGTGAAAACAGACCCCAAATGCCGAGAGTGCATGGAGGAAGAGGAAACCAGCCTCCACCTGCTGGCCAAATGCCCCATGTACTCAATGTTAAGATGGGAAACCATGGGAACGGACACCCTAGAAGAACAAGACCTCGAGGATCTGAAGGTGGAACAGATCGTAAGATTCTGCAAAGAGACAGGTAGGTTCAACGGAACACCGTGATTGCCGGACACTCCTTAACCTCCGAATAGGAGGAACAGGGGAAATGGGTGAAATGGCCCCCACAAAAGGGCAGATCACCCGTCCGGTCTACGGCGTCCCCTGCTGGAAGTAAGTAAGTAAGTAAGGGAGGTTGCTAAAAAAGCGTATACAGTTGCCCTGGAAAGAGTTAATAAATTTACGGAGTCTACTTTCAAAAAACAAGATTTTTTGTCTGTCTCTATCTATATTCTGTCTGTCACAAACTCTTGCAAATTTTGAAATATTTTTCCTTTATATATTTGGTGCACAATCTAGCCGATAAATATGTGCCCATGTGCCCAAAGGTGTTAGTGGGGTCCTTTTCCCCGCCCGTAGTAGGAATCACTAAAGTTATCTCTTGCGAAGATGGTTCTTGTGACCAGTTCGTTATACCCCGTCCATTATGTTATTGTATTTTAGACAGAATGAGTAGTGATTGCATAAAAAATTAATAAAATCGATCGATTAAACTAAAAATAAATAAAAAAAAGTATCATGATTTCATGATTACATAATAATGAAGCAGTTAATATTTAGTGTCTGTACTCATTTCATAAATGTATTATAACACGAATGTGGGCTTTAACGCACGCGCTAATCTCCAAACCAAATATTGACATTATGGAATTTATCTTTGGTTTTTTAAAGATTTAAAAGCCAAAAATGCACCTTCGATGAATCCTTTCATAGTGCCCGCGTAACAAATCATTAGTCTAAAATTAAGTAAATAAGTTATTTTCAAGAAAAAACAATTACTAACTTTTAGAGCAAAAATGCACTGCATGAAATAGGTGTGTGAGGTTATTGTGTAAAACTGCACAATATAAATTGGCAGGCAGGATTGACGTCATTGATAACCGTCACAAATTCTCAATCGAAATTGAGCTTGGCACCGACTTCAATGGAAGTCCTATGTGCATTTTTAGATTTTCAGTGATATTTATTATTTATTTATATTTTTACCTACCATGTCATTTTTTGAATTGATGTATACCTAAACACTGGAAATATCGCTGAATATTCAGAATACCTCTGTGTACCTACTCAAAGGATATATAAAGGCATTGTGTATATATTATGTATATAGCCGCGTAGTTCCCGGCAGAGTAGAATTTGGGCCACTCCTTCTCTTCCCATGTGGTGTCGTACAAGGCGCCTAAGGGATAGGGCTGATTAACTTTAACATCAGACATATGTACAGCCCAGACTCAGTCTCGGATGCATGGCTCGAGTCAACAATAGTGCTCGGAATACGGCAATAGGCTCACACCCTATTACGTGGGACCGAATACATATTGGTGAAATGTGGGTGTTAATTCACCTCTGCCTAACCCTCAGGGGATAAAGGCGTGATTATATGTATGTATGTATGTATGATGTATAATGGTATGCACATTGCAATAACATGCGATTCCGAGTTCCTTCTTTGAAACCCATCATCAGATCTTTACGAAATTCAAATGGGATCATTTCGGCATAAACCTATTTCGAACAAAAAATAGTACATTACTACAGAGGCCGGGAAGAAAGGGATGCCGGCCGAAGACATATACACCGGATAGGTCTGAGGCAGGCAACCCAATATTTCCCGCCGAGTTATGAATAGTGCTTTTCTCAAACAGGCAATGAAATAAACAACAAAAAAATTAAAGATTTAAAGACATTAAAAGTAAACAAGATAAAAACTAAAACTCACGTGTGTAGTACTGTTTTGTCTATTTTAGCTTGATTTTAACAGTAAACATTTACATTAATGTTCATTATCATGTTACTTAAAAAAAGTATACAGGCACGTTTCTGAACGAACAGTGACACTTGTCATTGTTATAAATGTCAATTTGTTGCAACTAAATTAAATATTAATATTTCAATGTTTATGTGTATAGTTAAGAAAACAATTGATAATAATGTGTTATTAGTTATGTTAATGTGGATTTTTTATGTAAATAAAACTGCTCTAAGTACATACTAAGTCGTTTATTGTTTTTTTTAAATACGCATAGTGGCAGAGTGTCGATGCCTTTGCCAAAAATTTATGTGGAATCAAAATTAAATAAGAGGACTTTGCCGGCCTTAGGCCTGCAAGGTTTGTATGAAATTCCATTACCGGCCTCTGGTCCTAGCCACGCCTGAAACGTCATACTTCACAGCCTATTAAGAGGAACGTAATGTCAATATTTCATTGCATGTTTGAGAAAAGAATTTCGTTAATCCGTCTTCAGATGACGGAGCTATGAGCGTACAAACATAAAAAAATATAAACATTCGAATTGAGAACTTCTTCCTTGTTCAGAATTCGGTTAACAACCGCCAGTAATGTATTTTTTTATAAATATTATATGTTTGGTAGTCGATTTCGATTGTGACATTTCAAGTCATAAGTATTTATAAAACACAGTCGATCGACTGATTCATCCCTAAAATTGCATTCTGGCTGACGTGACGTTGTCAATGACATATGACGTATTGGCGTCTAATTTTTGTTTGGAGTTTTAAGAATGGACGCTAGAACAAAGTTATATCGACCACTGTGTGTGAGCTCTCTACACTATAGTTATAGTTCACAACCAGATAACAATTGAATCTCGGACTGGTTCTAACTAGAAACAGTTTAGATAACATTGATTCATTGGACATAGGTAGGATAGGTTGATAGTTGAGCAGACGATTATTTAAAGCTAGATTGATTGTCTAGATCTCAGTATTCATTCCTGAGTTTTAATTAATGAAGTTTGTTTTAAAACCAGGAACAAAAATTACTTAGTACGAGTAAGGTCATCAGCTTAACTAGGAAGCGTAGGGCTTAGGAAGCGTCAGTAGCTTAGTACCCCCGGGTTTTAGCCTTAGTTTCCCGGGATCGAATCCTGGCCGATGGAAGTTTGATCAAAATTAATTACAGAATGCGTCCTGATCAGAACAACAATGTAGAAACGGACAAAAGCAAAATCAGGCACCTGTTTTAATATACCGCGACATATTCACAACGCTTTCTAGATCGATGGTGAGCATTAACTTAACTAGCTTGTGTTATGGAATCTAGAATGCGGATAAACATGCTTAGGTTCTTGGTTTTTGTAAATACAAAGGCCAATTCAAATATACAATTATTCATGCATTCAAATATAAGCATTGCGCGGGGATCGAACCCACGCCTCCTGCATAGCGGCCGTGTTCCCTACCGCCACGTCACAGAGGCTTGTCGAGACTCTTGCTAACTTGCTTAAAATTAAGTTTGTTTATAACAAAACATAGACTAGAGATTATAAACAACAATATTGTTTACTACACCTATCTATGATGAAAAGGAATGTACGTAGCATTGCCCATGTCAGAGGTCGGATGTTCCCGGTTTATCAGCATTGCATATTATTGAAAAGGATCTTATTCTAGGCTCGTATCTCGCTATGTTCGTCATCTTACTTAAGAACACGTAACCGCAGTTTGTAGGTTTGTTCAAAATAATCAATGATTACTGGTTCTGACGTCCTCCGTCATCGTAGCATCGTGCTATTTACAATAGGCTTAGAACTGAAATGGTTAAGGAGTGGACCGTATGATTGAGAGGCCCTGTGTTCGAGTCCTGGCTATTACCAAAGTAAGGCGCGGTTTATACAGAAGAGACGTGACGGGGACGTATGGTGGTGGCGGACAATTTAAGTAATACAAAATAAACCTTATGTAGTGTTCAATAACGTCGTTTTTGTCTTAGAGGAGGATTGCACACGCGCCTCCAAGCGACGTCCTGCTACTAAAGTGACGCGCCATCGAATCGAGTGGCGCGCGTCACGTCATTGACGTTGTTGTATACTACATAAGGTTTATATTGTGTAACTTAAATTGCCCGCCACCGCCATACGTCGCCGTCACGTCTCTTTTGTATAAACAGCGCCTAAAACCACCCCTAACACAACCAATTTAGCTTAACTGTAGGGATTAATGAGAATACAAGTACCTAGGTAAATTCGATTGCTAATATTCTTATAAGACAAAATATATCAGCTAATGCAGATGGCGACTGTACTTAATTGATCACGTGGGAATTAGGGAATTGATAGGAAGTTTTTGCCTATTTGGATCTGATTTCCGGAATGAGGTTATCAATAACGGGATATAATATGAACCAAGAAGTAGATCGTAGTGTCGGTAGCTTAGTGGTTAAGAAGTCGGCTTTATGATCGAAAGGTCCCGGGTTCGAATCCTGGCCATTACATTACCGACGTGAACCCACTCTTAAGTCCTAACATAAGCAATTTAGCTTAGGGGTTAGAGGGAAATTAGTAATTTCGATTCTAATATTCCTTAAGATACGCGATTAAACCAATTAATATTGATTAATTGAGTGACACAAAATGAGACTACCGACCCGTTTTTTTTTAGTTCTCGTATTATATGAAGCTAGGTGGTAGTCTGTGAGGCAAAAAGCATTAATTGATTTGTTGTTCAGGAAATGTTCTGTTATACAAATATAATCAAGTGTTTTAACAGGTGTTTGAAAATATACTTCTAATTCCAGTTTCTTATTACTAATTCCACATACATTCTGATGAAAAATATTTACATTACATTCATTATGTAAACTTGTTATAGGAGTACAAGATATTGGTGAATTAATGGCATTATTACAGTTTAATGTTGACAAATTAGCACTAGTCTTCACGAAAAAAGTCCGATTGCGGTAACAAACTTTGGTGCAAACGTTGATATTCATTCTTCTAAGTCTAAGTTATTTGTATTTAAAGTTTGTGTACCAATATTTCTAAGCTGCTTGGACTTTATAGTTTTCATGGACTTTTGTTTTGTTTCTAAGTATATGTTGTAATTAGTTTTATAATTTCGGTGTAAAATTTGCCTGTACAATAAACGACATGCTTCTGATGGATTGAATTTGTTTTTTGGAAAGTAATTATTATCTAAAGAAAGAAACGATACATCCTTAAAATTAGTACATACTAATTTCATAGTGTTATTAAGTTTCGAGACATTCGTATTTTTTAGCTGATTTAGTGTTTGATAAAGATAAGCAATAACATTAAGTGGATTTTTGTCATTGGCACCTGCCACAATTACCACAAAATCAGATTCACCGAAGTCTTTACACGTTGATTCACATGATGCTAATACCTCATTTATAGGCGCATTTGGTTTTATGATTGCCATTACCCTGCAGGAGTCCCTAACATAGTTCTGAAGTTTAGATCTAACACCATGACCCAATTGATCCGCAAATATTGCAATTTTATGCTGAGTGAACCCAGGATGCAATAATTTATCTTGCTGATGTAATGTACCCGTAGTATTCATAGGTTTTATGTCGAATAACGCTTGACTTCCTGTTTTCATATTCGTGATCGACGACGAGGTACATAAATTCAGGTACTCTTTACTCTAACTATACTCTAACTCTATTTATTCATTTTACTATCACTTTTTCGCGTATTATGCATAGTTCCCAGCTGAGTTAAATTTGGGCCATCCCCATGTATTATCTGATGCCATGTGCATCCTAGCATACAGTTCGTAATACTAAATCATCGAACAGATGGTATGAACTGGGAATGGAATCTCGAGTTATTCTACCGGAAAAAATACTCGTGAGCCAATTTTTTTTAATCATTACACGTCATATCTTATATTACAGTAAGTTTACCATTTAACTTCCTCTTCCTAAAACATCTGCAGTCTTTCACACATTAAAATATTTTTTTTACACATGTCAACAATGTAGCATAACAGGTTTTCGTGCAGTCAAAATAATATGTCAATAGTTCAAATTATAACAATGTCAAGTTCTAATAGGACTACAGAAAAAGCTTCGGTGGTAGCTTAGGTCAGGTTTATGACCGAGAGGTTGCGGCTTCGAATTCGGGTCCTAACACTACCAACACAAGCAATAATGCTACATTGCAACAGTGCGGGCGCGGCGCGATGAGCGAGAAAGGCTCGCTGACATCGCTGCACGCGCCCGAAGGCGGCTCGGGCGTCCGAGGGCGCAAACTGACCTCCGCCCCCCATGAGCGCGGGCCTGAGGGTGACGAGTGGAACCACCCGTCTCCCTAGCAGAACCAGGCCACGGCGGCGGCGCGCATCGTGGGACGATGCGCGCCCCACCACACCGGGGTTGAGTCGGGGACCGCGTGGTCCCCACCTCCCGAGGAGGGCCAGACCAAGAGGGATGGCCCTGGGTCAGCCGGGGTGCGAGGGATATGTCGCATGAAAACCTCACCTTCGGCCTAGCACTACGACCCAGATAGGGCGTGCGGTTTAGTCGGTTCGAGTCCGACATAATCTACCCCTCCGGCTCCGGAGGGGTGGGTATCCGTGGGGATTTCCCGCACGTAAAAAAAAAGCTACATTGCAATAGTAGGGGTTAGAAGGAATTATAGGTACTATTTTTAAGAACAAAAGACCTTACTATCACAGGCACCTGCAATTGCAGTATCATTATTAATTATTTACTTACTTTTATAATAGCAAAAAAGAACTAAGATTATCGGTAAAACGGGGTGAATGGGGATCAAGGGGAGAATAGGCATAAGTAAAATGGTTTTTTTATACCACTAAGGTGGCAGACAAGCCCACGGCCCACCAGATGGAAAGTGGCTACCGTGGCCTATGGACGTGTGCAACAACACTCACCAGGGGCGTAACACTCGCGCCGCCGACCCTGTTAGAATGGACAGTTTCTGTGCTGTCAGTGTAGAACATGAAGCAGGACAAGCCTTCGTACTGACGGCACAAAAATTCTCATATGGTTAAATTAATTTCTTTAGTTATTTTGTTTCAAGTGAATTTATCGAATGTTTCAATGTTAAAATAACCAGAATCGTCAATAAATATCTGGTTAGATACTTGAAACTTTTGAAAGAATTTATAAAAATAAATTAGCATTTTAATTTTTATTTCTAAGTATTGACCCCTTGAACCCCAATCAATTCATATTTTTTTTACAAATTACATGTAGCAGCACGTACCTTTAAAATATTTTATTGAAACTTCCAAAGTAATTTAAAACACACTATTTATCACAATAACTTAACTGTGGATACGGGTACCTCACGACTGCACTTTACCACGGTGAGTAAGCAAATACGGTTGACGCATGCGCGATGCGGTTATATTTACATGCGTTGCGCGCACGCACTCTCCTAGCCTAGGCGAGATAGCTCGTGTCATTTTGCCGGCAAACAAGATGAAAACATGTCACTTGATCATGTTTTATTCAAATTAATAATTATTTTTAAAGATTAATTAAATCAAACTGCTTTATGCATCAGGCCCTTTAAAGAGCTTTCCAACCTCTTTATTATTAGTACTTTAGTATTTAGTCTGGAATGCATGGAGCCCTACCAAGATGTTTGGGATATAGGTAAGCCAACCTCATATCTAAGCCGGTACACCTATTTATTGACGGACGAGGCTCTGGCGCTACTCATGGGGGTTGGGAGGTTTCATGGCAGTCGCTCTCATAAAAGTCATCAAAGTTGAAGCAAGGAGGTCTAAAGAGTAAGCAAACCTCTTGCTCAGTAGTGAAACACTTAATATATTTGAGCCTGTCAGTACCCGAAGGGAAGCAGAGGTTCACCCACATCTCGTCATATTTGGTCCCAAGTAACGTTTACTAGGCTCGCATACATGGGCTATATGTTTACTATCGGATGGAGAATAGCCTATAAAAAATCATATTACAGAATTTCGTAAACGGCCCTTCAATGAAATTCTTGTCTGGCCGTCCTAGATCAACTCTTACGTATTACTGATAGCCTGGTAGCCACCGTAACTTGAGCTACAAACGTCGCGCGGGGCTACGCGAACGAGAGCGCAGGTAGCCACAGCCCGGCGTCTAGTGGCTATTAATGATGACGAAATTCGAAAACGCCTTGCATTAGATAGCCTCCTTGTATTTACTAGACGAGGTGTTTTATTTGCGCGCGAAGTACCTATAACGGTCGCCATTTTCCCATGCACAACTATGTTAAGTACCTACAAAGTATTTATAATTACATAACAATTAGTAATTTTTTTTTAAGGTTTTCTTAGTAAACAAGGTATGAAAATGCTTAAAAAAGCTGTTGACATGTTGGTGTTTTGTGCATGCATCTTTGCTTAGCTTTTTGAAGATTGTAACATGCCTGACTAGATACATAACATTTTCATAAAGATTATAAGTACCCACTTAGTTCTACCCTAAACATAATTTCGAAAAAAAGAACAATATTCTTCTTTTTCAAAATATTGAAATATTTGATTTTTGAAATATTGTCTATATTTCAATTTTATAATAAAAACCTAACAATCTGATGAAATAAACAAATAGTTTACGTTTTACCGTTTAGAAACATAAATATGCTTGCGCGCATGCATAATTCGACTGCGCTATCGAAATTTTGTTGATTAGAAAAAATGTCGACTGACGCAACCTGACACGGCTTTGCATTATCTACAGAGAAATGAGATTATCAGACGCATCTAACCTAGCTTGGATTACCTAGTTACTGTGTACTAAGTACTCACTTAATTGATACTAAATACATGTACATAAAATTAAATAAAAAAATGAATACATATTAGAGTACTTACTTACTAAATAGTTACTCGTCATATATTTCCACAGATACGCTATACTGGCTATTATATGGCTAGTATATGGACGTTTGTACTGGTTCGAACTTCAGTAGGAATGAAAGTAATGTCGTATCGTATGGAAGGTATTGAATTGGAATTGAACTATGGAAGTGGAAGGCTAGAAGGGAGAGTGAGACCTAAGAGATGGATGGAGAGTGTAAAAGGTGATATGGCTAGGAAGGGAGTGAATGTTGAGATGATCGCAACTGTTGCGTTTAAAACTGCAACTGTAGCGTCAGTAGCTTAGTGGTTAAGGAGTCGGCCTTAAGATCGAGAGGTCCCGGGTTCGAATACTGACCATTACACTACCCACTCCTAGCACAAGCGATTGAGCTTAGTTGGAGGTATTAGAGGGAATATTAACAATTCAGCCGAAGCCGAAGCCGCTAACATTCATTAAAATAAAACTAGAGATGAATGGTAAAAGCACACATGTTGCGCCGAACCTAAATAAAATGTTGGATAAAAGCCTGAGGATAATGATGATAGTGGCAAAAATTATGTATAAATTACATAAACATATTAGAATAGAACGGCCATAGGCGGTGTTCACCTGCATGTAACGCGTGACGACATTTTCGTAAATAAATACTTACGAGAGATAAAAAATACCTTTATTTATCAAATTTGCGCGTTCATTTTTATTACAGTTAGAAATAGCACAATATGGCATATTCGCGGTATATTTAACTAACTATTTATTATTTACCTATATTTAACTAACTATTATTTCGAGTTAGTAGGATCAGGGAGAAGTCAGGCGACTCCCGCGACGGATCGTACCTGGCCATCGCCTTTCAAAGAAGTAATGCAGCTAGCGTGATGGTCACTTTCGCACCGGGTACAGGTCTGGGCGCACCTTTATTTTAAGGACGAGCACGGACAGACGTGTAACCGTTGACTTGTTGTAACAACATAAATTTTAATTAATTTAATATTGTGACTGGTGAAATAAAAATCTAGTTAGTACTGAGTAAGTGTTCGAAAATTCCTATCTCATAAAATGGAATTGCTAAAGGCTGGTTTTATCGTCACGCCGCTAGACGCGCCGCTGAGCAGCGCGCTGTTAACAGAACGCGCTTGAACAGCGGTCAGCGGTGCACCGTAAAACGAGATTGTACCGCGCGTTCCGCTGCTGTAGGCTACTCGTGTACAATATGCAGGTTAATACGGTTAGAGTACTGGCTATTTACTTTTTATGGAAAAGAAGGCAACGGCGACTTCGAAGAAGAGTAGTTGACAACAAACAAACAAAACAAACAAGCAAACAAACAAAAACAACAAATAGGTACCTACAATACGGCGCGTCTCATCGGCGTCACACTAAAACGCATACTGGCTACTGGCCGTAGAAGCGAATGAGCGGCGCGCGCTTTGACAGCGCCGGCGAACATCGCGCGTTTATTGAACAGCGCTGTTCAAGCGCGTGACTTTGAAACGCAACTACTACCCCATACATATTCGAACGCGCGCGCTCCAACGGCGCTGCCGAAACGCGTAACCATAAAACCAGCCAAAAACTTGCCACGCGTTTCCCGCTCACTAGCTGACCCGGCGAACTTCGTACCGCCAATATTTTACCGCCCGCGTGGCGTCAGATCCCGTTTCCGCTGCACCCTCTACTATATTATACATATAAACCTTCCTCTTGAATCACTCTATCTATTAAAAAACCGCATCAAAATCCGTTGTGTAGTTTTAAAGATTTAAGCTTACAAAGGGATATAGGAACAGAGAAAGCGACTTTGTTTTATACTATGTAGTGATATTTCGTGGTATAAATAGGTATAGTTGGTCTCCTTTATTCGAGATCCGATCCCGGCTGCGTCCTAAGCGTGTAGTTTGGAGCCCGGGGTCCGTCCCTCTACATATCCTTTCGATTATATACGTAGTTGGAGCCCTCAAAAGTCCAACAAATGGTCTAACTGCAATGCTTCGATATCGCCTTTGGGTTGTGGGGGTCATATGAAAGTCGCTTCACGGAAAATATCGAAGTTTAGCCAAATCCGCAGTTGGACTGGTGAAGCGGACCCCAGATTCCAAGTTGATAGCTTCGGATGCGACTGGGATTAACGCTAGGTAGGATGAAGAACAGTTGTTCGTATATTAACTATTGTTGCCAAACTCGTGCTATATCATGATGTACAAGTGTCTGTCATAAAATAAAATATCCTACTAATATTATAAGCCCGAAAGTCTGTAAGTGTGCATGGATGGATGTTTGTTACTCTTTCGTAAAAACTACAGAATGAATATAAATGAAACTTTACAATAATATAGCGTATATGTCGCCGTCAACTAGTTCAATTAGCCGTTCAATTAACTGCCTAGGCAGTTGATTGAACGGCGCCATTCAATTAACGGCCTGAATGGTGTTCAGCCATTTAATTAAACGGCTAGGCAAATAACTTGGATCGATGACGTTTAACTACTTGTGTTAACGAGCACGACTACTCATGATAGTTTAAGAAATATTATGTTGTATGTACCTAGTATCTTAGAGGATTTCTTTGTTATATTTAGTTTAGGTTAAGTTACTAGGTAAGATCCCATTGTTTGTAGCCGAGGGATGGGTCTCTATTGTACTAACAGATGTGGCCAACGCCAGCGCACCGTAATTAAGGCGGGGGTCCGCGCGCGGTGCGGGGGATTGTTCTGGTGCTAGCCTGAGACCCACTCCTCGGCAGTCCTGTTTGTAGTCTGAACCGAGCAAGGTTACGCGATCGCCACGCATAAGCACTCCCGACAGCGCGCACGTGGTTATTGTGTAACCATTGCACTGTGTAATTGTGTATAATTGTGTCTAGCTTAGTTGTTGAGCTCAAATATATTTTGAAGAGTATATTACTTGGTCTGTTGTTTCGCTGCTTACTTCATAAGAACCCCGCACCTCTCGTTTACAAAAGTGGTCCTTCGAGCCGGATTGAAGTAAGTAGCCATATTTACAGTGGGAAATGACAGACAAGGAGTGCAACAAGAGCGAATGAAGACTGTAACGGGCTCACATCATCAGTAAAAGATGCATAAGCAGCCAGCCAGGAGCTCCATGGTGGGTGGTCTAAGCGACCACGGTGAATTAGTACCGCCATCGGAGATAACACCGGCTTGGGAGCGCACGGTTTGCGTGCCGTATAGCGCCAGCCACGCATCAAGAAGACTCAGCCAGGCACGCCGTGAAGTGCTACGAATACACTGAAAAAAAAATATGATGGATAAAATCAAAATTTTGATTCATTTAAACAACGTACTTATTTATATACATTCGTATAAAGCACATTGATGCCTGCTATCAAGCCAATTTGATAGAAAAATAATCAAGAATTATTGTTGATTTAACTAACCACTTTTTTGAAATGATGTCAATAATTGATAAAGCTATTTGTTTGTAAACAAGCCGCATCCTTAATGTAAACAACCCACTTGTTAGCATTGATGCTGATATTGTTAAAGGTAATCATTATCTTTATTAATTCAAGCTATTTATTTGATGTATTTAATCATGAAATTTGATTAATCTCATAAAGTATGTGATCAAATCAATAATTGTAATTTATTAATTCAACAAAGATGTTTGTTTAAAATTACGCAATTTTGTGTTTAAATTCAATATGTTACTTGATTAAATTAATAAAGATATTTGTGATATTAACCACGTAACTTTATTATTTTGAAGAATGTCCTTTTTTAATTTGACTATGTACTTGATTGAATTTACTATTTGACTTGTATGGTATAACTAATGCCTTTATCACTTTTATCAGGTATAAATGTTGGGATTCACTAGGTGTTATGTTTAGTCCAAATAAATAAATTGTTTGAAATTTAAAGCTAGGTACACATAATGCGTTTGCAGTCTGGCTGTAGAACGACTGTGGCTTAAAATACATCTGGTACTATATGGAAGGTGCCACACTGCAGCCCTAGCAGGCTGGAGACACTCGTTTAGCGTGACATCTCACATATAGTCCCATTACATTAAACCACTGTTGTTTTCCAGCCGGTCTGAAGTGAATTCTGTAAACTGTAACAAAATCATATAGAATTATGAAGTATTTGGACTTTACATTACAGCTATAAGTTATAAATGAGATACTTTTAGTTTAAGTACTTAATATTTATTATTTTAAATAAATTACAGGAGAAAGATATTTCCATTATCTTGACTTAAAATTATTGTTAATATTAGTATTAATTCGTGTGACAGTTAGATTGAGTATTTACCTGTTTCTAAGATTACGGTATGGTGTTTATGATTACAATCCACACCATCAATCACCAACACTATACAAGTAGTACAATGTCTTTAGAGTACCTATTTGTAACGAGATTGTATAACTTGGAATAAACTACACACATGTCATACAATCTCTTATAAATATCTTACAATTACAATTAATAAGAAGATACAATTACCATGTCTCTAATTTTTAAAATTTATAAATAATTAACAAATGTTTTTCAATGAATACACTTGTACTATTCCACATTATTTATTAAATTCCTGACCGGTACGCCTTACGGCATTATCAAAGGTTGATACATGTTTTTTTAAATATATTATTTAATTAAATAATTAATAAATAATGTGAAATAGTGTAAGTGTTTTCATTGAAGATGTGAGCAAGTTCCACCAAGTGCCATCAATCAACAGTATAAGCAATTAACAAATGAGTATAAAATTCGTGTGGTTTATACCTAGGTAACGTGTTATAATAATCAGTTTTATCACTGCTCAAACTTGACTATGCAGCGTTTTAAATTTTTAGAGTTAACATAATTAATATTACAAGGAACATTTATTATTATTATTATTATTATTAAATTACTGAGTAATTTGACAACAATTTTTGGATTAATAGGCTCTTCAACTTTGTAAGCCTGAAAGTGTTCATTAAATTCTAAAGTGTTAAACAAATATCCTTTAAAAATTAACATATGAGAATTAAAGAAATACACCACACTTAATTTAAAAAATAATAGCAAATCAATAGAACTTGAAGAATAAATCAGTACAGTGCCAGCTTTATAGCGTGTAGATGATACAGTTGCCCAAGATGTTTTTATATTTTTTTAACAATATTACACATACATATCGAATTGATAACCTACTTTTTTAAGTTGGTTAATAAACTATATATTAATTTTACTTATTCAGATAGAATACACTATATTTTACGAGTACCTATAAAATGCGCTTAAATTATCAGTGACACCTTTGTTTGGGGAGGTTGTTCCTGTTTTATTTGGGGAATTTAATATTTTAAATGGTGTGGTTTCAGTTTCTAATTCTTGTATAATACTAATGTCCTGAATATCCTGAAGAGCCTGAAATTAAAATATCCTTTTATATCTAAGTCTATTCACTCTCCTACGCTTTTGCACGTAAATGATCTTTCATTTACAATTCAAGTTACATTATGAAATTTATTACATTATAATACTACTTCAATGATATAATGTCCACTCTGATACTAGCTGTTTTAATGTTTGAAATATAAAGAAGATTAATAGTATAGGTGTAAATTGAAATTGAAAATCACTAAGATTAGGAATTTAAAAACTACAGTGAATATGCATTTATGTGGCCAACTTTACATTACATGTGTATGTGTAGAGCATGCCACGAAAGATGAGACTTAACAACTACCAGCGCAGTAGAAGATTTTGGTCTCCTTAGCGTTATGAGGTATAAGGGGGAAGGAACCGGGCGTTTTGGGGGTGACGGAAGAGTGTGGGAAGCCCTGTACCTACACTATGGCACACTCTGTACATAAACTAACCATGAAAACTGACTTACTTCATATTTATTAAATTACAATGCATTTTTTTTATTCAATTGAACTGTTAAGACTAGTTAGATTATTTATAAAAATGTGAAGATACTTACAGATACCTAGAGACATTTTCTTCATGGAATTTCTTTAGCCATACACTTCAGCTCCTCATAAAAATGGCTCTAGGGCCCAACACAGCGGTGTATGAGTTCCTTTATTTGTTTCACATTTAAAGCTGACAAAGACTGAATGGTTATTCCATTCTCTGAAATAAATTATAATTATCATATCACACAAACTTTGACTTCATACTATAGCTAATGCAGGATCATTCTCACCCGTCCGGTCTACGGCGTCCCCCGCTGGAAGTAAGTAAGTAAGTAAGTACCTACCTAATCTACCTAAAACCTGTCATACCAACAACACTTTACTTATGAAAAAATCTTACATCAACTAACATAAGACTTGTGGGATACGGCACTTAGGTAGGTACCTGAATTTTCTGGACAAAGAACTTACCTAGTAGGACAAATACCTACCTCATATCGTAGGTGGTATCCTGGAATGGCGTAGTGATCCTCAATACCTAGTGCCACAAACTAGCACGTTGCAGGGCCGCACGGTTTATATACATTATATAATATATTATATAACTACTTGTACTTACAAAAACCTTTGAAAAAATATATAATATCCTAGCTCAAAACAAAATACTTCTATATGTATTTATTATATAGGTACTTCGTGTTCAAAACGTTTGTTGAAACCTGAGACCTTTAAAGATGCTAGTATAATCACTTAAAATCATTTGCCTTTCAACCAAAATGGATAGGTACCGGGGTGGCACGGTAGTCACTCTAACCTGAGAAAAGCTTAGCTGAGAAAATAATGGAAAAATGAGTAACTTACTTGCAAATATTGGAATTAAGTCCTGTATTTCCCATGCAATCAAAAGATCTGCAACTTCGTTCATATTTCCAATGTACACATACACCGTAGATATTTACTACAATTATCAAAATCGTAAAATATATCGAAGTTCGAACCACCCGTTGAAAATGCGTTGAGGAAAAGAAAATTCAAAATGTTAGCTGTCGTAACCTGTCAAAACTCTGCCGGCACACGCGCCCAATTCGTACTATGTGTTGCCATATAAATGTGTAAAATTTAGCATGTTTTTATTTTTATTTTAATGACTCGATGCTTTCTATAAAGTCGGATTAGGTAATTATCAATATTATCAGGGTTTCTTTGAATAACAAATAATTTTAATTAACTGTTAAATGTTAACGTATATATATAATTCATCACATAAACCATGCAAATACCATCAGACCTTAAATACACTACAGACGTAGTTACCTCGAAACTAGTTTATATTTCTAACAAATGGTAATACCAAAACCTTGACCAAAACGGTTAAATTCTATCAAATAACTTGTTAATTTCAATAATATAATGTGATAAAATCAACGATTTGGTAATGACTGTTACAATAAAGTAACTTGATCATTGTTACAATTTGTTATTTGACTCAACTAAGTACTTGATAATATTAAACATCACCTTGTTTGCGAAATTTTTATCAAATATTTCAATAAAATCTATCAAATATTTTGATTAATTGAAATAAGTTACGTATATTATCAATTAGCTTATTAACTATAAACATTTGTGCTTAGTTATTTTGTACATATATTTTATTAATATCATCACATTTTTTTAAACAAGTTAAAATTGCACTTTATTAGATCCGATTTTTTTCAGTGTACGTGCTGAGTACGAAGCGGAACTGAAGATGGCGCAGATAGATCAAGAGATGGCGCAGAAAGAAAAAGAGAGGGCGCAGAAAGAAAAAGAGAGGGCGCAGAAAGAAAAAGAGAGGGCGCAGAAAGAAAAAGAGAGGGCGCAGAAAGAAAAAGAGAGGGTGCTGGGCCTGGTAAGGATGAAGCTCGCGCTTGATTTGGCGGATATAGCAGCGCTAAAAGAAAAGCGACATAGAGTAACGGCGAGCGGTGCACATAGTGATGATGTTGCAACACATGAGGTGCGTCGCCGTAGTGACAACGCAACCGCCGCCCCTAGCACGCCTATTCGTCCCATGCCGGAAGAGGTACAGTTTACCGTGTTAGCAAGCGTCGCACATCGTGAAAATGGTGCAGTACACGAGGTGCGCTGTAGTGACGACGCCTGCGCCGCCCGTCGCGCGCGCTGTTTGGATGACGCCTCCGCCGCCCGTCGCGCGCCTGTTCTACGCGTCCGGAAAGATGAACCACATGGTGTATCGGCGAGCGTCGCTATAGCTGATTGTACAGCGCAAGTGGTGCGCTGTTTGGTCGACTCCTCCGCCGCCCGTCGCGCGCCTGCTCTACGCGTCCAGAAAGATGAAACACATGGTGTATCGGCGAGCGTCGCCATCGCTGATTGTACAGCGCAAGCGATGCGCTGTTTGGTCGACGCCTCCGCCGCCCGTCGCGCGCCTGCTCTACGCGTCCGGGCAGATGAACCACATGGTCTAACGGCGAGCGTCACCATCGCTGATTGTACAGCGCAAGCAGTGCGCTGTTTGGTCGACGCCTCCGCCGCCCGTCGCGCGCCTGCTCTACGCGTCCGGAAAGACGAACCACATGGTCTAATAGCGAACGTCGCCATCGCTGATTGTACAGCGCACGTGGTGCGCTGTTTAGACGACGCATCCGCCGCCACTCGCGTTACCAAGCGCCCCGCGGAGGTTGACTTGCACGGCTCACCCAGAAACGTCGCAAGCGGTAAGATTACAGCGCACTTGCCGCGCTGGCTTGTTGACGTACGAGCCGTGCCTCCCACGCGCGAGCGCCAAGCACTTGGCAATGCCGCTGCAGTGCACGTGGCATCCGATGGCTCCCGTGCGCCTGAGCGCCTCGCGCTTGACGGCGACGATTTGCTGCGCATGGCGCCAGGTGCCCCAACACGTGCGAACGATATCGCACTATCGCAACCACCACTCCAAGCATCGCCTATGTGCAAGAAACACATTCCGCCACGTGTGCGCTGGCAGGACGACGTAACTTTTGCACCTTCCCGCCGGATGGTAATGCCGTCTCACCACAAGCGGTGCCCGCTGCTCCGACGCTGGCCTCTGAGCCCGCGCCATCGCGTCCGTAACCCTAGGCGTTGCCCGAACCGGCGAGGTGCCAAGCTCAAAGAGACAATTAACAGAGTGCGCCCGAGAGTAAAATGGAAGGTGTGGACATTTAACTCAACGTGCCCGAAAGTGAAGTGGAAGTGGTCGATATTTGAGACAGTGTATCCTAAAGTAAATTGAATTGTGGACAACGTGTGGACATGTATTGTGCGTAGACATAAGGTAGCCATAATGTAGACATAGGAACACATACAGGGACGCTGCGTCGCCCTGTTGCTCGAGTAGCCGTGCTTGTTACCGTTCAGTTATCGGTGGAAGCCTCCAACTGGGGGGTGGTGTTAACGAGCACGACTACTCATGATAGTTTAAGAAATATTATGTTGTATGTACCTAGTATCTTAGAGGATTTCTTTGTTATATTTAGTTTAGGTTAAGTTACTAGGTAAGATCCCATTGTTTGTAGCCGAGGGATGGGTCTCTATTGTACTAACAGATGTGGCCAACGCCAGCGCACCGTAATTAAGGCGGGGGTCCGCGCGCGGTGCGGGGGATTGTTCTGGTGCTGGCCTGAGACCCACTCCTCGGCAGTCCTGTTTGTAGTCTGAACCGAGCAAGGTTACGCGATCGCCACGCATAAGCACTCCCGACAGCGCGCACGTGGTTATTGTGTAACCATTGCACTGTGTAATTGTGTCTAGCTTAGTTGTTGAGCTCAAATATATTTTGAAGAGTATATTACTTGGTTTGTTGTTTCGCTGCTTACTTCATAAGAACCCCGCACCTCTCGTTTACAACTTTTTTTATTTTTTTATTTTTTTATTACGGTCCACTAAACTGAACATTACAATTAAATAATTGACAAAATATCAAGCACAAAGATAACATCAGTGTAAGTCCTTCTAGAAGTGAACACTACATGCTATAGGTACATTTAATATTATTTTGCATTACAATCATTACGTACTTAAAATTATCATTAATCGCCAATATTAAGATTGCGCAACTGCAGCTTCAATGAATGTGCACTAGCACCAAAAATGTCGATATCGTGACAGATTTTGTTATATGCAGAACACATACGGAACAACGGTGAGTACTGAGTATAATTTGTACGACATATAGGTATGCTAAAAGTTTTCCTATTTTGGATGCGGCTCCCTGATCGTGGGACAGTTAAATTGATTTCACCAAGCAAAAGAGAACCTTGTATTTTTCCATTAATTAATTTATGTAGATACAAAATGTCAGCGATGCCCCGTCTTTGTTCCAATGAAACAAGCTTGAAATGCTTGAGCCTAGAATCATAAGAAATTAAGTTACGGCAAAGATTATGTGCATATGCTAGATGGTACAGAAAATGCTTCTGCAGACCCTCAAGGCGCGAAATATGTATTGCGTAATATGGACTCCAGACCTGACAGCAGTATTCGAGAATAGCTCTTACATAGCAGTTATAGAGAAGGATGGGAATATCAGCGTCGCCAAAGAATTTGGTTTGCCGTATGACAAAACCGGCCAGGCGTGCTCCTCTACTTATAATACCATCGATATGCTCCCGGAAGTCCAATTTTGAGTCAACCACAACACCCAAATCACGCATGCTTGAGACTTCCGTAATAATAGTGTCGGAAATATAGTAAGTGGCAGGCATGGGATCACGTTTACGCGTGCATTTGATATGGAAGCATTTAGAAACGTTCATTTTCATTCCATTCAAAGAACACCAACGGTTAACTGCGTTAATGTCGCTTTGAAGGGATACTATATCATTAGTGTTGGAAATGGTTCGATATATTTTAAGATCATCTGCAAACATGTGGTATTTGGAGGCTATGACAGAACATAGGTCATTCACGTAAACTAAAAAGAAAAGAGGACCCAAATGTGAACCTTGAGGAACGCCAGAGGGCACTACTCTAGGCATTGATTTATAGCCTCTGACCTTTACAAGCTGTGATCTATTATTGAGGTACGATTCACACCATCTAAGCAATGACCCACAGATCCCTGCATGAGCTAGCTTTTGAACGAGTAGATTATGGTCAACCACGTCAAACGCCTTTGAGAAATCTGTGTAAATAGCATGTACCTCTGTTTTATCTTCCATTGCTTCATATAAGTTTGTGACGTAATCTAAGAGGTTTGAAGTGGTTGACCTCCCCGGCAAGAACCCATGCTGATTAATGTCAAAGAAGGGCTTTAGGTGATAATGAATTCTAACTTGGATCAGTTTCTCAAACACTTTCCCCATTGCTGACAAAATCGAGATAGGTCTGTAGTTTGAGACATCACTTTGATCTCCCTTTTTGTAGATTGGAGTAATGTGCGCTAGTTTCCATATAGTTGGGAAAATTCCACTTGCAAGAGATTGATTAAAGATGCGATAAAGTGGTTCCACAAGCTGTTCGGAGCAGTTTCGCAGGAAGAGGGGTGGGATACAGTCTGGACCTGGTCCTTTTCTGGTATTAATAGAAATGAGAGATTTAGCAATGTCCGCTTTAGATATATAGCAAAAACCAAGTGATTGCGAAAAGCTCGTAGATTCTTCAGTTGCCTAACCATTTAATTAAACAGTCAGAAAAATGTCTTATTCCTGCATGGTTATAAAAAAAATAACCACGAAGGCTTAATGCGACTATGCCCGTTTGCACTAAACTCTACTTAGGTTAATCCTTGTAAAGTGACTCCTAAGTCTAAGATAATCTTAACTTTATTTTCAATTGCACCAACATATTTACGAAAGGGCATTCCTAACTTAAGATAAGCCTAGTAAAGCGAATGAAGGTGTAAATGAACGAATGAATTAGCCAAATGTCTATGATAATTGAGCGATTGTCTATGATTTCTTTAACGATCTCGTCGGAATTTTGGCGCGAACGCGGGTAAGCGCACATCGCAGTATTATTTTGATTTTGAAATTGGTGTGAATTCGAGTTTTTATGTGTAAAAATGTTGGATTTTTAGACATAACGTCTTGGAAAATTCACACAAGTGTAGGAAAGTGGGATATTACAGTGAATTGTGACATTTCGTGTTCGTTCCAAATCTCTTGGGGGAGGTTTCAGTAAAGTCCCCACAACTTTACTGAAGCAGAAATCATCACTCATCGTCATCGTCATGGCAATCATCACTCAAAGATATTTAAGGTTTAGGCTGATGGCTTTGTGCCAAGCCCCAATAAATAATAATAATAAAAAACGATCTCGTCTCGTCAGTCAAGTCGCGTAAGTCACGTTGTATTTAAATTTATTTAAAAATAATAATAAATTAATTTAAATTATTTATTTATTTAGTTTAATGTCATGTGCCAAACAGTAAATAAAAGTACCGGACATTGATTGACAACTGTCAAAAAAATATGGTTAGGAGATTCTTAAAACGTTATGACTTACTTATTCGGTGTCATAAGAATTAAGATTGCCTTAGCGTATTTAGGAGTTTAGGCGTGAAAGCGTAACATACAGACAGACAGACAGACAGACAGACAGACAGACAGACAGACAGACAGAGTTACTTTCGCATTTAGAATATTAGTATGGATTTTATATCTTATTTCGAGGTAGTGCCCCATCTTACGATTGCCGTAAGCATTAGCCAGCCAGGTAAAGCCGAGATGGCTGAATATCATTCAGGCCGTTAATCGGATGGCGTCGTTTAGTTAACTGCCTAGGCAGTTAATTGTACGGCTGATTAAGCTAGTTGGCGGCGACATATGCATCACAATAACACAAGGCTACAATTTATAAGGATAAGCGATAACCGACATCCACGCGGGCGGAGCCGCGGGCAAAAGCTAATGTGGTTATAAATTGAACTTGTTCATAAATTACTTCTGCGATTCTCGTGGACTCGGTCGTAATGATAAGCGAGTCAACTATTCTATGACTTACAATGCAAGGGTTAAATAATGAACCAATCATCCATCTACCTATTCCTATTTATTTATTTATTTATTTATTTATTTATTTATTTATTTATTTATTTAATACATGGAAAACTTACAGCTATAAAAACATGAATAGCATTGGATTAGGCAGTAGAAAGCCAGTAACAAGTTTTCGCTTATAGTCGCTGCATATGAAAAACGTTGTGAGCATAAACACGCATTACACAAACCTTATTTAACTACATAGTCAACACCAGCAAAATAGAACCTCAATTTCTAGGATTAAAAAATGCTAAACTCAAGCACCTTCTTGCCGCGGGCACACTAGTCGAGAAAGGGTCAATATCGTGCTGCTTACATAGTCTGTTGAAGTTACGAGTAGCCCTCACCATGTAGCTGTTTTGCCTGTAATTTGTAGAAGCATTCGGAATTCTTAGCGGTGGGTTAAATCGAATTGACTTACATGGTACATTGAACGACAGTTTTGACAAGAGCTCGGGACAATTGATATCATTATTAATTATTCGAAGGACGAAGGTGAAGTCGGCTATCTCACGGCGGTTAATGAGAGGTAAGAGATGAAATCTCCGACAAAGCTGGAAGTAATTACTGGATTTAAATGGAATGCCCTGATGGAAGCAGAGGTATTTGATAAAGCGCTTTTGGATATTTTCAATACGGTCGATATACTTGTCGTAACAGGGACTCCATATCTGACATGCGTATTCCAGATGGCTCCTGACAAAAGTACAGTATAGGATTTTAAGTGTCTTAGCTTCAGTGAAGTTTTTCGACAGTCTCATAATAAATCCAAGTGATTTCGAAGCTTTTTTTACTATAGCATCCACATGCACTTCGAAAGAAAGCTTAGCATCGTGGTATACACCTAAGTCCCGTACAGTGTTACTCGTCGGTAGCGTTGTGCCTCCAAGCGCATAAGTGGTTGGTAAAGGCAATATCTTCCTAGTATATGTGAGGACTGAGCATTTTAGGGGGTTCAGGTCTAGTTTATTAATTCGACAGTAGTCCTCAAGTCGGCAGAGGTCTTTTTGAAGTGCTACCGCATCATTGGGTGATGATATAGCCCTAAAAATTTTCATATCATCTGCAAAACAGAGAAGTGAGGATGACTGTAGACATAGGTCAATGTCGTTCACATAGATGATGAACAATAATGGAGCCAGCAAAGAACCCTGAGGAACGCCACTTGGCAAAGGAACCCAGCTAGACATATAGTTGTTAAGCACAACTGCTTGTGACCTGTTATGTACATATGAGGAGAACCATCTCAGAAGATCCCCGTGTATTCCGATGTCATATAATTTCTTTAATAGGATACTATGATCAATTCTATCAAACGCCTTGCTGTAGTCCGTATACACAACATCAATCTGCCTACCACGATCCATAGCTTCGGTGAGGTAGTCGTTGAATAGAGCTAAGTTGGTAACTGTGGATCGGCTCTTTAAAAACCCGTGCTGGTAGGGGCTTAGAGATTTCACGACGGCTGAGTATAGTTGTTTGAAAATGATCCTCTCAAAAACTTTTGCAATTATACATAATTTGGAAATTGGCCTATAATTTTTGATATCGGTTCTAGAACCTTTTTTATGGATGGGTGTTATATAAGCCGATTTCCATAATCTTGGGACTATACATGAGGATAATGACTTCCTGAACAAAATAGTTAGGGGACGGGATATAGCATGTGCACACTCAACAAGGAACCCTGAAGTAATATTGTCTGGGCCTGCGCCTTTTGATACGTCTAAATTCTTGAGTAGGTTAAATACTTCATCAACTTCTACCTTAACACATGATATATCGGTCACAGCGCTAAGTGGTGCAGAAGAATTGTGTATAGATTGGCTAAGTGAGTCGTTATTCGTGTGAGCGAGAAAAGTAGAATTAAAATAAGAACTGAATGCATTACAAATAGAGGTCCCAGTTTGTAAAGATTCATTATTATATACTAAATTACTAGGTAATACATTTAAATTATAACGCTTTTTTACAAAAGCCCAAAAGAGTTTTGGGTTATTTTTTATCGATTGCTCTGTGCGACTAATATAATTTCTGTAACAAAGATCTTCCATGGTTTTGACTCTCTCACGTAACAAATTAAACGTCAATTTGTCGGATAGATTACCGTAGTTCTTGAATTTTTTATGGTACTTATGCTTTTCTTTTATTGACTTAATAAGTGATAAACTATACCAAATAGGATACGATTTATTGGGGATAAGTTTTTTAGGTATGTATTTATTTTGTATGTTAGCCACATATTCATTAAAAAAGTCAAGGGAATCGTCTATCGATCCTTCCACGAGTTCACTCTCCCAATCCTTATCATTGATATCCCTATTAATCGACTCAAAGTCCCCTTTATTAAACACAAACCGGGAGCGCGGTGCATGCTCGAGAGTGGATACTTCCAAATCTTCAATTTTCATTAATAATGCTGGATGATAGGTGTCGATACGCACTAAGGGGTCGCTACACTTAGATACACTCACTAATATATTTGAGAGAATCAAGTCCAAGAGTTTACCTTGTGAATTGGCTACACCATTGTACTGTGACAGTCCTAATGAACATAATTCGTCTGTCAATAAATATTCATTGTTGGAACATACATTAGTCGGGCAATACGAGTGGTTGTCAGTAGGCATCCACACAATATCACTCATGTTGAAATCACCGGCAATTAAAAATTTATGAGTTGGATTATCCATAATTAATTGAGTTAATTTCGTAATAAAATTAATTAATTGGGAAGAAAAGGACAGACCATTGTTCTGATCGCATAAATAAATTACACAAATATCCAAATTGACGGGTTCCCTCGAGTCAGCCACATTGAGTTGTATATTTACCCAAAGGTCTTCAGCTGTTGAGTGTAATAGTGGCTGAGAGGTGACCACCAATTGTCTATTTGTCGCGATAAGAACACCACCTCCCCGTTCTTGATCCGTTAGATCGTAGTCGCGGTCTCTTCGCCATACGATATAACGATCGTCAAAATACTCAGTGTCTAGGAAACCATCATTGAGCCACGTCTCAGTTAGAATAATAATATCGTACGAATTGGAAGACATCTGACGGTAAAATTTGTCAGTTTTTGTACGTAGGCCCCTTACGTTCTGGTAGTAGATATCCAGTCCATCACATTTATATTTAATCATTGTTAATGTATGCAACACCATAATAAGTAGCACTATAACAAAATACCTTGGGTTCATTATGAACCGACGAGTAAATAAAAACAGAGAATTTAACTGAGCGACAACTCACACCCATGTCAAAATCCCATACCGAATACGCCGGACATTCTAGAATGATAACATTGCATTGCAAAATATAACATACCAGCTGATTCTTTCCGAAAATGTCTTTCAAAAGTATTATAGTAATTATTATGTTTGGCGGGTAATGTGGGTATAAATAATATAATGCAGTGGTGTGACATAGATTGTAAGACATTAAGTCATACTTCCATACAGAATTCGACGGACCTTCTAAAATATTAGTATTGCATCGCAATATTATATAATATACTAGTTCATTCTTTAAGGAAATTAATTTTAATTGAATCATAATAATTGCTACATTTGGTGGGTAGTGCAAGCATAAACAGTATAATGTAGCAAGGCGGTAAATATTATAGGACATTGAGTTAATACCAGTAGGTTCCGAGTGCGAGAGCAGGCAATAGATCACACCGTTCATAGGTACATATTGAAGATGAAGCGAGATAGGTATATTTTTACAAATTGGAGTAAGATAATAAACAGCGCGATAAGACCACAAAAAGAGCTCATTAGCGTAACAAAAGAAAGGTGCCGGGCTCAATAGCGGTGCAGAGGTGATAAACATTTTGCATATTATGACAATAGGTGGTAAATTTTTTGAATTGATGTCATGTTTCACTACATTAAGCAGGCATGCAATTAAGCGGTAACAATGAAAGTACGTAAGCAAAATTAGGATTAAATAACAATTTAGATGATTTTGTTTAAATCTATGTCATTTTTTATTATGAGGGTTTTGCATGTGGCATCTTTTCTGACATGTATTTTAGCATGTTTAACCCATACAAAACTATACTTTCTCTCGTTGGCGATAACTTTAACTTTGCTTAGTAGTTTTTTAGAGTCGGTGCTGAGGTGGTCATTAATATAGATACGCCGCGACGTACCCTGGTATCCCAGGTCAGTGGTGGATAGTTCCTTATCAGCTCTTGCAGCAGCAATAAAGTCCTCCTTAACATAGCGATTAAGAAAACTTACAATAATCAATTTGTCCTTCGAGTTAAAGATGGGGACTCTTGATATATAGTTTATTTGGTTCTTCGGGACACTATGATTCACTCTACGACTAATAACATCAAAGATAGAATAAAGGTTTTCATCCTTCTTAAGAGGGACACCCTTGATTTCCACATTGTTTAATCGTGAGCGCTGTTCCTGTGATGATAACTCAGATTTTATACTAGCCATTTCAGCTTGTAGCGAGTCCGCCAAGTGTTGAATTTTCTCAAATTTTGTTCCCTTTTCCTCAAGAATGTTAAGTCTCGTACTAAACTCGTCGAGTTTGGCATTGGAGAATTCGCAGGATGCTTTAAGTTCGGCCAGCTCCACTCTAATTGCACGCATATCGTCGACCAATGCCGGCAGGTTCAGAAGTTGCTTCTTCATATCACGAATTTCGCTAAGGATGGTATCTATGGTGGCGGGTGAATCAACCGACAAACCTGGTGAGGAAATTCTGCACTGGGGGCATTTCCATTGCGCTCTCCGCTCGACACCCAGTTTTCTCCAGCCTGACTCGGATATATTGGCACAGCTGAAATCCAGAAGTTTCTTACAACCGGCACACTGCACACCATCGGTGAACTGCACACTGCACATTCCACACTTCTTCATTATAATAGTTGATGACGGTATATAGATCAGTTATGGAAACGACAAAAGGTTGACGATATATTTTTCGATCGGTAGGTGGTTTGCGTGTCGTGTCGCAAAGAGTTCACAACGACGAATGACGAATTTATAACTTTTAGAAAAGTTTTTTAGTAATCTTAGTAATTTTAATACAAACTTTTCTACTTTATAGGTAACTAGCTGACCCAGCGAACTTCGTACCGCCAATATTTTTCCGCCCGCATGGCGTCAGAACCCGTTCCCGCTGCACCATCTACTATATTAAAAACGTATTATACATATAATTATATATTAAACATATATAAACCTTCCCCTTGAATCACTCTATCTATTAAAAAACCGCATCAAAATCCGTTGCGTAGTTTTAAAGATTAAAGCATACAAAGGGATATAGGGACAGAGAAAGCGACTTTGTTTTATACTATGTAGTGATTTAGTTAGTTTATTGACAAACACAAAATATAATTACATTTAAAACTAGAAGCTATTATTAAAATAATCTATACTATTATATAATTGTAAAGTAGTCGTGTCTGTACATTGGAGATATTTAAAAAAAAATACTTGGAGTATGTTATATTAACGATACTGAACACGAAAATATATTTTTTTAAATTCTTGTCTGTTTGTCTGTTTGTCTGTTTGTTCGCGATGGACGCAGAAACTACTGAACGGATTTCGATGCGGTTTTTTTTGTTAGAAAGGGCTTGCTCAGACTTAAAATCTTACGTTGGTTTGATCGCAATCGGTTGAGTAGAACCAGAGATGTGAGCAATAATGTCGCTTTTTTGCTTGAGATTATTTTTATGGTAGATTTTTTATAGCTTATCATGTCTAAGCAACTATGTGAATAAATAGACTTTATTTTTACATACACTATTGTGTATTTAAATTCGTATATAATCAATAAATTAAAATTTGTAATTCTATAATTTAGTTACAAAAATACAACTAGATGGCGATCACGCATTTTTGAACAAGGTATGGTTTCGTTCACAACAGAGGTATATAAGAAAATATATTTTTTCATTCTATAATTTAGTTACATCAATCAATACAACTAGATGGCGATCACGCAATTTTGAACAACACAACAGAATATATAAGAGCTGTCATTTCGATTCCTAAAATATGTTTCGGATTTTCAAATTTCACTATTTCATTCATTTAACATCCTGAATCTTCCTCTTCATCCTAGCATTTATCTCAGTCACATCCGAAGCTTTTTACCATCGAGGCGAGGATCCGCTTTTACCAGTCTAACTGCGAATTTGGCTGAACCTTCGAAATTTCCCGTGAATCGACTGCCATCTGACCTCCACAACCCAAAGGCGATATCGAAGCATTGCATCTGGACCAGTTGTTGGACTTTTGAGTGCTTCAACTATCCGTAACGACTGCCAAGGCTGTTCGGCAACTGAGACCGACGGCTTAACGTGATTTCCGAGGCACGACCAGACCAATGCAAATACCCATATTCATGCATATAAATATTTGCACTGAGCGGGAATCGAACACGCACCTCCTGCGTAGCAGCCGCGTTCAGTACCGCTACGCCACAGAGGCGGTTGACCCTTAACATCCTGCGTAATTCATACTAATATCATAACATAACGAGTCTGAAACTCTGTATGAAAGTTGTTAGACTGTGCTAACATTATAAATGTAAAAGGACTATCTGTCTGTTGCCTTTCACGCTTTAAACGCTGAACTGAACCGATGTTGATGAAATTTGATGCAGAATTGGATTAGAGTTTAAGAAAGGATATGGGCTAACCTTTATAGCCAATAAATAAAATGTTAACGAGTTAAACCGATTAAGGACTAAGGGAACAAAAAAGAGGCACTGAAAAAAAGTATCTGGTATTACAACTTACTGTTCCGGTAGAATTCGGTGCATAGCCCGAGAAACCATAATATATAAATTAATTACATCATAGTACTTCAGGCACATTAAACAATGTTGGCGCCGACTTCTAACAGTGTTTCTTGAAGTCGGTTTAACTTTATTATTATAATTTTATTTATTTTACCTTTATAGTGTCTAAGTATCTAGCCGATTCATCGTTGATCATTTGCTTAGTTTGTTATTTGTTTTTATTATCAGTTTAACATCATGATTTTAGAGGCAAATACTCAAATTATGTAAAAGCAATAGGAACAGCATATTTGCCTACATTTTGAGGATTTACATAGATTCCAAGATTCTTACTCTCTGGATCCCGCCATCTGATTCTGACTCCCTTGACCAGGTGCCACCCTTCTCTTTCCAACAAAAAAAAAAATCTGTTTCGCAAATTATGGCCTTAACATATATCTAACGGTTCTTCGCCTATTTAGTTCCCATAGTAGTAGAATTCTGAGAAATCCTGATACATGTATTCATATTTTGTGGTAGTAACAATGGGTCTAATAACTCAATTCCTGCTGGCTTCCCTTTGCATAGATGGTAGAGACGTTTGAATTCGATAAACTACATCGAGGTAAGAACTATGTTCCACCGACTTCCATTTAGAGAATTTTCACCCTTTGCCACTCTTCTTCATCCTAGCGTCAATCCCAGTCGCATCCGAAGCTTTACAATTGGAGTCTAGGGTCAGCTTTTTACCAGTCTAACTACGGATTTGGCAAAACTGCGATATTTTCTGTGAAGCGACTGCCATATGACCTCCACAACCCAAAGGTGATATAGAAGCATTGCAGCTAAACCAGTTGTTGGATTTTTGAGGGCCTCAACTACCCGTAACGACTGCCATAGATGTTTGTATGACAACCGGGAACGACGACGGTTTAACGTGCTCTCTGAGGCATGACCAGACCAATGCAAATACCCATATTTATGCATACAAATATTTGCGCTGAGCGGGAATCGAACCCGCGCCTCCTGCGTAGCGGCTGCGTTCACACACTTTGCCACTGTTATGGCTTTACTGGGGAACATTCTCCCTACCAGAGCCACTGAGAAAACGTACTTAAGGCTGATAAATTTCACTGCACTAATTTACACAATGTATATTGATTAATATGCACGTGCTGTAAAGTGTTATTATTAAGTTGTATTTTATCAATTGTTACAATACTGAAATTTTAATAGAAAGCGCCTAGACATTCATTTTTTGAAAACGAAACAACATGATTGCTACCACAAACAAAGTAGGCGCTTTTTCCTGTAATTTTGAAGTTTTATCTTAGGTTATTTCATTTATTCATTCATTATTAGTACGTTATATTTTAGGCATACAAATACTATAAGTTACATAAATATTTTGTCACAGTTATTCCAAAGACATAGAATATGTCCGCATCTGGATTATTTTTCAAAAAGGCATTCAGGTATTGCACAGCTCTGTAAGTAGGGCTACTCTATACCAAAAAACGCCAAGCTGATGGGCAAGACCAGAGCTAATGCTGTCGCCGTCCAGCGCCACGCGTGTACCTGTCCGGCACATAGAAGTGGATACATTCACGACCCGAAGGGTTATCCACTTTAAAATTTAAATGCAAATAATAGTACATGACGTGCGCTAACTCCCGCCTTAGTCGTAATGTATCAAGACCAACCACCCCTGATACGAAGATGGACAGGTAAATAAATGGATAGGATCTCGGCATCATTTACCGGACTTCTTCGATATGGGATCCTTCTGAAAGTATACGCTATCCAACATCATTAAAATTACCAAATTCCGTTTATCATTCAACGAATTGCGAACTTCCTTTTGAGTGAAAATTCATCAATGAATAAATCCTGATGAAATAGATAGACCCATAAGAGCGTGGGGAAAGGTATAATGGAGTAGAAAAGAGAGACAACTGTATCTTTGTATTTTGACATTTCAAAATGCTGCAATGGAGTTTGTTGCTCCACTAGCGCCTAAGAAGCGGTGGTAAATTTAGTTTTAAGCGGAATTTGACGGCAAAAGATGTAATCACGTTGCACAATTTTGCGAAATAAAGAATTTGAATTTGAAGTAGGGAGTCGAGTAGAGAGGCTATTAGAGAAATGAATGGGAGGCAGGTGGAGAGGCGAGTAGAGAGTCCAGTACAGAGTTAAGTAGAGTCGAGTAGAGAGTGAAACAGGGATGATTAGAGAGGCAAGTAGAAAGTCGAGTAAAGAGTAAAATAGAGAAGCGAGAAGAGTATCTATTAAGCTCTCAACGCTCGACTCTGCGCTAAAATTTACGACACTACGCGATAAGCAACATCCACGCGGGCGAAGCCGCGGGCAACAGCTAGTCAAAAATAAATAAATGGCTGGCAGCATTACCACGTTGAATGGCAATGCTTATCCTTTGTGCAAGATAATAACCAACCTTTTGGTCACGCGTGGCGTCGATCAGCCGCTTTGCCAATTCTTTATAAAGAAAACGGGCTCTTGGACCCCATGTCCCCAACGTTAAAACCCCAAACGGCTCAAAAACATAATCACCAGTTAAATTACAGTATTTGCGCCGTTTGAGGTTTTCCGCAGATGCAGCAGCAGCGCCGGCACAGCCTGCTGTTCTTGAAAGATGTGAAGGCGCAAGGGTGTCGACGCACGTTGCGTCCCACACCAAAGGCCTGCCTGGTTACTGATATCAATAATTATTCCCTCAAATTGTTTTGTTGTAAGTACCTGTTGTAAGTACCCACTCACATTTTTTAGTAGTCAAATGGGACTACTGAGTTGAACGACTCAATGGTTGAGACTTGGGACGTTTTTATTTCCTGATGGGGTTGTCAAATTCGTTTAGTGTTTTTATTTATAAATATTTATATTTATATTTATAAAAAAATCGGCACAAGTATCGTCGCGCCGCGCGTCGCGCCGCGCGAATGCGAACTCCAACACTACCGTTTCGTCTGATGTAACATAAGAAGCCTTTCCACCAGGCGCACAGGGAACGTCGGGGTTATTAGTTGTAAGTTATTGCCGGTTGTCGACCAAGAGTCAAGGAATTCAGTTTAAATTAGATTCCTCGCATCACGTTAATTTACTTAAATTACTTTAGTTTTCAGTAGAGACAACAAAGGTGATTTTGTTTCAAGGGACTTTCGAACAAAAATATTTGTTCAAGCAAATAATGACCCATAAAATGCAAAATGGTTTAAAAAAAACATATTGTTATTTAACCTTGACGTTTAAAGTAAATGAAACTAATCTTACCTATATACAAAAATAAATTGCAATTCTGTTAGTCTCGCTAAAACTCGAGAACGGCTGAACCAATTTGGCTAATTTCAGTCTTGAAATATTTGTGGACGTCCAGGGCTTTTTTATTGACTCTGAGGCGGTACGATATTTGTCGGGCAGCTAGTTAGATATTTTTATTTCCAATCACATTGGATTTACTAGTAACGCCTGTTCTTTTATAGATTGCGACCCACTTTTTTATACTTAAGTATTTTCCGGAGACTGAGTAGGTACACTACACTACACTCTTGTCACAATGTATCTACTAATATTTGAAAGAGAAAAGATTTGTTGGTTAGTAACGAATACACTGAAAAACTATTCAACCGCTTTCCGAAAAAACTTCGCCATTGGAATGCCATATTAACCCTGAGTACAGACAATATAAGTGCACAGTGTTACTACTACATACAGTGTTGGTGTTGAACACGTCCATAGGCTACGGTAACCACTTTCCGTCAGGTGGGCCGTGTGCATATCTGGCACTTCAGTGGTACATAAAAAAATTAACACAGGCCACTTTTTGTTCATGAGACAAATTTATCTCTCACTAGAATACCTAGTTTGTATTCTGGTGAGAGGCACATTTGTCTCAGTTTTAGGCCATTATGATAGCCTAATAGTAATACACTATCTAGGGGCTTTGCCTCAGTGGTCTACCAATAAATTCGGTGCTCTAGGTTCGACGAGCATCCTGATTCCTTAAGAGAAGCCTAGATGGAGCCACTTGATTAAGTCACGCGAAAAAGCGCAAATATTTCTAAAGAAGGAATTGTCATTTTATCGGGAGTAAAAAAGCTTAAAATTATTTTTGTTTCAACGTGTAATTTTCACTTAAACATTCGACAATATCAACAATTGACAATGGCCAGGCTGATTATAATATTTGTGGTAGCCTTCAATAATGATCTCTTTCTTGAGTTTATATTATGTTAATATCATAGATTTTTGTAGTTGTTAATTAGTCAGTGTTTTAGACCATTATAGATTTAATTAGTTAGATTTAATTGATCGTGTTTTTTCAAAGATATCCAAACCAACCAGCTGTTCAAGAAATGTCAAAAATGACAGACGTCAACGATAAAAAAATCCTTACAAAACAAAACAAGAGAATTTACTGTAAAGTAAACAATAACAAACGAATGTCATAATTTATAATCACTACAATGATTAGATAATTCAAATGACATACATACAAATGACATGACATGCTACATAATTAAATGCGATGGTTTAACACATTGAAAAATGGATGAAAACGATCCACGAAGACCTTTGCTGGGTGAGTAAGTTAATTACTGTAATTGCACTTATTTTCGTGTTTTGTCTAGTATGATTACGTGTTACATACAATATAACGATTTCTCTTGTTGCTGTACATCCTAGATAACCAATTACGCAGCTTGTTAAAACAGTTTTATGTTGTAAAGGTATTAAAATTCACGACAGAAAGTTACGTTTCTGTAATAAATTAACAAATGTTAGGGGTGTTAGATAGTGTTGCATGTAGTCTAGTATATACAGGTGAATAATCTTTTTACACTGCGACAATTTCTGCTATTTGTAAACTTGCTGTAGACTGCGACTCAGCTCTCTTGGGATTTTAATCCCGTTTCTACACCCATGGGAACTTATTCTAGGGATAAAATGTAGCCTGTGTATATTTCCAAACAATATTCTATCCCTGAATCAAATTTCACACAAATATGTTCAGTTGTTAAAGCATAATTAGGTTACAAACATCTCAAACTTTTATGTTGATAATATGAAGTGAGATATTAGACTTTTTTTTTAAATTCTGGTCGTTAGTATAACATGGTACTTCTTAAACCTAAATTAAGAGTAAATTGCAGGTATTATGGGTTTTATTATTGTAATATTTAAATCTTATTCATCCATGTGCTAACCCTGACTACACCCAAAGTTCACTCTTTGTAGCCCAGGGAGCTCCATAATATAGTTTATTTTGACTTTGGTCTGGTACCTAATCTTGAATGGAAAGACTGCATCAGATGCTCATCTGAAATCAAGAAGTTATTGGCTTACTGGTGTGATAATCTTAACTCCAGAGATGTTATATCTTATCTTATCTTAAAGGCTGCCCTTTGTACAATAATTGTATAAAGTATATTTTATTCATAAGATTTCATGTAAATGGTGTACAAATAAAGTGTTATTCTATTCTTTTGTATTCTATTCTATTCTTAGTGCTGGCATCTCTCGGGCCAAGACTGAATCTAAACACTTATTCGGTTAAATTCAATATTTGAGGAACTGGAACTCTACATACCTTCAAATCACATATTAACCTTATAATTGGATAGTAGAGAATGCCTATGTCTTCATGCCCATTTGTGTATGAAGATGAAATAACAATAAATAACAAATAATAGACCTTTGTTTAATTATTATTCTTATAGATAATAATATTAAGAAAGGCTTTATTTGTGAGATGCTGTTTTAATATGTACAATAATGCTGTGTTATTAAACTCTAAATTTATTTATACAATAAAAAATATATATATACAATAATAAAAAGGTTCCCTTCCTTATAGCAATCTGGGGTCTTTTAAGTGTGGCGTGAAAAGCATCTGATGAGGCCGTTTAACTGAGGGACACTAATGTTACATGGTAGGAATCTAACCCGGGACGTAACCTTGAGCTCACCATCGGGATAGGTGAGCTCCAATTGTGTCCTATGAAAATAAGTCTGGATTATCAGATTTGTGCGGCCTAAATCGGGTTTCTCATTTATCTTGTCACCTTTATCTTTAAGAGATTAGTTATAACTAATTGTCAAGGCTCTAGATGATTTAAATGAGTTTTATTATCTTTAGTTATAAAGTGTCTACACAAAAACTTATGGCAAGGTATCTCTTTAGTGTTAGATTGTGTCTAGCATTATGTTCACTTTACACGTTGGCGAACGTTTTCTCCAAAATCTGTTGGCGAACGTGTAGAGCGGGGGTTTGTACCATCCTTGATTTGGGGCCGTGCGTCGCGTCTGTAGGGTGAGATGGCCACCACGTTAGCCACTGCAGTGTGTGCTAATGTGTATTAATGATATGTAGCTTTCTTATTACATTTGGACAAATTGATGAAGTGACTTGTGATTAAGAGGTATAGTGACCGGCAATCATGTTCACAACACTCTTACTTCGCAGAATCCTTTTTGTAGGTCTCTTTGGTACTTACGCGGGACGCGACTTGCGAAGCATCAAATCAAAACCGTAAATAGCTCAATTTCAAACCACCTTAGACCCCGGTAATTGAGATTTGAGAAGGCATGCGATGAACATCGCATCGGCTTTAGGCCGCGATAACCTATGGTCAATGGGGGTGATATTAGTGAGGATTTCCATACAAATTAAGAGTAAATGAGTGTCTGATTAATCGGAACTGCAACAAATTAACTGCATTGTCTTCTACACTGACGGCACAAAAACTCTGTGCTACGGGGTCGGCAGCAGGAGTGTGACTCCCCTAGTGTTACACGCGTCCATAGGCCACGGTAACCACTTTCCATTCCGCGGACCGTGTGCTTATTTGCCACCTTAGTGGTATAAAAAAAAAATCTTCATTTGATAAAATAATTATCTTAACGGGTACATCATTTGCGCAGGTCATAAGTTAGTAAATATAAAAACTCGTGATTAACAAACAAATTGGAACTACTTTGTTATCTGCCCTCACAATCTAACTTTACAGCCCTTTAATAAAAAGTATACACATTTGTTTTGTCTTATTTACTTCTGCACACCATTGAATACACACATAAAGGTGAAATACCTCAACCTTCTAGATAAAGTCAATGACCGTTCAGTGATTAATGTTTAAAAAAGACACCGGAATGAGATAAGAGTAGTAATCACTGATGACAAAGTGTAAATCCAATGATGGGAGTTATCACCAACACTTAAATCATTTCGAGACTGTATTTAACAAATCATTTAAAAAGCGTATTCAATAAAGTGTTGGGTACAAAACACTACCCTGAGGGACCCCTGTTATGTTTTTCGATTGATGGGGACCTAACACTTGACACTTGACCTAACACTTGATTTTACTGTAATTCTAAATATTGAAATTGGATGGTTGGAATTGTTGAAACGTTATTAAAAATATTTAGGAACTCAACTTATCTTCTTCACTAGATCGAAGGCTTGTGATATTTCGATTAAGCGCGACTAAACGAGCGTGGTAATGGCATCTAGGAATATTCCAAACCATCCTTTGATTTCAGTAAATTTTCTCAAAACTGCTATTCGATTATTGAACCTAGCAAAAACAACTGTGAGAAAATTGATAATGGGTATTATACAAAAATATATCACGTAGTTTCTGGTAGAAGGAGAAAAACTGTTTCCCCTTCTGACAGTAAACAGCCTACGAGTAAGTGTTTGACTAGTGGTAGACTCACGTATGAGCCTATGCAAAAAGGATCAACACACGTCATGCGTACTGGTTCAGGAACGTTTTTACTGCTTTTTATTAAAGTTTTTTTTTTAATTTACGCGGATGTTTAAAGGAAGTTCGACCATCACACTACTGCAGACAGTGCATCACCACCGCAGACGGTTTCTCTGGGATAATAATGCTCTGTTAGTGAACTCGTATCAATATTCTTAAAACCAAATTTTTTTCAATACACAGATGTCCGATAGATAGAAGTATAATCCCCACATTTAGTACTAAGAGCAGTACCTACGCAATTCTTGCGGTTTCTGAGAGTACCTCTTCTCTTATCCTTTAGTGACTCACCTAGTTTCCTAGTCAATACGTGTAATGTGACATATTACGTTTAATGTTACTTAATGAGCTGTGGCAAGGCAATTAAGCACAAACACGTCGTAATAGTGCAGGCACACAAATAATAGACTTATTTGAGTGCAAAATGAAGATTAGTTATTTGTATATTTTAATCCGTAAACTCAACAGACAAAAATCTTACATTACTGTGAATAAATTCTAAACACACAGGCTTACTCCAAGAAAACAAAAAAAATGGTCAAAAACAGATTTATTTTTAGATTAAATCCGATGAAAATTGTCATATACTACAGAAAAACGTTCTGTTCGGTATGTGAACATATAATTGTAAATGAATTCCACAGATATATTGTCTAAAGATTATGCCTCTTTAGACAATCTAGCTGTGGAATACATAATTTGATAGGAACCACGTCGTAAACCGAGTTGGAGTAATTAATACAGAGTTTAATTATTTATCTTCCTTGTACAATTCTTCGGTGATACAAGGAAAACCTGAGAATTAATGGTAGAGATTAGATTTTAATTTTGAAGTTGGTCACTTTTTATGTATAGGACGCTGTTATTTGTTGTTTTATATAACTATTTTCCTTGTACGATTGGGCTGCCGTTGTGTAAGAATAACAAAATGAAATGCCAAAACATCCATTATCTAGTGACCGTCAGTACAGTAGTAGTAACGATGCTGATCTCAAATTTAGATATTCTGGTAGATTGTGGGTCAAATCGCTTGACCAGGTTGACCGATCTGGATAATTATTCAATTTGTTCAGAAATTCTGTAATGGCACTTTTGGTTGACTGCAATTTACTTCATTTACCGACTCTATTGCGATTTTCGTGTAGTATAATTTTGTGCGTACGAAGGAGTTACAAATAGTAAACTTTGATTTCTTTTATTTCAACAATAATCTTATTTTCTATTCATCATACAGCATTAATTGAACTTCAAAAAGCGAACCATTTGTTGTCAATGGCCACAAATTAGTATTTCATTACTAATTCTCTTCTCTTTGTCCTAGCGTTATTCTCAGTCGCACATGCAAAGCATTCAACTTGGAGTCTGGAGTCTAACTGCAGGTTTAGCTGAACCTCGATATTTTCTGTGAAGCTACTGCTATCTGACCTCCACAACCCAAAGGCGATATCGAAGCAATACAGTTAGACCAGTTGTTGGATTTTTGAGGGTTTCAACTACCCGTAACGACTCCGATAGAAGTTCGTATAGCATCTGGGACCGACGCGGCTTAACATGCTCTCCGAGGCATGACCAGACTTATGCAAATACCCATATTCATGCATATAAATATTTGCACTGAGCGGGTATCGTACCCATGCCTCCTGTGCAGCGGCCGCATTCACTACCTCTACGCCACGGAGGATGTCTAACATTGCCAATGCTCTACCATTGCAGAATTGGCTGTCCTTGGTCCTTGCATATATAGAAGCGGATAATCGGAACAATACATTAATAAAACATTTAGGCCTAATGCAGACGAGCCAATATTTTGCCGTAGATTTAGGCAGGGCACGCCGTGATTGCGGCGGTAAGGCCCATCATGGGGGAGTGGCTAGAGAGGCCACACGGTAGCCTCTCGTACCGTCAGACGCAGATTATCACCGGGCACGGTAGCTTCGGGCGGTATCTGCATCTGATGGGTATAGAGCCAACGCCCGAGTGCCATCACTGCGACGCGAGCGTGGACTCGGGGCTGCACACGCTCACCGAGTGTCCGGCGTTTGAGACGCCGAGGCGGGAGCTTGTGGCGGCCCTGGGGTGAGAGTGCTCACGCTCTCCACCCTGCTCGCGGCGATGGTCCGCTGCGCGGATGCGTGGGCGGCCAGCGCCTCCTTCTGCGAGCAGGTCATGCTCGCGAAAGAGACAGCAGAGCGGGCGCGGCGCGATGAGCGAGAAAGGCTCGCTGACATCGCTGCACGCGCCCGAAGGCGGCTCGGGCGTCGGAGAGCGCAAACTGACCTCCGCCCCCCATGAGCGCGGGCCTGAGGATGACGGGTGGAGCCGCCACTCACCCTAGCAGAAGCAGGCCACGGTTCCCGAGGAGGGCCAGACCGTGAGGGATGGGTCAGCCGGGGTGCGAGGGATATGTCGCATGACAACCTCACCTTCGGCCTAGCACTACGACCCAGAGACGGCGTGCGGTTTAGTCGGTTCGAGTCTGACATAACCTACCCCTCCGGCTCCGGCTCCGGGAATCCGTGGGGATTTCCCGCACGTAAAAAAAAAAGCCGTAGATTTAGGCGGCCGACTGTGACTCAAATTGTTTCTACAGCAGAAACGCCGTAATTTTGCCAATTTAATGTAGCACTTTTTTAGACGCACATCGCAGTTCCACCTTACCGAAGAAACACTCCTTAACATGAAGATTTTAAGTTACACTTTTCTGCATTTTCCTTCCTTTCCATTTCCCCCACTTTTTTTGCAGCTCTATAAAAAACAGGATTGTTTTATGTACGAAAGTGTTTCCTCCTTGCCATAATGCCGGTTTTTTTTTCTCTTTGTTTATTATTAGGAGTTCTTTAAATGAGTCTACATTGTTAACATGGAAGGTTTTTGTAAAACCTATAGCGTTTTGACTTTGTATTTTATACTTCATTCAAGGTGCAGACAAATTGGCGAAACTAATATGTTCGCTCTTTTCCTTTTTCCTCATCATCATCCTTTTTTCGATTATCTTATTTTCCCTAAGCTCTACGCTCTGCTGAAGGCAACGCGCTAGTGACAACTTGACATCTCTATTGTGGCAAAAAGAAGATATTTGCTCGATTGACCGTGTATGAAGGGTCTAAGCTTTGATTGTAGACACACGTGACGCTGTAAAATATGCATTGCATATAATCGGCTCTCAGTTAATGCCGGTGTGTCTCACGAGTCGGTCGTCCGTGCAATTCTCGTGTTTGTTTTCGATCGCGCTGTTGTCGAAATTTCAAGTTATTTCGTTATGTGTGACGAGTGAATACATAATAGTTACGTGATCAGTGTTTTATGGGCGACAATGATTGAAGTTATCGGTAATGTAGTTTTTTTAATTATACAAAAAAAGAACTTGTTTCTAATCGTTGATGTAGATTCATTATTGAAGCAAACACGGATGAGTAAAATTACTCGTTTGTTCTATTACAAAAAATACGATATCTGATAGGTACACTTTGGTAACTCTTTAAGTGAATTCCACGATGGGAACTGCAGTTAAGAGAAGTGAAACTACATTCGTATCCAACGTATAGAAGTGTGTGAAATTTGACTTAGTCAAGGTTCTGTATGGCGAAGAATTACCTGCATAAAATCAACTAAAATATATATATGACGTCTTGCAAATTTTGTATTTTCCTGAAGTTAAATAAAGCTATTTATTAGCTGCATTTATTAAATTAAGAATATTAAAAGAGTGAAAAAAGTTGCGTCGGTTCTTATTTTATTTATCTTATTTATTTTTTATCATCTACCCAACCTTTAATAATAAATCATTTGACTATTAAATATTATGACGTACATTTTCCTTATAACTTTTCGTTTTGATGTTTAGTATAAGTAACTTATTTGACTAGTCAGTCAAATACCCAATTGTAAGTAATGGTTTGTACCATACAAACCATTATTTACATATGTGTCGCCAATGTCAAACACAATAACATTGGTACACAGTTACAGTCTTGTTGCAGCTGACGTAAGGGAACTAAATGAAAAAAGTAATTGCAATGACTATTTAACTATACTCTATAGCTATAGCCAAACATAATGTTCACATTACGGTCGAATTTCGAGCATAATATATTTACATACTACTCTTCAAAGTCAAGTCAAAGATTTTTATCTACTCTGATACTATAATACAAAGATTATAAAATTGAAATCAAAACTCTTATGACACACATTACGCACAGGCCAAAAAAAAAGTTTTATTACGATACAGGTCTGGTATGGACACCTATATCATAAAATAACTTTTTAATCATAACGATACACCTATACAAACTCCATCTGGACTAAACGTCTACTTTAAAAAAAGAATCCGCCGATTCGGGGGAAAAAAAAAAGAAACACGCATGCGCAATCGATATTTGCGCCTTGGCGCGAACATATTTTTTTTGTTCTATACATTTCAATTAAACAAAGTTTGGTTTGGTTTGTAAAATAAATTAGTTTATGTATTACAGTATGAGAGTAGATAAAGTAGTGTATGACACTGTACATAACTTGATCTTATAACACTCGTGTGATAATATAAAAAAACTCGCCTACGGCTCGTTTTTTTAAAACACACTCGTGTTATAAGAACCCTTATTATGCAACAGTATCATAAACTACTATTATTCGATCAAGAACAACATGATTGTTTCTTATTGACGTCAATAATAATTCTACATAACCTAAGTTTACCACCGCTTCCAAGGCGCTGGTGGGGAAGAAACGGCGCAACAAATCATCAATATTTGTTAAACTTTTTGTATAAATTCAGCCTGTCAATTGATTGATCATATTTATTGACGGATTATACCCCCTGTCTGTTCGTAAAGAAGCTAGGGAAGGCCAAATGATATCGGCCAACATTCCAGATGCTGGCGATCCCACAATAATGGTCCCAACGTTGATGGATAATAATTACGAGAATTACTGCTTTTATTTTACCTTTGATCTGATTGACGATATAACCAGATCGCCTATGATCACGGTCAATGCAACCTACTACCATAAGATAGAGACAATATATATAAAAAAACGTATTACAATTGTCACAACATATCTGCGCAATATCCTCATTGCTGTACCATCCCCGTTGGAGCGGAACACATAACATGTTTTTTCTGTAAAATCATCAAAGAAGCAGGCGGTAAAACAAACTATAGCATATCTAATTAAAGTCATTGTAGCGTAGAGTCATTAAAAACGGACACGGAAATTTTTAAACTCTTGAACGGCTGAACAGATTGCGATCAAATTTCCTATGTCCATTTCTTTTTTTGTGTGCACAAACCCCCCGTGCTACACCGGAGCTAACGGTTATGTCGAACTCAAGCCGGCAAAAACAGCATGATGTTACATTTTTATGTTTCAAGCGCAAACCAACTGCATATATTCATCCAATAAAGATAGATAGGTACTCCTGCAAAATCTTCAAGTTACTAGACAACGATTTGAAGTTTGTCTTACGAAAATCTTACTGTTCCTTACTTTTTCTTTATCTACCAAAGAAAACATTTTTAGGGTTCTGGGTAGTATTAGTACAAACATACAAAAAAAGTGCTTTCAGTTCATAACCATATGTAATTTTATTCTATGTAAAGGTCGATCCAAAATTTCTTTGAAATCGGTTACGCAGTTTCGGTACTTAGCGTCTGAACATACTGGTAACTTTGTCTCCACGAATTTCATTGTGAAATCCAACCAATTTTTAAAATGCATTTGGTTTCGTCTCATAGAGGATCTTAGTCTTATTTTAACCTGAATTATCAATACCAAGTGTTTTCAAGGTCATTCTCTTGAAATTGCATCTTATTAAAAATATCCAAAAACATGTTGACCTTTTCGACTAGACTTTCGACAGCGGTGAATTGCATTTTGTACCGTTTGTGATACTGAGGTACCTCTTCGCCTCAGCCCTTTCTTATACCTTTGACCTAAGTAATGAAAGAAATAAGCCTTTCCAAGTCAAAAAAAGACGGAAGGGTCAGGTATTTTACTCTAGGGAAGCTTGGAATCCTAAGGCGCAAGCCAGATTTTGGTTTGTGTTGTCTTACTTTTTTTATTACAATCTGTTTCCTTTGCGAACACTGCAAAAGGTTAAGAATAGATTTATAATTATCATGGAGGGCAGTGGGCAGTCGCAGTCGGTGGAGCGACATGTTTATTATTCCCTATAGATCTCTAGGCGATATTTGTAAGACTTAAAATGTAGAGTCATTAATCAGTATGCAGTATATTCGTATACTAGCTGTTGCCAGCAGCTTCGCCTGCGTGGATGTCGGTTATCGCGACCAAACATAGCCTATGTCCTTTCTCAAGGACTAATCTACCAAACTTTATCAAAATCGATTCAGTGGTTTAGTCGTGAAAGTGACAGGCAGAGTTACTTTCGCATTTATATTACTATAAGTATAGATGTCCTTTGTAGGGTCTAATCTGTCCGTATATTAAATTTGATCGCAATCGGTTACGTGGTTTAGGCGTGAAACGCAACAGACAGATAGACAGACAGAGTTACTTTCGCATTTATAATATTAGGATGGATGTGGATGACTGTCCAGACTTTCTTTACATGTACTATTATGTTCCCGACGTTTCCGAATCTCTCGTCCGTTTTTTGTGTTGCAATTTAAAAAACAAGCCACAGTAATGAAGACAAAATATTATATAGGTATGAGATACCAATTAACTTTTGAGATACCTACTGTCAGTTCATTTAGAGTTTAAAAATAATACATTTACGAAGTAAGATAGTAATTGTTAGCTGGGTAATGTCCCCCAAATATGTAGCACGAAATCGGGCAAGGATATTTCCTTATAAAGCCAGTTTAACACATCGCATCAGATTTGGCAAAACAGGCATTTATTTGAAAGTTTTGAGAGATCTTGACATCCAAAAAGATAAAACACCTTTTTTTATTGAAATATTTTCAAAACAAGTTCGAGTGTCGTATGGAGAAGAACGCACATACCACGTGACCAAATTTGAGGTCAATCGAACATGCAAATAAATATGTATAGTCTGTTTTTTTTTAATTTCAGATAGGAAAATGACATAACCTGTGTTGCCGGTTTATTGCAATAAAAAAATAGTCATGTGCCACCAGTATCGAAATTTGTCGATAAATTTAATTTAGTACAGATTTTGTAGGTTATATTATAGTTCGTTTATATGGATAGTGTACGAAACTAAGAAACGTTTCAATTGTAACTTTTTCTTAAAATATAATAAAGCCAAACCACTTGTTTCTAGGCCACAAACATTGTCGATAGTTTCGAGCACTTCGATAAGCACAAAAGCTGGTATCATTATTTCACAATTTGATATTAGCAGTTGTCAATTTACTATCTGAATTAAAAAAACGGACTATAACGGTTTGTATATCTCGGGACAGGGACACATATCTTGGACCTAAGTTGCGAGGCAAACGAGGCCCTGACGCGCAGATTGCTTTATAATTATATATGCTTAGTGAATTGCAGCTCGTCCACCGTAGTAACTCGTCGTTCTATCTTCAAAAGACATCCAAAAAACTTGTTCTGCGCGTACAGAACCCATTTCAAGCATATTTTAGATCCAGGATATATGTTCCGAAGTATAGCTATGCATTGGCAACTGGTTACAAAAAGGTACAATGAACCTGGGACATGTGATTGGACGGATCGCATAATGATTTTTTTGACCAGCATTTTATTTTCATACTTAGAAATAATTTTCACTAGTCAGGCTGTTTTAGCTCAATACGATATTATTGTAAGAAGGTTATATTTAACACTTGAATCGATCAAATCTCACTCCAAAATTGAACTTTTTTAACTTCTCCTGGCCTGATGGTAAGCTGAAGGCAGCCTCAGGAAAGAGGGTCACCATTACAAACACGTACCATGTTAACAATGGTGGCACTCAGCTCATCGATTAAACGTAACCCCTCCAGCTCAACTAAATTGCTTGAGTTAGGTGTGGTTTTTCGTCGGTAATCTAATGGGCAGGATTTGAATCCGGGACCCCTAGACCTAAAGACTTTTTTAACCAAAGCTTCCGACAATACCTATATTCAAACTCAGAAGGACAAATCTCTACCATCTAAAATTACCCGCATTAACGTACCGTGATATTTGTGATAAAACGAGTTCAATCTCCTACTATACAAACATTTGTGTCTGCAGGTAAACCGGCTTACTGAGTCAATATTTAACTAAGTGAACTAACTAAATATACAACAGTTCATATCTCGATTGTATGCTCGAAAGTTCGAGCCCATGGTCAGCAATCGCACTCATTCATAATTTGGTTTACTCGACTTTTACGGTAATGGGCAATCATTACCGTAAGTCTGTACTTCCAGAGAAATGTCTGCCTCGTATGTCAATTACCAGTCTTGGGTCTAAAAGATCTTCGACCCTAATATAAATTCATTCATCATTAGTCTTGGAAAAATGTCTGCAGCATAATTAAGCTGGCTATACAGATAGAGTGAACTTGTTGAACCGTTCCTAAGCGTGCTCAGTTGCCTTAATCAGAGAGACATGTTGAGAAACTGAGTAATAAAAAGCATGGGCCACTCCCGTCTCTGTAGAACTTGAGCAGGAGGCAGCAACAATTCCCCTTATTTTATCGTGCGCATCTGTAGGACACGAACGTGATGGTAAACATATTGTGATGGTAAACGGTACGATCATCCTAATAATAATAGGGGTTAAAGTATGAAATTGCCGTTTCATTGTAATAGGTACTTCGAATTGACATAGAACCTTCATGGTTTGAGATTTTTGAGTGAAACTTTTTCCACATGGTACCTATGTAGTTCTACATTTAAAAATGTGCAACATTCGATTATCGACTTTCAGTTGTTTTTTTTATTCAGCTTAGACAAGAAAGATGGATACTTCGAAAATTCGAGTGTCTTTTGAAAACGAGTTCCGACGCGGAACTAACGCGGCAGAAACAGCTCGCAATATCAATGTTGCGTTTGGAGAGGGGACTGCTAATGAACGCACCGTGCGATTTTGGTTTAAACGCTTTTGTGATGGAAACTTTGATTTGAAGAACGAACCACGAGGAAGGCCGTCCACACAGGTGAATAACAATGAATTGAAAGACATGGTGGAAGCCGATCCGAGCCAAACTACCCAGGAATTAGCTGCATGGTTTAACGTTACCTTACCAACAATATTGACTCATTTGCGTCAAATCAATAAAATAAAAAAATGTGAAAAATGGGTACCTCATGATTTGACTGATCTGCAGAAAGAAATGCGTGTTGAAACTTGTGTTGCCTTGTTGAATCGATACAGAAATGAAGGAATATTGGATCGAATTGTGACGTGATGAAAAGTGGATTCTTTACGATAACCGTAAGCGAAAAATGCAATGGCTGACCCCAGGTGAAACGCCACAACAGTGTCCTACACAAAACAAATCGTAAAGTACAAATCGGCAATTTCATACTTTAACCCCTAATATTAGGGGTTAAAGTATGAAATTGCCGATTTGTACTGACAAATTGAAATTCGTTTTTTTTTTCATTTAACGTATTTATTTAATCAAAATAATTACCATTATTATCTATACATTGCTGCCATCTAGTAGGAAGGTCATTTATGCCTTTGCGATAGAACTCTGGTGATCTAGATTCGACAAACTGTGTGAAAGCATTTTGTACTGCCTCCTGAGAAGAAAACTTTTTATCACATAGAAAATTGTCCAAATCACGAAAAAAATGGTAGTCTGTTGGAGCAAGGTCTGGCGAATACGGAGGGTGACGGATAGTTTCTAATTGCAGTTCCTGTAGAGTTAAAACGGTTTCTCGTGCTGTATGAGGTCTCGCGTTATTATGGAGCAATAATGGTGAAGATCGATTCATGAGTCGGGGCTGTTTCACTGCTAGTTTTGCTATCATTGTTCGGAGTTCGGCACAGTAGACATCTGCCGTTATTGCTTGACCAGATCGTAGAAAGCTATAGTGAATAACACCATGCTGAGACCACCAAACAGTTACCATTACCTTTTTATTGGTAAGCTTTGCTTTAGGACACTGTTGTGGCGTTTCACCTGGGGTCAGCCATTGCATTTTTCGCTTACGGTTATCGTAAAGAATCCACTTTTCATCACATGTCACAATTCGATCCAATATTCCTTCATTTCTGTATCGATTCAACAAGGCAACACAAGTTTCAACACGCATTTCTTTCTGCAGATCAGTCAAATCATGAGGTACCCATTTTTCACATTTTTTTTATTTTATTGATTTGACGCAAATGAGTCAATATTGTTGGTAAGGTAACGTTAAACCATGCAGCTAATTCCTGGGTAGTTTGGTTCGGATCGGCTTCCACCATGTCTTTCAATTCATTGTTATTCACCTGTGTGGACGGCCTTCCTCGTGGTTCGTTCTTCAAATCAAAGTTTCCATCACGAAAGCGTTTAAACCAAAATCGCACGGTGCGTTCATTAGCAGTCCCCTCTCCAAACGCAACATTGATATTGCGAGCTATTTCTGCCGCGTTAGTTCCGCGTCGGAACTCGTATTCAAAAATCACTCGAATTTTCGAAGTTTCCATCTTTCTTGTCTAAGCTGAATAAAAAAAACAACTGAAAGTCGATAATCGAATGTTGCACATTTTTAAATGAAGAACTACATAGGTACCATGTGGAAAAAGTTTCAATCAAAAATCTCAAACCATGAAGGTTCTATGTCAATTCGAAGTACCTATTACAATGAAACGGCAATTCCATACTTTAACCCCTATTATTATAAATGCGAAAGTTTGGATGGATGAATGAATGAATGTTTGTTACTCTTTCACGTAAAAACTATTGAATGGATTTTAATGAAACTTTACAATAATATAGCTTATACATTAGAATAACACATAGGCTATATATCATCACGCTACTATTCGGAACGGAGCAGTGATCTTTAACGTAAAAATATTCGAGCACAAAGTTGCTCAAAAATTTAATGCTCAATAGCGTCGGCTCAACACTAAGCGATACCGACATCCACGCGGGCTGAGCCGCGGGCAGCTAGTTATTCATAAAATATTATTCTCATGTCATCCTTTTTTCTTTATCAGGTAGCACTGTTCGGAACAGCAGATTACGACGCACTGCATCGAAGCTCTGCAGCGTAGAATCTTGGAAGAGGCGTCTGCCGATAACAATATGGCTACCGAAGTACAACTTCGAATATCTATTGAGGGATGCTATCGCCGGTAACACACTTACCTACTTAGACTGTCCTTGATTAACCTTGAGCCATCTCTGTTTTTATAGGTTGTTTTTAACATAAGGTAAAATCTGTTCATTTGTAATGATTTACCTGTCAATAAGTGAATTATTTAGGACATAATTGCCGTTTTTGGTTACCATCCTCATTAATAAAATCTAGAAGCATATATATGAAACTCTATTATAAGCATTAGCAGTAGCCCTCTTAACCTCAAATTGTAACTAAACCTTTTAAACTATTTGAAACTTGAGTTAGAAATACTACGACATACTTTCCTTATCCATAAACTACTTACTAGTAACGCTATCGTTTTTACTCCTAAGGCACAAAATAAGTAGTTAACGTGGCCCTTTTTTTGCGTGAGGAACTCTCTCGGAGCCAACGATGAGGTGAGCATGTCGGGCTAGGGTGTGGGACTGAGGGACGGAGTTGGTTAAATTGAACTGAGTTGCTGTGAATCAGATGGATTCACTCGTGCCCTAGAGAGGATACCAGTTAAAAATGATAATAAAACGTCAATAAGTCATTACTTACAAATAATGATGATATTTCTTGTCAAGTTTGTAAATGAGCATGTTATTTATGATAGTAACTTATTACAATGCGGTTAACAACCTATAATGAGGCTAGCATTTCATATTATTGACATGCAACCATTTTCTGTATTGGGTCCGTCAAGAGGTTTAACCTAGACTCAGATATTGTTAGCTATAAGCAATCAGGGCCCTCGCTAACCTATGCTATGAGCAATTTAGGGTAAAAGGGTTCGTTAGACAAGAATATTGTAGACGATTATCTCACTTTGAAAGAGTAATTGCCAAGCGCCTCGTCGAGCATCTCTCTAGAGTGGAGCCGGACCTGGCGAATACCTAATTCGCCTTTCTCCGGTGGCGTTCCACCGAGGATGCCATCATGCGTGTGAGAGTCTGGGGGAGGATGTGGGCGGTGCGCGGAGCAATGAGCGGAGATTGGCGGTGTCCTTGGACATCTCCAACGCGTTTAACACCTTGCCCTGGAGTTGCATTAGGGAGGTGCTCGTGTACCACGATGTGCCTCTCTACCTCCACCGCAGAGGCAGTAAGGAAACTGAAAGATTGTTTAAACAATATAATTTCTGGAACTCTATTGTCTATTTTACTGACATTTATTTTAACTGGCTTGATGGACAATAAAGTACACAATGAATAAATACTTAAATAACTATATTTTGCAGGTATAACTGTCGGATTGACTTCCATACCGCAAGGCATCGCATACGCTATGGTCGCTGGTCTGCCGCCTCAGGTAAAGTCTTTAACGAGCAAACTTTTGAAGTCTCTCATTATACCAAGTTCCTCTTTAAAGGTGGTCATGTTATTGCCGTGAAGTGTATCCTATTTCTGGCTTTGCACCACATCAGAAAATGGACTTCATTCCATATCTTAACCGTGCGTGGGATGAAGTTCCTTTCCCCCGCCGGTCACTTGGCTCCTATGCCTTAAATCCCATGGGATCCTAGTATAATTTGTTGGCTTTTTTATTCCTATATTCATAGGATTTAAATATACTGACGATTTTCTAAAGTGTTTAAGGTAACTTCTTTCCTATCCGTATTTTGAAGGATCCTAGGAACAAAAGGATAAAAAAATATACTAGGATCCCATAGGATAAAAGGCCAGAGGATCCAAGTGGTCGGAGGGGTAAAAGAATCAATACCAAATTATGTGATGACCTCATTTCATAGACACTCACGTGTGACTACACACAGATGATGATGATGAATGCTAGACTGACAGTAGGAATTTAAAATAACTAAACGCGGCATAATGTTAATTGCTACGAGCACATTACTCAGCACAGCGCTATTTATGTTAATTGTATGTTAAAATGTCCTAACTGCAATATATAACGATAAAACTGAAACTAAAGGTCTTTGATGTTGTTTAAAAATCCGATAAATGGTCGGATTAGATATTTCCACTAATGCGGTATGCGTGTGAATAAACGAATTGGAGAGATTTTGTACTGTCAGTGGGCAGACCAAAGGCTATTTTTGCTTTGTCTTCTACACTGACGGCACAGAAACTCTTTGTGTTTACTGGGTCAGCAGCACGACAGCTGCCCGTGGTGTTGCACGCGTCCATAGGCTACGGTAACCACTTTCCACCAGGTGGGGCGTGTGCTTGTCTGCCAGTTCAGTTGTATAAAGAAAGAAAAAAAAATTGGAACTCCATCACAGAATAGATAATAGTACTAGACTCCATGCTATGACGTATGTGGCCGAATTAGGTGAACAACAAACAATATACATAATAGTTTGGTGCCGCCTGAAAACGATTTTTCCTATCCTATGTCCTAATAGGAGCGCAGGATTGTCGACAATAGGCTTGTTCTTCTTCCATAAAGCCGAACCTAGTAACCCACCTTCACAGTTTGCTTTGCAGAGATATATGAGTAGTCACTCACAACTGTTTTTTTATACCACTTAGGTGATAGACAAGCACACGGCCCACCTTTTTTTCGGAGCCGGAGCCTGAAGGTGTGGTTATGTCGGACTCCAACCGACAAAACCGCACGCCGTCTGTGGGATGTTGTGCTAGGCCGAAGGTGAGGTTGTGGACGACATATCCCTCGCACACCGGCTGACCCAGGGCCATCCCTCTCGGTCTGGCCCTCCTCGGAAGGAGGCACCACGCGGGCCCCGACTCGCTCCGGTATGGGGAGGGGGCTCCACTCGTCACCCTCAGGTCAGCGCTCATGGGCAGCGGACCATCGCCGCGAGCTAGGTGGAGAGCATGAGCACTCTCATCTCCAGGGCCGCCACAAGCTCCGGCCTCGGCATCTCCCACGCCGGACACTTGGTGAGCGTGTACAGCCCCGAGTCCTCGCTCACGTCGCAGTGATCGCTCGGGTTGCGGAGATAGCGCACGGCCTACTTTTTGGAAAGTGGTTACCGTGGCCAATACCTAGACATGTGCACCACCAGGGGACTCACACTCATGCTGCCCACCCTTCCAATGTCAGAACCTCAACCTTTTTGAAGAATCCCATATTGTAGTCGCTTGGAAAAACCACAGCAGATAGTTGAATTCACAGCTTGAGCGTGGGTTTCAAAAGAAACATTTACTTCCCAGGTGGGTCTATACTCAAGCATATTCCCTGGCCTCGTGTATATGTTGTTCGGCAGCTGCAAGGACGTGACAGTGGGCCCCACTGCCATCCTAGCGGCCCTGCTGGCTAAGTACGTAGCTAAGTCAGCAGACTTCGCGTACCTGGCGTCTTTTCTATCTGGCTGCTTTATACTGCTGCTTGGGGTGTTACAATTAGGTAAGTTATCATCATCATCATCATCATCATCATCATCATCATCATCATCAACATCATCATCATCATCATCATCATCATCATCATCATCATCATCATCATCATCATCATCATCATCACGACTATTGTATGTAGACTAAGTGCCGTTTTTATAGTCTATACTGAATAAATGATTTTTAATTTTGACTTAATAATCGTCGTCATCACCATCATCATAGTCATCATCATAATCATCATCATGTAAGAGCAGTTCCCGAGGCTTTGATATCGAAGCCACGTACTGTGTCCACGTACTCTTTCCCCCAAGAGATAGGCGATAGATAGCTTCGTTAGGTAATCGGTTTTTTTTTATATTGCAAGTTTTAGTTTAGTTATTAGGTTATTAAATATTATTACAGATTATATATACTACTAATATACCCGTCAACGTCAACCCCCTATCTCCCGAGGAGGGCCAGACCGAGAGGAATGGCCCTGGGTCTGCCGGGGTGCGAGGGATATCTACCTCATCTTCGGCCTAGCACATCGACCAACAGATGGCGTGCAGTTTAGTCGGTTCGAGTCCGACATAATCTCCCCCCCCGGCTCCAGAGGGAGGAGGGGGGGGGGGTATCCGTGGGGATTTCCCGCAGGTATAAAAAAACTCATCTAAGGTTAATTACTAGTCATAGTAGTGGGTTTGTGTAAGTAGTATAATGTTCAGGATTCGAACCCGAGATCTTTCGACCCACCACTAAGTAACCAACGCTTCATGCAAGTGCACGGACATTTAAAGTCCAAGGTAAAATACTTATCGATAAATGTAAACACATACCGGCTTTGCTAGTGATGTCAGAGGAGAAAGTATTGACTGGGTGTAATATGTAAATGTACGAGTGGTTGGACCCGAGGCGGTCAATGCTTGAGACAGAGAAACTTTACTTGCTTACATTGTATTTGCAACTAGCTGTTACCCGCGGCTCTGCCCGCGTCGATGTCGGTTATCGCTTAGTGTAGTCAACGCTATTTTTCTAAAATAAAAGTTGCTTAAGTTACTCTTTATTACATCAGCTACCTGCTAATAAAAGTCCCGTCAAAATCGGTCCAGCCATTTCAGAGATTAGTCGGAACAAACAGACAGACAGACAAAAATTGTAAAAAATGTTTGTATTGTATGTACCGTATTATATTCATATGCATGTAGTAAAAAACGGTTATGTCAATATTACAAACAGACACTCCAATTTTATTTGTATGTATAGATGATGGAAGGTGGATATTATTCATCCTTTAACGAGCTTTAGATCACATCATAATACCTGTAGGTATTTTATTTTATTTAAGTCTTAGGACAATATTCTAGCATGGTACTCAGTTCTATATCGCAATTTATCTGAGAATAAATTGTATAATAATAAAGACGATCTATCCTTACGAAAATTGAGATTCAGGCTTGAGTGTCGTTTTAGAATACGGGTGTTGTCCTAAGGTGAAACAAGATTCAGAACTGAGTACCATTTTATAATGTGGGCCTTAGTTTACGTTTACATCGGCTCCGAACTTATTTTGCGTTAAGGAACTATACCGGGTGTGTGGTGTCCTTTAGACCGCTCTTGAAGCCGAAGGCCCCTGACACTACATATTGGCATAAGAAATTACGATTTGGTAAAAATAAAGACATATAGCTTTTAATTAGCATTATTTACTCTCCATCGTGTTAGTAAAACTAAATGAAACGAAAATTAAAAGGTATTTCTTTTTACCTAATCGTGTTTTTTATAGACCATAATATATGTAGTGTGTTCGGAAGCTTCTTCAGCATCGGGAGTGTGCCCCAAAAACCCGGTATTATACAGATTCCCGATATCTTGTCCAGAAAAATGTCTGCTGTGCAAAATGCTGAAAATGTCCTGTCAGCAAATTCTAAACATTAGTTAAATGTGTGTAACTGCCGCCCTTTCGTTTTGTTTTTTTAACGTGCGGGAAATCCCTAATCCCATAACCCACCGCCCGGAGCCTGAGGGGGAGATTATGTCGGACTGGAACCGAATAATCCGCATGCCGTATGTGGGTCGTTGTGCTAAGACGAAGGTGAAGTTGTTGACGACATATCCCCGGCTGACCCAGGGCCATCCCTGGGTCGGGCCTCCTAGACAAGTAGCAATTTGTTTGGAGAATAGAATAATCAATGTGTGGAATTGACATATTACTTCATCCGTAGCAAGGACTACATATCGCCCGCGAACTCGTACGTAATCAGAGCTGGTCGCACGTACAATGAAGCATGCTGGTGTGTTGATATCGATATTTTTAATACCAGTCTGTCTCAATTAAAGAGAATTTCCTGCAATAGACCTCTATATTTCTGATACCAGTCAGTCTAAATTAAAAAGAATCTCCTGCAATAGACCTCTATATTTGTGATACCAGTTATTCTAAATTAAAAAGAATCTCCTGCAATAGACCTCTATATTTGTGAAACCAGTGAGTCTAAATTAAAAAGAATCTCCTGCAATATACCTCTATATTTGTGATACCAGTTATTCTAAATTAAAAAGAATCTCCTACCATAGGCCTCTATATTTGTGATACCAGTTATTCTAAATTAAAAAGAATCTCCTGCAATAGGCCTTTATATTTGTGAAACTAGTGAGTCTAAATTAAAAAGAATCTCCTGCAATAGACCTCTATATTTGTGATACCAGTTATTCTAAATTAAAAAGAATCTCCTGCAATAGACCTCTATATTTGTGAAACCAGTGAGTCTAAATTAAAAAGAATCTCCTGCAATATACCTCTATATTTGTGATACCAGTTATTCTAAATTAAAAAGAATCTCCTGCAATAGACCTCTATATTTGTGATACCAGTTATTCTAAATTAAAAAGAATCTCCTGCAATAGACCTCTAAATTTGTGAAACCAGTTATTCTAAATTAAAAAGAATCTCCTGCAATAGACCTCTATATTTGTGAAACCAGTGAGTCTAAAAAAAAGAATCTCCTGCAATAGACCTTTATATTTGTGATATCAGTTATTCTAAATTAAAAAGAATCTCCTGCAATAGACCTCTATATTTGTGAAACCAGTTATTCTAAATTAAAAAGAATCTCCTGCAATAGACCTCTATATTTGTGAAACCAGTGAGTCTAAAAAAAAGAATCTCCTGCAATAGACCTCTATATTTGTGATACCAGTTATTCTAAATTAAAAAGAATCTCCTGCAATAGACCTCTATATTTGTGATACCAGTTATTCTAAATTAAAAAGAATCTCCTGCAAAAGACCTCTATATTTATGATACCAGTTATTCTAAATTAAAAAGAATCTTCTGCAATAGACCTCTATATTTGTGAAACCAGTGAGTCTAAATTAAAAAGAATCTCCTGCAATATACCTCTATATTTGTGATACCAGTTATTCTAAATTAAAAAGAATCTCCTGCAATAGACCTCTATATTTGTGATACCAGTTATTCTAAATTAAAAAGAATCTCCTGCAATAGACCTCTAAATTTGTGAAACCAGTTATTCTAAATTAAAAAGAATCTCCTGCAATAGACCTCTATATTTGTGAAACCAGTGAGTCTAAAAAAAAGAATCTCCTGCAATAGACCTTTATATTTGTGATACCAGTTATTCTAAATTAAAAAGAATCTTCTGCAATAGACCTCTATATTTGTGAAACCAGTTATTCTAAATTAAAAAGAATCTCCTGCAATCGACCTCTATATTTGTGAAACCAGTGAGTCTAAAAAAAAGAATCTCCTGCAATAGACCTCTATATTTGTGATACCAGTTATTCTAAATTAAAAAGAATCTCCTGCAATAGACCTCTATATTTGTGATACCAGTTATTCTAAATTAAAAAGAATCTCCTGCAAAAGACCTCTATATTTATGATACCAGTTATTCTAAATTAAAAAGAATCTCCTGCAATAGACCTCTATATTTGTGAAACCAGTGAGTCTAAATTAAAAAGAATCTCCGGCAATATTGTCTTTGTAGATGTTTCGGTGTAAATGCTGAGGCGTTCAGCTGCAATGAAACTTGCTTCTTGAAAGTGTCTCTATTTGTTTCTGTATCAATTGGCTATGTTATGTATTATTAATGTATGTATTCTGTGTATCTTCCGCTATACTTATTTCCTGTTGCTGTTTAGTAACATTTAATATTCATTGTCTTGTTTACATGTGAAAACTAGTGCCTTTCTTAAACTATTGACTCATCTATTAAGTACCCATATTAACTGTAAGATTTCCGAAAAAAAAAAATTAAGGAAAATAAGTTTATGATAATCGTAAACAAATGTCAATCCCATACATTGATTATTATTTATTTTATTCCACAAACGAATTGCCACTTGTTTCAGTATTTATTCTGTCTATAATATTTTTTGTTTTAAATTTCCAGGCTTTTTATTGGACTTTATATCAAAACCAGTTATCAGTGGTTTCACCACAGCCGCTGCCATGCAGATCAGCGCCTCACAACTGAAGCCACTCTTCAGGATCAAAGGTAAAAGGACAGCATGTATTTAAAGAAGCAGTTATATTATAATTGTTAGCCGTGTTAGTTCTCGGTGCAGTAGAATAGCCACACCATCTCTTCGTATGGGTGTCATAGCAGGTGACTAAGGAATGTAGCTCTTCTCACACCCGGCAGTAAACAAATAGCTCATGACTAAGTGCCTGCTTGACTTTGTGGAGGCACGGGGTGTGATGTTCCTCCAACACAAAGAGGGCCTTGATTCTGCTATTATTTTTTCATGGCAAAACCACTGCGGTACCTCAGACACTGTAACTAATGCCATTTAACTTTAGACTTTACCTTAATACAGTTAAAGTCCAAAATTAAATGACAATCTTGTAGAGTGAACGAAAAATGTTATAACCTCTTTCTCTTTTCATTTTGGACTTTAAAACTCAGTCGTAAAGTCTAAAATTTAATGATATTTTATGCAATGTCAGCGGTATCACTATGGTTTTGTAATGTCATAAAATTAGCAGAATCGGGGGCCAGGCAAGGTGATGACGCCTGGCGGGCCGAGGCCCAACGATTGTCATTGGGATGTTGTATATATATTGTACCAGCGCGGGAACTTCACTTCCGCGATGCAGGATTTGTAGTGTCGTAGTTGTTCGGCTTGATGTCGCTAGATGGCGCTGGGTACATGTGGTATCGCCACATCAGCAATAGGCTCGCCCCCTATTACGTATGACCTAAAATCGTTAAAGGTGAAATATGGGTGTTAATAGATACACCTCTGCCTACCCCGAGTGTGATGCACACGTCCATACACACGTTGTACACGTCCATAGGCCACGGTAACCACTTTCCATCAGGTGGGGCGTGTGCTTGAGTGCCACCTAAGTAGTACATATAAAAAAACCCTTCGAGGATTAATAGGTGTGAGTTTATGTATGTAATGTTATTTAAGGTCTAAAAGTAGGTACGGTCTTTATTATCATAATAGTGTTAGTATCGTGTTAGGCGTTCACCTTCCTGCTCGTTTTTTTTTATATGCGTCATCTTGGTTTTTATGGGACCGACTACCGTCCAATCTCGCATCCCTGAGAGGAGAGCCTGTCTCAGAGCCACGTCCATTAATAAGCAGGTGAGATTGGTCTCGAAGATCTTTACTCCATACTCCGACGAAAGACCCAGCGTCTGATACCTACACAGAAATATTAGTATAGAACGGCCATACGCAGTATTCATCAGCATGTTGCGCGTGGCAACTTTTTCACTGTAAATAAATACTCACAAGAGAAAAGAAATACTTTTATTTTTCAAATTTACTTCTCCATTTTTAGAGTTCCGTACCCAAAGGGTAAAAACGGAACCCTATTACTAAGACTTCGCTGTCTCTCCCTCCGTCCGTCTGTCACCAGACTATATCTCAAGAACCGTAATAGCTAAACAGTTGAAATTTATCACAGATTGTGTACTTCTGTTGCCGCTATAACAACAAATACTAAAATCAAAAATTATAATGAAAATTAAGGGCGGGATCCCATACAAAAATGTGATATTTTACCCCTTTTCATGCCTATTTTCAGTCGCCGAGCTAGATCTAAAGAACCGTAATAGCTAGACAGTTGAAATATTCACAGATTATGTATTTTTACTGTGGCTACAACAAATACTAAAAATAAAAAATAAAAATATTTAAAGGGGGCTTCCATACAACAAAAGTATTATTTTTTACCGTTTTTTGCTCGATATTAATAATGGCTACACGTAGACACTAGAAATAATTATATATTTACTTTTAGCCTTTTTTCTGGTACGGAACCCTTCTAGCGTGAGTCCGACTCGCACTTGGCTGGTTTTTATTATATAGTTGGAAATAGCACATATGGCATTTTCACGGTATTTTTAACGATGTTATTACAAGCTAGCCTTAACATTACCGAGAAAGTGTTCGAAAGGTCCTGTCACATAGGAAAGGAATTGACCAAAAAGTTTCCCGCTTAATATAATTTTATATGGTCCGATAGAAAACCAAAACTTTAATGTGAATAGTGGCACTACTGTACAGAAGGTACGTTTTGGCGTGTTTCTAAATAACACAGTTGGTCTAAGGATGTTGCAGCATGCCTTAGGGTACATAGTGACTATTGAGGTGGGTAACGGAACTCTTCAACGTTAACTATTAAACCCCTCGAGTTTGGGCTCATTTGGTTCGTTTCAACGAGTCCCTTGATAAGGAGTGAAGGCATTTATTTAGCTTGTATTTGTTTCATAGATATATGTAGGATTTATTTTTTTGTTCTTTCTAGGGTCTTCTGGTAACACGTTCATCACGGCTGTGATCAATTTCTTCACGAACATCAAGACTGTGCAGCTATGGGATACGTTACTCGGCTTGTGTTCGATTGCAGCATTATTATTACTCAAAGTAAGTGAATGTAGATGATGTGTTTTCAATACTCATTTCCTATCTTTTTATGTACAGTCGATAAAATTGATAGTATCCTACCTTTACATATAAAGTTGTATGTAAAGGTGGGATACTATCGATTTTGTCGACTGTACATAAAAATACGTGTCACCTAGGAAGGCCACTAAATCGTAGTTGAAACGATTTTTGTTATATTCGTCGTGTGTGTAGGTAAATGGCAAAAAAAGAATGTAGGCTAACCTTTTCACCTCAACCTCACCCTAAAAAGTAACACGTATGCGGTAAAAGCACCAATGGTGGACACAGACCCAATAGTGGACACGTTTGAAAAAAACTTTATATTTAAAAAAGTATTTACTTAAAAGATACTTGATGGCATATTTAAAACATGTTCAAAAATTTGCAACACTTTCATAAGTAAATATTGAATTGGAGCCACTATTGGTGCTTACGACATTAAAGTAAAACTATAAAAGTTTTTAAAGATTTTATCTACAAAAGTTAATGTCTAAATGTTGCTGCTACAGTTAAAAAAGGATGTTAGGACCTTTCTATAGTTAATATATTAAATTTTGTATATTGAAGTTTGATTTGTCCATAAAGTGTTCGCCATTGGTGCTTTTACCTTACTTTCATAGAGCAATCTAGATCAAGACTTGTCTATCCGCTAGTATAACCTAACCCCCCAGCGCGCCACAGTGGCGGTGCGGCCCACGTCGAGCGCGCGGCGGGCGCGGCTGGCCAACGCGTGGCTGTACGCGGTGCGCGCGCGGAACGCGCTCGTGGTGTTCGCGGCCGCGATACTCGCGCTCGCGCTCCAGCTGCACGACATCACGCCCTTCGCTCTCACTGGTTTGTATACCTCCTGTATATTTCTGCTACCCTGGATGCAGATTCTGCTAATTGTGTTAACCATTTCCAAAAAAATATTATTATCTACACACAAATCGAAGCATTCGAAATACGAATTCAAAGACGATTCAATACATACGCACTTTATAAACGAATATACATAAAATTAAAAATAATAGTTATTTATGATACAAGTGTGGTAAGTTGGTCATTACACTCGAGGTGATATTTCAAGGAATCCGAGAGTGTAATTACCATACCTCACGTGTATCATACGAAGTTTTTCGACACACTTACGAGTAAAAAAAAACTAATTTTATATTTAATGAAGGTCTCATAAACTGCCATGTACTTATCCCTGGATTTTGGAGGCAAAAGGCTATCATTGGCATTTCATGCCACACTTAATATTTCCGGCGGCGTCAAATCAACGTATCTGTCTTCTTCTATACTAGACATTGACATTCTAAACTTGTTGATCAATTATTCGTACTTAAATAAACATTGCTCACAGCACAGACGGATATGTTGTTAAAAACTCCGCGCTGATATTTTTTTTTCTGCACGCGGCGTGTTAGCTATGCGCGCGCAGATTGGAGTGTAGGCACGAACAATTACGTTAAACAGCCAATAAGTAAAATGCAAAAAAAAAAATGTATTTATAAATTTGTTTCACGTTGAATTATTAATTAAAGTAAATAAGTTGTTGAAAATTTATCATATTCAAGGTGTAATGACCAACTTACCACACTTGTATCATAAATAACTATTATCTACTCTGATACTATAATACAAAGATTATAAAATTGAAATTAGAACTCTTATGACAAACATTACGCACAGGCCAAAAAAAAAGTTTTATTACGATACAGGTCTTGTATGGACATCTATGTCATAATAGTAGTTTATGATACTGTTGCATAATAAGGGTTCTTATAACACGAGTGTGTTTTAAAAAAACGAGCCGTTGGCGAGTTTTTTTATATTATCACACGAGTGTTATAAGACCAAGTTATGTACAGTGTCATACACTACTTTATCTACTCTCATACTATAATACATATAGTACATTACTGCCGCGGCCGTCAAGTGTAGTGTTGCCGGACGATCGTGAAGTATGGGGGCCGAGGCACAGCCGAGGCACGCATTACGGAGTCCGGCAACGCACACTTGTGGCCAAGGCTTGTATAGTGCTTTTCTCAAACAATGCGCGGAAATTAAAAACTAAGTAGTATCTAGGCAGAACATTTTAGTTACCTACTTTTCAAAATCAATGACGAACAACGAACAAAAGTAATTTTCACGCGGCGAAATGTTCTTTTGTTTTTTATTTTTCTTAATAAACAGCATTCTATTTGCAAGCCAGTTCTATATTTAAATAATGCCTTGGATAAATTACCTCCTTGGTTGCCATGGTTCGAAGTAAAAAATGGTTCCATTTTTAAATTACACGACAGATATGAGTTTACATAGTAATTTATTTGGCCGCTAAAACACGACAGATATGGATTTTCATACAACTTTTGCCGGCCGCTGCTCGCATGTACAGCAATTTCGATTTATCTCGAAGAAGGTTGTCAAAATAATGTTCACATTTCCAACCATGTTTGAGAAAAACTAATTTATTTTATAAACAAAACCAAACTTTGTTTAATATAAATGTAAAAAAAAAGTTGGCGCCAAGCCAAGGCCGCAAACATCGATTGCGCATGCGCGTTTCTTTTTTTTTTCTTCCGAATTGGTCGTTTTTTTTTTAAAGTAGAGGTTCAGTCCAGATGGAGATTGTATAGGTGTATCGTTATGATTAAAAAGTTATATTATGATATAGGTGTCCATGCAAGACCTGTATCGTAATAAAACTTTTTTTTTGGCCTGTGCGTAATGTTTGTCATAAGAGTTCTGATTTCAATTTTATAATCTTTGTATTATAGTATCAGAGTAGATAAAATAACTTTTTAATCATAACGATACACCTATACAATACCCATCTGGACTGAACCTCTACTTTAAAAAAAGAATCCGCCATTTCGGAAGAAAAAAAAAGAAACACGCATGCGCAATCAAAGTTTGTGCCTTGGCGCGAATATTTTATTTTTGTTCTATACATTTAAATTAAACAAAGTTTGGTTTGGTTTGTAAAATAAATTAGTTTATGTATTATAGTATGAGAGTAGATAAAGTAGTGTATGACACTGTACATAACTTGGTCTTATAACACTCGTGTGATAATATAAAAAAACTCGCCTACGGCTCGTTTTTTTAAAACACACTCGTGTTATAAGAACCCTTATTATGCAACAGTATCATAAACTACTATTATAGTACCGCCAACTGTATCATAAAACTCATTATAGTACCGCTATCTTTTTTATAAATTAAACTAGTCTATGATTTTAGGCTGAATATGAAAAAAGGCGCACGCATGCTCAGTTCGAACTGTGAAAAAAATAATTTATTTTGACGATCGTGTTTTTGTATTCGGGATTCCAAAAAGTTTACTCAAATCCAGTAAGTGATTAAAATATGATTGGAGAAGAAAGTAGTGACGGCGAGATTTTTACTCCGCCAGATATTCTAGACGCGGCATCGGCGTTAACTTTTTTTATTTTTTTTATTTATTACCATTTACAAAAATACAATTTAAATACATAGAAAGCAAACCATAAGCCACTTGAGCTGGTCTGGAATGCTGTACCTGTTATGAAAATAAAAATATTCTATTGCAACAAAAGAGTATTCATAGTATAGCACAAGAGAGAAAGAGAGCCAACATGTAGTTTACATAAAGTAATACAATAATACTATAACACTATAATACACAATATAAAAATATAAAAAAGTAAGCGTCGGTAGCTTAGTGGTTAAGGAGGCTGCCTTACGATCGAGAGGTCCCGGGTTCGAATCCTGGCCATTACACTACCGACGTGAACCCACTCCTAGCACGAGCAATTCAGCTTAGTTGGAGGGGTTAGAGGGAATATTAGTAATTTCGATAATTTCGGTTGCTAATATTCTTTAAAAAAAAAATACAACATATAACAATATAATAAACAATATAACAATTTTATAATGTAACCATTAAAAACATTTCCTAACTACCCACAGATTTAGGCACTCATTCACAGGTACACAGCTGGTATCGGACATAAGATATGATAAGCGGCAGCGCGATCGCTGCGCCGCGCACGGAACACTATATGAAAGATACTTTCAGTTAACTCCCAGAAAAGTCAAAAAAAGTTTACGACAAAAATACCAAGAATTATGAGTGAAGATGAAGTAGTGTATAAAACTGCAAATAACTTACGTATTAAAATACTCGAGTCAACCTATTATCGCATTTTAATACCCCTTCTTATATGACAGTTGCATAAACTACCTACTATTTTTATCTACTATGAGAGTAATATGTAACTAAAAAATTAAAAACAAAACTTTAATGACATTCTTTACGCACAGAAAATCAAAATTAAAAAAGAGATCTTCTATGGGCAATTGTATCATAACATAACATTTTTCCATTACGGAACAGCTGGACACAAGGAGGTGTCATTGCATTTTTCTCTACAAAATCTGTGGACGTGGCGTAACGCGCATGCGCGGTCCGCTTTCAACTTGTGCGCGCTCAACTTTCACTGCCATTTTAAGCAAATTATATAAATTATTTCAAGAGATTAGATAAAGTAGTGTATGAAACTGCACATAATTTAGTCTTAAAACACTTGATACTATAAATTCGTATTTTATTATGCTACTTTTTCATTAACTACTGATAGACTTTACTGTTATGCTTTTAAAGTGTAAAATTAAATGGCATGCTGTAGCCTAAGTGAAAAAGGCAAGGAACTCCTTTTTATTTTAATGAATTTTAGTCTAAGGCTAGGTTGCACCATCTTATTGTGACATTAACAGTGCAGTTAAAGTACCAGCCAGGTATAAAATAGGTTACACCATTTGACAACAGTTAAATGACGTCAAAATTTGACGCTAACTGTAACCGGCCACACTTGGCCGGTTATTGTTAATTATAACCGTTAAATTCTGTCAAACAATACTTTGACTTTGTTCATCGATTGTCATCTCAACTGACTGACATAAGAACTGACAGCTTACGTCTAAACCATAAGGAGCTAACGACTAAAACCATAAGAAATTTGTGGTAAATAATGTCTCATTTGACTTGCAAGCGTTAGAGTCAGTGTTACTGTTAATGTTAAATTTGGCGTAAACCTCTGACTTTAGTAGTATATTTATAGTAATATGGTGCAACCAAGCCTAAGTCTATCTGACACTGCCAAAATATTCAATGGATTTTTGAAGTGAAAACTTCTTTAGCGGCGTTGTATGGGTGTAAAATGTTAAAGAAGCGTCAGGATTAGTTGACCTTTGAACCGTAACCGACGACTGAAGTCATACAAGATTAGGTAAAGACTATCTATTTTGCAATTTACCATAGATAGCGTCGTAGCTTAAACGGTAAGCACTTCGACTGTAAGTCCTTATAGTTTCAGATAGTATCGGGTTCAAACCACCTGGCTTTCTGAAACTTTTTGTGATTATTTTTTCTTTTTGTAATTTATTACTTTTTATGATTATTTTTTCTTTCTGTAATTTATTACTTTTTGTGTTTATTTTTTCTTTTCATAATTTATTAATTTCTTCTGACAGAAAATTAGCAGAAAATAAGTGATAGGTTCTATGATTAGCGCTATACTATAGGTATGGTATGGTATGTTCTTTTTTATCTTTTTCTATGTATATAACGAAGAAAGAAAAAAAGAAAATGTTTTCACTTCTGCCGGCACTCCCAGAGTGCAGCCCGTCTTTTTTTTGTAACGGCAGTGGAATGACCCTACTTGACAGTCAGCAAAATCGGAGTCCTGTACTTTCCTGCTGCCCTGGTAGTTTGTTTGTGGAGGGATAGGGTGATATGTTCCTCCAAAGGGCAGATTCTCTAACGAGAGCCAGTACCCGCCATGAACACAAACCCCGTATTCGCGGCTGTTTCAATCGTTAGTAATCTAAAGTCAATTTATAAACTGTACACAATTAATGTTCCAGGCACAATCCAAGGCGGTCTCCCGGAGTTCGGCGCGCCTCCGTTCCACACAGTGGTGGACAACAAAACCCTCGAGTTTGATGATATGTTATCAGTGTTCGGTGTGGAAGGATTCGTGATGCCGCTCGTCGCTATACTGGAAAGCATCGCTATTGCTAAAGCCTTCGGTAAGTTTTGTTTAGACACTAGCTTCCCACGGGAACATGCCGTGAATAGAATCCGTTTGTAGAGTAATTGTCGAGTCTGAAATGGACCTATGCGCAAGTGCCATCCGTGGATGGCAACCAGGACGAAAGGTTTGCTCATTACAGCTACTCGGCACCCGATCAGTTTCGATTAACTTTTCGCATGGAATTTTGTATTTTGTATCTTTGTATGGAATTTTCATTCACTATACCAATTTCGGAGCGAAACTCGTGCACACTGCAAATAACACCCGCGGGCACCGCAATGTCTGCTCGTTGACCACGCGACATCCGCCTTGACCACGCGATGTCCCCTTTTTGACCACGTTACATCCGCCCGTTGACCACGCGGCGTCCGCACTTTGACTACGTGACATCCGCCCGTTGACCACACGGCGTCCGTACTTTGACTACATGAAATCCGCCCGTTGACCACGCGGCGTCCGCACTTTGACCATGTGACTTATGCCCGTTGACCACGCGGCGTCCGTTCTTTGACTACGTGGCATCCGCCCGTTGACCACGCGGCGTCCGCACTTTGACTACGTGACATACGCCCGTTGACCACGCGGCGTCCGCTCTTTGACCACGTGACATACACCCGTTGACCACGCGGCGTCCGCACTTTGACTACGTGACATCCACCCGTTGACCACGCGGCGTCCGTATTTTGACCACGTGACACGTACGCCCGTTGAACACGCGGCGCCCGCATTTTGACCACGTGTCATTCACCCGTTGACCATGCGGCATCCGCTCGTTGACCAAGTGACATCCAGCCGTTGACCACGCGGCGTCCGTTCTTTGACCACGTGATATCCGGACATCATGACATCAACTTGTTGATCACCTGTCGTCTACGATTAGACACCGAGCGACAAGGTGGGACTGGTCAGGTGCCGACTTTAATGAGCTATAACCTTAACGCGGATGCTTTGAAAGGTTTTTTAATACTTTGTGTTAATACTGTTGACCGATGACACTTAGTGATAAGTACTTGTTATTGAATAGACACTTGCACTTTTCCAAAGTAGTTTTATTAACCTGACCGGTTTCGCTCACAACATTCTCCAACGTGTGTCCCATGTGTCGGCAGCGGGCAGCGCGCCAGTGGACGGCACGCAGGAGATGCTCGCCATCGGCGCGTGCAACGCGGTGGCGGCCTTCTGCCAGGCCATGCCCGCCACCGGCTCCTTCACACGCACCGCTATCAACCACGCCAGCGGGGTGCTCACGCCCGCCGGGTGCTTCTTTAAGGGTATGTCTCATTGTTTTATAGTCATATGGGGAGGCAGGGAAACGCTGCCAATGATTTAAAAAAATGGGTTAAATCTTTTTATATCATTTCCCCAGGGTTCCCTTAATATTTGTATTTGCTACTTTAACAATTATTTGTAGCAACATAGACTCTATAGGAACGTATTTTAGAGACGTTTTCGCATTTTATATTTCCTGTATGTTCGAGATATATCTTGGTTACATTCACTTCATATTATATTTGTGGTATATTCAGTTTATATTTAAGGTATATTTGGGGTATATTTAGATTACCATCAAGGTATATTTGGGGTATATTCAGATTACATTCAAGGTATATTCAGGTTACATTCAAAGTATGTTCAAAATTAAGGACCATGGTGTATTTAGAGTACTAGACTATATTTGGGGTATAATATGTTACCGTTAGTGTGCAAATTTTTTAAAATTGTGTTCAGATTAACTAGGCATTCTACAGATAACCTGGCTGCGTCAGTTAAAGTGCGACAAAATTATTTGAGTTATTACGTGATTGTATAAAGAATGTGACATTATAAATTACACTGACATTTCTTTTTATCTTATCTTAATGTGCACATTAACGGCATCGTACTCTAACGGTAACATATCCACCACAAGTATGTACTAAACATGAGTTGTCATGCTACCCCAGCGATGCTAGTGCTGCTGGCGGTGACGTTCCTGGCGGATGCTTTCTACTACATCCCGCGCGCCACGCTCGCCGCCATCATCGTGGTGGCCATGTTCTCGCTCATGGAGTTGAGGATCATGCGTACGCTGTGGAGGAATAGCCGTGAGTCTGTTTGTTTGTATTTTAGAGGCAATAAAGAGCGTTTTCACATTATCCGATCCGATATCGGAGGAAGTAAAATGTATGAAATACGAAAATCGGAGCTGACACCACTGTATGGTTAGCTATCGGCTGTAGGCTATCATCGCCCGACACCGATATCGGATCGGATAATGTGAAAAATTTCTTAATCATATCACACATGTTATACAGAACACATGTTATACAGATATGTTATACAGGTTGAATTTTACTAGCAAGCATTTCAATTTGGAGATTTTGAGGAATAGTTTATGTACTCTTGCCTGATTTTGATTAAGCTAAAACTGTTTTAATTATTTTTTTAACAAACGAATGTTTCTAGCTACAAATCATACTTGATTTATTAAAGTGGACTGTATTATTACACAATTTGATAGTGTCACTAGTAAGGAACAAATTCTGAGAAATATTGATATGCGAAAATTAAGGAAAGAAATCATTTCAAGCAGAATACTTTTCATTTCTTTTTTATCTTGACTAATTGTTCATAATTATTCAAGGTAAAAAATAAACCTCGTCTTAATACATGTTAAATTAAATTTCGGCTTCGTATAATATGGGCACAAGGCAACGGAATTCCTGATGGTACGGTGGACCGTCTGCTTACCCTAGAGGCTCCTCCACACGTAAACAGATGCATCTGTCAATGATGTGTCCGCAGACGAGACGTGTAGACGTGGTGACTTGCGTGGTTCGTCTGTGGTAGGTTTTTAACGTCGGCAGATGCGTCCGGCACTCGTTGTTGGTTTCTGTGGCAATGAATTAAAGGGTTTCGGTGCGAGCGAGAGCGGTATTTCCACACGTCTGACGACGCATCAGTAATCATCAGTGCTCATCGAAGGAGAGAACATGTCTTCTTCTTGAAGTTAAAAAAGATAAGATGTTCTTTATTGTACACCATAAAAGTATTTTCTCAAACATGCTTGGAAATGTGAACATTATTTTGACAACCTTCTTCGAGATAACTCGAAATTGCTGTACATGCGAGCAGCGGCCGGCAAAAGTTGTATGAAAATCCATATCTGTCGTGTTTTAGCGGCCAAATAAATTACTATGTAAACTCATATCTGTCGTGTAATTTGAACATGGAACCATCTTTTACTCGGGACCATGGCAACCAAAGAGGTAACTTGTCCAAGGCTTTATTTAAATACAGAACTGGCTTGCAAATAGAATGCTGTTTATTAAGAAAAATAAAAAAACAAATGAACATTTCACCGCGTTAAAAATTACTGTTGTTCGTTGTTCGTCATTGATTTTGAAAAGTAGGTAACTAAAAAGTTCTGCCTAGATACTTAGTTTTAAATTCCGCGCATTGTTTGAGAAAAGCACTATACAACCCTTGGCCACAACTGAGCGTTGCCGGACTTCGTAATGCGTGCCTCGGCTGCGCCTCGGCCCGCATACTTCACGATCGTCCGGCAACACTACACTTGGCGGCCGCGGCAGTAATGTACTATATACGATAACAATTTTTATAGGTATATAATGCACAATGGGCGGTTTTTTGGTTTTTTTAAAGTTTTTCAAAAGAGATGATAGGTTAGCGTTAAATATTTTTTAAATAAGGAACAATGATAAATTGATTAGATATATAACAGTCAGTATACATATACTACATTGTATAATTTATTTATTATTCAGGTAGCATTTAATGTAACTTATTAAAATGATTAACGTCAACACTGACGAAATATTTAAATTTCTGGGACTGTATCAACCAGAAACCTCCCTTTGGAATCCAAAAAAAATATTTCATTTTTTCACTATACCACATGAATAAAAATGTTTTAAGTACTTAATTAATTTATTTTATGTGACTACCTACGAATATACATTTATAAATAAATAAATAGCTGCGGCGGCTACGGTTTCAATATCGGCCATTTTGCCTGCACGCGTTGCGTCGGTATAAAACCAACATAGACTGATGGACTTACAGATGTGTGGACGGCTCGTGGTGATCCATTCGCGGATGCATTTGCCAACGTCTGCTGATACATCGGTTTACGTGTAGAGGAGCCTTAAGAGAGATACTAGTGCCTCAAGTACGAAAAAAATTCGAATTCCTAACTTTAATGTATCGAGAGAACGGAACATTGCGATTGGTTCACAGTAGGCAGCCGGCCAATCGTAATGCTCCGTTCTCATATACACGTAGGATACGTTTACGTGGTCGGAGCCCTGTCCTATAGTTCCAATATGTATGTATGTTGTAGGGCTGGAGCTGCTGGTGCTGCTGCTGACGCTGGCGACGGGCGCGTGCGCGGGCCTGGAGTACGGCATCGTGTGCGGCGCCGTCGCTGACGCGGCGAGGGCGCTGGGCGGCGCGGCGCGGCCGGCGCTGCACACGGTCGCCTTCAAGGTACTGCTATACTACACACTACTAGCTCCGTACCATGAACTTTTAAAACAGGTCACTAAAATTGAACGGCTGACATACTACCGACTGCATAATAATTTATGATACTGTTGCATAATAAGGGTTCTTATAACACGAGTGTTATAAGACCAAGTTATGTACAGTGTCATACACTAGGTACTTATAAACTAATTTATTTTACAAACAAAACCAAACTTTGTTTAATTTAAATGTAAAATGTTGGCGCCAAAGCGCAAACATCGATTGCGCATGCGTGTTTCTTTTTTTTTCTTCCGAATCGGCGGATTCTTTTTTTAAAGTAGAGGTTCAGTCCAGATGGAAGTTGTATAGGTGTATCGTTATGATTAAAAAGTTATTTAATGATATAGGTGTCCATATAAGACCTGTATCGTAATAAAACTATTTTTATTGGCCTTTGCGTAATGTTTATCATAAGAGTTTTGATTTCAATTTTATAATCTTTGTATTATAGTATCAGAGTAGATAAATAACTTTTCATTTCACTTCCTCATAATATGACTCTAATCTCACAGAAATTAGACTCATAATGATATCTTTTAACAAACTGGGGTTTTTTGATTGTTATTAAATCACGAGTAGGATAATGACTTTCTTTTAGTGCTTGTTCATTGCATGCAACTTCGTATTTAAGTAGAAAATTTCATCTTGTACGTGTATAATAAACAAAACTTTTCCTCAAATATTACTTTTGTTTTCTCTCTGTTTAAAACTTTAAGTAAATTCACAATTTTTTACTCTGTGGCCAGTGTTTTGTTTTAATTTTTCCGCCAGTCCGCCAGTACCAAAAAGTTTCGCAATTCGTTTTGCTAGTGAAATTATAGTTATTTATTAATTACAATATCTACAAGTATATGCTACTTATAAAGAAAACGATTTACGTATCTAGACGTTGTTGATTACCGTCTTCGGCTCTCTTTAGACCCTCGGCTAACGGCTCGGGTCTCAATATCGCCTCAGCATATACACTTCTACCATAATCTGCTATTGTAATCGCATATTAACAGAAATTCATCTTTTAAAAGTTCTTAATAAAGTACACTATACTGTAAAACATCGACACATATTTTGAAAAATATCTTTTATGAAAGATATTTTTTGGCACAAGGTATAGAGCAGAGTACTCAAAATGATTTTAATACCTTCCTTTTCTTATTGATTGATTGTTCTGGTATTTGGTTGACACTTTCAGTTTAGTCGACAATACTTGTAAATCATTTAAAATTTCTATATTCTATATTCAATATTTCTATATTCAATGTATATATGATAAATTAATGGATGCGGAAGGCGGAGGATCGTACGAAATGGTGCACATTGGGAGAGGCCTATGTCCAGCAGTGGACTGCAGTGGGCTAATTGATTAATTGATATGATAAATTATATAAATTTTCAAATTGCACAACCGGCTTAAGATATACTATGAAACGTATCGACATCAAAAGTAATGAAGACCTTAAAAATAGATTTTAAATGAAGTAATATATAATCTTTAATGAAATAATGTGATATTAATACCAAACTATTTAATTGATTGAAATTGCACACCAAATACCAGAAAAATCAGACGACTAGAAGAGGAAGGTATCAAGATCATTTTGAGTACTCCGTTTTGTACCTCGTGCCAAATGAATTGAAAATATGACTTTCAACTTTAAATTTTTCTTAACTGTAAAAGCTTTACTGCAAACTTTATATTCAATCGATCTTTCGAATGCATTTTTATGTTTATTGAATTTATTACAAATATTAAGTAAACTCACCTTTTCCCTGACAGGTCGGCAACCAAGACTGCGTGTCTGTAACGCTGACGGGCGCGCTGTCCTACTCTAGCTCGCAGCACGTGCAGGAGCGAGTGAGACGGCACGTGAGCGGCGACGGCGCCGTCGTCGTGCTCGACGGGCGGCTGCTGAACGCGATCGATCTCGGAGTCGCCGAGGTGAGTCAATGCTCTGTGAGGTTGCTGCTATCCTGGTAGTTTACATATACATATTCACGCCTGTAAATCCCCGAAGGGGTAGGCATAGGTGTATTAAACACTTACATTTCGCCAATTATGATTTTCGGTCCCACTTTATAGGGGGTGGGTCTATTGCCGTCAAGTGGGCTCTTGGGCGATGAAGAAGAGCCCAATCCAATCTAAATTTATGGTCTGCAGTGCGAGTGTGTCGTCCCTGGTGTTACACGCATCCATATTTTATTCCACGTAACCACTTTTCTATCAGGCGGGCCATGTGCTTGTCTATTACCTTAAAAAAAACAGTTTCATCACCTTATTCCGGTTAAAAACCAACCGTAACGTGAACACCTGTGTTCATCTTATTCAACTCATCTATGCGTCAGTCCCGGTTGCATCCGAAGTATTCACCGCGGAGTCCGGGGTTCGTTTGTTTCCAGTCTTAGTTTCCATAAAGCGACTGCAATCGGACCTCACCTAAACAACCTATTCTGGAGTCGGACTATTTGTTGATCTTTTTAAGGCTCCAACGACCTGTTCGTATGGTAATCGAAAACGGCAGCTTGACCTGCTCTCCGAGGCACTGAAGAATCTCATTATCCACCCATCGTAAGCCCGACGTGACTGGTGTTGCTTAACATACTCGGTTGCTACTCAGCCATGAGCCACATTGAATTTATCTTCGTTGACTAAACTTTTGGATTTATTATCCCGAAGTTTAAACGATATTTAAGTATGAATTCTTGGACTCCATAATCATGGTCATCAGTCGTGGCCTCATATACTAGGTGTATTTTCATTTCTAACAAATTTATTTTAATATTTGCAGAATCTAATAGCTGTGATACTAGATCTGGAGAAAGACGGCTACAGGTTCCTGTTGTGGAACTTTAAAGAAAGCCTTAAGAAGCTATTTGAGGATCTCAACAGCAGTTTTGAGAGCCGCTTTGTGGACGGACCCAGTATTGATCAACATATACTATGTAAGTTTGTCTGAGATCTATTTATGGGTCACATATTTTTAATATGCGACAAAAGTTGCTGAACAATATTACATTTTGAAACGATCCATTGACATACATCAACAAATAAAACGTATTTTTGTTAAAGTCAAATATAATTTCATGAAACACTGAAGCTATGGTAATTCATAAATTCGGATTTGTGATTTTTTAAGCATTTTCCATGCTAAATATTCAAATCGATTTAAATAGAAAAAAAAACATCGGTATAGGCGGGGTTTGAACTCCGAAACAAGGAGAAATTTGGATAGATCAGGACGAGGTCTGATAGGTTAGTGGTCAAAGCATTGTCCATGTAAGTCAAAGATCGCGGGTTCAAACCTCGCCTAGACTAATTAAATTTTTTCTATTCAAATCGATAGGTATCCAAAATAAAAATAAAAAACTATAGTTTGGTATGTTTCAGTTTTCATGCACGCTTCATACAACACTTATTATAGACCTTAGACTATATACACACTATAGATGCAGTGAGTGAAAAGCGTGAAAAAGATCTTCTACTTTAGCACGTTTTGACATATACAATACATCCTATAAAATGCACATATTGACAGTTTAAAGTACAATATTGACAGTAACTTACTCCCATCTAAAACGTTTTTTTAAGCCGTCCTTTGTGCATTTTATTACTAACACAATGCTTCACTGTGTCTATATAGTATATGTCCCAAGTTCTGGTATAAGCATAGTTTCATGACTAAAAATATGAATTACTAGCGTTTGCGTGGATGTTGGTTATCGCGACCAAACATAGCCTATGTCCTTTCTCAAGGTCTAATCTACCCCTATACCAAATTTAACCAAATCGGTTCAGTGGTTTAGGCGTGAAAGACGGTCAAACAGACACACACAACCACTTTCACATAATATTAGTATGGATCAATATAAAGCGATGTATTTGTGTACTCACTAAAATCATCTATTCACTCAACAGTCGATAAGAATCAAGTGGCACATTTATAAGGAAGATTTTTACATACAACGAACATACGGATGTCAAGATTCATCTACATATTTCACACCTATAGGCTTAATACTCATTCTACAAGATTATTCCGAGGAGCATAAACGGCCGGGATAAATGCCGCCAACAATACTCTGTTTGGTTAGGTATTTAAGTAAAGGTTAACAATTTAGGTGTGTCTTTTTAAAATTTTGTGCTTGAAAACCCAGTTTATTTTTATTTTTTTGAAGTTATACTTCTTATTTTCTTTTTGGCGCCTTCACATGACCGTATTTCCGTCCAATTGAGCAGTCCGACTGTAGATGTGCCTCCGCCCTACAGAATACCGCGGCCACAATAACCTCGTGTTGAGTTCCCGGCGGTGAGTAGGGTAGCCAGAGCTCACTGGAGAGTTTTTGTGCTGTCAATAGGATGACCAAAGGCTTGTCCTGCTTTATCTTCTACACGACGGCACTGAAGCTCTCTGTTCTAACAGGGTCAGCGGCGCGAGTGTGACGCCCCTGGTGTTGCACACGTCCATAGGCCACGGTAACCACTTTCCATCAGATGGGCCGTGTGCTTGTCTGCCACCCAAGTGGTATAGAAAAAACGAATAATGAGAGTAATTTTTTACGATGCACGCGCACATCGTCACGAGAAACCGACATCCTGAAGTTAGCTATTGTCAACCTTTCAGTTTTTCATAAGAAATATAACTTCTAACGCGTGTACATAAGTACATACATACTTTTTTTTTCAAAACAAAATGTGATTATAATCCGAAAGCGAACCACTATTTTAAGTAGTAATTTTTTGTTATAATAGGTTTGTGTAAAAAGTCACATTTTGTTTACCTATGGTTAAATACTTAACCAAACGGAGTATAGACCCTCGCCGTACTTTACTTTAGTTTGACGAACAAATACAAATGGAGATAAATTTTATTCTTGAAAAACTAGTTTAGTTAAGCTTTTGTAACGATGGAAGCAATTTTTATTATATATTATTACTAGCTGTCGCTCGCGGCTCCGCCCGCGTGGATGTCGGTTATCGCGAATCGGGGTATGAAAAATAGATGTTGGCCGATTCTCAGACCTACCCGATATGCCCACAAAATTTCATGGGGATCGGTCGAGCCGTTTCGGAGGAGTTTGGGAACGAAAACTGTGACACGAGAATTTTATATATTAGATATACGTTCATTGGTTACTAAATTTAAACTAGATATTTTGATATTAGCAACCACTTATTAATCTCTCAGTGCGATGATATAACTAAATAGTATGTCAATTTTGTATATGCACATTTTGGGCCGAATTTTAGAATGGTTCTCAATTCTGAATCTCAAGTTATTTGAAGACAGTTTGTATAGACAATCTGTCAAATCTGTCAATCAGTACCTATACAATCTGCCCTCACATAAATCTAGATTTAGGGCGAGTGTTGTTCTAGATTAAGGGTATTTGTGTTGTATGTACCTTTTTTATAAAATTGTGAATTGTATAAATAAGTATATATTTATGTATGTATATTTTTGCAGGTTTGGAGTTGACCCGATAGTTCTAGACTTACAAAGACGCTCAAATGAATTTGTAATATAATTAATATTTCGACTGAAACGTGGTAAATGAATACTTATTGTACTTTTCTACTATTATTTTTTTTTTAAACAGTAAGAGGTACAGGTATGTACTTATGTTCATTCCACATTATTGGCAGCTCCGCCGTCTTTTGAAGAGATAACCCAGTTTTTTTTTTAATTACCTACTTCTAGTCACGTTTAGTATCATTTCAACAAAATAAATAGGTTAGCATACTAATTACTCTATAATTTCATAAAAAAAAGAAGTTTTAAAGAACTTGATTAATTACGTAAAAGTTAATTTTTTGTATCCAAATATATAGTACTTACTTCAATAAGTACAATATATTTGGATACAAAAAACTTCAATAAGTTACTTAATTTGCAATGTGGCTATCTGACCGACCTCTCTTGAATGTTTTAGTGTAAAATATGTATTTTGATAAGTAAATAAAAAAATGTCAACTGACTCGAATAACTCGGCAGTCTCAAATTGTTGCATTATTTTGTTCTTTTGACGTACAGTCAGCGACAAAAGTTTCTGAATAATAACTTTATAAATTTGGATTGAAAGTTCTCAATAAGTAGTCATTGTCATAATATAAAAAATAATTCTAATATTTCGAAACATCTCATGTTTTGTTAATTATTTTGTTATAGATTTTAGTATAAAGGTGATTTGTAAATGATGTATACCTACAGTATAAAAATGTGAAAAGGGACTTTAATATTGGCTTAGTAGTAAGTACTTAGGGATAAGACCTTACTGAAAAGCCACTTATGGGTTAATCCTACATATAACTTTAATATTCTTGAATATACTGTTATTTTATTCATGTTTAAAGTATCAATTACATCCCAAATGTATTTATTGTACGTAACCGTGACTACAACTGTAAATAAGTGATGTTAAATTGTGATAAATGTAACATTTTATTAATGGTTAATGATGATTGTATCTGATATATTGATAAGATGTTTTAACCTGCATACTTTGAAGTAAGTTGAAAAAAAAAGCCAATAATTTAGTCAGGAATTATTATTCATAATTCAGGACCAAAATATTTTCTATATTCTTTTAACCCCTTTTTCAACGACAGTACAAAATAAACCATTATTATAACTGTTTATTAAATAATGCTTCTAATTGAATATCTAATCGATTTAAACAGACAAAAAATAATCGGTCGAGGCGGGGTTTGAACCGATAGTTCGTAAAAATATCAGCAGACGGCTCCACTGTCGCCTCGAAAACAGATATAGAAGGAGAAATTTAAATTGGTTAGGGCGAGATCTGATACCTTAGAGGTCAAAGCATTGCCCCTGTAAGATTAAAACCCCAGCTAGACCGATTATTTTTTTTCTATTTAAATCGATTTGAATATTTAGATGAAAATTGCTTCTAAAATTAATTCATATTGAATTTCGAAAGCCAGTTTCTAAATTTCCAAGCCCTTCTCGTTTTAGAGTTCCGAAATTCTAGCGATTTTCCAACTAAAATCTAGAAACTTCATTCTAAGTGTGTCTTATTATAAATGTGTTTGTTTATATATGTTATGACGTAGTACAATTATTGTGCTGTTTGTTGAATCGTAAATAGTAAACGAAAATTGTTTTATTATTATTTTAAGATTAAATATTTATTATAACGTTTTTCGTTTCATTTACTAATTTAAGAATTATAAATCACCTTTTATTGATCAAAGATGTCGTGGTTATTGATAGTAGGAGATCCCATCAAAACATTATATGAGAATGATTTTTTTAAATGTTGTATCCGAACGCAACGACTGCGTGAGAGTAGGAAGAATGAGTGCGAGAGAGAGAGAGAGAGAGAGAGGAAAGAAGGATTTATAAAGATGAATGTCGAGTAGATATCGAAGACGTGTGTTAAGATCTCAGAATATGTTCGGGCGTTTGAAGCGCCGAGGCGGGAGCTTGTGGCGGCCCTGGGGGTGAGAGTGCTCACGCTCTCCACCCTGCTCGCGGCGATGGGTGGGCGGCCAGCGCCTCCTTTCGCGAGCAGGTCATGCTCGCGACGGAGACAGCAGAGCGGGCGCGGCGCAGCGAGCGAGAAAGACTCGCGGACGTCGCTGGCCGCGTTCGAAGGCGGCTCGGGCGTCGGAGGGCGCAAACCGACCTCCGCCCCCCATGAGCGCGGGCCTGAGGGTAACGGGCGGAGCCGCTCGTCACTCTAGCAGAAGTAGGCCACGGCGGCGGCCCCCCCATACCGGGGGCGAGTTGGGGACCGCGTGGTCCCCCCTCCCGAGGAGAGCCAGACCGAAAGGAATAGCCATGGGTCAACCGGGGTGCGAGGGATATGTCACAAGACAACTTCACCTTCGGCCTAGCACATCGACCCACAGACGGCGTGCGGTTTAGTCGGTTCGAGTCCGACTTAACCTCCCCCTTCGGCTCCGAAGGGGGGGGGGGTATCCGAGGGGATTTCCCGCACGTAAAAAAAAAATATATAAAACAAACACATAAATAAACAGTTTCTCCTGTATAAAAGTAAAAGTTACAGCCGTACAACTAGCAGTCTTAACCTCAGAATTGTACGGCTGTAACTTTAACAGTGAAACGTAAAATAGAAATAAAACAATAGGAACTTCCCAAGCTGATGTGTTTAAGTTGCTTCAAGTTCCATCTACGCCTACATATGTGTGATTTGTCAATGTATTTATTATCTAACTTGGTCATTGTTATAGACAACGGATGAGGGTATACATTACTCGTAAACCCCATCACAAAATTGTGTCAATTTGGTGCACGTTACACTAAAACAACATGGCAAAGGGGTCGCGGATTTCATTTCCGCCCAGTATAAGTATTTGAGAGTATGAATATATCTACATATATGCATTAGTTTGAGAGTTCCTTGTATAGGAACAATTTTTAATATTTTTTTCTTTAAGGACACGTCAATTTGATTTCACCTCGCCTGATAGTAAGCTGAAGGCAAAGTCTTAGTAAAGAGGGTCACCATTACAAAAACGTACCATGTTAACAATGGTGCACTCTGCTTGACGGCGTCATCAGTTGCTTTTTCACACCCCGCTTAAAGGACTCTGAACTGTAGGAAGAAGGAAACACGTGGGCTGGCAAGGAGTTCTAGGTCTTAATGGTACGGCAAAGGAAAGAGTCACCGTACCGTTTAATTCTTGAAGGAATATTCTGCACCGTATGCGGGAGAAAAATCGACTCACTCTGTTCCTGGACTTTGAGAGTTTACGCAACTTTTTTCTTTGATAATACTCTCGATGTAGTTTTTCTTATTCAGTTTGCAGCGAACATTCATACCTAGGATATTGAGGTTGTCCTGCAGTGGCAGTGGCGTGCTCTGAAGAGTGGGAAGGGGAAGGAAAGAAGATACCTGAGCTATAAACGTACATGCCTAAGCCTTCTTGGCATTGAACTCTACCTGGTTCTCAGGTTTCCGCGATATGCGTCTGCTTATGCGCAGGACGTCCATGATAACTCCCGTGTAAGGTTCTATCATCCGCATAGCAATGAATGCTGCCGGTGGACAGTATGTTGTTGAAATGCAGAAGAAAGAGAGTGGGTGAGTATTATGGCGATATTCATGTGGTTGGCACCATACCTATGCATCAGTAGGTAAATTTTCTTAAAAAAAAGGTGTTTAAAACTTAGTCTCGATGCCAAAATCGATACTTCAAAAGTTGATGAAAAGAGCTCTTTTTTATTTTTAGTTATTAGAATTTTATTCATTAATATTGCATCGTTCTAAGCTAAAAAAAAACGATCATAATGTCAATGTGCTTTCTTGAGAATTGTATAACGAGATTACCTTTTTCACATTCCTTTTGATTTAGACAGATTCAGACAGAGATAGCCGTGTTGGTTCCCGGTTAGTGGGTGTCAATGTGCTTTCTTGAGAATTGTATAACGAGATTACCTTTTTCACATTCCTTTTGATTTAGACAGATTCAGACGGAGATAGCCGTGTTGGTTCCCGGTTAGAGGGTGTCGTAGAAAGCGACTTGGGGATAAGGCTGCTGTCCATCCTACAGTAAACACACAGCCTAAGACTAAGTGAAATGAAATGAAATGAAATGAAATGATGAAATGATGGTTTATTTGTCAGAATATGGGTGAGTGGGTACATAGTTTTTGGATGTTTTACATTCTAGGTGCAAGCCATACTCTACCAATGTGTGGCGTACAAAAATATGTCTTAAAATTAAAATTAAATTATTCGATAGTTAAAATTATTGTAAATATTATCATGCAAAAAATAATGACAAATATCACAATTTAACATTATTTAAAAATTCGTCAATAGATTAACAACATTTATCCATTAGTAATGTAAAGAGTTTTCTTTTAAATGCATTGATCGTATTAATTTCTTTGAGGCTATTTGGTAACTTATTATAAATATGTATTGCCATACAATATACATTTTGACTAAATACATTCACTCTTTGTTTAGGAATTAATAGCTTATGAATATGCCTACTCGCTCTAACTACGGCGTCATTGTGCTTACAAAATAGATGCATATGACTGCGTACGAAAACACAAATCTCAAAGATGTACAGACTAGGCAGTGGTAGTATATTGTACTTTTTAAAATATTCCTTACAACTGTCTGTTTGCTGTAAGCCAAATATTGCTCGTATACATTTTTTCTGAACAATGAATGCTCGGTTGGCCTCTACAGAATTGCCCCATATTATGAGTGCATATCTTAATTTTGACGAGACATATCCGTGATATGCATTGAGAGCAGTTTCTTTACTTGATATTTGGCTCAAACGATATAGTGCATAAACAAACCTCTCCAAACTTAGGCAAACATTTCCAATATGCTGTTTCCAGTTACAATGTTTGTCAATAGTAATTCCCAGAAATGAAGTTGCTTCTAGTTCTTCGACTATTTTGTCTTTATATTGTATATTAAGCTTAGTAGGTTTGCTATTATAAGTCAAAAATTGTACCATATGTGTCTTATTAAAATTAACTTTTAGGTAATTACAATCCAACCAATTAACCATATTATCCAACGCTTTGTTCACCTTATGCTCTAGGTCATTTTTATTATTGTCTTCTATAATTAGAGTAATGTCATCAGCGTATAGTACGCAGTTATGTTCAGTCACATCAGGTAAGTCATTTATATACAAAATGAACAACAAGGGGCCAAGGATACTCCCCTGCGGTACTCCAGAACTATTTAGTAATTGAAAGTTTGACCTGGAGGTTGAATTATATTTTCCAGATATGCTAAGTATTTCTACACATTGATAGCGATTACTTAGGTAACTTTTGAGCCAATCCAGTGCTATTCCGCGGATTCCATATCTCTCAAGCTTGTGTAGTAATAATTTATGGTTCACAAAGTCGAACGCCTTGGACATGTCTAGAAATATTGAAACTACACTGTTTTTCTTATTGAGATTGTCAGTAATTAATTTTGTAAGTTGAAAACATGCTAAGGTAGTCGAATGGTTTTTTCTGAAACCATTTTGTTCAGATTTGAGAATATTATTATTCTCTAGAAAATTATATAGTTTTTCGTGCATTATTTTTTCGAATATTTTAGATAAGATAGGAACCAGAGTAATCGGTCTATAATTGTTCATATCACTAGTATCACCCTTTTTATGTATTGGTTTGACGACTGATTGTTTTAATCTAGTGGGGAAGTGTCCTTGCATAAGTGATAGATTAACAATGTGACATAAGGGAGCAGTTATCATTGGTGCACATAATTTCAAAATGTCAGTTCGGAGGTGATCATAGCCTGTTGATTTTGTATTATTTAAAGAATTTATAATTTTTAAAATGTCAGATTCATTTACCGGGGCCAAAAAATTGTGTCCATATTATTAGGGATTAATGTCGGGTAGGTAGTCATATTTAAAGTATTTAATTCAGATTTAGTACAGTCAATAGTGGATGTCAAACTTATAAAATAATCATTAAATTGCTGGGCTATTTGGTCTGGGTTTGAATAAACGACGTCATTGAGTTTTATATTTTCTATGTAATTAGTATACTGCTTATCAGATACATTATTTTTTATAATGTTCCAAGCAGCTCTGCATTTATTATTAGCTTTTCTTATATATTTCAAACTTTCCGTTTTTTGAGCCTGAATTATACATCTTTTTAGGATCCTGTTATAGTTAGCATATATTCGTTTATTATCAACACTTCTAGAGAATTTATATCGCATGTAGAAGCACCGTTTTTGCTTACATGCTCTTCTAATTCCTCTGGAGATCCAGCGACATTTTGTAGGCTTTTTTGTAGCTTTGATGGTAATCGTGGGAAAACATAGATCGTAAAACAGAGTAACTAGATCATGGAAGGCGTTAAAGGCTTCTTCTGTATCAGTACAATTATATACATCACTGAATGATAGGACAGAAAGACATGTAATGTATCTATCAACGTTAGCTTTGGCAAAGTCTCTTTTTTTCTCAAACCAAAATTCTCTTTGCTTTGGTTTAGCACAAGAAGTAAGTTCAAATGATATAGTCTGAGCTGTTTCGTGATCAGATAATGCTAGCGCAATTAGGTTAGGCGTTACAGAAGGTAAATTGCTTGCAATAAGGTAAGGACGAGTTGGATACAGAATGTGATTTTTTAAATTAAAATTACATAAAATACATTGCAATTCCTTCGCATTTTTATCATTTTTTAAAATATCGATGTTCCAGTCTCCACACAATATAATATTCCTTCCTGTCCGATTGCAAACTTGATTTAGCAAAGTTGGCAAGTTTTTTAGGAATATTTGGGCATTATCACTTGGTACCCTATATATACATATTATAAGTAGTTTAAGTGACAATACTTCAACCGCACAATATTCAAATTGGAAAGGTATCGGTTGTATTGTAAGATTAGGGATTTTACATTCCAGATGGTTCTTTACTAGTATACACGTTCCTCCTCTACGTTTATTTATTCTGGAATATGATGCTACTAGTTTATAGCGCTTTAGTATTAAATTGGATTCCGTACCTCTTTTAATGAATGTCTCAGTAAGACATATTATATCTATATTACATTTTAGTTGTTCTAACGTAATTTCAAATAAATCTCTTTTGCTAAGAACACCAGCTATATTTTGATGTAAAAGATGTAACCACTGAACTAGTCAGGTGGGTACTCACCGGCTCACTCAGGGGCTGCTGCAGAGAACTCTTTCCCAGGGCGCCTTTTTCACAGAGCTAGAGAGGTGCGTGCACAGGGTAGCTAGGGCTCCAATGAAAACAGCTGGTTATCAGGATTGTACACACATATATTTGATTAACAAACACAAAAACACAAAACAGAGAAATATAAGTATGAAAGTAGGTAGACAGACTAGAGTAGAGTGTTGAAGTTTACAGAGAGTAGAATGTAGACAGGAAAGCACAGTAGACAGAAGTATGGAGTATCTAGATAGATAAGTAAGTAGACAGACAGGCACAGAATACAGAAGTATGGGCAGACGAACACACACAGTAGGCACAGATAATAGGCAGATGAACACACAATATGCACATGAATTATAGCACTAGCTACACATTTAAGGTACGTGAATTCTAGTACAGGCTACTAAGCGTACTACGTTTACTTCTGGTTGGCACTACAGCTACACATTAACAGGTACACGGCGACAGTGTACTGGCCTTGGGTGATTGCGGGATGGCCTCTAGGATGTTCGGAGTAGACCGTTCGCCGATGTATACGGCTCACAGCAGCCGATGTACCACGAAGCACGCCGTAGATAAATGTCAGAGAAGAGCGTATTCAGAGGGCACACGAGCTCAGACCAGCGACCCTGTATAAAACAGACCACTCTTAAGCCGTGAATATACATAGAGGCCCGTAATGTGCCCCAATAAATAGAGGAATACGACTTACCAGAATATCTGGGAACGAAGTTTTCACCAAACAATTTTATTACAAGATATAGACACAGAATTTATTTACTCAGAGACAGCTACGAAGATTGATATAGAAGTTCTGTTGAGGATCGGCGCAGGCCTATTTATACCCGAATCCATCGAATATTCGTGAACAATCCTCAAAATTCTGCTAATCATGCAAAAAGCTCATTAGTCCGGTCATAGACAAGCTCACGTCAGCTGACGGGGACCATAGACTATAACAGACCCGGTACGACAAATATTTATTATAATTATGACTTGTTCACGAATATGTCACAAATTCTGAGAAAGTAAGTATCATTTATTCATTATTGTTAAATTGTAAATAAAATGATAAATGAGAGCTATAAAAAAATGGAAATATGCTGTAGGACACCAGCGCCATCCACCGGTCGAGTGTGAGAACTAGAACACACCTAATCGAAGATTAGAAGTTTCACTGCCAAACAATTATGCCTAGTTCCCGTGAGACACTCTAGGTGGCTCTGGAACAAAGAAATCTATATTAGAAAACAATAAGCAAAAGTGAAAAATATCACGTTACAAAGAGTGTACGTTTCTCTGTTAGGGACGAAAAAGTGAAAGCGGATCAGTTAAATTAGATTCGTCCTGATTCATATCTACTATCTTTTTAGTATTTTTAATAATATTAAAATATGATGTAATTTTCGTTTGGTCAGATTTATTTGAATTACGCTGTACACCGGGCATACAATTCAATTTATTAGCCAAATTAATTTTAATCTTATTCATAATTTTATTTTGATAATAATAGTGATCAATTTCAATATTTAATTTATAACATAGATATTTAATGTAATTATAATGATATTTCAGATTATAATTTATATTATTATAGGAGTAATTAACAGGTATTTTGATGTATTTACAATTTTTATAATTTCTTATTACTAATTCTATTTGAGTATTAATCAAAGTTTCATTTAAGTACGGATTACATAATACATTCGTTACAAAAACTGATTGGAAGCGTAATTTATTTAATACAATACACAGTTCTGATAACAGACTATAGGGGTTTTTATCGTTTGAACCTATTGCTAACACAATAATGTCATTTGGCGTCAGATTGCTTATAAAAGAGTCGTTGCAGCTGCTAAGAACTTGAGCACTTGTTGCATTTGGTTTGATAGTGGATGAAACGACATATGAGTCATTCCATTTGTTCCTTCGCATTTTAATAATGTTTTGCGCTAATCCCTAAGTAATTCTTTATTCGGGTGCATCTTGTTTACCTTAACCCTTTCTTGTGGGCGGCTCGTGTCGCTATTTGGTGTATGAACTATATTAGTCTTATTTGTCCTCTGTGGCGATAAAATAGAAAAGTGTAAAGGGGTCATCGTCTTTTTATGTGGCGTTATATTTCTCTTCTTTGGAGTTCTGTCAGTAGTAATTTTTATTGTGGCTTTTTTAATAAGCTTTTGTTTGCTATTTAAGTGGTCGATCGTGTTTTTTAGCTCAGTATTTTCGATGGACAACTGCGCGATTTCATTGTGAGCGGATATTAACTCGGCCTTTAGTTGCTCCGTCTCATTTTTGAGGTTTAATATTTCTTCTGATTCAACATCACCTGATATTAAACTGAGACTGTGTGTTGCGCCCTCTAGTGTTGAGTTCAAGGAACTACCACTTTCGTTAAGTGATGTTGTAGATTTTGACAGCTGTCGAGTTCTACGTAAAGTAATATTATCGAAGAAATTCATCATGAAGTACTACAATGCACAAAAAGACTTCTCGTGGGTCAGTAGGATTTGAACCGATGTTACAATGCGTGCCAATCTCGTAGTGATACCACTGCGCCACGCTATTACTTAGTCGAGAAATTGAAATACTTGACCATATATAACCAAGTACTTTTCTGTTATATTAATCTATTTCAAAAGGTCCAAAGGTCAATTCTCTGGAATAAATTAGTGAAGGTATTTTGTTTTCAACGGTTCATTTGTAAATTTTGGAGTATACAAATTTAAATTATATCAACCGTCTAACTTTTTCCTCACTTAGCTATAATTTATTTTAGCACATATATACACTTGTTTTATGTCCTTTTGTTTAATGTATCACTGTTTTGCTTGTTTCTATATTTATATTATGACTTTCTTCACTAATTTGTTTGATCCTATGTTATTGGTGATATTGTATTGCACTGTTCTTTTTCCTTTCCGCTTTATATAATCTTTCACCAACGTTGTATGTTAATTATTGCACATAAATTAACTGACGACGTACGAAATTACACTCAAAAACTACTTTTTACTATTTTAAAATGAAAATAATATACAGAGCCGATGTTGACGTGACAGCTAGCGCCATCTGTCTGTCGCTAGACGGCAATAAACTCGCCACCTATCACGTGGGACCGAAAATTATAGTCGGCGAAATGAGGGAGTGTGCCTACCCCTTCGGGGATAACAGGTGTGAGTATATGTATGCATGTAGGTCAAGAGTGAATTCCGAAGCTCTTTTTATTAGGAGAGTTGGCCTTAAGGTTTTTTTTAATTTTACGTGCGGGAAATCCCCACGGATTCACGGGCACGAATCCCCCCTCTGGAGCCGGAGGGGGAGGTTATGTCGGACTCGAACCGACTAAACCGCACGCCGTCTGTGGGTCGATGTGCTAGGCCGAAGGTGAGGTTGTCTTGTGACAAATCCCTCGCGCCCCGGCGGACCCAGGGCCATTCCGCTCGGTCTGGCCCTACTCGGGAGGAGGGACCATGTAGTTCCCGTCTCGCCCCCGGTAGTTGGCCTTTGGGTAGTAGGTATTTTTATATTAATAGTAAAACACTCGCCGGGATATTTACCATGTTTGTTATTTATATCTTATTCATAATCAAGCAATCTATTAGCCTACGCAGTCCTCTGCTGGACATAATTTTTAATAAATTAGGTACTATTAAACAGGCACTTTTCAAAATTCAACCCCATTTTCAATTCTTCTTAATTACCGTTCGATTTGACAAGGAAATGCATATTTTACAAGATTCTTATTATATTAGGGCTCGCACACCGCCCAGCTGATACCGGCTGCTTTAATATCACGGCGACTGGGCCCCGACGTAGCGCATCGTAAAGTGCATCGATGCGATTTACACGACGTTTCATCTTATTAACTTCTAGGTAAATTTAACCCTATCCTCCTCTCGTAAATGGGAAAAATATTGATCTACCTTTTTTGAATATTACATAGTTTATGAGGTTTTATACACTCCAATACAAGTGGCAATTGCCCGGTGTATTGTAAAATAGAATGCTGAATGTATGAGATTTGACGTAGATATAACAGTCGTCAACGTGTCATAAATGTAAAAATATAGGTCAATTTGTCCCTCCAATGAATTAATTAGGTACAATGGAGAACAAAGTACATTATTTAATGGTAAGTAAGTGTGCGACGCGGATTCTCCACATGCGGGTGAGGAGACGCTGTCTGTCATGGATTAAATGCGTTTATGGTAACTATGGGGCAGATTGGTACTATCAAAGCTTTAGTAATAGTTAAGTTATTAAGTATTTATACTTAGCTCTCCAATGTAGAACTAGGTAGGTATTTCAGTATAAAAACCAGCCTAAAAACCTTTTAACTTTTTTTCTTTTTATTTTTTTTATAAGAAGAATATTAGCAACCGAACTTACTAATATTCCCTCTAACCCCTCCAACTACTCTAAATTGCTTGTGCTAGTGGGTTCACGTCGGTAGTGTAATGGCCAGGATTCGAACCCGGGACCTCTTAATCGTAAGGCTGACTCCTTAACCACTAAGCTACCGACGCTGTTTAAACTTTTTAAGATTAACTATTTTAGAATCTCAAATCTTTTTATATTTTACGCACCTTCATAAAAGGCTCTCATATTGAAACTTAGCATTATTAACAACTATACACATGAATGCAATAAAGACTTCGACATTAAATCGAACTTACTGTATTCACGTTAATTTCAAATTCTAACTTAATTTTACACTGTTAGGTAAAATAGAGAGGAGGCAAGCAACGAGAGAAAACGAACAATTTTATTCTCTCAATAAAACACTGGTCGCCATAAAACTTCGCCTTCAAATATTTATTTAGTGACAAGAGTCATGACTCTTGAAGAATACTCAGTGCGGTTCGGCGCATTGACCCGTCAAAGGCGACCTCTCGCGGTGTCTTCTAAAAATTGGATATCTTTTATTTATCTTTCTTTGTTGAACATGTCTCGATTCTGTAATTAATGTGGTTCATTGACGTGCTTAGTTTGAAGGTACTTTTTTAATGGAGTCACGAGGATTGGTTCTCAATTGGGTATCAATTTGAATGTTTAAGTGTTTAGTTAAGTACCTAGACTATATAAGGACTTAACATTGGAAATTAAGTGTAGATATGTGTGATTCGTTAGCGCTATACCTCGGGGTGTACCTAGATCTTGTACCCAAAATGTGCTTTAATGCGCTGTATACGTGCAGCACGCATTTTTGAGCATAGCACAGGGGGCTATGGCAGTGGATCCACCAACTATAGATTATACTAGCTGTTGCCTGCGGCTCCGCCCGCGTGGATGTCGGTTATTGCTTAGTGTTGAGTCAACGTTAAGCTATATTTTTTCTAAAATAAAAGTAGCCTAATTTACTCCGTATTACATCAGCTACCAATAAATTTCCCGTCAAAATCGATCCAGCCATTTAAGAGATTAGCCGAACAAGCAGACCGACAGGCAAAAGATTTAAATTAAATTATTTTGGTGTATGTACATTATATTCATATGCATGTAGTAAAAAACGATTATTTCAATATTACGAACAGACACTCCAATTTCATTTATATGTATTCCACAACAAATATTCCACAACATTTCACACAACGCTATCTAGACCCATGGTAAGCATAGCTTAACTAGCTTGTGTTATGGAATTTAGAATGCGGACAAACATACTTAGATACGTTTTTTTTTTGTAAATACATACATATTATACATAGAAACACCCAGACCAATGCAAATACACATATTCATGCATACAAATATTTGCACTGAGTGGGGATCGAACCCGATGTATAGAAGATGTATAGAAGATTAAAACATTAAAACACCCACACGTGCCAGGCCCTTGTTTCTCTCACGCCTTGGGTCCAAGATATGTGCCTCTAATCGTCGTCCTCCAGTCTCGAGTCGTCAGACCATCTGTCAAGAGAGCTTCTGTAAGTGGATAAAAATTTAATTGTTCTTGTCCGCCACATTCGACGACCGTGATACAATCTTTGTTCTAAACAACTCCCCTAGTAGTTAAATCGTTGTTAGTAGATACAGCTGCCCTATATATATTATGTGGTATTACCAAGCCTATCACAATAGGTATCTTTGAAGTTTCACTACCTATGCGAAATAGAAACTTTTAGGACATTCTGTAAACAGAGTAACTACAGAAGACGTTGTTAGTTTGTTTTCAGAAATCTATCTGGGTTCATTGAGGGCGTCTTAGGCAAATAACTTTGTACAAGAGTCCTTTTGTATCGTTCGGAACCCTTTGGTGTTTGAACAAGGGATGAGCGAATGGCGACAGTGTAAACATTTTTGTTTATTGGTTTTACGTAAATACCCTATTTTTTACAAAAGACCCTTATTGGTATTGAACAAGTGTAACGTAACTACGTGGGTCCGTATTAGCCGACACATTTAAGTTGGTTTATGTAGTTTCACGCTAGTTCCTTTTCCTTTTTAACTACGGAGAATGAAATCAAATTCTGTCCTCAGTGATGTTAACCGATACCACGGTTTGCTCACGCTATGACTGAGATTAAACCTCATTATCAAGGAAAATAATGCCCCTCAGATAGCATATAATTAAGATAGTACATCCCTCATATATAGCTCTTTATCTCACCACATTATATACCTCATTGATACCTGTGTATTCTGAAGAGGTAGGCAAAATTCTATTGAGATTTATCACAATTTAGAAGAATTAAGAAATTCTTCAGTTCTAAATACATATATGTACAGGGTTCTACAGCCATCTTTGAGAACCAAGCGCATGTGCATCTGCTAAACAACAAACTCGGCTCTGGCGTAGGCTTTCTTCACAGGGTTGGGTTGGGACGTCAGAAAAAACTAACTAAACACACACTTAATAATATCACAGATAATATTATATAATTCTTATAAAAATGCACAATGGGAGCCAAAAATGGTTACACTCGTAACTTCGGACGACTTGAGCATCCATGCGCAGGTCCCGCCGTGATTGTGGCGGTAAGAACCATCATGGCGAAGTAGCTGGAGAGGCCACACAGTAGCCTTTCGTACCGTCAGACGCAGATAATTACCGGAGACGGTAGCTTCGGGCGGTATCTGCATCTGATGGGCATAGAGCCAACACCCGAGTGCCATCACTGCGATGCGAGCGTGGACTCGGGGCTGCACACGCTTCCCGAGTGTTCGGCGTTTGAGACGTCGAGGCGGGAGCTTGTGTCGGCCCTGGGGGTGAGAGTGCACACGCTCTCCACCCTGCTCGCGGCGATGGTCCGCGGCGCGGATGCGTGGGCGGCCAGCGCCTCCTCTGCGAGCAGTTCATGCTCGTGAAGGAGACAGCAGAGCGGGTGCGGCACGATGAGCGTGACAGACTCGCGGACATGCGATGCGCGCCCCCCTATACCGGGGGAATGGAGACCGAGAGGAATGACCCTGGGTCAGCCGGGATGCGAGGGATATGTCGCATGACAACGTCACCTTCGGCCTAGCACTACGACGGCGTGCGGTTTAGTCGGATCGAGTCCGACATAACCTCCCTCTCCGGCTCCGGAGGGGGGAGGGGGGGTATCCGTGGGGATTTCCCGTAAAAAAAACACTCGTAACTTCGAGAAGCAGCTTTTAAGTTCAGGAGTCATAACTAGATGGTGCCATTGTTTCAACAAACTTTTTATAATTTTTGTATTAAAATCGACTCAAAAATAAAACATACACTAAACACATTCAGGTATTTTCTTGCACTTCGTTGCGAACGGACGTGTATGCAGATATTACAATAATAAATAATCATTAAGTAATTAGCTGAATCGTGACCTAGATTTTAACAACAATAAGTAGTAATAAAAAAGAATACAAAGTGATACTGTTCTGTGATTTTGTAATTATGTGCTATAATTAAAGTGACTTGATATCATGGATGATAGTCCCTTTACTAGGGGTAGTAGGACCCCTCGTACGCCACCCGCGACGCCGACGCCTGCTCTCCCACCACGCCCAAATGAGCAAGGCCAAGCCTCATTCCGGACAGAATGGGTATCGACGCAGGAGATCCAGAACTGGATAACGACCATCGAGCAGTCGCTAAATGAGGTGTGCAGCATAGCTACAGAGGGCAAGCTGAACTCTGAGCAGAAGCTGCGCATAAGTACGTTGTGCAGAAAAGTAGGCAACGGTACCTCACAAATGGCAGTGCAATACCAGGCGCTTAAGGTGAAGGCCATGCAAGCTAGCACAGCTGGCCAAGCACTTCAAGACCAGCTTGACCTATCGAAGCAACTGAAGGACCTGAAACGGACCATCGATGAAGCATCTAAGCCCAGTACAAACATATCATTCGCTGATATGCTAAAAAAGGGTAACAATGAGTATATACCTAGGACAAGTCTCAGCTCAGTAGCGATTTATCCCAACGACAAGGGTAAATCAAGTGAACAGACCAAGTCATTAGTTCAAAAAATTATCTGCCCTGAACAAATGCAACTGAAAGTGAGAGGGTTAAGCAAGACCAAGAACGGTGGCGTCATTATAAGCACTGACTCAAAGGGGGACATTGAAAAACTAAAGCAATCGGCCCAGCTAAACAACTCAGGACTTACCCTAGACGACCAGTTCAAGAGAAAACCAAGGGTTATAGTTATCGGAGTACCAGCGACTATGCAGGAAAAGGAAGTTTTTACGTGCTTGTATCACCAGAACCTGATGGACAATCTAGAGCACTACAGTCTTGAAACATTTCTGACCTCAATTAGGCTAAGCCATAAATCAGGTAAGAGGGACGCAGAGACCTGTAACTACGTGATTGAAGTGCCTGCAAACATACGTAAGGTCCTGATAACCAAGGAAAGGGTATTCGTGAACTGGTCATCTTGTCCGGTCAGAGATTTTACACTGGTTACCAGATGCTTCAAGTGCCAGCAGTATGGCCATGCAGCAAAAACATGCAGGGAGACGACACACACCTGTGGACAGTGCGGAGAGCAAGGGCACTCGATGAAGGAGTGCACGAAGAAGACAGAGGGAGCAAAATGCGCTACTTGCTCAAGGTTTAAGAAGCCAAGCAATCATGCCACCGGCGCGTCCGACTGTCCGGCTAAAAAAATGGCCGAAAGAAGGTACATCAATTCCATAGATTATGAAGGCGCCTAAGAGCGCCCTCAACCAAGTTTTGTATTGACCTATTTTACTTTATTTTTATAAACTTTTAATTTAGTTACATTAGTTGCATAGTAATGGCTTATGATTTAATAAACGACATAGATAACTTCTCTGTATCAGAGTCTAGAACGTGTGAGGCAGAAGAGTGCAAACAATATCTGACCTCGAGCAGTAACCCATTAACCATAATAACACAAAACATACGTAGTGTATTTAAGAACATTGATAGCTTTCTAGCATTACAACATAGAATAAATTCTAATCTTGACGTCATTGTCTTGACGGAATGTAGGCTATCTTTACCATTTAACATACCACTAATACCGGGATATAATATGTATAGAAGTAATATAATATACAATCAGAATGACGGGGTAGTAGTTTACATAAAAAATGATATTAATGCAACTGTAGAGGAACCAAATATGCAGGAGTGTAATAGATTATTAATAAAAATCGGGGCAGACCTGGCAATACTAGCAATATACAGGCCTCCCGCCTTTAGCGATAAGTATAAGTTTATTGACTCACTAAATGACACATTACAAAGCCTATCGTCCTATAAAAACATAATACTAACGGGAGACATAAACATAAACATCCTACAAGGACAGCAAGACGTAAAGGCGGATGCCCTACATTATCTCAACCTCTGTTCATTTCATGGTTTATTCACCACACATTCTTTTATCACGCGTCAAGCAAGTGGGTCTTGCCTTGACCATATCATGCTAAAAACACAATATTCCGCAAAAGTACTCGTCATCAATTCCAATATAACCGATCATAGCGCTGCACTATTAACCCTGAGTTGCAAGTTGCCTAAACTAGAAAAAACGCGCTTAGTCACGAAATTAAACATAAATAAACTTGAAGACGATTTACGCAACATCGACTTTGCCCCAGTTTACTATTCTGATGATCCGCAATTCTGTATGCAATACATGATCGAAAGTGTAAAAAATGCAATCCATGAAAATACAAAGGTAGTGCGATTGCATAATAAAAATTATAACTTAAAGCCTTGGATCACACCAGGGCTAATTCGCTGTATGAGGCATAGGGATCGGCTGCACTTGAAATGTAAACGTAACCCTGATAATTTAACATTACAGTTATCATACAAAAGATACAGGAATTTTTGCAATGATCTGTTAAGGAATGTCAAAATAAATCACGACAAATTAGAGCTGGCAAAGGCAGGGTCGAATAGTAAAAAGATCTGGCAACATATTAAGAACATAACATACACTACGAAGCAGCGTGAATCGCCTTCAAGTTTATTAACAATCCATCCATCACAGGTAACATCCGCTAACATAGTAAATAGGTTCTTTGTGGATGTCGGTAAGCGACTAGCACAGCAAACGCAAGCTCACACGCAATATCACACAAGCCCACACTATCCGAGTAGGACTGCCCTGTCATCGCTTGTGCTATTGGATACCGATGAAAAGGAGGTTGAAAGGATAATTATGACTTTAAAAGATGACTGTGCTGTTGGCTGGGACATATTATCAAATAAAATCCTGAAAAAATGCAAACATATACTGGTTCAACCGTTAACTAACATCTTTCAAAAATGTTTAGCGACAGGTGTTTTCCCTAAGTGCCTTAAAAAAGCTGTGGTTGTCCCTGTATATAAGTCGGGAGGAAAAGAACAGGTAACGAATTACAGGCCTATTTCCTTACTCCCTGCAATATCAAAAATATTGGAGAAAATTATAAATAGCAGGTTAATGAAATATTTAGAGGATAACTCGCTTTTAGCAAACACACAGTTTGGATTTCGAGCTAATAGGTCCACGGCCGATGCTGTGCATCATCTGACGGATTACATAGCACAAGAGCTTGATAAGGGTAACCGTACAGTGGGAATATTTCTGGACCTTGCAAAAGCGTATGATACAGTCTCTATTCCTAAATTGTTGAGCAAGCTTGACAATATTGGAGTAACGGGCGTACAGCTAGAACTCCTCAAGAGCTACTTAAATGAACGCACCCAATGTGTAAAGATCGGGAGTGTTCTCAGTGAAGACCTGGAGAACACCTCATTTGGCATTCCGCAAGGAAGCGTATTAGGTAGCACATTGTTCTTAATTTACATAAATGAACTATGTAATATAAATCAGGAACACGGCACGATCATATCCTACGCGGACGACACTGCGCTCCTTTTTTCTGCTCACTCAGAAAGAGAAGTGCACACGCGAGCACAACAAGGTTTTAACATTGTAAATAAATGGCTTCAACATAACTTACTAACCCTAAATGCAGACAAATCAAAGTACGTTACATTCTCGATGCGCAAGAAGCTATCTACAACCCAACCTGACCCATCACTGTACGCACATTATTGTAAAGATCCTAACTCTAAGGATAGCACGTGCACTTGCCCGGTTATAACTAAAACAGACAACATAAAGTACCTGGGTATTATAATAGACGAAACTCTTTCGTTTAAAGCGCATAGCGAAGCACTAATTAAGCGGCTACGCAAGTTGATATTTGTTTTCAGAAAAATAAAATATATCGGAGATCCAATGTTGATTAAACAAGTTTACTATGCACTTTGTCAGTCAATAGTGACGTACTGTATAACATCATGGGGAGGAGTGGGTAAGACGTTACTGTTGCCCGTCGAGCGAGCTCAGAGAGCGATCCTCAAAGTAGCCACATTCCGCTCTTTCCTGTTTCCCACTGACCTCTTATACAAATCCTGTGAAGTACTAACAGTCCGCCAGTTATTTATATTGAGCACAGTACTAAAACAGCATGCTGCGCTTCCCTATAGCACTGAAGTTACTAACAAAAGACGGAAAGATATTGTATGCACTGAAAGAATTGCAATTAAACATGAGTACACAGGTAAATTTTATTTGTTTTTGGGACCTCTACTATACAATAGGATAAACGCTATAACAAGCATTTATCCTCTGAGTAGGGCTCGTTGTAAGCGAGTCGTAAAGAATACCCTCCAAAGCATGTCCTACGATGATACAGAGGAGTTAATGTCTGTTCTAAAGTGAATAGTGCTAGATATAAGATAATATATATTATTATTATAGTAGTTATTTTAGTTAGCAGTAGTGACCCAATTTGGCATAGTATTGTTTGTTGTATTTAACAGTAATATCATGTTGAGCATTTTAGAATTATTAATAAATTGCCTTGGACGCCTGAAACACAGGATTACCTAGTTCAGGCGCACACTATGTAATATACTTAAATACTTATTTATAAGACCTAGAGACACATAATAATGTAAATAAGTGTATAACCAGTATACATACCTAAGATTCTTATGCACTTACTACATATTATTACGCACCATAGACTAAGAAACTGTGTAGATATTATTATTGTACAATGAATACTGAAATAAATAAATTCAAATTCAAACATTATTGAGTATGACTGAATAAAACTATGAATATTCTAATCTATATTGATTCTGCCAGATTCTGCAGTAATTATTAAAGTTACAGACATAATGCACTATGCCGCTAGATGGCACAAAAATAAATAAATAGCACGATTGTTGCGAAATCTTTATTAATAACATTACTAACGAGTTTTATATGCTTATATTAACATCTGCTAAAAGTTCTGAAATAATTTACGTGATTCTAAGTCAGCAAATAAGCGTTTTAACATGGTTTGAACTTTTATAGTTTTTTAAATGAATCTACTAGTGCCATCTATTCATTTTTGAATATTACTAAAGATATTTTCTTAATATCGTTACCCCATGATAATATGAACTACTTACACATAAACATAATATATTACAAATTAAAAAAAGTAGGAAATAAGGAAAGAACTTTAAAAGGAGGTCGTCGTCAGGCCGCAGATGCGCCCAGAAAAGCCGACATGCCAATCAATAATAAGTACACCGATTAGTAGGCGAGGTTGGGTTGGACCACAAGGATCTTGGTAATTCCCCTCTATACCCATGTGAAGTTACTGTTGATATTAAAGATTGTTATATTCGCTACTATCTCATGACTTGATCAGAAGTCAGGCATCGTTGGTGTACGAGGCCTTAGTCGCCAAGCCCTTCCATTTGTTTTAAATCGTAAATACCGAAGCAAGGATTTCGTCTTCGTGCTTCATTCCAAGCTTCGTTTAAACGTGTGGAGTTACTTGCCTTAATTCCAATGATCATCATCTGTGGAAGCGTTCTTGCTTTGCGTTACTCGTAGAAAGTGTATTAGCTGTCTCTCTCGGGTTCAGTTACCGGATACCGGTTAGGAAACTCTCAGCAGCAACGTCGAATCAAGTCAAAGAACCGTGCCTAACAGACAGTACCATAATGAATCTTTGCCTGCCCTATCTGAAATTTTGAGCTTACTCGTTGTACAAGGGGGATATACAATATATACGTAAGTCAACGAATCGTATAATATTACTAAGCTTATATCGTCTGTAGTAGACTGTAATTTTAGAAAATAACCCTTATAATTGCCTAGTACTTCTAATTGACGTTCTGTGGCGTAGCAGTAGCTATTGGATGATCAATGCTGTCCAGCTGTATTTTAAATATTTAATCATGCATGACTAACCGACTGCGACCTACTACCTATTAATCCAACAACCACCTATCGTCAAGTCACTCGCGCGAGACAAGCTCACGCGTGCAAACGAACCTCACACTAAATCCCTGTTAAAATTCAGCGAGTTAAACCCATCTGAGTAATGGCGAGCGATTGCTCGCGACGTCCATAATTTCGGCAAATATACCGATAAATACGGGAGCATTTGTTTCGCGAGTAACTTGTCGCTGAGCCTACGTAGCCCTGTAATCACCGACATCGCTCAAAATTTGTAAGATTAAAAGATTCTGTTTGATTTCCTTGGTAACTGCAAAATGGAAACGGTAATTGAAATTTAATATTTTGAGTGAAATATAGGTTGTCGTTGTTTAAAATTATTCAGGTGTTTTTGTTACAAACGTTCGGGTAGAAAGTATATTTTCTTCAAGATGGCGGCGGAAACTTTTTGTGTACTCTTTACGGCTTCTATTTCATTGTGTTCTATTTTTGTGTAATTTTTATTATCATTTAACCTTTTTTCTATATTTCTTAATTTCCATTTTGTATTTCTTAGACCATCGTTATTATCATCATCCGAACGCCAATACCGGTTGCGTTAAATTCTAGAGTTCACTCACCTTCATCTCCTTTCCTTTTATTAGATTGCTTTCTGACTATCCAACTCCGAGATAAAAAGGCTAGAGTCCAGTCCGTTAATCAGCAGGTGTAACGGCTAGTAGCTAAGATTGGATCCTTACCAGCTCACTTATTTTCTTCTACCTACAGTCCCGAGTCCTTTAAGTGGAGTGTGACAAAGCATCGGATGAGGCCGTCAAGTTGACTGCCACCATTGTAACATGCTACGTGTCTGTAATGGTGACCCTCTTTCCTGAGACTTTTCCTTCAGCTTACCATCAGGAGCGGTGAAGTCAAATTGACGTGTTCTATATAATTTCTTTTTCTTTGATTTTTAATTTTATTGAAACTCCACGCACTCTTGCAACGAAAAAATATCAACTATATTACCTGAAATTCTAATTCTGTAAACGGATTCACTCTCCAGAAGTAGTAGATGATCTTAAACGTATTAATGTTGGGTATACGAGTAACTACACCTCTTACTGGATATTTTATTCTTATTTCGGCAGTAAATAAAAATGGAGCTTCTGATTAAAGTTTTGGCAAACGTCTCTAGTCTTGTTGTAATGAGAATACACTTCCAGAGTGTTCCTTGTGAATGATAAATATTATATCTTCAGAATTTTACTGCGAACAGAAGATATTTATTGTAACAGTAATCTTATTTAAACGATTTGTTTATTCATCATATATGATAAATATTTGTCATATTATTTTTAATCCATCGTAGCCCGGGGTCCGCCCTCATGCAACTGTGTTGTGTTTTATATAAGTTATTATAAGAGGGCCAGATCAAGGTGGAGGGCCTTGATCAGCCGTGGTGCGAGGGATATGTTTAAGATAACGGCCCTCAGACGGCGTGCGTTTTAGTCGGTTCAAGCCGTAACCTCCCCCATCAACATACGTGGGGATTATGCGCTCGATAAAAAAAAACTTCTTATTTCGTGAGCGACTGCCATTTTACCTTCGAACCCCTAGAGGAAAGCCTACGATAGAGCAGGGTCTATTCCACCTGAGTGCCAAAATTTTACCAGATTCTTTCAGCCGTTCTAGCGGTACTGCGCAATATATATTCTATCATTCAATTCAATCTACACTGACGACACAGAAACGCTCTGTGTTTACAGGGTCGGCAGTACGAGTGTGACTAATATGTTGCACACGTCCATGAGCGACGGTTTTTTTTTAACGTGCAGGAATACCCCCCCCCCCCCCCCCTCCCCCGGCGGCGCAATCACGGCGTGCCCTGCGCGTGGTTGCTCAAGTCGTAGCTCCCACTCGGCCACCATGGCTTATTATATTTAGATAATGCCAAGTCTACAATTCTCCGCAGAATGTTAAGCAATCTTACAAAAATAATCATCGTCATCAAATTTCTTCCCCTGCTTACTCCGCAAGAAGCGAATAACTACAAGAATTACTAAGTAAAATAATCCTGAATGTACTCGTAAGTCAGAGTATGGAGATATATAAGTCGGATCACGTACAAGGGTAATTTACGGGTCCGCCGCGCGCATCGCAAAACATAAAGAGAAAAGTTTGGGAACGTCTCTGTATATGTGTGTAGGGCGCTTAAGATAATACGTTACTTCTCGAGATATGAGCCTTTTTTGAAGAGAAGCTAGCAGAAAAAGAAAAAAAGAAAATGTATTTAATGCTGACGTTTTTCATGAGGGTAAACTTAACACTGGCTCACTGTAGCAACGTGAAGTCAAAGAATTATTGCTAAAGTGAATTAATGAACTAAGTGAAGAATAGCAGGTTTTTTAAAGTTTTGTCGCAGAAGATATAGTGATCAAGATATGAAGAAAAATGGATGAAAGAAGATTGACGATAATATTTATGAGGCGAGGATCAATGAATAAGTCGATAAGTCGATAAAGGTCAATTTAGGCTTTAGGCTATGTTGGCCATTTAAGTCAGATTGAGAAAGTAATAGCAAGGCTTGAACAATAGTATCCTATTCTTTATAATGCGGTCACTAGAGCCAGCCAATGTAGAAGACAAATCAGGAATAGCTTTTGGTGTTTTTACTGACAGCACAAAACTCTCCAATGAGCTCTGGCTATCCTACTCACCGCCGGGAACATAATACGAGGTGTTCTGTGGGGCGGAGGTACCTTCCCCAGTGGGACTGCTCAATTGGACGGTGATGCCGTCGTGTCCTAGGTCTTATTGGTTTTCTTGCCATGCCAAAAATTTGCACAACGCCATAACATCATTTTGCCATCGACATTGGGTGTGTAACGGTTGTTATATCAGGAGAAACTGGATGCAATCGGGACCCCGACTCGGATAGATTAGGTTAGAAGGGGATGACGGGATACACCGGACGCCATACCCTTCGTGGTAATTTATTTTTAAACCACCCAGAAGCAGTTTGATTGGGTGCCCTTTGAGTTAGGTTAGCAGGTTGTCTATTGTTTACCCGAATTATTATGGCATTTAAATATTATGTCCAATAATCATTATGGCGTTTAAATATTATGTCTAATAATTATTATGGCAATCAAAAATATGACAAACAATACTTATGGCATTCGTATATTATGGTATCTCAGTTTCGGGCAATCGAAAGTATGTCATATGTCTTTTCGGGTAAACAAAACATTCGGGCAAATGAAATTCGGGAATATGATGATTATGGCATATAATTTTCGGGTAAACAATAGACAACCCCCTCTTTGCTAGTATATTTACGAGTATTTGATACTTTAATAGTATTAAATAGTCCCTTACACACACAACATACCTATTTGCAGCGATGTTATTGTTATTTCCACGCGTGTCAGGCGTTAAGAGTTGTCATAAACATTGGCTGTACCAAAATTGTACAAAGTTTTCGTATTACAAGACAGCGACAACCACAAACGTTGTCTCTTGTCTCCCAACACTAAATATTGTTAACGAGACCTATTACCAACTCTTTGGAGACAGTTTAATAAGTTTTGCGAGTTAGGTACTTAAGTGATTGGACTTTATTAAAGTTAGCTTAAGTTAGTTTAAGAAGTGGTGTTGAGGAATTGTTATAAGTTACAAAACAAAATACTTAGAATATAGTGCTTTAAATAAATTTAAGACTTATTGGATTTTTATAACTTATTTTTATTATTCGCATGGAATTTACATATACATAAGAACACATGGGCTACTCTATCGCTTTGCGTGTGTCGGCAGAGATTGGACTGTTTTCCATCATAACTATGTTTTATTGACAAAACATAGTTATGTTTTACTGTCGGATGAATAGAAAAAGACTTAAATGCGGTTGTTAATCAATGTGTCTCTATTAACATCCTTGAAGCCCTAACCAACCATTTGCTAGTAACACTGCTACTCAATGGGTGAGGTTAGAGGGTAAGCAGAGGTATATTGACATCCACATTTCATCAATTTACGGTCACGTAGTAAGAAGCTGTTGCTGTTTTACTGTTGGATCGAGAAGAGGTAGATAAATAAGGTGAAATGAACTATATCTACTAGGCGGTCATAAAATATGAGGCGATAGAAAACAGGTTGATAATGAAATGTTGAACAGAACAGCGAGTCATCAATCAGTCTATCAGATTACTCGCAGCGTTAGCGCACACAATGTACACAATCTCTCGCTAATGCTTCGGTAAAGAACAAAAAATTACATCTTTGTATCTATACGTATGTTTGCACAGACATGATAAGCTTTATCCTGCTAATATATTAAATGTGAAGGTTCGTGAACATGATTTTGTTATTGGGTATATTATGGGCAATGACAGCCTCTGTGGCATAGCGATAGTGAACGCGCTACGCAGGAGAGGCGGGTTCGATCACCGCTCAATGCAAGTTTTTGTATGCATGAATATGGGTATTTGTATACCGGTCCCGGTTGTCATACGAACTTCTATGGCAGTCGTTACGGATATTTAGAGCCCTAAAAAGTCCAACAACTGCAATATTCCGATATCGCCTTTAGGTTGTGGAGGTCAGATGGCAGTCGCTTCACGGAAAATACCGAAGTTTAGCCAAATCCGCAGTTTGACTAGTAATGCGGACCCACCAAGTTAGGATGGGGATTAAAATTATTTTCGGGCGGAGCTAGGGGCAACCCCGGCAACAGCTAATATGATCCAAAATAAAGAACATGTACCTATCTATATTTATTTAATTATATTTAACGTCCAATTATCTACCAACACATGAACCATGTTTTCCTAGTACAAGTTGTGTCGAATTTGGCGATATAAAAGGAACGAATAATTTAAATTGCTGGTACATTTTAGTATGTAGTGCACATAGCATTGTAAGCGCCCTGATGCGCGTATTCAAATATTCTGCTCCCGGCTATATCGACTACTTAAAATTTGGAGCTGAGAACAAATTTATATTTCATTGATCGGTAATTTAAAACTTTTTTATCTAATGGTGCTGATAAACTTAAGCATTCACATGTAATGAGCATTCTTGCGAATGTTACATTACAGAAACTTAAACGAGAGCGTTTTAGCGAGTATTCACCGAGCGTTCTGGCGAGTGTTATGGCGAGCGTTCTGGCGAACCCCCAACTCCGAAAAGAAAGCCAGCATAATAGTTGTGTTACAGAGAAGTTACTTGTCATAATTTTTCATAACACAACTGGTTGTGTCACAGGTCCATCATTATAGCAATATAAAAATGATGACATGACTAGTTGTGCAATCAAGTTGGACTATAGTCAAATTCAAAGTCAAAAATCATTTATTCTGTATAGACCATTAAAACGGTACTTACAAAACGTCAAGTTTAAAAAAAAAATCTAGACTAGTTTAGCAAATGGACATCGACTAGACACTAGAGCATTCGCTAAGAAAGATCATAAAAAAGTTCGTAACCAATCTTTAGCTTTATGCTTGGCTCGGTTTATTGTTCAGTTCGACAAATTTAAAAGCGGACAATGCTGGATGTTGTATACAAGTGAATGCTTATTCTATCAGTACCTAATATTTACGTTTCGAATGCGTATATGTATTAGATGTTGTCAATCTCAAAATATGGCGGTGCATATGTGCATATGCAGTATGCTTTTTGACGCCTATTTAAAGAACCCGAGAGTTTATGAGGACGGCTTCATGCATTGCAGTTCCTTACCCTGCGATAGCACGAAACGTATGTAGAACACGACAAAGAAATTCTGTACGTATTTCATGTCTCAAACTAAAGAATATAATACTAACATGTTTGATAAAGTGCCAGGTTCAAATGTTTCATGATCGCTTTATCAACTTTGTATGAGAATTACACCAATGAAATATATCATTACGACGTTTGCGCCGGCACTGTGTTCACTTAATCTAAATTTATGACTATTTCGAGTATTTCGACTAACGTTCGGCTGACTGAACGATGGGGACGAACTTTTTGTTTATTACTTTACAGTTTTCCAGAGATTTTATATTGAACAAGATTTATAGTTAACAAACTTGACTTATTTGATGCACTTGTTTTTGATGTTAATTCGGAATATTGGCAGGGAAATTATATTTGTAATAAAATAGTAGAATCATTTTTTTACGAATAAAGGGTAGGACACGACGGTATTTCTCAATTGAGCAGTCTAACTAAGGAAGTACCTCCGCCCTACCACGCCGTGATTGCGGCGGTAAGACCCATTATGGGGGAGTGGCTAGAGAGGCCACACGGTGGCCTCTCGTACCGTCAGACGCAGGTCATTACCGGACACGGTAACTTCGGGCGGTACCTGCATCTGATGAGCATAGAGCCAACGCCCGAGTGCCATCACTGCGACGCGAGCGTGGACTCGGGGCTGCACACGCTCACCGAGTGTCCGGCGTTTGAAGCGCCGAGGCGGGAGCTTGTGACGGCCCTGGGGGTGAGAGTGCTCACGCTCTCCGCCCTGCTCGCGGCGATGGTCCGCTGCGCGGATGCGTGGGCGGCCAGCGCCTCCTTCTGCGAGCAGGTCATGCTCGTGAAGGAGACAGCAGAGCGGGCGCGGCGCAGCGAGCGAGAAAGACTCGCGGACATCGCTGGCCGCGTTCGAAGGCGGCTCGGGCGTCGGAGGGCGCAAACCGACCTCCGCCCCCCATGAGCGCGGGCCTGAGGGTGACGGGTGGAGCCACTCGTCACCCTAGCAGAAGCAGGCCACGGCGGCGGCGCGCATCGTAGGGCGATGTGCGCCCCCCCCATACCGGGGGCGAGTCGGGGACCGCGTGGTCCCCCCTCCCGAGGAGGGCCAGACCGAGAGGAATGGCCCTGGGTCAGCCGGGGTGCGAGGGATATGTCAAAAGACAACCTCACCTCCGGCCTAGCACATCGACCCACAGACGGCGTGCGGTTTAGTCGGTTCGAGTCCGACATAACCTACCCCTCCGGCTCCGGAGGGGTGGGTATCCGTGGGGATTTCCCGCACGTAAAAAAAAAAAAAAACCTCCGCCCTACAGAATACCGCGGCCATAATAACCTCGTGTTGTGTTCCCGGCGGTGAGTAGAGTAGCCAGAGCTCACTGGAGAGTTTTTGTGCTGTCAGTGGGAAGACCAAAGGCTTCTCCTGTTTTGTCTTGTACACTGACAATCGGCAGCATGAGTGTGACTCCCCTGGTGTCAAAAAATATTAGAGTTTTGTGCAGAACTCTTAAACGTTTTTAAAGAGTAAGACTAGCACAAGTTACGCTTTATAACATAAATAATATGCAGCATAGAAAATTCACTAAATTACCGAGGCACCTACCTATCTCCTTAATATATTGGCCGACCTTAACTTAGCTCACAATATTTCCCCAGTGCCCGATTTATTTCGTGTTCCTAAAGTATAGAAAGTTTATTTCTGTATATGCTGGTCAGCTTGAATTTAGACAATAATATTATGAATTTTGAAGATACAAGATGTACAGGGCCCTACCAGAGATAAGCTCTTGGTGCTCAAGCCAACCTTAACAGACGGGGTTTTATGGCAGGTATTAGTTTCGGGGTTGGGAGGTCCGCGTAAGTCATTTAAAATTTAAATTCAAAAGCCAACTTTCCAATAAAACAGTAAGTACTAGAACTCTAGCCTCCGAAGTGCAGATTTTGGACGCAACTGAGAAACCGCAGTGGACACAATAGTGATGATGAATTTTGAAGATTAAAATGAAACGCCTAACATAGAACTAACGCCAACAATAGAACTCCTTGCCAGCTCACGTGTTTTCCTTCTTCTTACAGTCCCAGATCCTTAAGCGGGGCGTGAAAAGGCATCTGATGAAGCCGTTAAATTATGAGCCACCATTGTTAACATGGTACGTGTATGTAATAGTGCCCCTCTTTCCCGAGACTTTGCCTTTAGCTTGCCATCAGGCGAGGTGAAGTCAAATTGACGTGTCCTATATATAAAAAAGGAACTTTAAAAAAATCATAATAATCCCAAGAATTACGAATTTATAATAAAAAAAATTGACACCATTTATTAACCTGGTAATGTAAAACTTTACGATTCTTTAATCTGAAACATATCTTTACATTGTTGTGGGGCTTGGGATTAAACATGTTTTACTCAAACACACACCACTCTGCGGTCTAGTTATGAGAACAGCGCGCAATAAAATTACAAGAATGTATTTTATTAACTTCTTCAAGCTAGTTGCAATTGTGTAGATGTCACAGCAAACTAGTTTAATCAGGCGTTTAATCACCTATCACTAATTTTCTTATAGCACGAATGGCTTAAATATTAAGCCAGTCAGTTTATTAAATGTGCGGCTAGTTGAACGGCACTGTTTAGTAAAGAACGGCTGCTTAGGTTCATTGGTTGCGACATAGACATAATATTGAAGAACTTATTGAAAACGTCAGTAATTCATTGGCAATTTCATTTCACTACGCAAAAAATAATATCTTCCTAATTCAATTTTCATTGCTCGGCTTGACCAAGTGGGTAACAAATGTCATGTCCCAGTAGGATGCGTAGACCTCAGAAACGCTGGCTATGGGTCGTTGAAGATGACATCGTCTCACTATCATAGGTACCTAAGAACTTGCAAAAAGAGCTTCCGATGCGACCATGACTAATGCACAGGTGATTATGGTTATACCTAATTTGAATTTTCACACATTGAAAACCACAATAGGCTGATTTATATTGAATTCCATTTAATATATTCGCATAACGATAATAATAGTGGCACAGTGGTCTCATAATCTCAAGTTGTAAGTAAAACATAGTACTAATTTGCTCCAAGTACCAGGACAGCAATAATTCAAGGAGCATTTAACTCCGTACTATTGTTTGTAGCGGTCGGTGGCGGATGCAAATATACGTTACTTTGCTGCAGCTTGCAGCGCTTGCAATTTGCCGTTTCGCTCTTAAGTTTTATTGCTTAAAATATCTGGTGTCTGATATATTAGCCTGGTGTTTTAAAGTAAAAAGTAAACAGCAAGTTATGATTTTCTATACCAATATTATAAAGAGGTAACGTTTGTTGAGTTTGTATCGTTGTAAGGGGCAATCTCTGGATCTACTAAACCGATTTTCAAAATTATTTCATTATAGAAAGCCACGTTATTGTAGAGTGTCATAGGCTATAATAATTTCCAAGATTAAGTACGCATCTTAACTTAAACTTGAATAATGTAATTCAAGTAAAAAATTGCTTTCATCGCGTGCACTGCGAATACTGTTGAGGGGTCCTACCCTCAACAAACAAAACAATGTACTACAATATTAAAGAACGTATCAAAATCTGTAAAAAAGTCTACAATAGCTTATGCCTATCTCCTACGGACATCTCACAATAGCTGCTTTTACTTTTAAAATTGTGGATTAAAAATAATTAATTTTTATGAAGCTTATTTAGCCCATAATTATGGTAATAATCTGTATTTATAAATATGTTTGTTAGTACGGAAATTTAATGTAGAATATTTGTGCTCTGCTAGTAGAACAATATTAGAGTTTATTTTATAAATAGTCTTTCTAGTGATTACTTTGGAAAAAAATGTTCTTTTTTGCTTTTCCATTGCACCTCGTTACCAGAAATTTCTTATTTTTTTATTTCTATTATGTTATAATCTTTAACTCTAGATTATAGGTCTTTTCTTCGGCTATAAGACTGCGGAGGATCGCGGTTTGATGTCATTCCAACACGATTCTACGGCTGATGTTCTTGTGAGAACTTTAGATGTGTGCAGGTAGCTCAAATATTATGGCAACAACAAATATACGATCAAAGGCTTTTCTTAATATGTATTAAAAATATAAATACGTACTTAAATAAATATTACAATAATACTGCACGATAGCACGAGAATAAGTTCATTAAAAAGAATAACAACGCACAAAAAGTATCTCCCCGATCGAATATTTCCCTATTCTCGCGTATATTACCGATGAAACTTCGTGTCTCTATTACGCATCATATTTCTACGTAACCGGATAGAGGAGTCGTTACAAGGATGCCATATTTGCCTAGTCATCTGATTAAGTTGCTAAATCGAGCGTAAAGATTGATGGATGTCGACATCGTTAATTATAGCAGCGTGGATCGTCTTGTTGCCAAAAGTAAAAAATGGAGCAAAGGATTAGTTCGCTATTTTTTTAAGGCTAAAAAAGATTTAGGCAGCATAATGTGTAGCTTGTGGTGAGAATGGAGGATAAGGATAGATGGAGCCATCTGCCACAGGCTGATACCCTAGTAGAAGCAAGCTGGGTACATCGTAGCTACCATACTCGAGGGGGCCATCAGATGGCTCTGGGTCAGCCGAAGTACGAGAGTAATACAATATTGGGCTACTTTACATTCCGGAATTTGAGACTCAAATCGGTACGTGATAGGTAGTCAATACAAAAATAAAAACCCGATTGATGCTGAAAAGATCGGAACAAGCCTTATAGCAGGTGGTACCCATTAATTTTCAACTGGTTTGTGATTTGAAAATGGTTATTCGTAATGGGTAATCGTTAATGGGTAACCCCACTTGATAAATTTGAGTGAAAAAAAATTGACCAAATACATTTTGGCGCCAAAAAACCAACATAAAGCTTTTGTTCAAATTTTATGTGTTTAAGAACACTTAAGCAATAAATATCTTCCAGTTAAGATATGAATCATTGAAATCCGTACGGTGGTTCAGAAGATATGAGATAGGTAATAAAGTATATTACAAACATACATACATACATACATACAAGATTTGCATGAAAAACATAACCCTTCTTGGCATACGGGTGAAAATACATCCAACCGGGTTGAATGGCTTCCTTTTTAGCAGCAAAAGCCGGGTTGCTGGTCAGTAGTATTTAGCAGTAGTATTTCTGAAGCATTTTTACAACTTCATTTTGTATTTTGAACGCGTTTTAAACCTTTACCAGTTTATCTGTCCATAACCCCTGAATAATAGAAAAATTCTTTTCACTTTTTGAAAAGAAAAAAATATTAGGCTACAAAAACGTCACGAATGTTTCTTTAAAGCTATCATTTCTTGTGTTTTGAAAGCATAGAACCTTATTATGAAGATGTCCAAGCCAGTAGTTAAATAAATATGTAACTTGATAGCGTCCTTTGTGGAGACTTGAGACCAACGCTTCACGTGTCTCATTAGACAAAGTTACGAGTGTTAAAAATGTTTAGTCTGGATCTTTTTCTCATCTAACGTCTATTACAGAATGAGGCTTGCATCGAAATATCCATTTATTGTCTTCATTTTCGAGATTTCTTTGAATGTTGGGTCCTAATATTGTTATTAAGGGTTCTATCTATAAAATATATTAAATTTCAAATACATAATACTACTTACAGCTGTTGCTTTGGCTTCAACGCAGAGCAATTACCTGTGGCCATTCTATATTTTTCTTCTAAACAAGGGTAATTTAAGTAATTAAAAAAAAATAGGCACTAAAAATAATAAGCCCTTCAAGTGTACTCTGAAAATAACCTCTACGGTTGCATACATACATATACTATCACGCCCGCAAATCTCCGAAGGGGTAGTCACAGGTGTATTGACACCCACATTTTCCGTCCCACGTAATACGAGGCGAGTCTATCGGTGCCAAGCGAACACTTGGTTACAGCATTATTACACTCCACTGGGAACCAATACGGCTCCATAGTTGATTGTAACCTATTATTATCATGTTTGAGACGTCTATACGCCTAAACATCGTCTTTAGGTATAAAATGTTGTGTTCTCGGCGGTGAGTAAGGGGAGAAAAACTCGCCAGACCTCGCTGGATAGTTTTTGTGTTGTCAGTTGGAAAACCAAAGAAGACCAAAGAAAAACACTCCTGCTTTGTCTTCTACGTTGACAGCACAGAAAGTATCTGTGTTAACAGGGTCGGCAGCTCGAGTGTGACTCCCCTGGTGTTGAACACGCCCATAGGCCACGGTAACCACTTTCCATCAGGCGTGTGCTTGCCTGCCACCTCAGTAGTATAAAAAGAAAGAATATAAAAAACATCTGAAGTCCAAATAACGAGTACAAAAACAAAGAATTATTCAATTTGGCGCAGTCGTTAGTAAGCTATGTATATTTCGGCGATTCATTTCTGTACAAGATGAAAATTCTATATCCAAGTAAAAGCGTTGTATAAAACCTATATAAAACCAACCTACTTCAATCAATCAATTAGTCTCTTGCATTCCACTGCTGGATATAGGCCTATTTACATATTATTAATAGGCATATGCATGTATAAAAATCTGAATATTCAATATTCACCAGCTATTATCAATTCACACCTCCAAACCACAGTATTTACGCAAACATACATTGAATAAACCTAACAAAGCTTAAATGTAAAAGAGAAAAAAGTGTATATTCCAGTACAATAGTCGTCAGGAATCGACACGCGACGGTGTTGGCGGCAGAGACTGGACATCTGAACGGATGCCAAGTTCCTTTAGCACTTTCTTAAGCGATAGCTATAAAAGGTTCTTTTTTCTTTTCTTTTCATATTAGCTTTAAAATATATTTTGATTTTTCATTCTTATAAACCAATTTTATTAGTTGATAGTTTTGATTTCACCTCGCCTGATGGTAAGCTGAAGGCGAAGTCTCAGGAAAGAGGGTCACCATTATATACACGTACCAGGTTAACATTGGTGGCACTCAGCTTGACGGCCCCATCCGATGCTCTTTCACGCCCCGCTTAAAGGACCCGGGACTGTAGGAAGAAGGAAACACGTGAGCTGGCAAGGAGTTCCAGGTCTTAATGGTGTGACAAAGAAAGGAGTCACCACACTGCTTGGTTCTTGAAGGAATATTCTGTACGGTATACGGGTGACATCTAAGCTCTGCTCGTGTTGTCCTGTCTTATTATTTTATCGGGTTCGGTTTTTTACCTTTGTCAGCACTCCCGGAGTGGTATTGTGTTTCTATTTTATTTACCATATTATTCACATATGCTTTGAGGGTCGGTCTTCCAAAACATGCAATTCTCGTGTCACAGTGTTGGTTTCGAACTCCTCCAAAACGGCTTGACCTATTCTTATGAAATTGTTTATCATATTGGTAGGTCCTAAAAAAGAGAATCGGCTGTAAACTATTTTTGTCCAGGTAATAAAATTGTTTCCTGTAGGTCACAGGAACGGTATAAGTATTATACGAGGGCAAAGCCGCGGGTGTCAGAAGTAAAATATAATTATTATTTTAGCATTTCAACACAGATTTTAGTTGCTCAGAACTTTTCCCACAAAAGTTAAAATACCAGGCTCTCATAAATTTCCAGTAAGTGTTAGCTGCATTTCAGCACTCGATTTGAATTTCCTCCTTCCGTTCGGCCTTTGTTATTTTTTGTAACAAAACGTTTCCTCTTCTTCTCATTACGGTACTCAGATAACAGAAATCGGATATGTAAGTTCTCCGAAATATACGAAAGTTTTTAGAATCGTATAAAGTTGGAAATTCATTACAGGGTATCGTTTACTCTTTTCTTATTCTTTGGTACACGGCGGGAAGAATAATTGTGTTTTATTAAGTGAAAAACTCATTAAATAGTTCTTAAATTAACGTCCTTGCTTTTTTTCTGGCAAACACCTTTTAGTTTATGTATCACTTACCGTTGCTATCTTTGTAATAAGTAGGGGGTTTCCCAAGCCAATTTCACCTGCTAATCGGTACATACATGCTAGACCAAAGAGTTAACTTTGGTGTAGGCTTACCTTTCAGGGGTTGGCAGGTCAGACGGCAGTCGCATTCGGAAAACCGACATTACTGATCATAAACCGCTATTTCTGCGGTTCCGAAATAAAAATTTTAGACGCAACTGAGAAATTGCTAGCAGGATAATGAGATTGAAGTACTTATGTATAGTTATTGCTCTCAGCTCCCCCCGTATGAAATTATTTTTTATATTATTTATTTATAGTTGGTTATAATCTTACACAGAGGATAAGCATTGCCATTCAACGTGGCAATGCTGCCAACCTTCGGGAACGTTACCAGTCGGTAATGATGCGGAGGAATTTCACGACGCCTTATGTATGTAAATATTAATTTATTTCAGATTATTTTAATAATAATGTCAAGTGTAAAATTTCATTTAGTACTTATCTTAATTCATTAAATAAAATTTGACAGGACTAAGAAAATTGATTGATAGTGTGATTGTTGTTAAATAAAAAAAACCCTACAATCGGATTTTACATTTTCTTTTGTAACATACCAAATTAAATGTACTCACTAACGCGAGTATTAGTAATTGTTCAACTTTCTTAGTCGAATTCAATTTGCGTCTATCATGAAAGACTTAATTCGTTAGACATTAACTTTTTCTACGAGTATTTAGATATATTCTTGGAAAATAAAGTCTAGACGACTTGTATACTTGGCTTTGTGTACATAACTTATTATAATGGAGCTGTACATTTGTACATAATATATGTTGTCAATTCTAGAAAATATTTAGCTACTACTATTATTTTAATAAACAAAGATGTTATTTTAGAGCCTGGGCTTTACTTTTCTACTCCTAAGTTTCATAGTTTGAATAATTTTGGCTTTTGTAGGACCTACTGCTATCTGACCCCTCAAAACGAGGAAAAAGTATGTGATTTGGACAAAAAATCCTTTGTAAAGTTATACCAAATTTAGTAGTATTGGCAACCTAAGCATGCCCAGGCAATAAGATTCTATAGGCAATAAATAAGTATACCCTCCTTGATAGTAAATAATGCTGTATAGAATGATTATCTTTTCGTATTTCTTATATAAATTTTTACACACGCTAATCAGTACATAACTTGATCAGTACTGTAATCTTTCTTCATTTATTGCTACCAGGAAAACAGCAGTATCGAAGCACTAAACACTAAAGCTACCCAAATCAATAGTACCAACACAAGCCATAAATCGTTAATGGAGCGCTTGTTTACGTGAAAGAAATACGATCGAATAAATAGGACGAAGTATAAACCAATTAGTGTTGTAAAAAAAAGTAAATTTCACGGAGGAATGCTCGTGAAAGGATCTTTTAAACCTTTTGGCAGTATAATTTATATTAGTATGCTAGGACACGACGCCCGTGTTGCCAATAAGTGGCAGGTATCGATTTATGGGCTTCGTAATTGAAGGTATACTTATGTTTAAATTGTATTAAACGTATTTTTACACGTTTTATATTAACTGGGACTTCCTTTTTATGTCTTTTAATAAGGCAGAGGGGAGTAGGGAACCTTTTAACAATCGCATTAAAAGTTATTAAGTCATGATAGCCTGGTAGTTGTTGCCATGTTAACTGCTAGCGAAATGTAGGCATATAAAAAGTTGCTAACTTTGAATACGTTAGGCTACTAACATAATATCCTTAGGTATTCTAAGTTAGCGAGTAAGACAAAAATAATTAACAAGGAGTCAAAAAATGTTACACTACTTTTGTCCTCTGTGAATTAAAATAGTAGATTATGGTACAATACAAGTGTATAAAGTCCACCAAACAAAACTCCAGAGTCTTGCAGACGTAGCCTTGTCTTGGGCGAGTCTTGCTAGGGTCAGTCTTGGTCTTGGTCAAAAATAGGTGGTATTGGTCTTGCAGTTGGTCTTGCAAGACCAAAACCAAGACTCGGACTCAAGACTCTTGTTCTTGCAGTCCGATTTTGGGCAAGACTAATTATAATACTGAAATAGATATTTACCCTTGCAGTTTCAGATAGTAAACATTCCATAACGTTAAGGACTTCACATCAGTCATATATCGGACGTTGTACAGTATATGTGTATATATCGGGCGGTGTACTAGGTACATAAATCGTTTTCTTCATAACTAGTACATACTTGTGGAATAACTATAATTTCACCAGTAAAACGAATTGTCAAACTTACACCTGTACTGGCGGACTTTCGGTAATAATAAAAAACTGGCCATTTACTTAAATTTTAAACAGAGAGGAAACAAAAGTTTGAGTAAAAGTTTTGTTTATTATACACGTACAAAAAGAAATTTAAATACGAAATTGCATGAAATGAACAAGCAATAGGTAGGTATATTAATTTATTTGTTCTATTGAACACGATCTTTTAGTATCTATTTTTTTTTAAGGATAATGCAACTCAACCTCTAAAATTAAAGAAAATATATAATCCTACTCGTGATTTCTTGTGAACTCGTGAACAATCAAAAAACCACAGTTTTATAATAGATATCATTATGTGCCTAATTTCGGTGAAATAAGACGTTATGAGCAAGTGAAATGAAAAATTTCTACATAAACTAGCTTTTGCCCGTTGTTCCAGCCGCGTGGATCTCGGTTATTGCAAATAAATATAGCTTTCTTTTCTCAAGGTCTCATCTGTCTTTATACCAAATTTCTACAAGATTGGTTTAGTGGTTTAGGCGTGTAAGAGTAACAGACAGACAAACATACAGACGAGTTACTTTCTTAATAATGTAAGTAAGGATATGGAATATTTATTTATTTCATTAATTTTAGTGTAAAGATTGTTTGTAATTTTTTAGTGTTTGTTGAAAACAAGACAAAGATGGCATTAAAATTAAATTTTAAAAAAGCAAGATGAGTCGGCCACCATGATTTTTTTATAGTTCAAAGGCAATATAAAAATAGCACCAAAAGAATAAAAAAGGCTGAGTGAACTGAGTGCTGGCAGACAACAAAACCCTATAAAGTGAAGCAATAATTTACAAAACATAATTGGATGGCTCTGTGTATCGATATAAACCTCTTTGATTACACAACCTCCTTGGGTTGCTGTTTCCCTAGTAGCTGTTGTTCATAAAACCGCGATATTATTGTATTCCATATTGTGCTTGCGATGCGTGAAATTTTCCGATATGATATGAGAGGCCTTGAATGCCGTGGTGTGTTTAGATTGGTTTAGATGCACTTTAATTACTTTAGATGTGCTATTTAGACCCCATTTTAGTAGTCCATTTTTGCTCTGTAGTATTTCGATTAACTTCAATATACTCGTACAAATAGCTGCTATTGGTGGTACGGTAATTTGGTTTTGATAAATGCGATTAATTGACCACTAACAATGTGCAGTCGGATAGACACCGGACAGTATGCTCTGTGAGTGTGGTATGTATCTGTACATAGCGAAAACAAAATATCAAAATATGCGAGTAGATGAAGAACCTACAACCTCACGGACTCGAAGAAGGTCATGCACTGCTGAACCAGTCAGCCTGTGACCACGGTCGGTGGTCGAAATGTCAGGCAATCAAAGGTATGTAAGTATCTATACCATGATCGCGTTAATGCCCGTTATCTTTATTATATATCATAAGGTAATGTTAGTTGGCAAGGTAAGCCAAAAGCTTTTAGGTGAGGCTCCGAGTGGGCAAAGTAACTCCCAAGTTCCCTCTTGTGACAAACTTTCTAGAATGGTGTCACACAGAGAACTATATCATATTTTTATGTGCCAGTTTCTAAATATTGAAAGGCTGTAGGATACTTGGCTGTGGTGACTACATGTTAACTACATATATTTATTGAAAATAGCGTTATTTTTATTCCCCGTGGAAACCTTTGTATACTTTCTTGTTGAAGATATGATAAGTTATGATGGAATCGGACGGATTTAACCCACATGAAATTGTGAACTTCAGAGTACTAATCATGCTGTGATATACTGGAGAGAAAGTACTCTAAATACTAAGGATAGCGAATTTCATTCTAAGAAAACATTCCCCTATTTTTGAAACGAAACAAAACTGCTTTCTATAATTTTCGAAATAAATTTCGCTTGACACAACCGGTAATCGAACTGATTAAAATCCGACAAAATTACATCTTGTATTTTGATGGCATCAATCGATTGAGGCAATCGTAAGGATCAAATCTCTCTAACAGTGTTTGTACGAGAAAGGATGAGGGTGAAAGGAAGTTTGAAGGAGAAAGGACGGTGCTGTCTCCCTGGTGTAGCGGTATAACGTTCGAAAAATATTTGTATACATGAATCATATTCATGCATACAAATATTTACATTTTATACAAATGGGAAACCCAAAAATATTCATATATTTCTGGGTTTCCTATGTATAATATGTATGACTGTACTTTTACTTTAAGTTTGGAACTGACGTCTAAGCAACATACTACGCTAGGTAAAAACTTAAAGTAAACGCGTTGTGTTTACTTCACTTATTTAATTTGAATAAAACTTTTAATTAAAGCGGGATCCGGGACCTCTTTCAGTTAGGTTTTGGAAACACTAGAAAACTCTTTGCTGAATTATTGTTCGAGAGAGTTTCCGTTAGATGCTGCTTTCCAGAATAAATCCAGTTAGCTCAATTTCATCTGAGTATTCATCCTAAAATGTTCACATATTCTATCTTAATGTTATTTTTATTAAATTTAAATTTAATAGGAACAGACTCAAATAATATGAAAGGTGAAATTAGTGTCAAAATAAACCAGACTTAGTACCAGGCTGGCAGAAGTGAGCAAATGCATAAACAAATCAAATTGTACCGGAGTTATAGAAGCGGAGTACTATCGCAAACGAAAAGCCCGAGGCGAAGTGACTGCTTAAGTGCTAGTTAACTTTCTCGTTAGTTGGTTAGTTAGTAGATAATTGTGCACGTTCTGGACCGGGTTCGAGTTCAACTTGTGATTGAGTGTTCTCGCGAATGTGGACCGGGCGGCCGAAGGGTTGAGAGGTAGCGGGGTTAGTGTTATACTTGTATACGTTTTAATTGAGACAAGTGAATATCTTCGATAACGTTTTATTTACAACGGTATGGTGTGGTTTCCGTCGAAGCAGACTACAATTCCCACGACATCTTTGTTTCTTGGCAGTATTTTACCGTCTCTAATATGGTTCTGATGAGCTCTTCCAATTAGTCCCACCCTCTCCTTTCCTACACAGGACAACACGTGCAGAGCCAGATGTCACCCGCATATGGTGCAGAATATTCCTTCAATAAACAAGCGGTTCGGTGACTCTTTTCTTTCTCACACTATTAAGACCTGGAACCGGGTTCTTTGAGCGGGCCGTGAAAAAGCAACTGATGAGGCCGTCCAGCTGAGAGCCATCATTATTAACATGGTACATGTATGTAATGGTGACCCTCTTTCCGCCTCTTTGTGAAGTAAAAATGACGTTTACTATATAAAAAAAAAAATTTGGTTGCCTGTAAAGTCGGTATACGGGCGAAAGTTTTACGTGACAACGACTTTGAGTGGTAAAATAATTTTAATGTGAATATTCATTCGTATAGTAGGAAGAAGGATGAAATAATAGTAACAATTTAAAAATGTCTGTCTCTCTCGCTCTTAGGCGGGCTAACCATGCCCGAGTGGAAGGGACGCGTGCCTCTCACTCGCTCTCATTGTGAGCGCATAACGTGAGCGGAGCGTAACGCAGTTTCTTGAAGTGTCACCCGGCAAACCAATTTATAAGACGTTGTCACGTCAAAAAACATTTCATCTCGTACGGGTTGAGTTGGAGGCATCATCATTAAGCTTGTACATTAGAGCCTGGCATCGTTTTCCTCATTAACTCATTATTGTATCTAGGCTTTTACCGCAACGACTACCGGCTGACCCTCCTAACCCCGAGAGGAAAACCTGCTGCGCCTTGCCCAGGGGATAGGGCTCTTCACCATTCGATAAATATAATTTTCGCTTTCATATTTCTTTTTTAACTTACCAGGTTAACAGCCTCAATTAAACCTAGAGGATCTTCTCGATATATGTATTTGTAGTATATCTGCACTTATCTGCGCAATATGTATTTTTTCTCCAATAAGTAATAACACCATAACTAAACTTACATAACAGATAATACTTCTTTCCATCGAATTACAAAAAGAGTCCAACGAAATCGTGTCGATATTATATCCGCTCGCCGCCATTGCCAGCGGCACGTATATTGGCCGATGCCGATGGCAAACGTACCGTGCTCAAAACTATCGCTGTTCGCGTCAAACCAAGTGCACTAGTCGCAGCTGATATTTCTTTTAGTTTCTGCCGCCCTGGTATCGAATAGCACATGTTATTGTTGCACATTAGTTGTGAGAACTTGGTTCTTAGAGCTAGAATTTTACGTAGTCCGTGGCTAGGATACAATAATTTTAAGAGTGTAGCTATTAGAATCTACAAACTTCGGTAGTTTAGTGGTTAAATAGATGATCTTCTCATTGAGAGTTTGCGGGTTCGAAATTTCGAATGCTGAGAAGAACTCATAGAATTCAGTTTTTATTACATGTTTTTTTTTTATGGAACTAGATTTCTTCAAAAGTCTTATCGGCAAAAAGAGTCTATTGGATTAGAGTAGGTAGTTTAAAAATACTATGAATTGAGCCTTTTTCAAATAAATGAGGTAGTTATCAAAATATTAAAAATCTTAAATAATTTGAGCAACCTTGACCACTTGCTATCAAATTATGATTCATATCTTTACTTTACTTTACTATGCACACAAAAACATTAACCTTCCGGTAGTCAGGTTAAAAAATAAATTATTATAAAATTTAAAAACCCGACTGCTGTTTAAAAGATCGAAACAAGTTTGAAAGCAAGCGGTACCCAATTGCTTATCATAAAGTAAAAGAAAATTAATGGCTACCAAATTTGTTTGGATCTTTTAAACAGCTGTCGGGTATTCTCATTTTTTAATAATTTATTTTAATTTAAATTTTTGATAAATGAAATATCACCTTCATCAAATTTAAATATCAACTTCTGTCAGCCTTTATTGTGACACCCTACTCGATAAGCTTGGGTAATTTTTTTTTGTCATACATTTCAGCACCTATCCACTGTGTACTTTGTACTGACATTTTATGTACCCTTAGACGCTAGGGAGATGAATGCATTTCATTTGAGACTCCACTTCAGGATCCATCCAGCCGTTAGGCCTTGTAGAGGAGAACAAAGAAAACTACATAGACATTATACAAGACGCGCGAACAACATTACCCTCACTAGCGCAGTCGGGTAAAAAGAAGTCAACCTTGAAAAAAAGCATATTATATTCTTCTTTGTACCAGGCATTCATAAAAGTAGAGGTGTGACTGCTCCCTAACGTTTTAATATAGCGGTGCTAAACTATGATATCGAGGCCGTCTATACGTACAATGAATTCATTTTTTTCATATAGTCATGTATTTTTCCTCTTCAGCGATTTGAGGGGCGCATTCGTTCCATGAAAGAAATATTGTATTTTTTTCTCTGTGCCCGCTCTGTCATAAAGGGGATAAAGATGGCGTTTCGTCGCGGGTTTTATTTTGTTTGAGAATTTCATATGATACGTTTTATGGAGGGCGCGATAGTAGGTACTGTTTAGAGAAAAAAAACTCAGTTTTACCGTGAGGCTTGAACCTCTGCCCTGATGGTTAGTTTATGTATTTCTTTACTTTTCCATACATACACCTTTCATATACCTTTACATGATATTTATACATTTATAAATACACAACAAAATATCAAATTACCAGAAAATATTTGACAATACAACACAATTATGATTTCGTGTTTTTAGAAGTGTTTTTATTTCATTTGGTTTTCGTTGTATAACTGCAAACGTAATGATGTGTGTACTATGTGACATCGTAGCTCCTGAACTAATAGTTCAATTTTGATTAAATTTCGCCTGTTTGGAAGCTGATGTAATGCACATTTGTTAAAGTGTTTTAACAGATATATTATAATAGTGACGTCATACTTTCATCCGTTTATGGATTTTTTTTAAAGTATATTAGCAACCGAAATTATCGAAATTACTAATATTCCCTCTAACCCCTCCAACTAAGCTAAATTGCTTGTGCTAGGAGTGGGTTCACGTCGGTAGTGTAATGGCCAGGATTCGAACCCGGGACCTCTCGATTGTAAGGCCGACTCCTTAACCACTAAGCTACCGACGCAGCGACGCTTCGAACATAGTTGATAAAATGCGATGTTAGTGTATCTCAGCTCATCTCCCTTTACACCAGGCTCGAGTATATAAAAAGAGTTTTATATAATATGGATAGGAAATAAATAGACTAACATTTCTATTAGAAATTCCATTAAGATTACGACAGATCTTTAGATTATTGCGATTTCTTACAAATAAAAATACCTTTCATGATTCCTTCACAGAAGTATTTGAAATAAACTCAGTGGATAGATACATGAGCTCATTCGTTTGAAAGCCAAAAGCTGTCCAGTCAAGCCTTACCTACTTATAACTGCTATGAAGTGATATATTTCTTCTCCATTTAAAGACTTTAATAGGAATCAAATAACATGATTGTTGAAGCGAAAACTTCTTTTATGGTGTGTTGGGCAGTTTTCATAGATAATTTTGGGAGAAAAAAAAATGAAACTCGCGTCATCGTCACCGTTTTTTTTAAATTTTATACGGCCAGTATTAGCTATTGAACAATTGACAAATTCACTGAGTGTTACAATTCACATGTGACAACTCTTTGTAGTTAAATCTTCTATAGCCGCTTTGAGCGCTTTTGTGTTAACTGTAGTATCGGCTTCGCGAGTCTAACGCCACTGGTATTGCGCACGCCCATAGGCCACGATAATCACTTTCCATTAGGTGGACCATGTGGTATAAAAGAAAACTATATAGACGGTTTTCACTTCCATCAGCAGTCCCCAAAAACCCCCAAAAAATGTTTATTTTAACCGTTGGAAGGACCTAAATATTTTAATTCTTTTAATTCTTTTTCACTTCTCATGCTCTTAAAATGTTACTTTAGTTTCTGCATATCGGGGATAAAGTTCCTTATTAATGTCTAGGGACTAAAGTATTTTTTTTAATTTACTTTGAAACCACCTAAACAGCCAATCATGGTGTTTGTGAATGGGAGGATTATCACCTTTTTTGTGATTGTGTATAGAAATAACCTCAAAAAGACATTTGAAAAAATCTAAAAAAAACCCATTTAATTTCGTGAAACACGATTAATGATATTAATTTAATTAATTATTATGTAAGTATTAAGGATTGATTCATTTTATTATGCATTTCCAATTTGAATCTGTTGGCTAAAAGCGTACGTCACTTAACAAAAAAAAAACCGCGGGATATATTTCTTTGCTATTTGAATTTTGAATAGAACACTTTTCTAGATGAACGATTAATACGTAATTTTAAGAAATTTTGTTATTACAAATATTATAATTTTGTATAGAACATCGTTTTTTCCTCGCATTCAAAGTGAAAAGTAGAGTGTTTAATGTGGGACTAAATAACCATAATGACACTCGAACTATTAGCCACTGGTACATCTCGTGTCATTAACAATCTACTATTCTGTTATTGAATCGAATACCTTGTCAGTAACATTTTCAAAAAATCACTTCAATAAATATATTTTTGTATGTAACACTTTCAAATTCAAATTCAAATTCAAATGCTTTATTGTGAAACAGAGGTACAAAGATGGTCTTTTACATAATTTGATCAGCTATGTTCAGCCATATTGGCATACAATATTTTGTGAGAAAATTATTAATTAATTATAAATTATCATACATTAAATTTAAGTTACATTTATATCGTTACATACCAGTCATGTCATATCGTATATTATTTATAGTCATCATATTATTAATATATTATATATATTATTTACAGTCAAGAAATAAGAAAACATTTCTCGAATTGTGAATAGTAAAAATAAATACACACAGTTATCACATTTAAGACGATATCATTTTTTCCAAGCTTATTTCCGTACCCAGAAATCATGTCAGAATCATTTTCTATACGCTCTATACAAATATAAGTTATTGGAACATGGCGGATATGCCATTCAGAACTGTTGAGATATCTGGAACGCTCGCTATAGTCACGTATTGTGAGAGGACTCTGGGGGGCCAAGAGGGAAAGAATGGGGAGATGGTGGAACCGTGGAGTGATGTAACAAGATTTTTATGTTTTTGATAGAGGGTATTAACCTTCTATACTTTTATTATAAAGTGGTCGTGTCTGTACATTGGAGGTATTTTTTACTTGGGTTTTGTTATATTAACAATAGAAATAGTTGAATGAAATTTTGAAGCATTTACTATGCTATTTTGCTATTTTGAAGCATCTACTATATTATAAAAGTGAATGCCCAGCTGGGACTCGAACCCACGATCTTTCCCTTACAGGGGGAATGCTCTGACCCGGTGGCTCAGTGGTCAGAGCATTCCCCCTGTAAGGGAAAGATCGTGGGTTCGAGTCCCACCTAGGCATTCACTTTTTCCTATCTTAATCGAATAGAAATAGTTTGCCACGTCTCCGTGAAGTAGCCTAATTTGCATTTACTACCAAATGCAAATTAGGCTGTGGAGGTCAGATAGCAGTCGCTTCACGGCAAATATCGAAGTTCAGCCAAATCCGCAGTTGGACTGGTACAGCTGACCCCAGACTCCAAGGTGTAAAGCTTCGAATGCGACCGTGATTAACGTTAGCAGGAAGAAGGAGGAGTTTCCCTCGCCCAGTACTCGGTCAGCGTGTGCAGCCCTGAGTCCTCACTCGCATCACAATGATGGCACTTGGACGTTGGCTCCTTCCAGATCAGATAATCCCCAAAGAACCCGTGCTCCGTGAAGCCTTCCTAGTCAGTCCTCCATAATGGGTCTTACCGCCGCTATCACAGCGTGCCCTGCTCTTGATTGAGCAAGTCGTAGTTTCCATTACTCCATCAGGTCTTGGCGGAACTGGAACTTCACCGCATATTTACGATAAAATATACAAAATATTTTTATTGGGACTCTTGTCCGCTTGTTAGCGATTTACGCAGAAACTACTGAACGGGTTTTGATGCGGTTTTTATTATTAGAAAGGTTTTGATCAGACTTAAAAAATCGTATATTTGATTGCAATACCCAAGCGGACGGAATAAATTATTTTTAAAAATGTTAAATAAATATCCGTACGTGACTGACTATGTGACTGACGACGTTCGACCCGACAAGGTGGAGCTATTGATCGGTCAAGATAATATTGACTTGATCATCATTCGACAGTTAATACAGAGACACAAGACTGGACCGATTGTCTCTAAGACAAACTTAGGTTATGTCGTGCATGGGAATGTAGGACTAGGCAGTATACCTGACGACACGACTATTCTACATCTCTGTCACTGTGACGACTTACACGATTTGGTAAAAAGATCTTTTTCTACAGAATCGTTCGGCGTGAAGCAGACAGGCGACTTTCCTCGTTCTCGGGAGGATCAGCTGGCGCTGAGCATCATGGAGCGGACTACCAAACTCTTGCCTGAAGGACGGTGGGAGACTGGCTTGCTGTGGAAGTCAGATGACATTCAACTTCCTGACAGTTACCCACAGGTAAGGAGTCGATTGACAGGTATGCAGAAAAAAATGATAAGGTACCCTGAGTTCGCTGCCAAGTATAGGGAGAAGATTGAGGAGAACCTAGAGAAGGGATACATCTCTAAGATCACTTCGGACGAAGGCGCCACTAAAACGTGGTACTTACCCCACTTTGCGGTCTTCAACCCAAACAAGCCTAATAAGCTTAGGATTGTCCTCGATTGTGCTGCCAAGTCTGATGGTAAGTCTCTGAACGACTTCCTTTTGAGTGGACCAGACCTATTGACATCTCTTCCAAAGGTCTTGCTGGGTTTTCGCATCGGAAAGCTTGCCGTTATTGCTGACATACAAGAGATGTTCCATAGGGTGCTCATCAGAGAGGAAAACAGACACGCTCAACGGCTGTTATGGGACAACGACACATACGTCATGAATGTTATGACTTTCGGTGCTGTGTGCTCTCCATCATCAGCACAATTCGTCAAAAATCTGAACGCTCGTAGGTATGAGACGGCTTACCCTGAAGCATATAAGGCGATCGTAGACCACCACTACGTAGATGACTACATCCACTCTTATTCTAAAGAGGACGAGTTGATTAGAGTAGTGGATGACGTAGTGCGCATACACGCATCAGGTGGCTTCAACTTACGAAACTTTGTTTCAAATTCTAAACGTTTATTGACCCACTTACCGACAGATAAGCTCGCTTCTAGTAGCCTCAAGATCCTCTCTGACTCCAAGGATCGCCAAATAGAAAGAGTGCTAGGAGTGCGTTGGAATCAGGAGACAGATGACTTCGTCTTTCACCTGAATTTTCCGAAAGTGAGTGAGGAGGTCAAGACAGGCGCAAAAAGACCTACTAAGCGGGAGGTGTTAAAATTGACTATGTCCATCTTTGATCCGATGGGCTTCCTGCTCTATGTGACAGTTAAAGGTCGAATTTTGCTGCAATCCGTGTGGAAGTCGAAAGCTGGCTGGGACGATGAAATTGAAGCCAGCCACTTCGAGCAATGGCAAACATGGTTAGCTGAACTGCAGAAAGTCAGCGATTTCCGCCTTCCACGCTGGCTATATAGCGTTTTGTGTGACCAGCAAGAGCTTCCTGAACTGCACGTATTTTGTGACGCCAGTAGCAAATCTTTTGCCAGCGCTGCTTACCTACGAGTAAAGACAACTGATAGTGGGTGGCATGTTTCTCTAATTATGGCGCGAGCTCGAGTTGCTCCGCTTAAAGTAATGAGTATCCCTCGGCTTGAGCTACAGGCTGCCTTGATGGGTGCAAGACTAGCTCATACTCTAAAGCAGAATCTCGACGTGAAGACTGTGGTGTATTGGTCTGACTCTAAGACTGTTCTCAGCTGGTTGAAGTCGGATAGCGGTAGATTTAAGCCTTTTGTTGCCCACCGCGTAAGCGAGATCTCCGAGTTGACCGACGTCTGCAGCTGGAGGTGGGTGCCGTCAGGTTTCAATGCAGCAGACGATGCTACTCGAGAGTCTGTTACCGAAGATAACAAGAGGTGGTTGTATGGGCCTCAGTTTCTTCGACAGTCAGAGCAGTCTTGGCCGTCTGACACCGACATAGCTCTTGACCCGAACAACGAAGAGGTAAGAGTCTGTGTTTTGACTAAAGTGGGCGCAGAGTTACCAGATGACAGTCGGTTTTCAAAGTACTGGAGGCTTGTCCGAAGTACTGCCTGGTTTCGTCGTGCTGTGCATAACTGGACGCACACAGATAGTGCACGACGAGGTGAGCTGACGGCCGACGAAGTAGAACAGAACAGAAAGAACAGAACAGCAGAACTATCATGGATTGGAGAAAGCCAGAAAAGAATGTTCCCTGAAGACATAGAGAACATAAAGAAGTCAGGACACGTGGACAAAGACAGTTCACTCTGCCAACTGACGCCTTTTCTGGACGGACATGGCATTCTCCGTGTTCGTGGGAGGATCTGCGGAGCAGATATTGACAATGACGCAAGACACCCTATGATCCTCCACCCAAAAGACAGGTACGTAAAACTTTTATTAATGCAGTACCATGTGGACTCTGCACACAACGGTCGCGAGCGTGTACTGGTGGAGGTAAGACGGCGTTTTTGGGTAATAAATGGGAGGAATGCTGTTAAATCGACATGGAACGAATGCCAGTTCTGTAAAAACAGTAGAGCTAAGCCCTCGCCCCCTCTCATGGCTGATTTACCAGACATCAGACTAAAAGAAGTTAGTCGGGTTTCACGTTCACTGGGCTGGATTACTTTGGTCCAGTGGTCGTGAAGGTTGGTCGTCGACAGGAAAAAAGGTGGGTAGCTCTGTACACGTGCTTAACCGTGAGAGCTATCCATCTTGAGGTTGTCTCGGACCTGACCACTAGTTCTGTGCTTATGAGTCTTCGACGTCTCATAGCCAGACGTGGCTGCCCGAAGCTGATTTACAGCGACAATGCAACTACCTTCCGTGGTGCAGACCGGGAGCTTAAAGAATCAGTGCGGGCCATTGACAAAGACGAGCTTGCCGCTTTTGGAAGTATTAGGCAGCTGGAGTGGCGATTTATACCCCCTAACGCACCCCATATGGGTGGGTGCTGGGAAAGGCTCGTCAGGTCTGTGAAGACTAGTTTGCGAGTGACTCTGAAGACTAGAACCCCTACCGACCAGACTTTATTGACGTTTCTTGCTGAGACTGAGTTTATGGTGAACTCGAGACCACTGACCTACGTACCCATAGATTCGACTGATGACTTACCTTTGACGCCAAATGACTTCCTTTTACTGAAGACTGACTTCATCGACTATCCGTTTGGGACTTTTACTGACCACGACCTTCTCAGAAGGACCTGGCGGGAGTCTCAACATCTGGCTAACCTTGTATGGAAACGCTGGGTGAAAGAGTACCTGCCGACCTTGACGCGACGTGACAAATGGAACCGAGATTCACAGAGACCATTGGCCGTTGGAGACGTGGTGGTTGTGGCCGATGGACAATTACCCCGTAACCAATGGCCTCTCGGCAAGGTCGAGCATGTCTTCCCTGCCAAGGATGGCCAGGTGCGAGTTGTGCAAGTGAGGACTAGACTGGGACTGTACACTCGACCAGTAACAAGACTGTGCCAACTGGACGTTCGATCATCATCTTGAGTACCAGCCTTCTGGTACTGGAGGTGGGGATGTTGGGACGTCCAGTCTCCTTTGACTTACGTGTATAACCTGCATGGACTGTAAGAGGTTCTTTACAGAGAAATTGACAGGGACTTCAAAGACGACGACAGGGAGAGACAGACGACAATCTGGGTACAATTTTTACTTGAAACCAATTTTGACTTTTTATTTAATTTATCCGACCGTTCACTGAGGTTATTGTCGTTAGAAAAATCTTGATCAGGCCTAAAATAAAGTTTACTGGAGAGTTTTTGTGCTGTCCGTGGGAAGACCAAAGGCTTATACTGCTTTATCTTTTACACTGACGGCACAGAAACTCTCTGTTCTAACAGGGTCGGCAGCGCGAGGGTGACGCCCCTGGTGTTGCCAGAGGCCTATGGACGGGCCGCGGTTACCACTTTCCATCAGGTGGGCCGTGTGCTTGTGTGCCACCTAAGTGGTATAAATAAAAAAAATATCATATATTTGTTCGCAATTGGTGGAGTAGAACCAGAGATTTCGTAGAACCAGAGCTACAGGCTTAGTCTAGTTTATTTATATAATTGAGCGCTTACTTTAAGGTGAGACGTATTACAGACGCTTATGAAAAGATTTTTCTTGTGTTTTTTTTTCGTCAAAAGATTTTCTGCTGATTTCCTAAGGGAAATTGAAGTTCCGCTTTATGATCAAAGTTTAACAAACAAACACACGTTCCTTTGCCTTTTAATCATATCATTTGAATTATAATGTTTACAGTTGAAGATGTAGCTTTTAGCTTTTGATGAAATAAATATAGTACTCCTATTATAAATGCGAAAGTTTGTGTGTATGGACGAATGGATGAATGTTTGTTACTCTTTCACGTAAAAACTACTGAATGGATTCTAATGAAACTTTACAATAATATAGCTTATACATCAGAAGGGGCGTTAGACAGGGAGACGTTATTTCTCCAAAACTGTTTACCGCTGCCTTGGAAGACGTCTTCAAGCTACTGAACTCGAAAGGACAAAACGGCGAGGAACTTACCTGCGGGTTTCTCGATGATATTGATATTATGGCAGAATCGCTGGAAGACTTGAACACCATGCTCGAAGACCTCAATAGAGTATCTCAAGAGGTGGACCTTAAGATGAATATGGACAAGACAAAGGTTATGTCAAATGTCCATGTTGCGCCTCTACCGGTTCATGTTGGCGACTCAGTCTTAGAAGCTGTTGACGAGTACAATTTCAGCTTCGTCTATATATATATAGTTTATTATACACATAGGCTTCTCCTATGTTCAGCAGTGAACTATGTGTGGCTGATATGAGGATTTATTAAACACATAGGCTATATATCATCACACTACTACTAAAGGGAGCGGAGCAGAGATCAATAATGTCAACAAATCCGGGTGGTATATACAGAAAAGTGACAGTGTAGTTATTTCTGTTGCTAAGCCACGGCGCTATGTATTGCGCAAGCGCTCGGACTTAGCGGTAGGCGGTCGATTAGGCTGCCACTAATTATTTGAATACAACAAATTTGCGCGCTTAAAGGGTTGACACTTGGTACAGGTATGGATAAAGCTTAGGAACGGACATAGAATATAGCAATAGAAGGGGTGAAAGGGGGGGGGGAGGATAATATTTGTAATTTTTGAAGATATCCTGATGAAATTTGGTACAGATGTTATATTGAGCTTGGGAACACTAGGCGATAAGCTACAGGCGTAGCCACGGGCAACAGCTCGTATAGATATGATATTGTGTAACTATTCTATGGCCGTTCGTTTAAGGTTTAAGGGGGTAGGACACCCCCAAGCCAGATGGACTGGTGACCTGAAAAAGGTGGCTGGGACAGACTGGATGCGGAAGGCGGAGGATCGTACGAAATGGCGCACATTGAAATAAGCCTATGTCTTACAGTGGGCTGCAGTGGGCTAATTGATTAATTTCATTTTAATAATTCATAATTCACGCTTATTTCCCCTAATGCCTAACGGATAGGCAGAGATTAATCAAGTCCCAAATTTCGCCTACTATCATTTTCGGTTCTATGTAATAGGGAATCAGCCTATTGACGAAATGTCAAAAATTGAAAAAAAATAAACTTGTGTCGCGTAATTTATCCAAAACTAAATATATGTGCCTATCGCGAAATCTATGTATATGTAGGTATGTCATTAAAACATCTAAATTATATGTCGATTTAATGACATTTTAGACACTATGTATAGACATAGTCTGTTAAAAAACAATTTAAACATCCATACATACGACATCCATATAATCACGCCTTTATCCCCGGAGGGTAAGGCAGAGGTGAATTAACACCCACATTTCACCAATCTGTATACGGTCCCACGTAATAGGGGGTGAGCCTATTGCTGTATTCCGGGCACTATTGTTGACTCGAGCCATGCATCTGAGGCTGAGTCTGGGCTGTACATATCTGTCTGACGTTAAAGTTAATCAGCCCTATCCCTTAGTCGCCTTGTACGACACCACATGGGATGAGAAGGGGTGGCCCAAATTCTACTCTGCCGGGAACCACGCGGCTAAACATTAGCAGCCTGTTTTTTTTTTTTTTTTTTTTTTACGTGCGGGAAATCCCCACGGATACCCGCCCCTCCGGAGCCGGAGGGGTGGGTTATGTCGGACTCGAACCGACTAAACCGCACGCCGTCTGTGGGTCGTGGTGCTAGGCCGAAGGTGAGGTTGTCTTGCGACATATCCCTCGCACCCCGGCTGACCCAGGGCCATCCCTTTCGGTCTGGCCCTCCTCGGGAGGTGGGGACCACGCCGTCCCCGACTCAACCCCGGTGTGGGGAGGCGCGCATCGTCCTACGATGCGCGCCGCCGCCGTGGCCTGCTTCTGCTAGGGTGACGGGTGGCTCCACCCGTCACCCTCAGGCCCGCGCTCATGGGGGGCGGAGGTCTGTAAGCGCCCTCCGACGCCCGAGCCGCCTTCGGGCGCGAGCAGCGATGTCAGCGAGTCTTTCTCGCTCACCGCGCCGCGCCCGCTCTGCTGTCTCCTTCGCGAGCATGACCTGCTCGCAGAAAGAGGCGCTGGCCGCCCACGCATCCGCGCAGCGGACCATCGCCGCGAGCAGGGTGGAGAGCGTGAGCACTCTCACCCCCAGGGCCTGCACAAGCTCCCGCCTCGGCGTCTCAAACGCCGGACACTCGGTGAGCGTGTGCAGCCCCGAGTCCACGCTCGCGTCGCAGTGATGGCACTCGGGCGTTGGCTCAATACCCATCAGATGCAGATACCGCCCGAAGTAACCGTGCCCGGTTATCATCTGCGTCTGACGGTACGAGAGGCTCCCGTGTGGCCTCTCTAGCCACTCCCCCATGATGGGCCTTACCGCCGCAATGACGGCGTGCCCTGCGCGTGGTTGCCCAAGTCGTCGCTCCCACTCGGCCACCATGACCTGGTGGAGCCGGGATTTCTCGGCCCGAATGTCCTCGGGCTCGGGATCGAATCCCCGCTCCCGCGCCTCCTTTCGGAACTGGTATAGTGCCGAAAGGGCCCTCGCTTCCAGGATCCACGGTGGCGATCCGGCCAGGAGACTCGCCGCTTCGAAGGATATCGTGCGGTATCCCCTGATGGCCCTGGAGGCCATCGTCCTCTGCGCCGTACGGAGCAGAGGCAGGAATCTGGCCCCCAGGGTGTCCGCCCACACGGGGCACCCATATAGGGCCATGGACCGCACGACACCCGCGTAGAGTCTCCTGCAGGAGGCCCCTGGGCCCTTCAAGTTGGGCAACAGCCGACTCAGGGCATTCGCCGTGGTGACCAACTTGGGGCGCAGGCTTCGGAGATGTTGTCCGAAGTCCCATCGACCGTCAAGCACGAGCCCCAGGTATTTCAGCTGGGGCTTAATGTCGATGGGAGTGCCTCCCACTGTAAGGCTGGCTCCCGGGCCTGGCCTGCGCCGAGGACCATGAAAGAACATGGCCTCGGACTTGTGCAGAGCCACCTCGAGACCCAGCCGCCGGATCCGCTCGACGACTTGGCCAACCGCGGTCGTGGCCCTCAGGGTTGCCTCGCGGTGCGTAGCCCCGCTCACCGTCACCAGCGTGTCGTCCGCATAACACGTGACGGTGGCACCGTACGCGAAGTCACCGCGAAGCACCCAGTCGTAACCGATGTTCCACAGTAACGGCCCCAGGACCGATCCCTGTGGAACACCGCACGACATCTCACGCCTACCGACTCCGGTCGAACTCGGGTAGACGACGGCTCTCTCCGTCAGGTAAGCCCCGACTATGCGGCGGAGGTAGAGAGGCACACCGTGGTACACGAGTGCCTCCCTGATGCAACTCCAGGGCAAGGTGTTGAAGGCGTTGGAGATGTCCAAGGACACCGCCAACATCACCTCGCCCCGGGCAACCGCATCCTCCGCCAGAGTCCTCACACGCATGATGGCATCCACAGTGGAACGCCACCGGCGGAACCCAAACTGGGTATTCGCCAGGTCCGGCCCCACTCTAGAGAGATGCTCGACGAGGCGCTTGGCAATTAATCTTTCGAAGAGTTTGCCCACCTCGTCGAGCAGCACTATGGGCCGGTACCCGGACGGCTCGTCCGCCGGGCGTCCCTTCTTGCGGATGAGGACCAGTTTCCCCGTCCTCCACATCTTCGGAAACTGGCCCCGCTCCAAACATGCGCTGAGGAACCCTCTCAGTCGGGGTTCGAGACCGTCTTCCCCTAGAGCTAGGACCCACGCGCGGCCTGGAATGCCGTCGGGTCCCGGGGCGGTGTTTTTCTTGGCTCTCAGCCTTCGCACCGCCAGCTCTAGTTCTACCCAAGTGACCTCGGGCACGTCGTCGTCAATCACCGCACTGGGCGCCGTAGGCGACCGAGGCGGCGGAGCCATCTGCGGCGGAACATGTTCCGCTCGCGCCGGGAACAGGGATTCCACCACTCCTCCGAGCAGAGCCGGTTCGAGCACCTGGGTCAGCGGAGGGGCCCGGGGGCGCAGCTTTTCTCTTACCATAGGGTAAGGCCGCCCCCATGGGTCCCGCTCCAGCGTCTCCAGGAGCTCCCGGTAACAAGCGGCCTTAGACCGCTTGATCTCCGCTCGGAGGGCATTCCGGGCCTCCCTGTATCCCTCGTGAAGCTCCGCCAGTCGGGGCTCCGAATCTGCGGTACGGCTACGCCTCCTACGGAGTCGAGCCCACCGGCGGTGCGTGATCACGCAGGCTTGACGCAGCCTCGCGATCTCCGCATTCCACCAGTAGACCCGACGCCTCGGATTATAGGCTGGAGCCCTAGGCATACCCGCATCGCAGACCCGTGTCATGGCCTCCCGGAACCAGGCCGCTTCATCGTCTATGTCGACAGGCCTGTCCGGCGCAATGGCCCAGGCCTGTACGATGGCGGCCTCCAGGAGGTCCTCCCGATTCAGTCGCCCCAACACCCAGCGCGGCTCGCGTTGGGCCGATATGACCGGCGCATCACCCGCAGGAGGGGAGACATCGAACCGAACGTATCGGTGATCCGATAGTGTCTCCACCTCCACGGCGACACGCCAGTCCCGCACGCGGAGTGACAGGGAAGCGCTCGCGAACGAAAGGTCTATGATCGACCTGCGCTCCCCCGCCACAAAGGTGCCCACATACGTGGCTTCGGCCCCGCGATTCTGGAGAACTAAGCCGAGGGAATCGGCCCAGCTCTCCAGAGCCCTGCCCCGCGCGTTCGTGCGCCGGGAACCCCAGGCCTGAGACCAGGCGTTGAAGTCCCCGAGCACAAGAACCGGGCGAGGCGTACAGGCATTGACGACGTCGGTCAGCCGCTCCAGCGACCGCCGATACTGCCCGATGAGTCGGTGTGACCCCGGCGTGAGATAAACGGCCACGACCGCAATCTCCCCAACACGCGCCGCTACGATGCCATGCTCCCTTGCGATCACTACAAGGGGAGGGGCACCCGCAGCGGCGTTATGCACCAGTGCCGCCGATCCATCCAGGTCGACCACCCAGGCGGGCCCGAGGGGCCGGTGAGTGTATGGATCGGCGACAGCGGCGACGTGTATGGACCACTGTGCCATGCTCTGGAGCAGAAGGGCCTGAGCATCGACACCGTGGCCCACGTTCGCCTGCAGGATGCGGAGCTGGGGATCCATTATGGAACCATCTCCGCATCCCGCACCGAACCGTTGGCGGAACGCCCGCCTCGCGGCAGCGGCTCCCTGCGGGTGCAGGCCTTGCTGCCAACCCTATGGTCGGCCGGCTTGCCCTCCGCCGCACACCTGAAGCAGTGCGGCGGAGCTTCGCAATTACCGGCCCTATGACCGGGTTGGCTGCAGCGGAAGCAACGGTCGCCGACCGTCACCTCCGCCTTGCACTGCACGCCTACGTGGCCGGCCGACAGGCACCTAAAGCACCTGTCCGGCCGAGCCTGCAGGAGCCGTACCCGGACTCCCACAACGCCGCCTACCGCGAGGACCCGTCTTTCGGCAGCCTTTGCAGCTGCTGCGATGGGGCAGCCGACAACTGCTGCCCCCTGTCCGCGACGGCCGTAGCGTATAGCTCCGACCTTAACCGCCTCCAGGGGGCAGCCCCCGGCCTCCGCCACGGTGACCCGAATCTCTTCGGCCGTGATGGAGTCGTCCAGGTCCGAAATGCGCAGTTCTGCGCATTTGGTGGGCCTGGACACCCGGACGTCGGCTGCATCCAGCGTCTCCCTCAGCTTAGCCGCTATGGCATCAGCCTTGGGACCGCTCGAAGCGCCAGGGACGTGGATAAGCCGGGCACCCGTCCGAGTGTGTGTCACTCGGAGGGTCCCCGCCACGTCGAGGGCCCTCATATCGATGAGGCCCCTCGCCTGCTTCACCAGTGCAGTGTACTGCACGCCCCTCTCCGCAGCCTCCGGTGTCATCGTTAAGACGACAGCGGTGGTGCGAGGGACGCGCAGCGCTCCTGGCGCTCCCCTCGCAGCAGCCTGGGCCTTCTTGGCCCTTTTGGCTGCTTTTTTGCGGGCGTGCCGCCTTTTTTTGGTTTCGCCCACTACCTCCCAGCCCCCTGCCGGTGCGGAGCTTGTGGAGGCAGCCGGACCCGCCGATGTTGATGCCGTGGCCAGAACCTTGGCTGGGGCTGGGGCTGGGGCTGGGGACGACTTCCCCTTGCCCTTCCCCTTTCCCTTGCCCTTAGCCTGGGCGCCCCGCGCACTCTGGGCACCCCCGGCTGGCGCGGCGATAGGTGCCGGAGCAGCAGCAGGAGCAGCGACAGCCGCAGTGGTAGCACTGCGCGTGGTGCCCCTCTTTACAGCTCCGGCGTACCCTCCAGTAGTGGGCGGCGCCAGGGGCGGACGGCGGATGGAGTCCATGATGGCCTCCAGACAAATCCGCGTCCGCTCCTCGTGCGCCGCCTGCCGCGCTTCCATGGCGGCCATTGCCGCCATGCAGGCCTCCAGCGCGTTCGCGGACCCCGCCGGCACAGGCGCCTGCGCCTGCCAGGGCTGCGGCTGGGCGAGCCGCAACGTCGGCCTCGGCTGCGCCGGCAGCGGCGGCCGCGGGACCGCTAAGCGCGGCGGGAGCGGCGGCGGTGGCAAACGCGGTGGTGCCGGTGACGTCGGTGGCGCCGGCTGCACCGGAGGCGGCGACTCCTGCCGCACCGGCGACCTCGACCGCGACCGCACCGATGACGGCTTCGGCAGCGCTCCGACCCTCCGCCGCGCTGAACGGGTCATGGGCTCCCCCGGTAGGCTGGTGATGCCCTCCTGGAGCGCCACCATCTCAGCCGCCATCTTGGCCATGCCTTTGCGGTATTCCGCCGCTTGCCGCTCAGTTTCGGCGGCCAGTGCCGCCTGCCGCCTGCCGAGCTCAGCCTGCTCCTTGCGCGCACTGTCTAGCTGCGCCCTGAGCAGGTTATACTGCTCAACAAGACGCAGCGTCGACCTCATGAGCCGTTCCTCCTCCGGCTTCATTGCCCCAGTCTGGGCCTTGGCGAGTCCTTTCAGGGCCTCTATTACCTCGGTAGAGGTGCTGTCACCGGCACAAGGCAGGGGCGCCGCCGAGGTGGAGGAACTCGGCGGCGCCATGACACCCTTCGGGGCTGGGGCCGGGGTGCGCGTTCTGGGGGCAGCCCTTTTGCCGCCCCGCGTCTTGCGGCGGCTGAGCGCCACAAATTTAGGCGGGGGAGAGCGACTCTCTCCCTGGTCGCTGTTGGTCGTGGACGAGTCGGTCATACTGACCTCCTCGTCCGGATCTGATGGCAGGGGGGGAAGGGGAAGGACCAGGTCCCCTTTTCCTCTAGCCTTCCGGGACTGGCTACCCTTCAGGCTGGGGCCCCCGTCATCGAGGGTAATGGCGGTGTCGGGTTGCTCCGACACCGTTTTGGACACGTCTTTCGCGTCGTGCTCTGGTGGCAGGGGGGGAGGGACTAGGTCCCTCTCTCCACCGGCCTTCCGGGACTGGCTACCCTTCAGGCCGGGACCCCTGGCATCAATTGCGATGGCGGTGCCGGGTTGCTCCGACACCGCTTGCGACGCGACTTTCGTGTTGTTGTGCTGCGCGACCTCCGTGCAGACTATTTCTCTCGGTTGGGTTTGGTTTTGGTTTTTTAAATTTTCAGACTCCATATTGTTCCCACGATTAGAACCGTTCTACGTACACTCCCTGGGTGACGGCCATTCCAGGAAGCGGGGTACATACTGTGGAGGTCCCCAGGTATCCACAGGTTTTAAGCGACTTCGCTGTCGGGTTTTCAGACTTTTCCTTGTCGTGGGCCGGCCAATAAAGGCAAGCCCCGCGGCCTCCAGGATATCGGCGTTCCCGAGTGTGGCTAGCACTCAGGTCGTTGTCGATATCTCGGAGGTTACGCGATGCGGGGGAGTGGCCAGCTCTCCCAACGCCGACGGTGGCACGAATGCCCGTCAGCCCCTGCGCGAGCAGTAGGCCGACCCGTCCCCGGATCCTACGGATCCCGTCGCCTCTCCCATGTCTCCTCTGCTAAAGCAGAGGGGTACCGGGAGTGACGGCTAGCCCTAAAAAGGGCTGTTGAGGTGGGAGGAACCCTACGAATCCCTCCCCGCGGGCCTTGCAGGCCCGCCATACCACGACCCCCTCGTGCAATGGGGTCAGCTAGCCCTTAAAAGGGCTGTTGGAATGGAAGGGTATCCTACGGACCCCTTCCCGCGGGCCTTGAAGGCCCGCCATCCCACGACCTCCTCGTGAGGTCAGCCGTCGGGTTATTTGTCAACGGCCAACAGAACTCCCAAGGTAGGAGTCTGTTAGCCGTTGTCCAGGGTGCACCAGCCCCCCCGCTTCCGCTCCCCAGGACCGCGGTCCAAAGGGGGAAGAAACGGAGAAGCCGACGTGGAGGTTACCCAACCAGCACCCCTAGCAGCCTGTTATAGGTTCAAGAAGATAAGTGGGTATAAACATTTTCATATAAAGTATGTACGTTGAGGTACTCAACTCCTTTGTCTGCTGTACATAAAGATAATAAACCTAACTTCGTCCGCCCGTCCATTGAACTTCCACAAGCTAGTACATATACCGTGTCTCCTCCCATTCCGTCCACACGATAAGACGGTAAGTGCCTCTATGGTGTCATTATCACATATTGTGGACTTTAATAACGCGGACAGCTCAGTCGAAGGTCTGGCATCTAGTCGCGTAAAGGAGCCGTGAGAGACATAAGCGGTAGCGTATTATAGGTATGAGCGATTTTTTTGAGGTTTTAGTTTATAATGGAACATTTTACTTATTCAAGCTAAAACACTGAACCATTTTTTTTTAAATAGAATCCATAGCTCACTTGTGCACCTAAGAGGAATTATAACAATCAAAAAGCCACAGTTTGATTGTACGTGTCATTATGTGCCTAATTATGATGAAAACTTGCTCTAAGTTTATAAGCAAGTGTGTTGAAAATAATATTATTAGTCTTAAAATTACAGATTTATTGATTTGCTAGAAGTCGTAACAGACACAAAAAGAACATTCGTGTCGAATTAAGAACTTCCTTCTTTTTGAGGTTGGTTAAAAAGATAACAAGTAACAATATTCCTCTAAAAGTAATTTTCTCTGTAATTTTTCTGTAATAATGTACGTTATTAGTCATGTATATAATGTAGGTAGGCGTAGACAGTAGGCCGGCTACGTAGGCGTCACGTAGCAAGTCATAATTGTGTCGAGTGTGTCTACGTGTCACTTGTTTCGTGACAGAATTATGAACCGCTACGAAATGGCTCCGAACGCTCTACGCGGCCATTTACGTGCCCGCTACGAAGATCCCGTTGAAATATATTTTGTTGTAGTATATTTCTTTTTGAGGCTTTTTAAACTGGGAATGTGACGTCATTATACATGATTGCTTTGGTACATTTTATTAATTTGTTTTTAACATATTATGATTTTTATTAAAATGCTTAATTCTTAATGAATTCTTATGACGGTGCTCAGTAAAAATGATACAAAACTACCCTTTCTCTTCTCATAGATGTCAAATTAGACATTTAAAGTATTCTTTTCTCTGTCTGACAGGAAGTATAATAAATATGAATACTTTAAGAGAATATTGTGAATAAAGATTTTCTAGAACGGCTAAATCAAATCAAATCATATTTATTTGTATTAAACATGTGTACAAACATGTATACATACATGTGCATGCAAAATGTAATTTAGTAGTTATGTCCAACATGTTTAGCTGCATGAGTGGTGGCGTACAAATGTTATTAATATTTATATAAAAAAAACAATAATTCAAATAATACATATGAGTCAAAATCAAAATGTCAAGTAAGGTAATCAATTAAAATATTTCATTGCTTTAAATGTTATGTCAAAAAATGTCAAAATAATAATAATAATGGTACATTGAAGTGCTGATGTCAAGACATAGATATACGTAAAATGTCAAATCTCATGTCACAACCTTGTCATCTAGAAATTCTTTAACATTGTATTATGCTTTTTGCAGGAGGAATTTTTTCAATATTATTTTAAATGCGTTGCAACTCATCTCCTTCCAATCTTTGGGCAATTTATTATTAAATACGAGTATTATAGGCGCCATGCAAATAATGCTATTGCGCAAAAAGGCCGTCTATGCCCAGTGCAAACGAAGCTTTGTGTTATCCCTCCTGTTTCGGGGAACTGTTACTTGCAAGGACGGAAATAAATGCAGGTTACATTTAACAAACACAGCAACTTCAAAAATATACAGACCAGGTAGTGTTAAAATTTTGTAGTCCTGAAAGTAAGCCCTGCAACTATCTGTAGTTTTCAATTTAAACATTGATCTTATGCATCTCTTTTGTACCTTGAACACAACTTCTTTATCTGTGGAGTTAGCCCAGAAGATAACTCCATATCGTAACAGAGGTGCAGCTAGATCATGATAAGCTATTATTATAGCATCTCTATTAACAATGCTGGTGAGCGTATGTAAGGCATAGGCAGAACTACATATTCTCTTACAGAGCTGATCTATGTGTGATTTCCAGTTAATCTGTTCATCAATTATCAATCCAAGAAATTTTGTCGTGCTAACGTTTTCAATTATATAATTCTGATATTCTCTCTCTATTCCATGTGAAGTTACTCTTTGGTTAAAATGCATAATTTTAGTTTTTTGTAGGTTAATTTTTTAAATTGTTAATGTCCAACCATTTAATTATAGAAGTCAAAGTATTATGTATGTCAGTTTTATATTTAATTATGTCATTATTATCATTAGAAATTGTCAATGTACTGTCATCTGCAAATAATGTCATGTGATGTCGAGTAGATTTTGGTAAGTCATTTACATAGAGTGTAAAGAGCAACGGGCCCAGTACACTGCCCTGAGGAACACCATAACTTATAAACAGAACTATAACTATAACAGAACTATAAATGTAGGACATAACTCAAATTAACATGACCACAGATATTTCCTTCTATTTAGCGAGGGAGATAGGGGGACTATTTACAAGCGCAACTTCTCATATTAAATGTATATTTTCCACAATTTTCAACAGCTACGAACTAAAAGAACAATAGCAGTATGTTGCAACGATAATTTTTCTAGCAAAACTTTCCTTTAGCAACGGTGCCCTTGCATTACAACTAGTTTAAACTAGGAACGCAGAAGTTTAACACGGTACGCTATTTACACATTTTGTTGGCAGCCAGTACAAGTAGCCTCTACATGTTGTAATCATGTTTCTTGTTGTAAATTCAACTGTGCCTGAAGCGACTTTGTTACACGAAATGTAATACTTTCTCGTCTTTATAGTTGCCTGGTAACGTGAACTTTGTTGGTTGTTGATGGCGGTTTTGTTGAACCAAGTTTAGCAGGACAACAATTAAAATTAAAGAGAAAATGTCGCAGCTATCGTTTGTTTGTTGTGTGCCTCAATAGGCCACAATGCAGTGGAAATGTTCACAATAATATTGATCACACAGATAACAGTATCGCGATGTACTCGTAATATACATACATATTTACTGTCTGTCTAGGACCTGCCTATGGGGCGGTATTCAGTGGTGCCAAATTCGCAAAAAATCAAAACTAATTATTTTTATAACACATACCTACAACACAAGCGATAAGCTGGGTGAATTTTAGCCAGGCTGCAATTAGTTTTCGCAATGCCAGTGTATTCAATTAAAAGAGCTACCGGATATATCACATTTTTGATAAAGGCTTTTAAAAATACAACAAAACCAACTCACGTTTAACATTTTTGTACATTTATTTGTCAAGTCTCTGATGTATGATGAACGATGGTAAACGCAAAAAGCCATTTACGTGTATATACGGAAATGTGATACATCCGTCACGCTGTAGATGGGAAATCGGAATACAAATAGTACTTTTTGCAATGTCATTTTTTATTTATAACAAAATGTACGAGAATATGTACCTAAATGGGGATAATTTGGTTTAATATGCTGCAGTTGTGAAAAATATTTAGTACATTGGTGTATGGCGAACACTAAATATAAGCCCGAAGTAGCCGACAGAACTTTCGGTTTTACCGAAATTACATAATCGGGCTACAGGTTCGTGATGTTATACTTCAGTCTGCCTCGACTGTAGGAGTCCGAAAGGAAAGGACATCCGAAGTAACTTCTTAGAACCAATATATGGAGGTTTAAGATCACTTTGAGCACTTTTTCATCAAGATCGATCCGATGCTGACTTTACCAATTCTCTGTTCTAAATAATTGATCAAGCGAGCGAAAATCTCCGTTTCGACAAGTTGGCAGATTTTGCTTTTGTCCGTATCCCTCTAGACCGGAACTGACAAACCGACATGGTTTGTCAGTTTACTTGGTACTTTTTACAGTTAACTTGGTACTAAAACACAATTTTTTGATTGGAGGGGAAATGAGGGAGAAAAAGTGGATAGTTTGCTATCGCGTTATTTATGAACGGATCTTGATGATTTTTGATGACATGATTCCGAAAAAATAAACGAGCAATGGAAAGGGTAAATTCGTTATAAAAAACTGATGTCGAACCAAGTCATTAGTGTTAGAACCAATTGTCATTATTTTTTGTTGCAAGATACCTATCGTTCTTTCTTTAAGTTTCTTTTTTGAGTTTACTGAAAAATATTGTAAAGGGTGCTCGCAAGGTCTACTGTTCACAGAAACACAGATTACCTAATAGTTGAAAGCTATACAAGACAAGTGTGTAAAGTTAGTACTAATAGTTAGAACTGGTATCAGTGTTACTACTACATAGTATGTTTACTTAATTCGCTCCCACTATCGAATAATATCGTAATGTGACAGTATTTGTGAGATTGAAGAGTTATGGAAGGTATTTAAAGAAGAGATTGTGAGTGTGGCTTCCCAAGTATGTGGCGTAAGTAAGAGAAGTAAAGTGCAAAAGGTGAAGCAAGCATGGTGAGATAAAGAAGTGTAAAGTTGATATGTGACAAGAAAAAAGCGTGGCTAGACTGGCTTTCAGTCAGAGCTAATGAGAGAATGCAGAAAGCTACGAATGAGGATGAGGATGTAGATGAAGCGAAAGATAAATATAGAAGACTGAAAGGGGTAGTGAAAGGAATTATTGCCAGAAAGAAAGATGAACAAAAAGACGTGGTCGATGAAAGGTTATCTGAGGATTTCCAGGAAAACATTAAGTTCTTTTGGAAGTCAGTTCAGTCAGAGGAAAAACGCAGAGCTCTGAACTGAACCCTAACCTTGGTGATGGATGACCATGTTGATACTGATGAAAGTGGTTTCAGTATGAATGAAGTTGTGAATGCATTAAGAAGTATGAAAGCTGGAAAAGCAGCGGGATATTGTAAGGTGACAGTTGAGATGCTGTAGGCTGAACATGGCCTCATAGCAAGTCAGTTGTGCCGTTATGGCTTTACTTGCGCCACCGGCAGATGAGTTGCAGGAGATGGTAACAACTATGCATGGAGCTTTTGAGAAGAAAGGAATGAAAGTGAATGTTAGTAAGACAAAAGTTATGGTTTTTGAAAGAAATAAAGGCGTGACAGGGTGTAGGATTTGTATAGCTGGAAAAAGAGTAGAACAAGTGAATGAGTTCATATATTTGGGAACATTGTTTACGAGAGATGAAAAGCATGAAGAACATGTTGAAAGGAGAGAGATAGCTGGAAATAGAGTGAATGGGGCACTACACAACTTTATGAGCGGCCGGAAAGTGTCTGAAAAGGAACGAGTGGCTGTACATGGAGGAGTCAAAGTCAAAGTCAAAATCATTTATTCTGTATAGACCATTAAAACGGTACTTACAAAACGTCAAGTTTAAAAAAAAATCTAGACTAGTTTAGCAAATGGACCACCGGTTCGAAACGCGGCCCCGACCTGAGAAGACTCCGGCAAGAAACTCAGCGGCCATTTTTTTTTTTGGTCTATTTACAAACATTTGCTTAGTCTAAATTCAATAGTAGCATAGTTGAGCGAACAGCTCATTTCCAAGCTTGTTTATCATCTAAATATTCTTGGATTTTATAATAGCCTTTTTGGCACAGTTTAGTCTTAATTACATTTTTAAATTTATTTACAGGTAAATCTCTAATTTCATTAGGGAGCTTGTTGAAAAAGCGTATACAGTTGCCCCGGAAAGAATTACTAATTTTATGGAGTCTACTATCACAAGCTACAAGATTGTTTTTATGTCTTGTGTTTATATTATGCCTGTCACAAACTCTTGAAAATTTAGAGATATTTTTCCTTACATACATCAGGTTCTCGAAGATGTTTTTGTGACACTACGGTTAGAATGTCCATTTCCTTAAACTTTTCTCGAAGGGAAACTCTTGGGCCCAAATTATAAATAGCTCTCACAGCCCGCTTTTGTAAAATGAATATTGTGTTTAAATCCGCGGAATTACCCCAAAGGAGAATTCCGTAGCTTAAAATACTATGAAAATAACTGAAATAAACTATTCTAGCCGTATGTCCGTTAATGTCCTAATATTTTTTACAGCGTAAGAAGCCGAACTTAATCTACTGGATATTTTTTCAATATGCGATCGCCACTGCAATTTGGCGTCAATACTTAAACCTAAGAACACTGTTGATTCCACAAGGTTCAACATTTGTCCATTGAGTTGTACATTGGTTTCAACCTGTGTAACATTAGGTTGCCGACTCTTATTTATGGTAGCAAAAGTTGGGTGTGGCAGAAAAAGCGTCAGAGTAGAGTGAATGCAGTAGAAATGCGTGCGTTGCAACGTATGTGTGGATTGAATTTGAGAAATAGAGTGAGAAATAGCGTGATAAGAGAGCGATGTTGAGTGAAAGAAGATGTAGTGATGAGAATTGAGAGAGGAATGTTAAGATGGTTCGGTCATGTGAGATGAGTATGAATGAAAGAAGACTAACCAAGCAGGTGTATGAGGCGAGTGTGGATGGTACCGACGAAGGGGAAGACCTAGGCACACATACCTGGATCAAATCGGGACTGTTTTACAAAAGGGGCGGGTCAGGAGTACCCTAAACCGACGAATATGCGGGAAGAATGTAATGAGAGTGAATGAAGCGAGAGTAGTATGTCAGGATCGTGGCAAATGGAGATCCGTGAACTCTGCCTACCCCTATGGGAAACAGGAGTGGTTATATGTATGTATGTATGTAATTTGCAATGTCTTTTCATTTAATGAAAAAACAGTGTTTTTAAATCACTAAGCCATGGTTGTATTGAGATTTGTAATCCTGTTAATTAATTTTACTGTATAGACGATAAAGAATAAAAATAGTATTGAAACAATACTCTAGTAAATAATATGCATTATATCGCCGATAAACCCAGCATAACCCTATTACCGTTTAAATTTGATTGACTTGGTTTAACGAATAACATTATAATATGCTATTATTGTGCACGATGTCCTTTTGCTGTAACGCGAATAATATCGTAACGTTGTTTTGCGAAACAATGCTTTGCTTGGCTTATCCAGTAAAATACATTTTTATTATTATCTCGATTTTGATATAATATAAAATAGATAAGTTTACTCACAATGATTCTAAAAAAAAATAGCTTTCGTTTGATGTATAAATCATTTAAATAGGTTTGATGATATTTAACTTAATCGTAAAATAACACTGTTTTCCTGTTCCTGTAATATTTTAATTTATCCATAACGATATTATTCGGTGGGAGTAGCGTTATGTCAACTAATCTATCTATTTCTAACTCTTGTACTAGGACAATATAGATAACTTAGAGGTATCAAATGAATAGAACCAATTGTGCACGTCACATGTTTTTCTATTGTGATAGTAAACTGCTGGGTTTATGTACCAGGGAGCAATGGATAGACAACATCCAATAGGTTGGGTTTACCATTGGACTCGGACATCTCGAGAAATAGACTATTTGATAATCCTAAATAGTGCAATCAGGCATAGAGGGAAGGGTAGTTTACAGGATGCAATCGATCGGAGGGTGGCGCAAGACGGGTGTAATAGTACATTACTACAGAGGCCGGGATGAAAGGGGTTGCCGGCCGAAGACATATAGACGGCCGAGCGAAGCGAGGCCGGATAGGTCTGAGGCAGGCAACCCCATATATCCCGCCGAGGTATGTATAGTGCTTTTCTCAAACATGCCAACGAAATAAACAACAAAAAAATTAAAGATATATATTTTTTTTAATACGCATAGTGGCAGAGTGTCGATGCCTTTGCCACAAATTTATGTGAAATCGAAATTAAAAAAGAGGACTTTGCCGGCCTAGGCCTGCAAGGTTTGTATGAAATTCCATTGCCGGCCTCTGGTCCTAGCCGCGCCTGAAACGTCATACTTCGCAGCCTATTAAGAGAAACGTAATGTCAATATTTCATTGCATGTTTGAGAAAAATAGATTATATTATTATCTCGTCGTCACATGGCTAGTCCCGGTTGCTACCAGTCAGTCCTTTCACTTCATTTGGCTTATTTTGGCTTTTGTGGGAGCAACTATCTTCTGAACTGACGAAGATGTGGCGTTAGCTTTCCTAGCGGGGAGAGCTAACGCCACAGCTTCGTCAGATAATTTACTGGTGTATCGGCTAGTAGAATACACGCCACGAAATAAGTCCCTCAGCCCTGGCGCGGCTGTCGCAGCATTAAATGTTGCCAGTATCATCTTTTATTTTACCAGATTTTTTATTATTCAGATATGATTATAATAATAGTTGAGTCACAGAACTTAAGAAGTTATATTCGCGCGTTTCATCGTTAGAACGTTAGAATGTGATCATGTGAAACACCTAGAAGAACCTGATGTACCTCATGCTATCCTCAAAGGAACCAAAAACGTACGCGCTGTGCATTTAGTGTACCTACATATTGTGACGTGATGGGGATCTTAGATTAATATACCGATAATTATAATTCCCACTAACACAACATAAAAAATGTGCTGGTAACTCTGTCATGGCCCCAACCAATCAACAAACAGTATGGCGGCGGTGTCATTTTTAATTCCGCGTTTTGTCGCGGGACTTATTTTGTGTCGTTGACTCTAGGTGAGATAGACTTAGGCCTATGGCCATACATAAAGTCTTCGCAGTATATTAGGTATATAATTACTTTGGCCGCATAAAGCCTATCATCGTAATAAACCCAATCTGTGTCCTATTTTGAGCCTCCAATAAAAACTAATAAAACAGCCAGCATGTACCAGGTCGTCATAACTAACAGCCGTTAATTTTAAGCGGCGCCTACATCCGCGGTATAAAATTACACCCATTTGTATCCACGGCCGTGTGAAATTGGATTACTTTACTTAAATTGAAATCTCTTTGTCAAGGCGTCGTGGTGACAAACGGGTGAAAGTAGTTTAAAGTATAGATTTAGAGGCTTTTATACGCGTTTACTAGCTTAATCAGCCATTTTTCAAGGACTTCTAGTAAGCCATATACCTATTAGAAAAATCCTTAATAACTCCTCAGGCTTGAAGCTCAATTGCTTTTCTTAGAAGTTGATTCACTTCACGATTCAGTTTTGCCCTTCAGTTTTAACCTCTGTTTTAAGCCCTATAACTAAATTATGTATAACTGAATGTTGAATTTAACCAACTTTTAATGGTTTAATGGTTTTTTTTACGTGTGGGAAATCCCCTCGGATACCCCCCACCGCACGCCGTCTGTGGGTCGATGTGCTAGGCCGAAGGTGAGGTTGTCTCGCGACATATCCCTCGCACCCCGGCTGACCCAGGGCCATTCCTCTCGGTCTGGGCCTCCTCGGGAGGGCGGACCACTAAAAAAATATTCCATAGCTATATGGATGCATAAGACAAGCATAAAATACATATTTCGCGGGCGCGCATCGTAGGACGATAGACGATAGAATCGTGTGGACTCGATCCTATCGTCCTACGATGCGCGCCGCCACTTTAAATGGTGGTATCGATTTAAAATTTCATAAGTAGAAAAGTACATGATATCTGGAATGATCTAGTCTAGATAAATTACTTTCATAACTTAATACTTGAAGCGTCGGTGGCTTAGTGGTTGAGGATTCCGCCTTATGATCGAGAGGTCCCGGGTTCAAATCCTAGCCATTACACTACCGACGTGAACCCACTCCTAGCACAAGCAATTTAGCTTAGTTGGACGGGTTAGAGGCAATATTAGTTATCTTGGTTGCTAATATTCTTTTAAAACGAAATATCGGCCTGATGTTGCTAATGAGGCCATGTGTATATCTAATGTGAAGGAATAGATAATTTTTACGAAATTCACATGTTAGCTACTATTACGAACACTTTGATGTTTTTGCTATTAACATAATCTTCACACAGTTCACACTAGGCTATACTAGGTATGTTACTAATATTTTAGATGCACAAGTGTGCAAAGACGTTTAGATGTGAGACTTAATTAAGCTTAATGGCTAAACAAATCGGGCTCAAATTTGGTATATAGGTAGGTGGTACACTCTGTAATAACATAATATAGGCTACTTTTGATCCCAGGCATCTATTTTATTCATGGGTTCTCATGGCTTGTGGGAACAGGATCAGAATTCCACGTGGGTGGGAAGCACAGGCAACGGTTCTTTAGGAATAATTCTATAGAAACTTTCTTATACAGGGTGTATTTTTGAAACGGGGCAGTAAGGGCAAGTACCTTAACCGTTTCAGTTACAGCAAAACGTTCTTAAAAGACCTTCCCTAACTGTTTGGGACATTTTGAACTGCATTCACAGATTTTGTAAAAAACTTACAGTTAGCAAAAAAAATGCAAAAAGTTCAAATTTTTTTTTTATGCCAATCGAATCTATTTCATGTGGGGATCAAAAAACTCTATGGGACCATTTTAGCTTTCAGTACTAGAAAAGACAGAAATCGCCAAAGACCTTTCCCATACATTTCGTACGGAAATATGATAAATCAACTCGAAACTCATAGGTCAGGTAAAATTTTGAACTTTTTAAATAAAAAAAATCATTTAAACATTTAAGAAATTCATCGTACAGGCGACTTGCCTGGACGATACCTCTGGATATGCTTCGACATAAGTTAGAACCGCAATCTCCGTGTTCATGTCCACACGAGGCTGCCGCTTTCTTTTGAAAGAACCCTGCAATTCCAGGTTTTTCAAAAGATTTGTAATAATAACCTTTCTTGTTGGCACATGCCGCAACGGATACTTATTGCGGTACCACACTAATGCAGCTCCCGCATTTCGATTATTGACAAAATACGCTTCTAATAAGTCAATTTTTTCACGATTAGAAGACATTTTAGCGAAAATCCTTAATTAATAACTCATACGAAGTTTCTCAGCTGAAACTAAGAATAACACACAGATTTTCGAATCAAATTCGAAATTTGAGGGTAAAAATTCTTTTTATTTACTTTACAGTCAATTCTACCCACTTCCTGGCCATAACAAAAAGTTAGACCATCGTAGAAATTTGTTTCTGTTGCCGAAATGTATGGGAAACGTTTTTGGCGATTTCTGTCTTTCCTAGTACTGAAAGCTAAAATGGTCTCATAGAGTTTTTTGATCCCCACATGAAATAGAATCGATTGGCATAAAAAAAATTTTTGGACTTTTTGCATTTTTTTTTGCCAACTGTAAGTTTTTTACAAAATCTGTGAATGCAGTTCAAAATATGTCAAAAAGTTAGGGAAGGTCTTCTAAGAACGTTTTGCTGGAACTGCAACGGTTAAGGTACTTGCCCTTACTGCCCCGTTTCAAAAATACACCCTGTATACTCGTTCATTAAAAAAAAAGACGGGTTGCACTCTGGGAGTGCCGGCAGAAGTGAAAACATTTTATTTTTTTTCTTTCTTCGTTATATACATAGAAAAAGATAAAAAAGAACATACCATACCATACCTATAATATAGCGCTAATCATAGAACCTATCACTTATTTTCTGCTAATTTTCTGTCAGAAGAAATTAATAAATTATGAAAAGAAAAAATAAACATAAAAAGTATTAAAAAGTAATAAATTACAAAAAGAAAAAATAATCATAAAAAGTAATAAATTACAAAAAGAAAAAATAATCACAAAAAGTTTCAGAAGGCCAGGTGGTTTGAACCCGATACTATCTGAAACTATAAGGACTTACAGTCGAAGTGCTTATTGTTCAAGCTACGACGCTATCTATGGTAAATTGCAAAATAGATAGTCTCTACCTAATCTTGTATGACGTCAGTCGTCGGTTACGGTTCAAAGGTCAACTAATCCTGACGCTTCCTTAACATTTTACACCCATCCAACGCCGCTAAAGAAGTTTTCACTTCAAAAATTTACGTCTACTAACTGCAATAGGCTAGATTCATTGACATAAAGTACCAGGACTGAAGAATTTCTTAGAGATAAGCAGAAGAAACCTCGAACGAGCTATGTGAAGCCTTTTCTTCTCATCGAACACGCTTTTAGCATTGCGGTAGCTTGATCGTATTTCCTGGTAGCTTTTCAAGATTTTATGTCTGATTGCGATATAAATTTTATATCGAATATATCGAAGCTTCTTGAAGATATCCGCTGCAGAATTGAATTGCGATTTCATTACGAGAGCGGTTGATGACAGTACCGATTTCTATATATATTCACATCAGTAATAAAATAAACCCTTAAAAGTGAAAGACACAACACAACTCTCTGTATTAATAAATGATAGCACTTCAAAATTTCGTAATAGTGTCTTTGGCATGACTACAAAGATTTACAATAAATTGCCGGATACTATTAAAAGGTCCGATGATATTAATGTTTAAAAAAAAAGGCTCCGAGAGTTCTTGGTCCACAAATCATACTACGCAAATAATGAATTTATGAATGATACCAACATTATGAATTGACATATTACATTAGACAAGTATTTGTTTTAAGCTATTGCATAGCTTCTATCGATGGCCTTGAGCGCGGGGACCGAATCCAGAAATTCCGTAACGAAAAAACCTCAAGCTCGTTTCTTTTCGGCAGTCTTCGACATGGTGTTCGTGTGCGTGCAACTAGCCGTATTGTATATACGACTCTACGAAGCTCGCACGAATCGAGACGAGCTGCTCCGAAATCGGACGAATACATAAGCAGCAGCAGCAGCTGTTTATGAGAAAGTATATAGGTGTATAAGTATTTATGTACAACAGTGAATAGCTGTACTTGTAAAATTTGTCGATAATCACTCCTTAATATCGTTTTTTTTTTAAATGAATAATTTTGTTTTGGTGTGTCATTACACTATTTATACCTAATTATTTATACCTATTATTTATACCTAGATATTTTCGTTTTATAGAGAAGAAAAGCGTAAAGAGCTAAAAAGAAAAAAAAACTAATGCACGTCAAAGGGCATATTATCATAATTGCATAAGTTGATACAAAATGCTATGCAATAGCTTTACCGCGGCAGTCGCCGAGTGCCACACGTCTTTTTTATATTAATTTACTTCTGTAATTATAATTGACATATTTATTATTCTCATATTGACGAAAATTATTTGAAACAATTTTGACATTCAACTATGAATTCATGTGTATTGCATAATTGTATTCTATAGGTTAATGGGTATAATGATAATTATAAATTAATTGTTTAAATAATGACATATCCAAATATTTATATTTTCATTTAAAGTCCCTGATTGTATCAGATTCTTGTACGTGCATGCTACAGCGACACTAACTTTTAAATAACAACATCTACCAATACCTGTGACAAACAATAAATACATTTGAATTTGAATTGAGTAATTCGCCATAGGGTACACAAGTGTATTAAGACATAAGTTAGATCAATTTTGGCTTCACGTGATCGGCAGTAACTCTTTTGCTAGACATCTTTATCGCATGGGACTGAAAATCACAGTTGGTTCTGCCAACCTGGGGATCAAAACTGTCACTCCGATCACGCATTGACTAGTTATTTGTGCAACAAGTAAGCTAAATTGATTTTTGCAGCGAGTATAATTTTGACTCCCAGGCAAGCGAGGGATTCTAATGTAGAATCCTGAGCGTGGCGAGGGATTCAAAGGCACGAGATGCAAATAATTTTGCTCTCGTGTGGCACACATTACTTTTCACTTCAGCAGCGAGAACACATAATAGGTAAGTATTACTTAGAAGATAACACAATGAACATGAACAGATAGAAATAACGTTTATATTTATTATAAATCAAAATAATGCTGAACATTTTCATAGTTAGAGGTGCAATTATTGTAGTTCTGCAAATTCTGCAATTTTTTTACAATACGATAGTAACGCAGTCACCGACCAAGTCTTCGCACCCTATGTAAGTCTCCTTTTAATGAAGATATGGTATGCTTTCAAATATTTCTCGCGAGACTTCTCTAGAAGGCAACTAAATTCCGCATTAGTAGCTTGCTGTTTCAACTCTTCTGGTGTTAAAATCCTGACTTCGTCGCCAGTATCACTCATCTTTTATGATTATTTTAATACTTTTAATTTTATTCGATACTTTACTTTCTATTCCCGCAATTTTTTAAGGTGCGTCCAGAGACAGCGTCTGTGATGTTTTATTTTACAAATATTGAAAATGGATATAATTTTATACATGTGCTTATGCATCAAGTATTGATTATAAATACTTATGCGTTACTCATTTTCGTTTGCAATAATACATTAAATAATAAATAATTGAAATAAGTAACATGGTTATCCATTTACAAATACTTTCAGATTTGGTTTATGTTTACGTTTCAGAACGAGTTTTATTTGGGGACGGATTTCGGAATTCGATCTTTAAATTACTTGTGTTTGTCACTTGCTCTTTTTTAAAGACGGGAAAGAGACATAGTGAAGTGTAGTTCGAAAGTTGTCCAACTTTTTTCGGAATCTATGGTTTGTAGTCTACATGAAAAAAAAATTAAAAAGATAACATTTTCGAGTTGCTGAAGTGAAAAAAATATTCCACGACTATATAGATGCATAAGACAAGCATAAAATGCATTGTACACATTTCACAGTATAAAATTGGCCCTTAATTTGAAACGGAACTAACTTAAAACATGTTATGTAAGTTACACCAACTCTGTCTTCTTAAGTCCTGGTACAATATGGAGAAATTTCTCACGTCCCACGGCGCTACAAGTTCATTTCAATATGGTTAAGTGTAAGTATTATATTGTAGTAGCAAGTTCGTACATATTTTAGTCTAATGTTTCCCTCCAGTTTAAGCTGATTTAAACAAGGTTAGGTAACTCAACGAATTCATATGGGGGTGCTAGAGGCCCCAAAATGCTACAATTTTGACCCTTAATGATATGTTTGGCCAAAAAAAATAGTTTTCGAAATAATTGACGTTCTAGGTATTTTTCCGTAGATTTTGTACCAGAATTCAGTCCAAAATAAAAACGTTTTTGCCGAGTGGGAATTATTCTCGGCAAAAACTTTTTGTATTTTGCACTTGAATGCTTAATTCTGGGTTAATACGGAAAAACTCAAAAGACAATTGCAGTATTTCAAAGGGTCAAAATTGCAGCGTTTTTGGTCTAAAACCCCCGACAGGAATACGTCGAGTTACCAGTAACCCTATACCAAGTGTAAGAGGAACGCTACCGAAGCCGAAGGACCCTGCTAATACTCCGGGTACACTACATATAGGCATTATTTTTCTGATTTGGTGGTTTAAAAAAAAAATATTATACGTTTCATTAGCATTATTTATTCTCCATCGTATTAGGATAGCTCAATGAAACGGCAATTTCATAAAAAAGCACACGCTTGGCGCCATTTGTTTTTTTTTGCTGTAGTATTGTTTTTTTATGAAACTGTCGTTTCATTGAGCTATCCTAATACGATGGAGAATAAATAATGCTAACGAAACGTATAATTAAAAAAAAAAAACCCCACCAAATCAGGAAAAAAATGCCTATATGTAGTGTACCCGGACTACAACCAAGAGGCCTTCGTCTTCGGGTGCGAGAGCCTAACGCTACAAAAAATCATACATTTATGAGAAAACTTCAACCTCGAAGATATTAATGTATCTACATTCTATCGTACGAGAATAAGGGCTTATGTCACCAACCCTCATTACGAAGAAATACGGCAATCTCGTTCTTAATTACAAAAGTTTCGACTTTTGACATTTGTTACGCGAATATTAATATTCACAAATCCTGACAGACCTTGAGGAAGGTGCCACTTCAGCGGGAATTATTCGAGTTTAAGGGATCCCTGAGTTGGGCTGTTCAGCGTTAACCTTTAAATAAGAGTATTGGTCTCTCAGACCCATAATTTTTATTGAAGTGATAACTTCTTTAGTCGTGCTGAGCACTTTTTGGGTGATCAAAAATCATGCATTGATGATGTATGCATTTTTTCCACAACATACAAAGTAAAAACAAGTGTTTTTATACAGACTATATTATCGGCAGGTCCCAAAGACTACCCAGCTTTTTTTAATGGATAGTGGTGACGGTTGCAAATTTCGTGGCTAATATTTACTTACGGTTGGGCAATTTTTTGAATTAGATTGGATATCTCTCTCTATCAGCACTGACACAGACTGTCATATCCTACGCTTTCTACTCTTGATTTGGCTTATCTTTTGGTGTACGTAAAAAAATTCTGGTGCGACTGCTGTCTGCCCCCAACTTCACGAGAAAAATCTACATCCGAGCCTCATCCATCAATTGCCGATGCGGGTCCCTTGGGCCCTGAAGAGCGGTCTCAAAGACCGTCCGTAGTTATGTATGCCACTATATTTGTCGCGGGTATTAGAAGGTTACATTTTATACTGGTATTGTGTACAGCGAGTAATTGATTACAACTCGTTGTTTATTATATTTCGCTATTTTCTTGACTTTTGTATGTGTAATTGGAAATACAAACACTCGCGTTCCATAATATATAAATAAGAGAACGGGAATTAACGCGATCATAGTATATGGTAAACACCGGCCGCGGTCACAGGCTGACTGTGACCACTGACGTTGTAACCTGGTCGAAACGTCAGGCAATCAAAGGAATGTAAGTACCTATACGATGAGTGCGTTAATACCTGTCTTTATTTTATATTTTACATTATATTGTTGATTTCCTAGAATTACCTGGTTACACCACAGAGCCAGTCAGTCTGTGAACTCGAACAATTTAAAATATTCCTGTCCATACCATGATCACCTTAATTACCGTTAATAAACATGCCTAGGTTAGAGTAGATAGGTAGAAGAACCTACTACCTCATGGACTCAAATACGGCAGGCGTGCACTACTGAGCCAGTCAGCTTGTGACCACGGCAGGTGTGACCTGGTCGAAACGTATGTATATGCCTATACCATGATGGCGTTAATTCCTGTTATCATTAATGTATTTCATGGATATTTAAATTATTGCACATTGAAATAGTTACTAAAAACCAAACGAAACGTTGAGAATAGTGAAATCAATATAATAACACAAAATAGTCGCCCTCAGTAGATAAATATGTCCTTTCGGAGAATATAAATTACTATGATATCAATTATTACCGTATTTTTTTCTTTGTTTATTTTTACTATGTAAGTATAGGTATTTTACTGTGGCGTAAACGTCCCAACGTTCGACATTTTGTAATTGTCGTTTTAGTAGTCCATACAGAATTAATGATTTTTGTCTCTATATTGCTTTGATTTTGACTGCTATTTAGAGGCTTCCCACTCAGTGCAAAATTAAACATTTGTTTGCATGAATATGTTGTTGTATATTCGCGTTGTTCTGGGTATTTCTAAGTATAATGAAACCTCTGTGTTCACACAACAATTTTGTCCGAAGATCCATAACACTTTCAAATTCAAATTCAAATTTATTTATTTCGTGAAGCATAGGTTACAGAGTAGATGTTATAAGTAATATTAGTCCCAGCTATGTTCCGCCAAAGGCATACAAAATATTAAATAAAATCATAAAATAGACAATCATGTGTAGAATCCAATAAGATAATTAGGTCAGATCATAATCGCATAAAATAACAAAAAAAAAAACATAATGTCAGAATACAGATGTCAAGTAAAAAAATGAAAATGTCAAAATATTAAGCATGTCAATAGATACCTAAATATTATTTGAGTCACCGTAAGAATTAAAATTAAAATTGATCGTTTAGGTACTCATTCACAGAATAATATGCTTTGGTACATAGTAATTTAAAAAGTTTTGACTTAAATCCTAGAATATTCTTACAATGTTTAATGTCATCTGGTAATTTATTATAAATTTTAGGCGCCATCACATATACACTTCTGTAATAGAAAGTCGTTTTTGATGGCACCAAATGCAATTTTTCTGAGCGACGTTGACTTTCTACGCGCTTGAATAAATGCATATTAGACTTTACAAAAATATTTACTTCATAGATGTAGAGAGATGGCAGGGTCAAAATATTGAGGCTTTGGAAATGTGGTTTACAGGTATCTGTTCGATGCATTTTACAGATGGCTCGTATACATTTCTTTTGGGCTATGAATACGTCGTTGACATTTGTGGCATTACCCCAAAAGAGTACACCGTATCGCAATGTGGAGGCAACATAGCCATGGTAGGCTGTTAAGACAGCAGTTTCATTTGCAATTTTACCTAACTTATACAGGGCATATGAGAATCTGTTGAGTTTCAAACAGACATTGTCAATTTGAGTTCTCCATGACATATCACTATCTAAATTCAAACCTAAAAAATTTGTCTTATTTGTTTCCATTATTTGATTGTCTTTATAATTAATCTGTAACTGTAATTGATTTGTTTGTTTTAATTTAAATGTCATAGTTTTAGTTTTATTTAGATTAATTTTTAAATTGTTAGTATTTAACCAGTCAATAATTGTAACCAGGCTTGTATTAATGTCATGTTCAATTTCTTTATGGTCACCAGTGTTAAATATGACCGCACTGTCGTCAGCAAATAATGACATTTGTTGGGGTATTATATTAGGAAAATCGTTAATGTAGCATATAAAGAGCAGTGGCCCCAGAACTGATCCTTGAGGAACACCGTATAATATCGATCTGGGGCTAGAGGAGCATACTACTTCGCTTTGAGTTTTTATATTGATTTGACTTATCTGAGTGACCTGAGTTCTATCTTGTAAGTAAGATTTAATAAGGTCATGAGCGTTCCCTCTAATGCCGTAGTCATAAAGCTTACGCAGAAGTACGTCATGGTCCACATAATCAAATGCCCTCGTCATATCCATATACATTGCTACAACTGGCTTCCTAGTATCCATACATTGATGAATTTTTTCAAGGAAATTGTATATGGCCATGTTCACCGTTTTATGTCTCCTAAAACCCATTTGCTCGTGGCAAAAAAGATTGTGTTTCTCAAAGAAGTCATTAACACTGTTATATATAATTTTTGCCATAATTTTAGAAAACACTGGTATAAATGCAACTGGCCGATAGTTATTGACATCGGTTTTGTCGTCTTTTTTATGCAGCGGCTTAATGATGGAAACTTTTAAACCTCTCGGAAAGATACCATGTTCGATACAGTTATTAAAGATGTGACATAATACAGGCGCTATTATGGGACCAACTAATTTTATTACACTGGTGCGAATATCATCATAACCTGTGCTGTTTGTATTTTTTAGGCTGTTGACAACAATTAAAATGTCTTTTGGTATGATGGGTGGTATAAATATGGATTTGTAAGATTTATTGCGTTGTAAATTACTAGTGTACTTGGTATATGTGTCACAGATCTTACTATTAGATTGAATCACATCCACAAAATGATCATTGAAGTATTGCGCTATCCTTTTAGGGTCTGTTATGCAACGGTCATTCATATTGACTGAACTAATATACTTATCCTGGATGTCCGATCCACTTGATTCAGTTTGTCGTCGACTGTACTTATTTGAAACGTGTTGAAATTGTAAAACGGGCCAACTTGAAGCACTCGCCCTAAGTGCCATATTACGATATTTAATTTTATCGCCTCGCTTCCGTTTTCGGAGAAGAGGCGACAACTGCCTTGCCTTGACCTTGTACCCACCGTTTTCGGCTATTAAAATTACTAATAAATTGGATACTTTAACATTTTAATAGTAGGAAGAACTTTGTGGGATGGGAAAGTGTTTGGCTGCTAAGTTAGAGGTGGTGAGTTCGGTTCTAGCTTAGTGTAAATATTTGTCCTATCCTATACATCAAACAGTTACGCCTCTTTCTTTTTTTTTTACTTGCGGGAAATTCATACTTATGGGGATACGGAAGCCGGAGGGAGAAGTTATGTTGGACTCGAACCGGCAGAACCGCACTCCGTCTGTGGGTCGTTGTGCTAGGCCGAAGGTGAGGTTGACCCAGGGCCCTGCGGTCTGGCCCTCCTCGGGACATCTTTCAACTTACCAAAATCATCGTCCTTGCGTTTACTGGTTGTTTCTGAGACCTACACTAGAGGAGTCCGGGGTCCGTATAGTGTGGCTTGGTATTTTCAGCTATTTTGAGAGGCTGTATGACCTTTCCAGCCCAAATCGTGTTTAGTTATTAACCACTGACATAGTTGTTTGGGCCGTCCATAACGGCTACCGTCTTAATCTAACGTCTATAAATAGCCAGGATCGACTTTTGGTATACCCCTGAAGCACAGAAGCGCTCAGGCTAAATATCAGTAAGCAGTCACCCATCCAAATGGCAAGCGCACCTAGGTAGCTAAACTCAAGAAATTAAGCGAATCTATAATATATTCTATAAATAGATTACAATAGTAGACCCATAACTTTAGGTAATTTTCAAGTAGAGGGTTAACCTTTTTTTGTCAATCAAACACGTTTCTAAACTACGCTATTTAATTATTACCCCAATATGGCTTAGAACTGAAACCAAACCTTTTAATGCCGTAGAACTAATTTCATCTAAAGTACCAGGGCAGCAAAACTTGTGAGAAATTCTCATAGATCCACTCAAACTAAAAGTTAACAAGTAAAAATAGTTGAAGCGACCGAGAGTCTGTTTCAACAAGGCCTGGCCGAATTTACTTTTGTCTGTATCTATGTCGGTTTATCAATTCCGAAGGCTCATTTCTTAAGCAATTTTCACCAATCTTGGCACACATGTTCCGTAATTTAAAACATAAACTTTTGTCAAGAGGTTTTTTTGATAGGAGGGAAAATGGTGGACAAAAGGGGGAAGTTTTCTGTCGCATTATTTATGAATGGATCTTGATGACTTTTGGCAGATGATCAAGGACATGATTCCTGATAGATTATTGTGAAAAAAAAAACCAAGCCTCGTAAAGGTAAACTTGTGAAAAAAACAGATGAGGTAAAAGGGGGGAAGTTTGCTGAAGCTTTTTTTTTAAGAACGGATTTTCAATATCTTTGGTGAAACATACAGGGTTTAAAATAAGGTCATCGTTTTTCTTCTTTTTATACTAGGGTACCAGAAATATGGCAAAGTGTGGTGCTCAGGAAGTAAAAATTGGTTCAACATTCCACATTATTATAAAGTGCTCAATAATACTGTCTAAAACGTGAACCAAACCTAGTCCTTTTGACGTTTAGGGACCAGTTCTTCATTCGTCTTTTTCTTGGTATGACTAGTTCTGGTTTTGACCACTTCTGCTTTTGACTACTTCGTAAACTTCAGTCTCTTTTCATTACTTTTTTTAAGATTAATACTTTTTATTAGTAATGGCCTTAATATACGGACCTAACTTCACCTAAATTACCAGAGTAGCATAACTCAGAAGAAAGTCTCATAAATCCACTGAAACTAAAAGTTAATAAGTAATAATAGTTGTAGAACAGTCGGGGAGAGCCCGCGAGCGATCCGAAATACGCAACTTTTATTTATTCAACATTCTACATTATTATAAAGTAGCAACTTGGCGAATTTTAACCCTCTGTGTGCCGCCTCGTATGTAATTAAGAGACTTAATTAAAACAGAACATTGAATATTATTTTCTTGAAGTTAAACTCAGTATGAAATTTTACGTAAGTGTGTTAAATGAGTTTTAAAATGTTGATTATTTTAAGTACTTTGAATTATACTAAGATTATAGTAATTTTTTACATATGATTAGTCAAGTCTAACGAACTTATCGACGTTATTAAAATTCCCTTCGGTTAAGCAAAATTTATTTTCTTAGAAGTGAGTTCACGTCGGTAGTGCAATAACCAGGATTCGAACTCGGCACCTGTTGACTGACATCCAACGGCTTTGGTGTATACTTTTCTCTCGGAGATGAGGGCTTAGACGACAGTCGCTAATATAAATGCCAAGACAAACAATCACAAAATATTTAAAAAAAAATGCATACTATAGTAATCGTATTACTATTGTTCTAGTACACTCCTTCAGTTAAACTAAATTTATTATATAGGAGTGGTTTCACGTCGCTAATATTATTGCCAAGATAGAAAATAAACTCGTGACCTCTCGATCATAAGGCTGATTTGTTAACCACTGAACTACCGACGATTTACTTTCGGATGATGATGATGAGTCCCTTTTTAATATCTACAACTAGTTGACCCGCCTCGGCTTCGCCCGTGGCATACTTCAACCCCGTAGCCCCCCTATCACTACTCCACTTCCTCCACTAATCATCCACTAACACTTCAACTTTATATATGGTATTAAAGTTCAAATTCACTTTTAAGTATTATTACGAATCGTTTGTATGGGAGTATAGAAAAGGGTTTTCAGACTATTTTAGGCAATTTTAAAAATTTATTCTGCCTGTTCTCGAGATGTGTGCTTAGCAACACATTCAGCGATTCATTTTTAATATTATAAGATATTGTAAACATTACAACTATGCCCATAGCGTAAAAGTCAGTTTAACTGTCAAATGTTTAACAACTGTCAAATTATATCCACTTGACAGTTATATTAATTCAGATTGTAAACAGTGTTTAAGCAATTTGGCTATTAATAAATTTAATTTAGTTTAAACGTCTTCAAAGTTCAAATTCTTGATACTATTATAAATTCTTAGCAATTTGATTCGCTACGGCCATCGTCGTTACTTACCTTTAGAAACCATGACAGGTGCTGTTCATTTGAAGATAATAATATTTCAGGGATTAAATTAGGTACTGTGATTTATTCTGTTAAATTTCAAAGACATTAAGGCGCCGAATCACTAACAGTCTGCAGTCTGTCTGTAGTTCTAAAGCGATTTTGGCCTGCCGGCAATTCCTTGTTGTTAGTTTTGCGGCCACACACTAGCAGTTGTGAGTCTACAGTTTCCCGCCCTACGAGTGCCTGAAGCTGTGTGCTCGTTCGCCCTGACGACCTGGGACTGTCTGGCCTAGGACTGTCCGGAATCCTTCGGCAGCCACACCCTATCATATCGTATTAGTCGTCAGTCCAAAATCGTTAACGAAACTGTGAGTGTGTGAGTTATTGCGATTAACTGACAGATTTATATCGTCTGGCCGTCGCGTCGTCCGGTATAGTGAGTGGGCACCTTTATGGGACCCGTATGGAGCCCTATCAAGTAAGGGCTCTGTATAACTATCGAACAATGGACGACACTAATTCTACTTTCTGGATTAAGGAGTCAGATGGTAGTCGCTCCTGCAATAAATCTATAGGAATATACAAATAGTAGGAACGTTAACCCTTCAAATGATAGGGCACGCCGTGATTGCGGCGCTAAGACCCATCATGGGGGTGTGGCACGGTGGCCTCTCGTACCGTCAGACGCAGTTCATTACCGGACACGGTAACTTCGAGCGGTACCTGCATCTAATGGGCATAGAGCCAACGTCCGAGTGCCATCACTGCGACGACAGGTCATGCTCGTGACGGAGACAGCAAAGCGGGCGCGGCGCAGCGAGTGAGAAAGACTCGTGGACATCGCTGGCCGCATGCGAAGGCGGCTCGGGCGTCGGAGGGCGCAAACCGACCTCCGCCCCCCATGAGCGCGGGCCTGAGGGTGACAGGTGGAGCCGCTCGTCACCCTAGCAGAAGCAGGCCACGGTGGCGGCGCGCATCGTAGGGCGCGCATCGTAGGACGATGCCCCCCCCATACCGGGGGCGAGTCGAGGACCGCGTGGTCCCCCCTCCCGAGGAGGGCCAGACCGAGAGGAATGGCATTGGGTCAGCCTGGGTGGGAGGGATATGTCACCAGACAACCTCACCTTCGGCCTAGCACATCGACCCACAGACGGCGTGCTGTTTAGTCGGTTCGAGTCCCACATAACCTCCCCGGGATTTCCCGCACGTATAAAAAAAACCCTTCAAATGGTCGGGGTTGTGTTCAGTTTAAATTATACAATTATTTAATAAATAAGTTTAAAAAAATCGGTTCAAAAGAGCATCTTTATCAAATGCTTGGCTTTACAATCTTGTTTTAGTAATATAATAACTCTTTCGTCTTATAATTGTGCCTTTGCGTCGAGGTACACAATTCGGCGTATTATCTAATAAGTCAAAGGTCACGGCATTTACTCTTGAAATGTCACCTGTTTTGAAAATGCTCACCGCGTTCTGGAATTCCTTTTTATAAAAGAGAGAGAGAGATATAATTATTATTTTTGACATTTAGGTACTTGGACAAAAATGTAGGACTTATGACATCGTCGTTTGTCATACTTTTGATACTAAACACATAATATATATCTTCACGCCTTCCTGCCACCGAGGTAGGCAGTGGTAACAGCCTGCGTTTAACTCTATATAATATGGTCTTTAATATGGACTATGTAGTAACACGAGTTTCATGACATAGTTGGACATTTGGGTTATTCCGTCTTCACACCACGACAACTCATACCATTAAAAAAATTATTGACCCATACTGATTCTTATTTATTTTTATTCTTAATTCATACCACTACATTTTTATTAATTTTCTGTTAACTCATACGATTTTTTAAAGTTTACTATTACTGCTTAATTTATACCATATCCTATTTTTCTTTAAAAATAAGTTTTACAACTAAATTATGGTTTACAAATAAAGGAATTGAAATAACTGAGAAGGCTCGCAGGTTTAATGAAGGTATGAATTTCTTAAATTATATTATGATCGTGTATTATGAAGATAAATATCGCAGGCTATACTTATGACTTCTGAAAGAGACAGAACGATCGTGTCATCACAGCTGTCAACCGACAATGATACGATGCAACTTATTTGGTGTTCTAGCTGATTTCTGGTTTATTTGATACTATGAGTTATGTTTCCGATATAACTGAATCGGGAATACTAAACTAAATTCAATGTTACTAAATAAAAGTGAAAGATATGACCAAAATTATTTAATAATCAAAGAAACAGCAAAATTAAGTGTAAGTCGAATAAGGCTGACGGAACAGTATTATTTTTCGTTATTTAACGATTCTAAGTCTCACAAATAAGCTAATTTAGATAATTAGTTCATCGTCATCGAAATTTAGACGTTATCCCCATTGCATCAGAGGCCAAGATGCCCTCGGAGCTCGGGGTCTGCCTGCCGACTCTTCCTCCTCCACTTCGCACGATCTTGAGCGTCCATGGTAGTAAGACCATTTGCACGCATGTCACCCTGCACAATGAGATTTAGATAATTAGTTATTGTTTACGCCAGTTATTAAATTATTATTTTTCGACGTAGTGGACTGTAATGCGGTAATCGCACGGGCAAAACAGACGGGAATAGGAGTAAAAGGAATGCACTGACCTGGCTGATATTAGACCGGTAGGTAGGTACACCAACCTCAGCTCCAATCCCGGCTTGATAATCTCACGCCGTGCACGGCGTAACCTTCCTTTTTCTGTTTTTCTTGCGGGATGCGGGTTCTTCCTTAAATGTCCAAGGTTTTCGCGGCGGTGCAAGCGAAGGGAAACAACGAAAATCCCCAATAACGATTATAAGGGTGCGCTCCTTGCGCGCGCGGTGACTTTTTTCAACGTCTTTAATTTCTACGCCGCTGCATTTGCTTGTCGCGGTCGTTCCTTTTTACATTTCGAGTGCATAAAGGAACGTAGGTATATGCGGTATGCGGATTTGATTATGGGATCAGGATTAATACATGGAACGTATGTGCCCTTAATTTAATTTATTTTAATTGTAATCCAATTTTCAATATAACTGGTGCCACCAGTTATAATACAAGATATAAACACTATTTTGTACAAGTGATATGATACAAAATAGACGTAAGGTTTTAGAAAACCAGCATTAATTAAAATGTAAATTATAATACATAATTAAAAATAAAAATTCATAAGAATCAACATAGAAATTGAAAGGAGCTGTACAATACCTATTATTAAATAAAACGGTACGGTAAATAGTAATCAAGTTACAAGAACAAAAATTAATATTATCACATATTATGTTATTACATAATATGTGATAATATTAATTTATTTTTACCTATTGGTAACTATAACCTTATTACTTATGTGTGCCACCCATATCTGGAGTCAGGCCATTGAGAGGCACGGAGAGGCACCAGCTATGCCTCTCGATATTTCGAAGGCCTTTGACAGGGTCTGGCACGATAGTTTTACCAACAAGCTTCCCTCCTTCGGTCTACCTGCTGGCATGTGTGCCTGGATTGCCGATTTCCTGAAAAATCGGCCAATTCGAGTTGTCATTGACAGTAGCTCGTCGGACCAATTGCAAATAAACGTTGGGGTCCCTCAGGGGTCGGTACTCTTTGCTACACTTTTCCTGCTGCACATCAACGATCTGCTCAAGCCCGAAATAATTGGGTACGCAGGCTATAGCACAGTGGTTATGATTCGGGCACGCATGGGTGAAATCCGCTTTGTCAGCGCAAGCCAATTCCAGCCAAATGACACTTTCCAAGGTATTTCCGTATCGATAACCGACTGCCTTGAGCTTCTTGGCGTTTCTCTTAATTCTACACTCGTTTGGTCCAAACATTGATGCAAGCGCTTAAGTAGCTGCCAAAAGGCTGGGCATTCTATCGAAGGTGCAACAGTACTTCACGCTAGAACAGCCGCTCATCCTCTACCTTGCGCAAGTTCGATCGTGCATAGAAGACTGCTCTCACTTCTGTGAATATTCGGCCAAATACCAGCTTGAAACACTTGAGACAATAGAGAAACGTGCCAAGTGGCTCATCAATAACGATGGTCGAGAATAGGCTTCAGAGCCTAGAACATCGGCGAAGAGTTGCATGCCTCGGGGATGCACTTCGGGGAGTGCGCGCTGAAGTTGCACAACCGAATTTCACCAAACCCCTTTCATGATCGAACGACCAGACGCACTGTGAACATTCCACTTATAGGTACTAAAGGCTTTGATGATACGTTCATCATGCAGAGGACTGGAATGCCCTGCTTGAATCTGTGTTTCCCGATAGCTACAACTTGGATATCTTCAAGAGTAGACTGAATACTTCTTTTTTTTTTTTTTACGTGCGGGAAATCCCCACGGATACCCACCCCTCCGGAGCCGGAGGGGTAGGTTATGTCGGACTCGAACCGACTAAACCGCACGCCGTCTGTGGGTCGATGTGCTAGGCCGGAGGTGAGGTTGTCTTTTGACATATCCCTCGCACCCCGGCTGACCCAGGGCCATTCCTCTCGGTCTGGCCCTCCTCGGGAAGACTGAATACTTCTAGGTAAGCGTATTCCACGATCGACAATGTATCACTTACAAACCATAAAAAATACTTATTAATAATTTAAAGTAGTGTTTTATATAAACAAAGCGAGATTTTCTATTAAAATTCATCTCAACATTAATGAAATTAAACAGAATAACAAAATTAACACTTGGAGTTTCACTTGGAGTGCGGTGTCCGCTTTACTAGGCTAACTGCAGATTAGGCTCAACTGCGATATTTTCGACCTGACTGCCATCTGACCCCTAGAACTCAATGGTGATATCGAAGCAGTGCAGTTTGACCAGTTGTTAGACTTTTTTGAGACTATAATGACTGATATCGACCGACACAGACGTGCTCTTCGAGGTACCACCAGACCAATGCAAATACCCATATTCATGCATACAAATATTTGCAATAGAGAACAAAATGAACATGTCAATACAAATATTTTCATAAACCAACAAAGACATAAAAATGTCCTAAAAATTAGATATGACACTTATCCTATTCCATGTAAAAGCAAAAAAAGACATTCCAATAATAATTACAAATAAATCACAGGTATCCATTTTTATGGTGTTTTACCGTGGCCAACGGACGTGTGGAATACCATACCACCACATATTTTGCTTAACCAGGTAACCAATGTATAAATTACCCCCCCCCCCCCCACATAAGTCCTTGGATAGCATCTTTCTTTCTTTCTTTCTATCCAGTTTTTCATCATAACATTTTGTGGATGTAGGCGCTCTTCGTCACAATTATGGGTGTATATAATACAATTGGGTAATTTTGTTTTTTTTTCAAATTCTGTATAATCTAACTTAATTAAAATAATGAATTTCGTTGGATGCATTATCGCGCTATCTGTACATTTGCGTCGGTATGCCTTAAGAATGGATATTGGTATGGACTAAGAACGGTATGAGTAAGGCATATACATTTGGTATGATTCAAGAATGGTATGAGTTCTCGTGGTATGAAGGCGAAACAACTCGGACATGACATTTTAGTCTAAGCATTGTATGCAAATTTTACTTCAATAACACTAGCCCTGCTTCCATAAAAATATCTTATGCTTTGCTACATCTACGCTTTATTATCACCCAAATAGATACATAGGTATACAAGAGTTGATCATTTAATACTATTAGCCAGAATTTAACAACAAAATCCTCCAGAGCAATGTCAAACGTCTACAATGTTTATTTATGCCCCTGTCTCACCATAAATACTGAATGCATATCGAAGTCAAATAAAATACGGAACAAACTTGCGTATTCGCAGAGATTTCGCGACATTAAAACATGTAACAATGAATAAACAACAGCAATAAATACGGCGATAAAACTTTGGCAACTTTGCCCGCCGACCTACAGTGACAAGGGAATATTTTGAGACATTAAACTCACTTACTGGGGAAATTAAGGCCGTCTTCTATGAAGTGTTAATTTTCTTACTTTGTTTTTTATTTTTGGGATGCAAGAAATTATTCATAGGTGTACTCTATGAGTAGCTCTACATCAACATCTAAAGAAGGTGAAGGTCTCGGATGCCGCCAAGAACCACTCTTGGCGGCATCCGAAACCTTCAATCCAGAATCCCGGATTTGCTCACTCCCTACAAAAGTCAAAAGTCAAAAATCATTTATTCTGTATAGACCACTAAAACGGCACTTACAAAACGTCAAGTTAAAAAAAATCTCGACTAGCTTAGCAAATGGACCACCGGTTCGAAACGCGCCCCCGACCTGAGAAGACTCCGGCAAGAAACTCAGCGGGCATATTTTTTTTTCGTCTATTTACAAACATTTGCTTAGTCTACTTAGTCTAAATACAATAGTTTGCTTGAGTAGCATAGTTGAGCGAACAGCTCATTTCCAAGCTTGTTTATCATCTAAATATTCTTGGATTTTATAATAGCCTTTTTGGCACAGTTTAGTCTTAATTACATTTTTAAATTTATTTACAGGTAAATCTCTAATTTCATTAGGGAGCTTGTTGAAAAAGCGTATACCGTTGCCCCGGAAAGAATTACTAATTTTATGGAGTCTACTATCACAAGCTACAAGATTGTTTTTATGTCTTGTGTTTATATTATGCCTGTCACCCCCCACCCACACTCCCTTTGGTTTGGCTTATTTGACTTTTATGGGAGCGGTTGCCGTCTGACCTTTTAATCCCAAGAGGAAACCCTTAGGCAGTAGTTACTCCTACTGCTCTACATAATCCTGAAAATATGCTGATGAGGAGGTGTATTGAAAGTAAGATATTAAATGTGAAAGAGACAGAGTGGTATAGGAAAATCGATTAAGGAAAAATATTGAATCGGTCTAGGTGGGGTTTGAATCCGCGACCTTTGCCTAACAGAGGCAATGCTTTGACCACTTAGCTGCCAGACCTCGCCCGAACCAATTTTAAATTTCTCTTTATATTCGTCTTGGGGCCACCATGGCCTCCACGATATTCTACCGATATTCTCACGAACTATCGGAACCAATGAATGATTCTAATCATTAATAAACATTGATTTTTGACTACTTCGCCCAAACTATTTTAATGAAATTGTTCAGGTATGCAAGATATTCAAATCGATTAAGATAGGAAAAATATTAAATCGATCTAAACGGGTTTTTTTTTTTTTACGTGCGGGAAATCCCCACGGATACCCCCCCTTCGGAGCCGAAGGGGGAGGTTATGTCGGACTCGAACCGACTAAACCGCACGCCGTCTGTGGGTCGATGTGCTAGGCCGGAGGTGAGGTTGTCTTTTGACATATCCCTCGCACCCCGGCTGACCCAGGGCCATCCCTCTCGGTCTGGCCCTCCTTGGGAGGGGGGACCACGTGGTCCCCGACTCGCCCCCGGTATGGGGGGGGGGGCGCATCGTCCTACGATGCACGCCGCCGCCGTGGCCTGCTTCTGCTAGGGTGATGAGCGGCTCCACCCGTCACCCTCAGGCCCGCGCTCATGGGGGGCGGAGGTCGGTTTGCGCCCTCCGACGCCCGAGCCGCCTTCGAACGCGGCCAGCGATGTCCGCGAGTCTTTCTCGCTCGCTGCGCCACGCCCGCTCTGCTGTCTCCTTCACGAGCATGACCTGCTCGCAGAAGGAGGCGTTGGCCGCCCACGCATCCGCGCAGCGGACCATCGCCGCGAGCAGGGTGGAGGGCGTGAGCACTCTCACCCCCAGGGCCGTCACAAGCTCCCGCCTCGGCGCTTCAAACGCCGGACACTCGGTGAGCGTGTGCAGCCCCGAGTCCACGCTCGCGTCGCAGTGATGGCACTCGGGCGTTTGCTCTATGCCCATCAGATGCAGGTACCGCCCGAAGTTACCGTGTCCGGTAATGACCTGCGTCTGACGGTACGAGAGGCCACCGTGTGGCCTCTCTAGCCACTCCCCCATGATGGGTCTTACCGCCGCAATCACGGCGTGCCCTTCGATCTAAACGGGGTTTGAACCCGTGATCTTTGCCTGACAGGGGTAATGTTTTTCATATCGTAATCGACTTGAATATTTGGCATACGAAATGCTTTAAAAAATTACATTCAAGATGGTATAGAAAACTTGCTCCTTTCTTCAGGAATGACTTATAGAGAATAAACTTGAGACCTCAATAAATCTTAGCCGTCAATGTAGGTGATCTTAACTATATTATTAGTGATCCAAACTCACATTCTTTATAAAGATGTACTATGGGACGATGCCTCAGTTTAGAGTGACTGCTAGCTTGTCATCACAAACTGCTATTTATTACCCGACTTCTTTTATCTAAATATGTAAATTGATTGGCAGACAATTCTCTTGCTGTCAAAATCTAGTCAGCCTAAAATTTAACTACATCTCAAGTATACTCCACAACGAGAGTAAAATTTCACAGACAGAAGCTGGAGGTATTGTAAATTGATTCTTGTTTTTCGATATCCTTCGAGAATTCACTAGCTTTATTTTGAGTTTGTTTCATTTCAAAGTTAAGAGCAATCAATCCTGTTGGGATCTAGATTTTTAGATTCCATTGATACACACAGTTAGTCGTGTTTTGGTCTTTCGGGAACATTTCGGGACTGATAGATATGAAAGCATTTAGGCACGGCTTTCTCTCTTCTGGGATTATTTTATCATGATGGTGTCAGGCTTGGTTGTATCCTAAGCTTATGCTTTGGAGCCTCATGGCTGCTCTCTAGTTCTTCTCTTCAAACAAAGACTTTTGTGAGAACGCCTGTCGTCTGACCTGCCAACTGCTAAAAGCAAATACTACACCAAGACGTCGTCCATCAATTAGCAGGTGTTACGGCTTCCAGGTGAGGTTAGCATGTCCGCCAAGGTCTTGGTGGGTCCCCATACATCTTCAGTATGTAGTATACTGAGGATGTATGGGGACCTTAGTGCTACAAAATACACCTTTGCCTACCTCATCGAAAAACATTTTTCAATTGTATATTCTAGCGGAATTTCCCTTAACGGTTAATAATGGTCGCTGTCCAACAACAGTGAAGCGATTTCGTTGTAATGTGAAGTAGAATATATTTTTCAATAAAAAATATAACAAAGCAGTATAATGCAGGCAGAGAGGCTTGCAGACGACAAAACATTCGCTCATCATAATAGAGTAATGGAAGGGTAACGTAGGGAAAAGTGGAACACAGACACTTTCGCATTGATGACGCCACATTCAACCTTTTATTTTTATAAAGACCAAGAGCCTGGTTCCGCTTGGGTAAAATAGTAAGCCGAGATTTTTTTTTACTATATACGTCTCGTTGTTGCAATCCACAAGAAAGTATTCCAGAGATAAAAAGTAACCTATAAACTGGAATAGCACAATTTTTATGCTATTCCAGAATTAAACCTATTTCATTTGTATACACGAATATGCGTCATTCTGGCACGTTTCACCCGAACGAATGTATATTATGTTCCGAATTCTAAACCTTGTTGAACCAATATCGATGAATGATATTATGTAATGTAATTAATTACAATATTTTAAGAGTTTAGCGACAATAGTTTTTATATGAAATAGGTTACACTTCCTCTTGATCATATATTTCTTCCTCATTAAATATTTCAACAGACACTTATTTCATTTCGTGATAAATTCAGAGAATTGTAATTAAATAATCCTCCCTCTGAATTCAGATTTTTGGACATGAAGTCAATTTAAATTGAGCACCGAATTACGATTAAATCTGAGTACACATATAAACAAGTCAGACTAAAAGATCATAAAATAAATTGAGGACAGACAACCGGAAAAATCCATTATTTTTCACTTATCTCTTGAGATAATTATAGCATTAAATCTGTTCGATTGAGATCTCTAATAGACATAATTTTTGCTTTGAGAATTAGTAGAAGCCTATTTCTCTAGGCATTTATATAATAGTGATATTATTTACTAAAAAAGTATACGTTTGCCGTATTTACTCCTTGAATAGAAAGAAGTCTAACACATTTTTAGATGTGTATTTAAATTTAGCCTAGAACATTTGATGAAACACCAATTTAACGATACAGTTTAATTCAATTCCTTAAGCGATTTCATATTAATAATGCAACATGTACCTAGTCTGTGGATAGTTGTATTTCTGTTCACATTATACGAATATTTTAAACCTATTGCTAACAACACAATTTTCTTACTCATCCTTGAGTTTACTGATACTGTTGCCAATCAAGTTTAAGAGACTTTAAAATCTTCTGTCAGTTTAATTTGTTTATTAAGTGCATCGTATACCGTTCCTTACACCAAACCGTCTGATCTCCACGATCATTTGTATTTTGTGAAGTCAGGGGTCATTAGCACCAAAATATCATGAGCTTTCAGTTTTACAATACGGATTCAAATTACATTCTAAAATGCTCTTTTATTTTCTAAACTGTGGTCTTTTTATCCATTTCTAAGATCTGAATATTATTTATTATTAAAAAGTTAAAGTGAATATTGGCGGTTGATTCAATTACTTTTGACCTTTCGAATATCAGATGTCTAGTTTAATATAATGGAGGCAAAATCTCCTGAGATTAAGTGTCAGAGTTTAAATTTCAATGTTTGGCTTTTTAGATACCTATATTATGTATTATTAAGTTGTTTGCAGGTATTTTGAATTGGGGAATCTTTATTTGCACCTCTAAATAAAATAATGCTAACAAAATTTTGACACTAATAAACCATGCGCATAACTTTTAAATGGTTGCATTTAAAAAAAACCATTTACTACTCATATCAAGCCTAACTAAATATATATTAACTCTTATCAAAAGTTGATGATCTTTTTAACTGAGTGTGCACCTAAAATATATCTAACAACACTGAAATACTATCTTCAATACAAATAATCCCGTGACACACCAAAAATACTGATTTGCACACAAAATAATACAATCTCTTTGTACAATTTTACAACGGAATTTCATATAGCTGCGCAATCCGACTTGGTTAGGTTAGGTTAGTGCGGGAGCGGAGCGTAGCTCCCGCACTAAGCCTTCGTGGTTATTTTTTTATAACCATGCAGAAATAAGTCATTTCTCTAACTGTTTAATTTAAAATTTAATTATTAATATTGTACAATTTAGAGTGCAAGTTAATATTTTTGATAAACAATTCGAATAAATTGAAGTACGTTTCGTAGAATGAAAGTTTGCATTCGGAAATAAAAAGTGTGCAAAATTTGTATTTTATGGTATACAAATTTTGTGGCGCATTCAGTATATTTGTTTAAAAAATGGTATTTATTAGTTAAGCGTTTAAATACCACCCTTTTGAATTTACCACTCGAGCGAACCAACCCAGCGAGGATATTTCACGTTTATCCTTTAGAATATCGCTGCTAAAGTCATACTGTATTGTTTTCGCGATGAATACATTTTTAATAGTATTAATATATTTATAATTGGGTATGACTCACGAATTTGATTCATTATGAAGTCGGCGATTGTTATTCCAACAGACGTATCAAGTTAAAGACTGATTGCTAACAGCCTAATAAATTTCCCAAGAGGCTCACGTTAGGCAGTTGGGTCAAGGACTTTATGCAGAAAAGAGTGCTTTTCGACGTAATACGTATATGTACCCTATTGGCCGCAACAGGTTCGCCTAGTAAAATATAGTAAATATGTTTAGTGCTATACACTTCTGTCTATTCCTAAAAGGGTATACAAACATTATAAACGAAATATAAATAAAGGATAAATATAGTGCGAATTAATTAATATCCCAAAAATAAGTAGTTTCTAATATCACAGCCTTAATGAGCACATTTCAAAACCTACATACTACCATAAAAAACGCTGTAGGTGGGAAAAATGCAGGAAAAAACTTTAAGTGGGGACGCAGATGCGAACCAACAACGTTTCAGCCATCCCACTCTCATGTATGTGGTTTTTCATTGAGAGAATGAGACGGAAATTGCTTTTTGTTTTAAAAACTGGTTGTTAATTGCAGTTGCTTGGGTATTCCTTTTTTTTTCGCTGTGTCTGGCGCGTAGGTACCGAGTGTGTGCTTAGCAAAAATTGTTTAAGTGGATTTTTATTTTTTTACCGGTATTTTAGAATTTGTGTGTGAATTGTGTAGCGTATAAATGGGTATAATGCAACATCATTTAGTTTAAATCTGAATAAAAGTTTGGATCAGGCTCTTGGTATTCTGCAAAGGGACTATTGGATCAAGAACCTCTTGTTTACAATCTTACCTCAAACTCCATCGTAAGTCTCCGGGGTTTAAAAAGAAGTAGACAGCGTCCTTTTCACATGCATGTAGTTTATATTGCAATAAGATACCCAGTTTTTTTTACGTACGGGAAATCCCCACGGATACAGCCCCCCCCCCCCTGTCCGGAGCCGGAGGGGGAGGTTATGTCAGACTCGAATCGACTAAACCGCACGTCGTCTGTGGGTCGTGGTGCTAGGCCGAAAGTGAGGTTGTCTAGCGATATATCCCTCGCATCCCGGCTGATTGGGGGGCCATTATGGTAGGGCCATTCCTCTTGGTCTGGCCCTACTCGGGAGGGGGGACCACGTGGTCCCCGACTCGCCCCCGGTATGTGCGGGGGCGCGCGTCGTCACCGTAAGATACCCAGTAACATAATCGCCATAGTGCGTGTCACAACACACTTTATCTACTAACACAATAATATGAATGAATGAATGAATGAATATACTTTATTGTACACCAGTAAATAATTCATACAAATTTTAATATTAATTTTATAGTACAATGGGCGGTCTTATCGTAGACTGCGATCTCTACCAGACAACCTTTTGATGGACTGATAACTTTGGAGTAGCTTTTTTTCTTTTTTTTACGTGCGGGAAATCCCCACGGATACCCATCCCTCCGGAGCCGGAGGGGCAGGTTATGTCGGACTCGAATCGACTAAACCGCACGCCGTCTCTGGGTCGTAGTGCTAGGCCGAAGGTGAGGTTGTCATGCGACATATCCCTCGCACCCCGGCTGACCTAGGGCCATCCCTCTCGGTCTGGCCCTCTTCGGGAAGGGGGGGACCACGCGGTCCCCGACTCAACCCCGGTGTTGGGAGGCGCGCATCGTCCTACGATGCGCGCCGCCGCCGTGGCCTGCTTCTGCTAGGGTGACGGGCGGCTCCACCCGTCACCCTCAGGCCCGCGCTCATGGGGGGCGGAGGTCAGTCTGCGAACTTTGGAGTAGCAGGCAACGGGTGGTGTACTTACTACTTTGAAACAATAATTTGCATACATAATATAAATAAATATTACTTATCGAAATAAGTCCTTTATATAACTAGTATTCTGATAAATCTATAAGTACATATACATACATACATACATACACATACATACATACATACACATACACATACATAAATATACATATACATACATACATACACATACATATCCATCATACAAATTAAATATTGATGTTGATGGGTGCTACAGCGATAAATAGTGTTTCATTACTAGTTTTTTTAAACGTCTGGGGAGTTTGTGCACGTCTTATTGTTTCTGGCAACGCGTTCCACAGGCGTACTGCTTCAACGGTAAAAGATTTTTCAAGGAAGTTTGTGGAATGTCTAGGCATTCTCAACTTCAGGCTCTCCGATGATCTCAAGTACCTCGTATGTGTGTCATGCAAATAAGAAAAGCGTTTTTTGAGATAGTTAGGAGTTGGAGGATTGAAAAGAATGCTGTACAGAAGAGAAAGAATGTGAGTATCCCGTCGAAGGCGGATTGGCAGCCACTTGAGCCTAGTACGAAACTCAGAGACGTGATCAAACTTGCGCAATACAAATATAAATCGGATGCAGAAGTTTTGGAGTCGCTCGAGTTTGTCATGCTGACTCTGATTAATACCTAGAAGCGATACTGATATACCGGGAATTAATTGGTATTTAACCTTATTAATTGAATCTACTTTGATCTACTTTACTGAATTAAGTTGTGAACAAAAAGAATTTGCAGTCAAACAAATATATATCCCATATGCTACAGTCAACGTCAGAAAAATGTTGACCACAAAAGTACTCAAAATGATCTGAATACCAAAATTTCAAATTGTTGTAAGAATCCAGAGTGGTCAAACCACGGTTATTATGTAGATTAGCAGAGTGTTTATAATTATATGTGCAAACTACGATGGTTTGACTACTCTGGATACTTACCTACAACTATTTGAGTACTGTGATAACTTATTTAAAAATGGAATTTAGGTATTTAGATTATTTTGAAAACTTTGGTGGACAACATTTTTCTGATGCTAACTGTAAATTACACACCGAAGTGATATGAAGCTAAGTTAATACAAGAAAAAGATATATGAATATTTATCAAACTACTGTTTATGTTGTATATGTTATACATCAGGATGGTCATTCTGCCAGACACTAACAATGATTATTTAGTTAGACTTTGGAGAAAACCATTTGGTGCAAAAGTACTGATATATAAACATAACTAGCTGTCGCCCGCGGCTCAGCCCGCGTGGATGTCGGTCATCGCGAATCGGGGTATGAAAAATAGATGTTGGCCGATTCTCAGACCTACCCGATATGCCCACAAAATTTCATGAGAATCGGTCGAGCCGTTTCGGAGGAGTTTGGCAACGAAAACTGTGACACGAGAATTTTATATATTAGATAATGAAAAGTATTTATACGGGCACTGAAGACCTGACTTGAATTCTGAAGCTTGTGTATTACTTATCTTTATCAAATATTTTAATTATAAGGCCTACTCTACACTTTGCGCATCTTTCGCCACGGATTATCGATACATGTCATCGCATATAAATGACGAAGCGATGCGATGGATGCATTTATATTCGATGGTTGTAGTGATGTTCTGACTCGGCAAATTCACGCTGGCGTTTCCAATGACCTATTCCCAGTAGTACTGTGATATCCGCCCTCCGTGGCAGATATTACTAGTAGTTGCCTGGACATCATCTGTCTTTTTTTTTTTTTTACGTGCGCGAAATCCCCACGGATACCCACCCCTCCGGAGCCGGAGGGGGAGGTTATGTCGGACTCGAACCGACTAAACCACACGCCGTCTCTGGGTCGTAGTGCTAGGCCGAAGGTGAGGTTGTCATGCGACATATCCCTCGCACCCCGGCTGACCCAGGGCCATCCCTCTCGGTCTGGCCCTCCTCGGGAAGGGGGAGACCACGCGGTCCCCGACTCAACCCCGGTGTGGGGAGGCGCGCATCGTCCTACGATGCGCGCCGCCGCCGTGGCCTGCTTCTGCTAGGGTGACGGGCGGCTCCACCCGTCACCCTCAGGCCCGCGCTCATGGGGGGCGGAGGTCAGTCTGCGCCCTCCGACGCCCGAGCCGCCTTCGGGCGCGTGCAGCGATGTCAGCGAGCCTTTCTAGCTCATCGCGCCGGGCCCGCTCTGCTGTCTCCTTCGCGAGCATGACCTGCTCGCAGAAGGAGGCGCTGGCCGCCCACGCATCCGCGCAGCGGACCATCGCCGCGAGCAGGGTGGAGAGCGTGAGCACTCTCACCCTCAGGGCCGCCACAAGCTCCCGCCTCGGCGTCTCGAACGCCGGGCACTCGGTGAGCGTGTGCAGCCCCGAGTCCACGCTCGCGTCGCAGTGATGGCACTCGGGCGTTGGCTCTATACCCATCAGATGCAGATACCGCCCGAAGCTACCGTGCCCGGTGATAATCTGCGTCTGACGGTACGAGAGGCTACCGTGTTGCCTCTCTAGCCACTCCCCCATGATGGGCCTTACCGCCGCAATGACGGCGTGCCCTGCGCGTGGTTGCCCAAGTCGTCGCTCCCACTCGGCCACCATGACCTGGTGGAGCCGGGATTTCTCGGCCCGAATATCCTCGGGCTCGGGATCGAATCCCCGCTCCCGCACCTCGTTTCGGAACTGATATAGTGCCGAAAGGGCCCTCGCTTCCAGGATCCACGGTGGCGATCCGGCCAGGAGACTCGCCGCTTCGAAGGATATCGTGCGGTATCCCCTGATGGCCCTGGAGGCCATCGTGCTCTGCGCCGTACGGAGCAGAGGCAGGAATCTGGCCTCCAGGGTGTCCGCCCACACGGGGCACCCGTATAGGGCCATGGACCGCACGACACCCGCGTAACGATTTAAAAATAAATCATACGAATAGAAAATAAATAATAAATTTAAAAGATAGGAAAAAAAACTCAAGAGCCGGACAATTTTATACAATACTCGTTTCAGAGAACTGCGGCAGCTAGAACACTTCTCTTCAAATTGAAGAAGTTTTGTGGAAGCCAGCAAGGCTCCGGAAGCTCAAGATTTGAAAAGAAGTGTTCTAGCTTCAGTGGTACTCTGAAACGAGTATTGTATAAAATTAAAAAAACTTCAAAGTAAGTAAGTAAGTAGTAACCTTTTTTAACACGCTTTTATTAGCTTCACTTGTAACTAACTATGTATGCTATCTACTTGTCCTATTGTAAATGTATTGGTGTACAATAAAGAATTATCTATCTATCTATCTATCTATGTAAGAAAATGTTGGAATCTTAATTTGACCCACTTCCCGGTCTTCGATTAGGATGAACTTTTGCACACGCTCTGAGTTCTGATGACAATACATGACTAGTTAAGAAACGTCATTACAAATCCAATATGGCGGCATCCCCAAGATTGTTTGAAATCCATCCCCATGATATATGTATCAAATGAAAGGGTTTGCTGTCAAGAAAACGAAAAAAAAAAATAGTCACGTGACTTAAATCAAAATGGCGATATCCAAGATGGCGGATTGGCTATTTGAAATACACCCCCATGATATGGGTATTAAATTAAAGGGCGATTGTGTTGTAGTAGTATTTGGGACCCCGTTCATCACGAACTGAAATTGTTTATGTTTACCTGCGGTCTAATGCAGATTTGGCAAAGGGAAAACTCTTGAGTCATCAAACTAAATGTCCGAATTATTTTGTAATTTTTAGTGCGTGCTAAAAGCGTGTTTTTTAGTTTTTTAAACTATTATTTTCTCGTTACTCTTACCATAATAAAACATAGATCTAGCAGAACTGCACATAAATAGAAAAAATCTTTGATATAAATAACAATTTTTGGACCCTTATTGGCATAAATGAGCAGTTGCCAGTTAGTGGGTGACATTTTCATTTTTATGGCTTACTTATAAAAGTAAGCCATAAAAATGAAGTAAGACAAATAAATAAATGAAGTCAACGTAACACACTAATAACTGGGGTTGTAATGTTCCATATTTGACTTCTCCCCGTTCGTATATTTTATGTGACTGCCGGTTTTGTGAGGTAACAAACAGATGACAAATCGTGGATAATATGGCAATTCTATTTCATAACGTGTGTTATTTGAATGGTGGAATTTTTACGGAATAACGTCATGTCTATTCCATGGTAAGAGAGATTGTAAGGGGGCGCTACAAATATCTTGGGGGCCCAAGCTGACCTCTGCAGTCCAAAATTTTAATCATCATCATCATCATCATATCAGCCACACACAGTCCAGTCCACTGCTGAACATAGGCCTCTCCCATAGACATCCAGAATGACCGATCTAAAGCAGCCTGCATCCAGCGCTTCCCGGCGACCTTAATGGGGTCGTCCTTCCACCTGACCGTTGGGCGTCCTACATTAAAATTTCAATGACAAAGGTTAATTACATTAATTTGATTCACTCTATAAGATGCCATTTAATTTAAGAAGGTTAGGTACATTAAAAAAGCCAAGATACTTGTTGGTTATATCTGATACCTGGAAATTTGCCGCCTAGTTAAACTAACAGGCAGGCATGCCATCACAGTACATACTAACACTACTCAACCACACACATTTCGTTCGTCAGAAAATACGTGATGTCTGGCAGCATTGGGATCTTGGTTGATATAGTGGTATGGTGAGTTGTAGAATCCATTAAATAACAATAGTTACAACTATCACGGAACCAAAACTTACATTATGCTCTGTAAACATAAATATAATCCATACTAATATTATAAATGCGAAAGTAACTCTGTCTGTCTGTCTGTCTGTCTGTCTGTATGTTACGCTTTCACGCCTAAACCACTGAACCGATCTTGGTGAAATTTGGAACAGAGGTATATTAGAGCTTGAGAACGGACATAGGCTACCTTTTATCACGAGAAAGGGGGTTTAAGGGGGGGAAACAGGGGATGAAAGTTTTTATGAAAGTTTGTCATTTCTGAAGAAATTTGGTACAGAGGTAGATTAGAGCTTGGGAACGGATATTGGCTACCTTTTATTGCGAAAAGGGGGGTGGAAGGGGGGGGGACTATAGCCTTGGGATCAAAGTTTGTCATTTTAGAAGATTTCCTGATGAAATTTCGTACAGAGATAGTTTAGAGCTTGGGAACGGATATAGACTACCCTTTATCGCAAAAAGGGGGGTAGAAGGGGGGGGGGGACTAGGGCCTTGGGATGAACGTTTGTCATTTTTGAAGATTTCCTGATGAAATTTGGTGCAGAGATAGTTTAGAGCTTGGGAACGGACATAGACTACCTTTTATCGCGAAAAGGGGGGTAGAAGAGGGAGGGGAATATGGCTATATGGCCATGGGATGAAAGTTTGTCTTTTTTGAAGATATCCTGATGAAATTTGGTACAGATATTGATTAAAGCTTGGGTACGAACATAGGCTATCTTTTGTCGCGAAAGACGAGGTTAAGGGGGGGAGTTATAGGTGATGAAAGTTTACCTTCTTCGAAAAAAGGGGGTAGAAGGGGGGGACTAGGCCTATGGGATGAACGTTTGTTATTTTTCAAGATATGCTGATGAAATTTGGTACAGGGATTAATTAGAGTTTGGTAACGGACATATGCTACCTTTTACCGCGACTAATGTGGTAAAAGGGGGGTGGGGATAAGGACTAGACAGTTAGTATGAAAGTTTGTCATTTTTGAAGATATCCTGATGAAATTTGGTACAGAGATGGATTAGAGCTCGAAAATGGACATAGGCTATCTTTTATTGCAAAAAGGGGAGTTGAAGGGGTGGAATAGGGCTAGGGTATGTAAGTTTGACAATTTTGAAAATATCTTGATGAAATTGGTATAGAGATGGATTAGAGCTTGGAAATGGATATGGGCTAACCCTTATCGCAAAAAAGGGATAGAAGGGGAAGGGGGAAGGGGAATAGGGCTATGGGATTAAAGTTTCTCATTTTTTAATGTCACAATAAAGGGTGGAATATGGCATAAATAGTAAGAATTTCTTTTAAGATCTCCTTATGAAATTTGGTACAAAGGTGAATTAGAGCTTCGGAACGGACATAGTCGAGTAGCAAACCAAATATAGAAGCGAGTAGAGAGGCGAGTAGAGATTGTTATAGGGACGAGTGGATAGGCGTGTAAAGATCGAAAGTCGAGTAGAGTCGACTGCAGGGGCGAGTAGATATGCGACTAGAGAGCCAGTGGAGAGGCGAGTATAGAATCAAATAGAATGCAGTAAAGGGTTAAGTAGAGAGGCGAATAGGGAGGCGAGTGGAAAGATGAATGTAGTGGCGAGTAGAGATCGAATAGAGAGTTGAGTAGAGGTGCGAGTAGATAGGCGAGTGGGGAGAGTCAAGTAGAGAGGCAAAAAGAGAATCGAATAGTTGGGCAAGTAGAGAGGCCAATGGAAAGGCGAGTATAGAGAAGAGTACAAAGTCGAGTAGAGAGGGGAACAGAGAAGTCAGTAGAGAGTCGAGTATAAATTCAAGTATAGAGAGTAGATAGTCGAATATAGAGGCGAGTAAAAAGTCGAGAACAGAGGTGAGTACATAGTCGAGGACAAAGTTGAGTAGAGAGGCGAATTTAATGCTCAATAGCGTCGGATCAACACTAAGCGATAACCGACATCCACGCGGGCGAAGCCGCGGGCAACAGCTAGTTTATTAATAATTATTCAGTGAATGAAGTATTTTGGAACAAAAAAGTCATTATGAAAAATTAATACATTAATTTTCCATCGAATATTACATTTTGTGTAAAAATTCTTCGAATACTGTATGTTTAATTAAATCACCCAATCAAGTTTAATATTACATTAAATTCACACTGTAAAAGCTTCGCGAACCTTCAATGAAAGGCCATTTTGTTTTCGCGTTAATCCAAAATGGCGCATGTCGATTAAACGGTACAGTAAATGAATACTACTTCCTATTTTTTTGTTTATATTAATGAAGTTAAAGATATTTGTTTACGCATGTAAATTCCCGAAGGGGTAGGCAGATGTATATTTACACCCACACTTCGGCAACTATGATTTTCGGTCCCATGCTAAAGGGGGCGAGTGAGCTTATTGTAGTTAAACGGGGAGTTCTGTTTAACTTCGGATGGAGACACTTTTTATGACACCCAACACGGGCGCAAACTTATTAAAAATAATTTTCGCTTTCAATCTTTGGTTGTACGAAAACTACTTATACTGAAAACGATTTAGCGCTGCATGATTAAATCATTACGTTAGACGACCAATTTATTGACTCAATACTGCAGCGGATTTTAATTTTGACTCTCACCAAAATGAAACACTATTTTTCTTTGTGGTTCTCAAGTATAAAGGGTTGTTATGTTGTTTTGTGTATGTACATTTTAGAAAAAAGTTGTATGTATTAGGTACAGTTTAAAATAAAAGAGTGAACCGCGATTACATAAAATGAATAAATTTATAAAAGCCTAATATTTACATGTCTCTAAGCTAAATTAAAAAAAAAAACATTAAATCACTGAAGTCTATAATAGCGCGTGTGCACGAGACTTTTCTGTGACGGTCGCGAAGTGAGAAGAGGAGGCCGGAGAGCAAGAGGTTATTTGTGTGACGAGATAGTAAGAGAGTGAACCAGTTGGTTCGGAAGCTGGGATTAGAGTGACGCTCTTGGCGTAGGCATTTGAAAAGAATGTTTGGTATTCCAAATTCTTCAGATTGAAATTTCAAATTCATACATTCATAAGCTTTTCATTTTCATTCAAAACGCCAGTCTAAGTGCCAGTGCCGGCGAAGTCGCGCTAGCCAGTATGCCTACCTCGTTATCCGTCCAACACAACACAATAGGTCCATCTTCCGGGCTAAGGAGTCACGGTCGTCTATCTTCAGCAGCGTGCGTTACTGTAGTTTAGACCTGATAACTACTTCATAAAATACTAAATTGTATTAATGTATAATGAAGGTCATACAAACTTATTGAACAAAAAGACCAAAGTGACAGAAATAGAACATTGAGATAATGACAATGTGTCTAAATAAATATCAATGTTTGTTTAGATTTTATATTTCAGGTGTGTATAGAATATGTTAAAATATCAATAAACAACCGGCCAAGTGCGAGTCGGACTCGCGCATGCGTACCAAAAAAAAGGCTAAAAGGCTAAGAGCCATGATAAAACATTACCGGGTGTTTTTTTTATGTGCGGGATATGCTCCGTAGCCGAAGGGGCAGGTTATGTCGGACTCGAACCGACTAAACCGCACGCCGTCTGTGGGTTGTTGTGCTAGGCCGAAGGTGAGGTTGTCTCGCGACATATCCCTCGCACCCCGGCTGACCCAAGGCCATTCCTCTCGGTTTGGCCCTCGGGAGGGGTCCCCGACTCGACCCCGGTCTCTCTCGCCTCGCCCCCGGTATTTCTCGCCTCGCCCCCGGGGGCGTACATCGCGGGACGATGCGCTCCCCCCCCAAACCGGGGCCTGCTGCTAAATTGCCTGCTTTTAATCTGCATTAAAAATGTTTGATCAGAATTACTTAATTCCATGAAGAGCTTTGGACCAAAAATGTTTTATGTCTAAATTGATTTTACCAGGAAAGAGCTAATGATTGGTAAGACATTTTCCTTGTGTCTATATACTGTCTACTATGATTTCAAATCTAACTATACTGACCTATTTAACACACTATAGTGTATGCGTTCTATGAATCAAGAAAAGCATCGTCAGGAAACAGCAAAAACTGGCAAGTTCTTTGCAATGGTAAGCATTTCACATTATTGGCGATATAAATGTATCCTTTGCATCACGCCATTTGGCAGGCTGCGGTGCAAGACTATATTTTTATATACGACCATTTTCCGCGCGTCATTCGCAACCGTTTACATTAAAAGTCTTTGTTTTGCAAGCCGAGAGTAATAAATTATTGCAGTTCCAGTCGCACAACTGCTGATTTTGAAAGCAAAAGAAAAATATGGAACGACGACAAATTGTTCGTGAAACTCAGTTTTGTTTAGTTTTTGAAAAGACGGACTTGACATTGTATAAGCTAGCTAGCATTATCTTTGAGACTTTCGGGAACTTTAACAACATAAGTCCTTCCATAATTTCTAGCTGGCTTATTATCATGCAGCGGGATGAACTTAAAAAAGACTAAAATCGATTGAGGATATTTATTTCAAAATCGACTTGAAAGATTTGTCCCGAACAAAAAATACTTACATACTGTGCAAGCAAGTCCATCATCACTGTTGAATATTGCTATTATTTTGTACTTTTTCGAAGCTCATGCTTCTCACATTTGGGTCACTTGACATTTCTAAAACCCACCACGAATGAATAGTTCCATTGCCATTATATGTTTCTAGTACTTGTTGTTATAGCAGCAATAGGAATACATTACCCTACATCAACTAATGGAACCTCGGCTTTTATAGTTCGTGGCATCGTAGCGTGCGCTGAGTTAAATGAGACTTTATTATAAAATATGTCCCCAAATGCAGACAGTACAGTGCATCCTATGTCAACAAATTTCAGGGACTACAGATGACTTTGGTTTCTACTGTGCATGTTGTATTTTTCATTTTATTAAATTTAATTATTTATTTTCGAGATTTTCATATACTTACTTGCAAAAATTATGTATTCCGTATTAAATGTTGAAGCGCATATTTCACCTCTCAACGCACATCTGCCTACTCCCGCTAGAGAAGCTCACCATGACAACGCCTGATTGCTTTACAATACAGAATGAAATTCAGAAAGCCGATATTTCACTAACGACTATTTTTATGCATAGCAATTTTGTGCAGGCTGTTATTTGCTCTTAACGATGCAATATCAGCCCTATGTGCTACCTATTGGCTATATTAATATTTCTGCAAGCATATTGCCGCATTAAAGAATTGAGAATTCGTTACCTCTCTCTAAAATAAATGTATGCAAAAGTTTAGCAGCTACTCATGACGTATACAGGTAATTTAGTTGATGCTGCTGGTTCAAATCCCTTCCTAGATATTTAATTTTCAATTTGTAAGCAGATTTATTATATGCTGTCTGAAAATAAGTTTTTGTCGTCACAAAATTCATAGATTTACCCAACAATATATTTTTCATATTTAAGCCAACGTAAATTCCATAAAATACGATAGTTCACATTGAGATATGTAAAAAAAGTTACCAACTTTTTCGTCATACATTTTACGTGAAATATCATGACATATCGATGTACAAACCGTTTTGGATTTACGCGTCCCGAGTTCTATGTAAATGATGTACGCATATTACGTTGTGTTGTTTCAAACAATGTTTTGACATAGTTACATGGCTTTAACATATGATAACATACCGTTTAGGATTATATTTGTTTGTTATGTAAGCCGCAATGGTTTCAGGCGAAATAGAATACAAGAGCTACGCATACTGTGGGTGTCGTACGAGGGGATTAAGTACGTTTCGTAATGACGGTAAAAAAATAACAACCAGTAAAAGCGTGGCCGGTTTGGCGGCTGGAATAGTCTCGTCCCCTTTTATGGTGCCAAATTAAAGCCAAACGGCATTTCTCCACATCTGCCTGTGTACTGAGAAAACAGATATCTACATCATAGGACAATGATCTTCGTGCCGTGAGCGCGGGTCTAGGGGTGACAAGTGGGGTCGTCTGTCTCCCTAGGAGGGATGGAGGGACCCGAGGGACCTGAGGGGCGATTTCATCTTGGGTCTACCGGGGAGCGAGGGAAATACCTTAGGCTATCTTATACCCCAGTATCTGAAGATCTAAGACGGTGTGTGGTTTTAACAGGTTTAAGTTCCACGTACCTGATTTCCACATGAAAAAGGTATCCAAAAGGAAGGTTCTATTCTCATTCAATAGTGTTATGCAGCCATGTTTATATTTATCATAGAAGTAAATGGCGGATTTTCACTGTGCGCGTGTACAATAAATATAGAACGATACAAAAGGTAACATTGGTAAAAGGAATTTGAAACCAATTATCATGTACTCTGTTTAAAAATAGACCGCTGTATAGCTAAATAAAAGGTGTGATTATCTCGTCAAATCCGCGGGCTTAGTATTGTTGAGCGGTATGACCTGACGCGGGATATCGTGCCGAGCGCCGCTCAATACCATTCGCGAGATTGAAGCGTTATTAAGACACGTAGGAATTTCAAAATGGAACGTTTATTTTTAATTTGTACGCTTTTTTTCGCTGTGGTATTTATATTAAGTTTTTCTTTCTCAGTCAAAGGTGTTTTATCTTTGCCCAAAGAAAAAACTCATGGAATATATAGGAGGGTGTAATTAAACCTGTTTAGAACGAAGTTAATAATATGAAATTAGCTTTTTATATGGGAAAAGAAAATCTATTAATGTTTAAATTTTTTTAATCAATCAAAGTTTATTCTGTTGTTATCTATACACTTTTACCATTTTATAGGCAGTTCATTGATTCCTTTGCTGAAAAAATTGAGGGCGCGAGTATCAATAAAATCTTTAAGCGGGCTTTTGAACTAACTACCTTATCTGAATTTGTTTTTTTTTTCAATTAAGAATTATCCAAATAACGTAGAAAACTGGTAATCGGTTGGAAGAAGGTCCGGGGAGTATGGTGGGTAAGGGAGACAATCCATCTTTTCCATCATTCCATCATGGTTTCCAATTGTTGGCATACAGATCTGCCGTAATCATCTTACCAGATCTTAGGAAGGTGTACTCAATGACTCCAACGCTGGTCCACCAGACACTAACCAGTACCTTTTTTGAGTCATCTTTCGCTTGGGGCAGGACTAGGCCGATTCTCCAGGGTTTAACCACTGTGATTTGCGTTTCCGATTATCGTATAGGATTCATTTTTCATCACAAGTAATGATTAGATTCAGAACCTCTCGTTATTGTGACGGTCGTGTGAGTGAGTGTGTGAGTGACGAAGCAGTCGACGCGTGTTTATTGGTTTGCTTGACTTAGTTCATGAGGTTCCCATTTTTCAAGCTTTTTCACTTACCAATTTGTGTCAAATGGTTTAAAATGGTTTTATTACTCACACCGACGCCTGTAGCTAACTCTGACGTCGTTGGAGATGGATCCGCTTCCACAATCACTTTTAAATCCTCATTGACAACTAGGGTCTCTGGCCATCCACGAGGCTTTTTATAGAGGTCAAAATTTCAAAAACGAAAGCGTTGCAACCAAAACCTTACTGTGTTTTCTTTGACAGTGGCTTCTCCGTACACATAATTAATCCTTCGAGCTTAATCCTACGAGTTGCGATATTCCATATTGTGCACATAACGATGTCAAAGTAAAATTAAATAGCGCGAAAACAAATGAATAATCGCTTTCGAAACACAAACAGACATGCTTAAAATTGAAATGAATTTGAGTTTGGAATTCCCAATCAAACGCTGGTTTTTTGAGATTGAAATGGTCAGTTCAAAAAACGCCAATTTTATAATGTTAACCTAATATTATATTATAGTTTAAATATTACTTACTAAAGTAACCTTCACTTCATTTTACCTGAATCAAACAGTTGTAAGTACGTAAACATATAATAGCGTATTATAGTTTATGTTGGATAAAGAAGGGGTGAGCAGAGGTGTATTACCAGCCACACTTCTCTAACTTGCAATAGAATATTTTTATTTTCATAACAGGTACAGCATTCCAGACAAGCTCAAGTGGCTTATGGTTTGCTTTCTATGTATTTAAATTGTATTTTTTGTAAATGGTAATAAATATAAAAAAAAAAAAAAAAAAAAACTATGATTTTCGGTCCCACGTAGCAGTAGGCTGGCCTTTTACCGTCAAGCTGACACTTTGTTAATATGCGTGAATATATTTTTGCATATCGGTTATAGACGAATATCCTAATGAGATATTTGCCGATAGTACAGACCCAAACGCATGACAGTTGCTGCAATTAATTAGAATTGCAATTATAACAACGGCAATACCAGATAACATTTGGCACAGCGCCATAAATGTTACATTGCAGAAATGTGTCCATTTAGATTTGTGACCAGGCCGCCATAGCAATAAAGTAGTATTTTATTTAGATAGTTTCTGATTCATTCATAAATCCAAAATTCTACTAATATTATAAAACGCGAAAGTTTTTAAGCATGGATGGATGAATGGATAGGTTGATGTTTGTTACTCTTTCAGGTAAAAACAACTGAATGGATTTTGATGAAACTTTACAATAATATAGCTTATACATCAGAATAACGCATAGGCTACAATTTATAACGATAACTGATATTATAGCGATAACCGACTTCCACGCGGGCGGAGCCGCGCGTAAAAGTATGTTATAATTCAATACGCTACCACTCAAGGGAGGGGGGCAGTGATCATTGATGTTAACAAGTCCGGTAGATAATAAGTTGCATATACGGAGAGTTAAGCCGGGGCTGGTTTGTTAGTTAGACTATAATCTGACAAGTAAACTAAGTCAATCGAAACAGACAGTGTAGAATAGCTGTTTCATAATAAGCTAGTTTATAATAATGCATACGTAAATTTATATTAGTTAATAATTGCCTCATTCCCAAAGGCGGGGACAACATTCTTTCAGCTTGTTGCGATCCTAGTATACGCTTTTCACTTCTTCTACGTTCAATTTCTTTTTTATTCTTTATCTTCTTTGATCCGTCTTCGTGCTATATTTGTTTCTAAATTGGTTGCTTTTTACGTAATATTAATTGTTCTGATATAATGAAATGATTCATAAAGAAAATTGAGTCTAACTAACCATATCAAAAAAAACTCGGTCATATGCAGAGATCGAGCTTGACCAAAGGAATTCGTAGTTATACATTTTTTTCAACAAACTTGCTCATAAAGTGGCTGTAACTTCACCGCAAAAGGTAAATAATGACACCTGTTATCAAACTGGGATTTTTTCGTCGCTATAATTTACAAGTGAATTATAGCTTTTTTACTTTTATAATGGAGTTGCATTTTTTCTTAAAAAAGTTTCGATACAAGAAAGGTCGTATTCAATAGTACAAATAAATTATTATACTTATTATAAACGTTTTCAATACACTTGCTCATGTGTCTGTATGGCTCTAATTTCACCGCAATTAGGCACATAAGGATACCTATAATCAAACTTTGCCTTTTTGATTATGATAATTACAAGTGAGTGGTAGATCTTTTCAAAAAAATTATTGGGTGCGTTGCTATAATCTTAAAAAAAAGTTTCGTTAGAAAAAAGGCGTATCCAATAGTACAAATAAATTATTAAACTTATTACTTGCTCATTTCATACAACTTCGTATTTGAAAGATAATTTTAATTTATACGTATTTAATGAACAAAAGGACCAATCAATTAACTTTAATAACTGTTGTTTTCTCTGTAAAGCCTTTAATTTTTCCGTTCAGTCCGCGACAAATTAAAAAAAAAGAAACCTCTTTTAGTCTATGGCCGATCGCAATGCACGCCAATAGGAAAACAAATTAACCTTTCACGAAAAAATCACACGATTTCACTTTTGAAAATATAGTTCAACGTCCGATATATGATGTGAAGCCCTTAAGGTTATGGAAAGTTCCCCTCTTACCCGTGGTACTACCGGTGGCACTACTTTTTTGCCCGTAGTACTACTATCCTGTCTTATAGTACCACGGTGAAAACTGCAAGGGTAAATATCTATTTAAGTATTATTTAATTCACAAGAGTGTTGAAAAACATAGAATGATACACGTGTGTTTTGATGATTACCGTCTTCAGCTCTCCTAAGATCCTCATTTGACGGCTTGGGTCTAAAAAGCGCCTTTTTACTCATTTGTACCATAACTTACATACATAAAGTACTACACTGGCCTGCAAAAGTAAGTATCACACTTTTCAAATGTAATTTTTTTCTGAACTATAGAAGGTAGAGATTTAAGATTAAAAAACGTTTTATTGCAAATTTTCTAGGCGTCAATTCTTAGAAACTAGTAAACTATACATTAGTAACATTTTTAACTTAAAAAGATAAAATCACCATGGCCCTGTGGAGCCGGGACTTCTCGGCCCGAATTTCTTCGGGCTCGGGATCGAGCCCCCGCCCCCGCGCCTCCTTTCGGAACCGATAGAGTGCCGAAAGGGTCCTCGCTTCCAGGATCCACGGTGGCGATCCGGCCAGGAGACTCGCCGCTTCAAAGGATATCGTGCGGTACCCCCTGATGGTCCTGGAGGCCGTCGTCCTCTGCGCCGCGTGGAGCAGAGGCAGGAATCTGGCCCCCAGGGTGTCCGCCCATACGGGGCACCCATATAGGGCCATGGACCGCACGACACCCGCGTAGAGTCTCCTGCAAGAGTCCTCTGGGCCCCTCAAGTTGGGCAACAGCCTGCCCAAGGCATTCGCCGTTGCCACCAACTTGGGGCGCAGACTTCGGAAATGTTCTCCGAAGTCCCATCGACCGTCAAGCACCAGCCCCAGGTATTTCAACCGGGGCTTGATGTCGATGGGAGTGCCTCCCACTGTAAGGCTGGCTCCCGGGTCTGGCCTGCGCCGAGGGCCATGAAAGAACATGGCCTCGGACTTGTGCAGAGTCACCTCGAGACCCAGCCGCCGGATCCGTTCCACGCCTTGAGCAACCGCGGTTGTGGCCCTCAGGGTCGCCTCGCGGTGTGTAGCCCCGCCCACCGTCACCAGCGTGTCGTCCGCGTAACACGTGACGGTGGCACCGTACGCGAAGTCACCGCGAAGCACCCAGTCGTAACCGATGTTCCACAGCAGCGGCCCCAGGACCGATCCCTGTGGAACACCGCACGACATCTCGCGCCTACCGACTCCGGTCGAACTCGGGTAGACGACGGCTCTCCCTGTCAGGTATGCCCCGACTATGCGGCGGAGGTAGAGAGGCACATCGTGATACACGAGCGCCTCTCTAATGCAACTCCAGGGCAAGGTGTTAAACGCGTTGGAGATGTCCAAGGACACCGCCAACATCACCTCGCCCCGAGCGACCGCATCCTCCGCCAGAGTCCTCACACGCATGATGGCATCCACAGTGGAACGCCACCGGCGGAACCCGAACTGGGTATTCGCCAGGTCCGGCCCCACTCTAGAGAGATGCTCGACGAGGCGCTTGGCAATGACTCTCTCGAAGAGCTTGCCCACCTCGTCGAGCAGCACTATGGGCCGGTACCCGGACGGCTCGTCCGCCGGGCGCCCCATCTTGCGGATGAGGACCAGTTTCCCCGTCCTCCACATCTTCGGAAACTGGCCACGCTCCAAACATGCGCTGAGGAACCCTCTCAATCGGGGTTCGAGACCGTCTTCCCCTAGAGCTAGGACCCACGCGCGGCCTGGAATGCCGTCGGGTCCCGGGGCGGTGTTCTTTTTGGCTCCAAGCCTTCGCACCGCCAGCTCTAGTTCTACCCGAGTGACCTCGGGCACATCGTCGTCAATCACCGCACCGGGCGCCATAGGCGACCGAGGCGGCGGAGCCATCTGCGGCGGAACATGTTCCGCTCGCGCCGGGAACAGGGTTTCGACCACTCCCCCGAGCAGAGCCGGCTCGAGCACCTGGGTCAGCGGAGGGGCCCGGGGGCGCAGCTTTTGTCTTACCATAAGGTAAGGCCGCCCCCATGGGTCCCGCTCCAGCGTCTCCAGGAGCTCCCGGTTAAAAAGTGTGATACTTACTTTTGCAGGCCAGTGTATTTTACAAAAAGAGATCTAATGATGGCCCATAAAACTGTTTTCGATACAAGAAAACAGTTTTATGGGCCATCATTAGATCTCTCTCTCTTCTCCTTAGGTTACTGATTTCCTCATACTGTCACAGTTAGAAAATATATTATAGAAATAAGTATCATATGCACAGAAGATTACTTAAAAGATTATATCCTAACCGCTGTATAACCCAAAACACCTCAGAGTAATGTCCATAATAAGTAAGCACCTTTATCTCAAGACAAAGTCACAACACATCATACGACACCATTTCTGCAACATAACCTAACATTACATAACGGGTAGCGGGACTTTACCGGTACAGGTACTAATATAAATAATAAAAAAACATTAGTGGTAATCAAAACGAACGACACACGTGCGAGGGATAACGCCGTGTGATGCTTGTGTACGTGTGAGTGTTGTGAGTGTATGCGTATGTGTATATGTACGTATCACGTACACTTAAGGCCAAGGATTTGTGCCAGTTTAAGCCGGATTCCTTAAATTGCTTTCTACGGCCCTCATGGCATCTGACAAATGGTTGGGTAAAAAGTTATGTGAGATATTAAAAGTTGCATTAACTAGCAAGTTCACGTTGTAATGAAAGTTCCAGGTAATATGAAATGAATCCTTTAGAGAACAATTCTCAAATGGGTTTATTTTTATAGCAGTAAGTTAGTGTATAAGTATATCGAGGCATATGAGTGCCAACCTCACCTTCGACTTAGCACAACGATTCATAGACGGCGTGTATTTTAGTCGGTTCGAGTTCGACAAAACCTCCCGCGCGGCGCGATGAGCGAAAGAAACTCGCGGTCAACGCTGCCTGCGTTCGTAGGCGACTCGGGCGTCGGAGGGCGCATACCGACCTCCGCCCCCCCTGAGCGCGGGTCAGAGCATGATGGGTGGACCCGCTCATCACCCTAGTAAAAGCAGGCCACAGCGACGGCGGGGGCAGGTCGAGGACCACGTTGTCCTCCCTCCTGAGGAGGGCCAAACCGAGAGGAATGGCCCTGGGTCAGCCGAGGTGCAAGGGATATATTCGGCCTAGCACAACGACCCACAGACGGCGTGTGGTTAAGTTGGTTCGAGTTCGACAAAACCGGGTTCCCGTGGTGATTTCCCACACGTAAAAAATAATAATTAAAAAACTAAAGTAGTGGTGTTACAAATTTAAATGACGAACAGATGCAAATTACCGAGAAACTAGCGAGTGTCTGCTTAGTGACAAACAATAGCGTTGAATATTCAAATTTCACTATGGCGTGTATTTTATTTGACCCACTTTTATTTTGCACCCACTTGTAACGCAATATATCTTCGATTTTTAAATACTGTTGTAGAGCGACACAACTTCACGTTACGGTACGCAAGTGCTGAAATAAGACTACGTTATGTACTACTGAATACTTTGTCTGTGGATTTATAAACATGTCAGTTTTCACAGCAGTTGTTTTTATTTTTATTAGAACTCCTTCTTCCTCCTGCTTATTCCTACGGCTTCTAGCTCTTTCTTTTACATGAGTTTTATTTATTAGTCTATACATCTATACGTATAAATAAAATTGGAGACTCTGTTTGTAATATTGAAATAACTGTTTTTTTACTATATGAATGTGATATGGTACATAGACCAAAATATTTCTTTTTACAATTTTTGTCTGTCTGTGTTTGTTTGTTCCGGTTAATCTCTGTAATGGTTACACCGATTTTGACGGGATTTATATTGGCACGTAGCTGATGTAATAAGGAGTAACTTAAGGTACTTTTATTTTAGAAAAAATTAATGATCAATAGCGTTGACTCAATACTAAGCGATAACCGTCATCCACGTGTGCAGAGCCGCGGGCAACAGCTATCTTTGATATATTTCATCACTAATGTTTTTACAATTACAGTTGTGACAAACCAGGTACCCAGCGTATTCCCGGCCAGACCTCACAGGAGAACTTTTGTGCTGTCAGTGGGAAGACCAAACTGTCCTGCTTTGTCTACTACATTGACAGGCACTACCTGTGCTTATAATGCCGGCAGTACTAATGTGACTGCCCTGGTGTTGCACACGTCTATAGGTCATGGTAACCACTTTCCATCCGGTGGGCCGTGAGCTTGTCTGCCACCTAAGTGGTATAAGAAAAGTACAACTTGAGTAGTCTTTTAGTTTACCCAAAAAATAATCTATTGTAATGATTTTGCAATGGAAAGATATAAACAGAGGTTGGTATATCCAACATCATTTTTACTGTTAGTACAGTTTGTGGCAGGCTCTGTGGGGTGGCGGTAGTGAACGCGGCCGCTACGTGGGAAACGCGGGTTCGATCTCCGCTTAGTGCAAATATTTGTATGCATGAATATTTGCATTGGTCTGGGTATTTCTATGTATAATATGTATGTATTTACAAAAAAAGTAGCTAAGTATGTTTATCCGCATTCTTAATTCCATAATACAAGCTAGTTAAGCTATGCGTACCATGTGTCTAGATAGTATTATATGAAATGTTATGGAATACTTATTTATTATTTTAGCAAAAAAAAGGGGGTTAGGAGTAGTTCATGGGTAGAGGATAGTGGTTGAAAGACGAGAAGAATTGTATTTGTATTGTTTAATAATATTTAATTAATGTATGTATAAACAAAAAAGAGATAAGTAAAAAGTAAGATATTTTTATATTATAAGAATTATAATTGTAGATTTATAGTAGTTTAGATAGAACTAAACTATTGTTTGATGGAACACATATTATTTTATTATTATATCTAGTTGAACTTGAAACTTCCTAACACCCTAAAGCTACTTTCACTCCTCAAAATGCACGATGAAGTCTTTAACAACTTTAAACATTCAATCTTTATTTTACCTCCTAACACATGCTCGTCGCCTGGTACTTCACGCCTCAGGCAGACCTTTTGAGGGATTTACCTGTCCAAGTCTATTGTTGCTTACAGACAATCTATCCTATGTAAAGGGGCTGGGAGAGGCTGCTTATATTATAGTACAATACGTACGTCAGTTGGAAAATACGTAACAAGGATTCAGAGACTTTCAGTTTTGAACATATAATTTTGTATTTTTATTTGTTCTATTGTTATCCTGTTAAAAGGTAGTAAAAAAGTAAAATTTTCTTGAATCACTTTATGAGAATCTATCCAATTTAAGCTGGAGATCTAAGGTCTCAACTAAATACCTATTTATCCTGGAAGAAGACGAAGTTGAGTGCTTGATCGCAAGCTCGCGCTGCTCTCTGTAAATACATATTCGTGTCTAATGTTTTGGTTTTCCTTTAATAACAAATACTTGATGGTTGTTACTTAATCACGCCAAGATGGCTGAACGGATTTGTATGGAATTTGGCATAGAGGTAGATTATAATTGTTATAGCACATAAGTTACATTTTCAAACACCTGGTTCTAGAAACCATAGTACAAGCTACGATTAAATTGGGTCTAAGTAGTGCTGTATTATACGTGCTAGAATATAAATAAAGTAGTAGTTCAGTGAACAGTAGACCAGCACTCTTGGCTACATTTATCTGGTACTTTTTAGTGGTGGTAGAAATTTGATGGCACAAATTTGACATAAATTTCAGCCGGGTGGGTACCACCGTACACGATTGCGTAATAACCTCCATTGTCATCCAATGTCGGTTAGATTGCGTTCAGAGGTCAGTAAGTGCATCATACAGGGGTTGATGTCACGAGGTGTTGATGAGGCCGTCAAGCTGAGTGCCACCATTGTTAACTGGTGTGTGTATGTAATGGTGACCCTCTTTCCTGAGACTTTACCTTCAGTTTACCATCAGGCGAGGTGAAGTCAAATTGACGTATCCTATTTATAAAAAAAAAACTAACCTATCTAGTATTCTTGAAAATCATTTTATAAATTCTTATTTTAAACAACCCAAAATGTTCTACCACAAAATAATGACGATCCTTTCTCTCCCTTTTCTCATTTGTTTTTTTTTTTAATGACGAAGTTCTCCTTTACAATGCATCAAAGAATATGTGTGGCAAGTTTGGTGAATATCTGTTGATAAATGCGCCCTCTAGACTGGAACTGATAAACTGACATACATACAAAAGCATAATCGGCCACTTTATCAAAACGAAGTCACTCGCTCGCTTTGCTCGCTCAATCAAAAACTCCATCAAATTCTAAGGAAGCTTTTTAAAGTAAAGCCACAACCACAAGGTTTCCCAAGACCTTCATGAATCATAGTTACCTCTGAAATATATAAAAGACTAACTTGTACTACAAGGTATCCCCTATAAAACATAGTTGCTTTTAAATAACCATACCTTCTACTGGCCGCAATGGGCTCAGCTCGGCTTATCGAGATAACTCCTCGCCATTTATTACTTCTGCAGCCCGCTGTGATCCTAGTACTACATATACTGACCTGTATGTATGACAGATACCAGAAAATCAGCACATAGTGGCGGTAGAGCGTACTTACTAAACAATATAAATATTGTAAAACTAGCTTTTGCCTCTGGCTCCATCCACGTGGAAGTCGTTTATCGCGACCAAACATAGCCTAATCTACTCTATACCAAATTTCATAAAATCGGTTGAGTGGTTTAGGCGCGAAGGACGAACAAACAGATATATACACACACTTTCCAATTTCTAATATTAGTATGGATGTCAATCAATCAATTAGCCCACTGCAGTCCACTGCTGGACATAGGCCTCCTCCAATGTGCGCCATTTCGTACGATCCTCCGCCTTCCGCATCCAGTCCGTCCCAGCCACCTTTTTCAGGTCATCGGTCCATCTGGCTAAGGGGCGTCCTACCCTTCGTTTGCCTTCTCGCGGTCTCCACTCTAGGACTCCTCTGCTCCAACGGCCATCGGTCCTTCGACAGACGTGGCCAGCCCATTGCCACTTCAGCTTGCTTATTCTGCGAGCTATGTCGGTAACTTTGGTTCTTTGTCGGATCACCTCGTTTCGAATTCTATCCTTCAGAGAAACTCCGAGCATAGCTCGCTCCATAGCCCGCTGCGCGACTTTTAGTTTATGGACTAGCCCTACCGTTAGTGTCCACGTTTCGGCACCGTAAGTCATAACAGGTAGGACGCACTGGTCAAAGACCTTTGTTTTCAGGCATTGCGGTAGGGGGGAAGAGAAGACTCGACGTAGTTTGCGAAATGCTGCCCAGCCCAGCTGAATCCTTCTGGCTAGTTCTTTCTCGAAGTTGTTTTTACCGAGCTGGATAACCTGGCCCAGGTATACATATTTTTGGACAACTTCGAGCGTCGCCCCTTCGATGGCAATCGGTCTCGGTGCAACATGTTCGTTGAACATGATCTTGGTTTTATCCAAGTTTACACCGAGGCCGACGCGTCGAGAAGCTCTATCTAGGCTGTGCAGCATCTCGCCCAGTTTTTCCAGCGACTCCGCAACAACGACGATGTCATCGGCGAACCGAAGGTGTGAGATGTACTCTCCGTTAATGTTGATACCCCGCCCAGTCCAATCCAGAGTCTTGAAGACGTCCTCCAATGCATTGGTAAATAGTTTGGGGGATATAACATCCCCCTGCCTAACTCCACGCTGGAGGCTTATCGGTTTCGTCTTCTGGTCTTGGAGCTGGACGGACATTGTGGCAGTGTCATATAGGCATCTCAGCACCTCAATGTATCGCCAATCAACACGACACCGCTGCAGGGCATCCAGAACTGCCCAGGTTTCGATGGAGTCGAAGGCTTTTTCGTAGTCCACAAACGCCATACACAGCGGCTGATTGTATTCTTGACTTTTTTCTACAATCAGCCGAACAGTATGGATGTGGTCCACGGTGCTATAGCCTTTTCGAAACCCGGCTTGCTCCGGTGGCTAGAACTCGTCAAGTTTACCCGCGAGGCGGTTTGTAACGACTCTCGAGAACAACTTGTAGACGTGGCTCAGGAGCGAGATGGGCCTGTAGTTCTTCAGCAAGGTCTTGTCGCCTTTATTGAAGAACAGTATCACCGCACTCTCGCTCCACGCCCTAGGTGTTAGACCCTGTTGGATGACGGAATTAAAAAGACTTGCTAGCTCTTTGAGGATTGGAATCCCGCCTGCTTTCAGGAGCTCAGTAGTAATTCCGTCAACACCAGGACACCTGTTGTTCTTCAGTTGCCTGAGAGCCGTCTCTATCTCGCACTGCTCGACATCGGGTATCTCCTCGGTGTAATGGCGCGTGAGTAGGGCTCTGTGGTCTTCTTCATCACTGTGTCCCGTCGGTTTACTCATCCGTGATGCATACAGCTGTCCATAGTATTTCTCGATCTCTTCAAGCATCCCGAACTTTGAGGCAATAATTTTGCCATCCACAGTTTTAAGTTTCGTCAGATGGAGCCTCCCAAACTGCTGAGCGAACACTTTCGACCCCCTATTTTGCTCAATCGCCTCCTGGACGGTGCGAGTGTTAAAGCGTCGGAGGTCGCGTCGTATCAGCTTTTTAATTCGTTTGTTTAAGGCCCTTTCATCTGACGAAGACGACTGTGTGGATGGTTGTTCACGCCTCTTTCTCATTAGTTCAAGAGTCTCAGGAGAGATTTTGGACTCTTGCTGTTTGCGTTTTCCGGGAAACAACTTTCGAGACACTTCTTGTAATGTTTTGACCACTGTGTCGATTCTCTCGTCAATGCCGCTGGTGGTTTCCAGACTTGCGAAGCGATTTTGAAGTTCCAGGTGGAACTTTTCGGACCCTAGAGCTACTTGGAGCGGCGTAGGTCGGAGAATAGACCGTATCATTCGGAGTCTTTCAGCTCTAATGTTGATATTTAGAGAGCCTCGGATAAGTCTGTGATCGCTTCCGGTATTAAACCTGTTGATCACAGAGACGTCTCTAAATATGTGCCTACTGTCCGTTATGAAAAAGTCTATCTCGTTCCTTATCACAGAGTCCCGGCGTTGCCAAGTCCACTTCCTGTGGGGTTTCTTCTTAAAGAAGCTATTCATTAAGAAGAGCCCCTGTGATTCGAGGAAGTTGACTAGCATTTGCCCTCTGTGATTTCTGCGCCCCACCCCATAAGGTCCGATTCTCGTTTCGCCACGTTCCTGTACTCCCACTTTGGCATTGAAGTCCCCCATAACAACGTTGTAAGTGGCCTTGGCGGTGTGATTTATTGCCTTGGCAATATCTTCATAAACAGCCTCGGCGGTTTCGTCGGCGTAGCGCGAGGTGGGCGCATATACCTGTATCAACTTCAGCGAACGACTGTTCGTGATTTTTAGGATCAGGTACGCTACCCGGTTCGACACACTGCCGACTTCAACAACGCTGCCAATGAGGTCCTTTTTTATCAGAAAACCGACACCTCCCTGGGAGAGCAGATCACCTTCTCTGAAGTAGAACAGGTCGCCTGACTCAAGGGTTATCGTGTCCTCCCCCTGTCTTCGGATCTCGGACAACCCCAATATGTGCCAGTTTATGCGACCTAGTTCTACCTCGAGTTCTGCGAGGTGATGGTCCAGCCTTAGTGTACTACAGTTGTAAGCTGCCAGTAGTAGTTTTTTACGGTAGCCTCCCGTAGCCCGGAGATTCTTAGCACCCCCCGCCCCGCCGTTACCCGAACCGCTACCATGGCTGGGAATAGCGGGACCACCGGGAACTGGGGGCCTTTTGTTGTGGCGTCTTTCCATTTGAGGGGTTTTAGCCTACTCTTGCCACGCTGGCCAGACGGGTTGGCAAAGGGTTTTATTTCAAGTTTTCCTTCTCTCACAAGTATGGATGTAAAATCATCATACGCTCACGCCTATTTCTTTCCGGGGTAGGCAGCGACAACAGCCCGCCATTTGACTCTATCCTTATACACTTCACAAGCTTCCTCTAACGTAATTAACCCTTTTATGCGCCTTTCGCCTACCTGCGCCTTTTTTTTTTATTAATTGGCCCATTCTAAATTCATATCGATTAGGATAGGAAAAAGAGGAAACGACCTGGGCGGGACATGAAGTCGTTTTCTTTTATTCCTGTCTTAATCGATTTGAATAAGCATACTAATTACTTAAAAACGGACACTACCTGTACTTATAATGCCGGCAGTACTGGTGTGCCTGCCCTGTTGTTGCACACGTCCATAGGCCATGGTAAGTACTTTCCATCAGGTGGGCCGTGTGCTTGTCTGCCACCTAAGTGGTATAAAATAAAGACGGGTTGCACTTTGGGAGTGCCGGCAGAGTAATCTATTGAGTGTTTGAGCAGAGTAATCTAAATGATTGTACCATCATTCATTGTTTCCGCTAGTTCGTAAGACTATCGGTAGATTTGATTTAATAAGAACTTCAGCCCTGCTCGGTTTAACATGATCGCGGTTGGTCTCACTGGTTTAATTCAATCTAGTTTGTTTTGCCTCTGTACATTAATGAACCCATTTAAAAAGAAAGAAAAAAAAAAACAAATTTGTAAGCCCGTTGACAGAAATATTTATACTACTAGTATATTGCGCTATGTTATACAGTATAGCCCAGACCTAGAACTAGTTATGTACTTTCTTTACGCCAATAAATTTATCTTATATTATCTCATTTCTCCCACCATCGGCCCAAGATGGTTACATTTACAGGAGAATTTGTGGCTCTCAAGGAGTGACTTGGTAGCTTAGTAGTCAGAGCATTTCCCTGTAAGGTACTAATCGCAGGTTCGTTCCCGCCTAAGTCGTTTTCTCTTTTTCCTATCCCAATCGATTTGAATAGTAAATAATTTAATTCAATTTCCCTACCTTAAGAGGAAAAGCTTCACCAGAGCCTTGTCCGTACTAGGTAGGTAGGTATTCCAGATTGCAGGTGAACTTGCTTGGGCCCTCGCCCTAAGTTCTTTATGGAGCTGGTTTAGTATACATATAAAATACTCTCTTTGTTTCAAGCAGAATGATAATTTTGAAACTGAAATTTTAGACAGCATTTCTCTACTGTATCGAGGCTGTCTCATGAGATAGAATTTCGATAATTGAATAGAAAACTTTGGTTAAAACGGATCATCCGAACGAAATGGAAAGTAAAAACCAAACAAAAATATTTGAACGGAATTTCAGTTAATTAGAATTCAGAGGCGTCACTCAAGTAACGGCTAAGAGACTCTAGAGATGATATTTTTGGAGAGGGGCAAAAAATCGTGCCGGGATAAGTCGACCGGGTATAAGCCACGGGGCGATGACGTCACGGGATCTGGCGTAATCCCGGTAAATCCGCCGCCTCGGTCGGCGGTAGTGCTGAATATGAACGAGCCAGATATAACGATGAAAGGATAGTGAGTCAACTGTGACGAATTTGTGCGTATTTTGTGTGAGATAAAAGATAAAATGCCGCTGTGCTTTTGTAATGATTTTTTATAAGCTCATGTTATAGCCTAGTTCAGGGACCTTGGCATAAGCAGCGTTGGCTTTTTCATTATGTGTCATGGATATGTTGGTGTTTTCAGATCAAGATAAACAATACATACTTAAAAATATAATGTTATATTGATACTAGCTGTTGCCCGCGGCTCGGCCCGCGAGGATGTCGGTTATCGCTTAGTGTTGAGCCGACGCTATTGAGTATTAAATTCGGTATCCAATCATTTGACAAAAAACGAAATACAAATCTTCATTTGACAAACAACGGTTGACAAAATTATAGTTGATAAGCTTATAGTTGATAAGCAAAATAATATTTTGCAAACTATTGTTTAATAAAGTACTCATTAGACAAAATATTTATTTGGAAAAATTTCGTTATGCCATCGTTTCACAAATTGATTATGTTTTAAACATGTTTTACCCTTCAATTATTGTCTTGAACAGTCAAAAGTTAGTGACAGTAATGAATTTCTGCAAATCCGACTTCACGTGGTCTTGTGTGCCCTACCCCTAGAGACTTATTTAAACCCGCGCACGCGGAGGGGTGAGGCGGCCCACGAGCTGAGGAGCAGGTTGTTATAAAGTCCACCGCCGCGGCTGAAGCCGTAGCTGCGGTGGTGGGTGTTACAATCATCAATCAGCCGGAGCTGTGACTACTGTATGCTATAAGCGGGGTTTATGCTTAATTGTTTGATTGTTTGTTAACTGACTTTATTTTATCAAATGAACATTTTTAAACTAAAATTTTAACAATTGAAATAATTTCTACATGATATTTTTGCAAAACCTTCATTTATTATTTTTGAACATATTACATGTTTGCAAAATGAAAGTTTGTCAAATGATCGTTTGTCATACGTTTTTTGTAAAACAATAGTGAACCATTAAATTCACGTCTCTACTCAATTTTGTCCTTGACTATTTTGACATTAATGTACACTGCTTCGCTCCATTGAGTAGTAGCGTGATGATATATAGCCGATGTGTTATTCTGATGTATAAGCTATATTATTGTAAAGTTTCATTAAAATCCATGAAGTGATGGGACTCAGGAAAAAAACTAGACTGCACTGAAAACGTTCAATTTGGTTTTATTAAACTTACACCTTTTTTTATCTAATCATCTTCAATACAACTTTCACGCGTCTTGCCATCTTTTCATCTCCCCGTTCGTCCTATGTCTGTTACGCACACTGCCATCCTCTCTTTCACTCATTCGCTGCGTTGTGATACGCATTCAAAACTATCAATTCCAGAAAAAAAATTACGTGAAAGAGTAACAAACATCCATACTCACAAACTTTCGCGTTTATAATATTAGTAGGATTTGCATCAGAATCTATTTCTGTTTCATATTTTAATGGGTTTGTTCCCTTTATGTCGAGTCCCGTAATGTCGAGTCTGGGAGTCTATTGTTCTCCAAACAAAGTATTATTAATACGCTTTCTATTACCGTCATGTCGAGTTTGGTGAACAGGTACAATCAGGATATAAATAAGTAAGGGTAGCAGAAGCTAGCAGGAGGTTGTTTCAATTTTTTTTTAAGTGACTGATAGTTTTATTTTGTACCCTAGTACTTTTTAGATATTACTGTAGTAGGTTAAATAATGGTTAGTAGAGAACCTCCTGCTAGCTTCTGCTACCCTAGTACTTTTTACTAGAAATAATGAGTGGATATGTTGCACTATAATTTATATACTGACTGTACCTGTTCACCAAACTCGACATGACGTTAATAGAAAGCGTAAAATTATTACTTTGGAGAACAATAGACTCCCAGACTCGACATAACGGGACTCGACATAAAGGGAACATACCTTTTAATGTTTATCTCAGTCGTCAACACAGTTTTAATATCATAAACGTTATTATACAGGCAGGCAGTTCATCCTCACACATTGTGACCGGAACGGATACATAGTTAGCAATGAAAAGAATTCATTCCGGGTATGCTCAAGCTGTCGTTTTTTCCAAGCGACTACAACGTGGGATTCTTCAAGAAGGGCATTAGAAGGTTTTAATAGAGTGTTGCACGTGTTCATAGGCCACGGTAGGTAACCAGTTTCAATCAGGTGGGCCGCTTGGCTTGTCTGCCACCTAAGGGGTATAAAAAATGATTTTTATTTGGACTGTTCAACAATAATATATCCGTGTTTACATGTAAAACATGGGTTATGATAGATGAGCAGAGTGCAACGAAGTATAAAACGTCATCAACTCTACTTAATTGGTAAAAGTTTTAATTGGCTTCGCGCTGACGCGGCGTTTAACGTTCGTACTTGAGGGTAGGAAACTAGCGATTTTGCACTATCTTAGGCTATTTATTTTTAGGGCATACTGTGTTAGTTTCTCGTAAAGTAAATTAGGGTCCCCCGGTCTCTTCCCATGAATGAGATTGGGCTGTTTTCCATCCGTAAGTGCTCGCTCGATGGTAACGGACGGTTATACCGGGTGTTAGAGGAACGCTCCCGAAGCCGAAAGCCTGTGGTAGTACTCCGGGTATATTAGGTACACATTGGCATAATAATTTTTTCGATTTGGAGACAAAGAATTTTCTTTCTCATGATCGACAATTTCATAAAAAAATATTTCTACAAGAAAAGCACGCGCTTGGCGCCATTTGTTTTTTCTGTGGCTATGTTTTTTTCAATGAAATTATCGTTTCCTTGATCTTTCCTAATACGACGGAGAACAGGAAATGTTTGTGGTAATACAGTTCTGCACTGCATACTCTTTTGGGGATTTACAAGCTTGAATACACGTGTACGTATACATGCCATGATCTTTGAAGTGGTGAGTCTCTTAGCTGGTATGTGGGACCTGGAAGCACAGGTATTTGTAGTACTGTACCAGAGGCGGAAGTAAGTATTAGAGCGGGATTTAAGACCCGCCCCACTGCTGGGACCGCTGGGTAGACCGCTTTTTCCGCCGTGTCCTCGAAGCACCATTCAGAACGAGAAGCCTCACTCTGCCGAGTCTGGTACTGACCTTGGTCAGTAAGGAGCGCGTAATTCGCCATCACTTTGATAAGACAAAAAAGGTTATTTCTATGTTTAAATGATAAACTCGCTAAAAGTGTTGTACTCGTAACATTCGCAATAAGTTCCCATTTTCCTATGCGAAGCTGGGCCATAATACGTGTTCAATATTCATAAAATTTGATTTCCCCAAACATTTCATTTCACGAACTGTAAACAATATTATCCACTTCTTCTTTTACGGGCCCAACAAATCAAAACGTACACACAACTTCAATCAAGCCAATTCCTACTTTACGTCATAAATTTTAAAGTTGTTTATCCCATATGGTGTTGAGTAATAAATTAAGTGATAAATTTGACTAGTGTACTTTAGTAAAGCGCAGTAACTCCTCCACGGTTAGTCAATGGCGGCAAGCGGTCAGTTGAATTTTAAATTAAAACTCTGTCTGCACACGGTGTGTAAATATTGAAACAGTTTATCGTAAGTTTGTGCTCATGTTTTATGTTAAATATTCCTTTTTTCATTAAACTCTTTCTTTATGTCATTTATCATTGAAACGATTTTGCGTTGTGCGCTGTAGCTACGCTTTCTATCTAAACAATAACTATTTGTTTATGTCCCTAAAGTCAATCATTAATCAATCAGCCTATTGCAGTTCTGCTGGACATATGCCTCTCCCAATGTGTGCCATTGCTCTCGATCCGCCTTCCGCATCCAGTTTATCCTTAGCTTCCTCTACGTTAATTAAGCTTTTTATACTAACTGGTTAGCTTGGCTAACTGGTTCAGGCCTACTCTTATTAGGACACGGAATTCAAAAAAAGGGTAAATGGGGAAAAATACTGATCCGAAGGTTTGCACGATGTACGAATGCAGTAAAAATTTTGGTGTTCAAAGCATTTTGAACATCTTTTAACTCGTGCAGCCTTTGGTTAAATTTTAGGCAGCGGGCATACGGCGACCTGCGCGTTCAATATAATAATGCGTTCAGGATACTATTGGTGCTGGCCTCGGTGTTGCAGCGCATCTGGCATGTTTGCGGAGGCGCACACAGCTGACTTTTATGCTATAATAAGAAAGCGCACCGCTTCCATGCTCGCGAGACTGCGCCATAGTACCAATGGTCTCCTGAGCGTATTTAAAGATAGGTGGGACTCACCCTGGCTGGGTCGCTGGGTGAAGCTCCACACAACTTTTAAATGTTAAAATAATATAAATTACTAACAATAGCATATAAGTTTTCTTTTGTAACTAACTCTATGGACTGACGTCTGCAATAAATTATTTGAATGAATGAATATTCCAAACTGGCCAAATTAAGTCAACTCAAAAAACGTAGTCCTTATAGGATCACTTCGTCCTCTATCTTTCAAACCGTTTTTTCAGGAACCTTTTGAGAAATTTTGAATTGAATACCTACACAAATTATGTATTGTTTAACCAGGGAATCAAAACATGGACTAAGATTACACGTATCTAAATGTAATTGGTAAAGTCTGAAATTTGTTTCGACTCGTCAAACATGTTCTTAGCACACATTCTTGTTTCAATTTGTCAAGTCTGTTGGTAGTACCCATTGGTCAAATAATAACATAATCTGATTCGTCAAGCCCACTTCTAGTTCTTATACGTCTAATCTATTGAATATACCACTGAAAATATAAAATGTCTTTTATTTACCAACCTTAATGTTACTAGGAATTAAAGTCAAATTAGAGTGTGCCCGTTGTGCCATTTGTCTCCGTCACTGCGAGGAGGACTCTTAAGCCTAGGATTTGAAAAGCATGGTCGCATTTGACTTATTTGATATCAGTTTACCATGTTTCCCTGTTCTCGTAACATATGGTAACCTGCTCCCCGGGATAAACTGTAATCTTCTGCCAAATGTCAGCCAGACCAGCCGTCAGAGCGTGCACATCCAAACATCGTACAATCTCTTCCTTTTATGAAAGAATTTGCGTGCTACTTACTCTAGTTCTAATATACCAACTTCCTCTACCTACACCTACGAAATTACAGGTAAAAGTATATAAAAATACTAGACAGCCTATAAATAGTAGTACAACAACAATTGCTTATTCTCTAAAACGTTGCATAATAACAGGCATTTGGCACTCAACCACGCAGTTTTCCTGCAAAAAACCTCTTACAAATTGACACATCCTGGCCATTTCCTACACACCATCGTCAGACATTTCCCCACTGTGATATTTTTATACGCGGCGGATATTTTATACGCGTTTTGTACACGTAAGGACACGTTCCATTCATAATACCGACTTTGTATTCATTTCGTCTGATACGACCGCAGAGGCGTCTGGCAAGCCATAAATTCAGATTAAGCATGAGTTGGTTGTTTGTCGCGGTAATGTTGGAGAGTTTGATACGTTTCGAAAGTAATAATTAACCAATTGAGGTTTTCGGAATTCAAAACGTACATAAAATGAGATTGTACGTAGGTATTGATTGAAATCAAACTGTAATTATTATTAAAATTTGAAGAGGGTCTCATTAAGTCTTAAAATTAGGTTTTGAAGAACTTGAGAAACTTGGAAGTCGTACGGGTATATAACCGAATGATTGAGCTAGGATGTATGAGCCCCATCAATGGGGTCAAGTCAATCTCATCTACATGCTGGTACAATCGACAAAAGAGATAAGGTTGCACTTTTACATACAACTTTATCTTACGTGCAAACGTATCTCCTTTGTCAACTGTACATACCTGTTGATTGATGGACGAGCGTCTGACGGAGGCTTTATTCTCGGGGTTTGGTGTCTGGATGAAAGTATAAGCGAAGAAAAAGCTCCTATAAAAAACCAAAAGGAGGACAATTACTGGATTCGAAGGCAAAGGCCTGAGATGCAACTGAGAACGATGCTAAGATGATGATGAGTGATTGAATTGCTAGATGGCGCTGTCACTGTAGTTGTGTACAACATTGTTGTTTGAATAAACACAGTAGTAGTAGTCTAAAATAATTCTATTGAGCATGTTTGTGTAAAGATAAATTTTCAGAAAGAGTATTTTACAAGGTCATTGCTTCAAAAGGAAAACAGATTCTTATAAGTATCGCACAGTGAAATCTAGCGTAGTCCTCGGAGGACAAAATATGATTAGATTTCTACCAATAAACTGGTTTCAACTCTGTGACCGCAACGCGAGTGCGATAAGTAACAACGAACAGTTTATACTGTAACATGTACCGCACATCTCAGGAACTAAGTTCCATCAAGTGTGATTTAAGCGAGTTTTGATTAAATGTCCTCATACACACGCCTCGTTCATTCTCGACTTCGTCATTTCATCACAGTGTACGGGCTTTATTCGATGTTATTCCGTTTTAAAGCGCGTGTTGACTTTTAATTAAGGTTTTACTAGCTTATTGGTCCTGGGGTTTTATCGTGGTGTTCTGGGATCGATGCGGCTTTTGCGCAATGTTAGTCAGTGACATAAAAACACACGCATTACATAGCGCGCACACACACACACACGCACTCTTGCACTCCCACACATACCCACACCACCTACCTACACAAACACGCACGCTAGCACGCATTCGCACCCATAGGTCTATATGTGTTTGTAAATATTTGTGTATTTATTTAATATATGTATTATCGTTACTAACTTATTTAAGTATACTTATTTATATTTGCTGTTTATACACTAGATTACACTAGATTAGTACTTCGAGCTCCTACCTCGAAAAATCTCTGCATCACCCTAAGGTTGACTGGTAAAAAATGTCCACGGTATTAAGTCCGCCTTTGTGTATTTATTTTATATTTGTGCAAGAAGAATAAATAAATAAATAAATACTCACACACACCCACACCCATACCCACATCTACACACACACACACACACCCATACTCACACATACCCATATACTCATACCCGCACGCAGACACACAACGTTACTCAATCCATATATAATCTCTCTCCATGTATTTACGTTACAGATTACTTAAGGCAATGACACCTTCTAAAAAATCCTTTCAAGCAAACGAAGACAGTGAATTATGATATAGTTAAATATAATCAAGTTCGGTAATTCTCAAAATCCAAATATATGGGGAATACCATTCGTACACAGAAATGTTGAAACCGCATGCTCGCGTAACAACCAGAGTCCACCGAAGCGAGAAAGCGGATTAAGATGGCGACTAAATGAATTTTGAAGTATTAAATATTACTGACTGTGATAGAAAATGGCGAACAGATGAAATAATGGAATGAATTTTAATTTTTTTTTTAAGAAAATTAACAACCGAAATTATCGAAATAACTTATATTTCCTTTAAACCCTCTTAATTGCTTGTGCTAGGAGTGGGTTGTGTAAGGGCCAGGATTCGAACCCGGGACCTCTCAATCGTAAGGTCGACTCCTTAACCATTGAGCAATTCTATGTAATACGTAACGCAAGCAGTTTTACAAAAGAAATTATCATTGATAACTATAATATAATTATCATCAATGCAATAGATGGCCCAGGGTCATCCGGGTTGCAAAGGAAACACTGTATTGAACCTTACACCCGAGGCATGAGATGGCGTGCGGTTTTAATCGGTTCTGGATCGATATAAGCACTCCGCTGGCCTGCGGCATATTTAGTTTCATACTGAACAGCATGGATATACAGTTTTTAATGTGTTATGACAGATATCTTACAACTAGGAATGAGATAGATAATAACGATGCGTATGATAGAGAAAGGGATAGCTATAAGCAGTGAGTTGTAAGGATTTTTTGCACGTCTGTTTTCTTCTTTTCACTTCGAAGTCTGGGGTCCACTTGCCGCAGTTCGATTGCAGGTTTGACACATCTTCGATATTTCCTGTGAAACGACTGCCATCTATCCTCCATAATCCATTGGCGAAATATTGCAGTTCTCTGCACGTCTGTATTACACTGGAATTCCACAGTGCCCCATTTCACGGGCCGTGGAAAGGCAGCTTTACACGCACATGATTACAAAATATTAAACTTAGTTTTGAACCAGAAGTCGCAAAATATATATCTCAATTACCTGGTCTCAGGTGGGAGGACCTAGACTCCGACTAAGTACAGTCATTTAAATATTTTAATTCGAACCCCAGGGACGCTGGGCTTTTAACATTGCTTGTTATAAACTCATGTACTCCTGGTACGGTTTTATAACAATACTTGATTACTCCTCAGGGACTTTTGATGTTATTAAAGTTATTGCTTTATTTATTTATTATTCAAATATCATGGACTATAAAATTATATTAAATTAAAGGGTGTTTTCGGACCCTAAACAAGATCTCTGAAGCCCAACCATCGTTTTACTTTTAGGGTAAAGGTCAAACGGCAGTCGCTATAATATCAGTGGTATAAAATAAACTAAAAAGAGAATAAAGAGTAAGTGAAATCCGAGGTAAAAGCCAGTAACCGGTGACAACACAATTTCTTTTTTATATTATTTCAAACAAATTATGAAGATAACGATGCTAATTCTGTTGTGTCCTTATAAATAAGTAAAGCTTTATTTGTCCCTTACATGTGAGTTAACAATGGTTGAGGCTAGAATTATGGGTTAGTATTGTTAGTAGTATTTCTTTATTGAGTAATGTTAGTATTATGTATGTTAGTATTATTTTTATATGTAAGGGCCGACTTTTGCGGTAAAAGCCACCTCCAAGCCGCTCCAGCAAACTCTATCTTGTGCTAGTCTTGTCCATTCTGTTGTGTCCTTACTAAACTAAAATAAGCTAATAAAAAATCTCAACAACAGAATAGCTTTATGTCAATCACTAAGCTGAAGTAAGAACATTTTAGAGAAATTTAAGTTAAGACTAAGTAATGTAATTTAAGTTAAGTTGAACTAGCATCAACTGAATTAGCATCAGTAAAACAGTCTGCCCAGATAAATGACTTCTTGATTCCGTTGAACACTCCTTTACTATCATGTCTCCTTGGTACTAAATCGATCGTAAACCATCTTTGATTACCAGGAGGCCAGCAGATATTAGAAAGTATCCATTGATTGTTGTAATAAATAAAGATTTTGAACGGGGAACAATAAAATTGGGAACCGTCTTCAAAGTTATTGAAGCATTTTTATGGGCCCTATGGTGATTACTGAATCAATACTGTCTGAGATCACTTAAGTTCACAAACGATTCATTTTACTATCACCCGAACAGTCGTACACTGAACTCAGTTGCAACTAAAAATTGCACTTTGGACTTTGGAGCCTGGAGTTCGCTTTTCTGATCCTTTTTTATTGAATTGATTTAGCTTCGCTTCTATGGAAGCCTCCAGCCCTGAGCAACCAACCTCCTAACCCTGAGAGAAACCTCATCCATCCACCAGGTGTACTGGCACTTATGGCATTTTTTATTTTTTTATAATTAGGGTTATGGTGTACCAGATTTATAACCCACATACATTTAGTAGTACACAATATTACCAACAGTTAGCTAGAAGACATTAATTTGTCTCGTCTCTTTTATAAAAACTGCAAGTATCTAACAAGCAAAGATAAAAGTACTGGTAACTCAACTATTATTCCAAAGGAGCATTTGTTTCTACTTCGCAAGAAATGCACTCACCGTGGGGGAGATAGGGCGAACTGCACAATTGGCATTCCAAGTTCAAATGGATAAGTAACTTGCAGACTCGGAATTAGCGTTCGTCGATTGGTCGAAAGTTTTAATTAGTCGGAGATCCGAGTTGCACTACAGTTTGAGCTTTTGATGCTACGAGACTTGACTACTTATATAAGTCCTTACAAACTGACATAGTTCAAATTAAGATTGCTTATTATGTTTCCTTTTTCAATTAACGGCTGTTTAGGGTAAAAATAGCTGGGTTGGGGGTGACAGAAGAGGTAACCTGTCAGCCTAACAGAGCGATGACGGCGTGATGCGCGTATCCCCTTTCCGAGGCATACACCGGGTAGTCGGTCTTACGGCCGTGAGGTCCAGAATTCGAATCGTGACCATTAACATTACTGACGAGCAGGTAATTTTGAGAGGTTAGCGAAATAGCTAAAATAAATTAACTGTAAAATAACAGGCGTTGCCTAACCGGCTAACTGACACTAAATATTGTAATAAGTACTGTTTAGCAAGCACAAAATGTTGTCAAGACGCTAATGGAATTAATCAAATTGCTAAGTGACTTTCCACTTTAGCAGTAAAAAGTCTTTAATAAAGTAAATCACTTTGAAGTGTCCCAAATTAGGAGCATTCACCCTTTTTACAGCGTACTATCAGCGTTAAGCTCACAAAATGTACTATTCGGAAGGGCTGGCGTGATTGTAAAAAAAAACGGGGCTTCAAAGGAACTCATCATTTGACTCTTCAAGAATTTTCAATATATGAACGGAGTTCAGACAAATATAAGTAGGTTATCGTGTTATAAAGGTTAGGGGTTATCCAGAATTGGAGACATTTATGAGTTATAAATTAGTTAGGTAATTAATGAATAGTTTGACTTAAATATGTTGAAAATAAGTGTAAAATATAATAAACTGAAATATCGCCGTGTTGGTTCCGGGTTAAGTAGAATAGGGGTCATTCTGTTGTGTGCGTTGTGGCTATAGGATAGTAAAGTTCTCAAGCCGACACTAAACATCCAGCCTTCGGCAATATGCCCGCTTGACGGCGATAGGCTCACCCCGTAGGAAGTGTGAGGAGGTATAGGAGATTTAGGAGGTAGAACACGACGGTATTCCCCTCCAATTTAGCAGTCCGACTGGGGAAGAACCTAAGCCCTACAGAATACCACGGCCATTATAACCTTGTGTTGTGTTTTCCCAGCGGTTAGTATGGTAGCCAGAGCTCACTAGAGAGGTTTTGTACTGTCAGTGGGAAGACCAAAGGCTCTTCCTGCTTTGTCATCTACACTGATGACACAGAAACTCTCTGTGTTTACAGGGTTGGCAGCACGAGAGTGACTCCTCTAATGTTGCACACGTCCATGGGCCACGGTAACCACTTACCATCAGGTAGGCCGTATGCCTGTCTGCCACCTCAGTTGTATAAAAAAGAACCCCCTAAATGGTACCGAAAATCGTGGTTGGAAATACACAAAAAAACTCATCAGTTGATATATACTTCACGTAGATTATTTATTAGAAAACTAGCTGTTGTCCGCGGCTTCGCCCGCGTGGATGTCAGTTATCGTGACCAAACATAGCCTATGTCCTTTCTCAAGGTCTAATCAACCACTATACCAAATTTCATCAAAATCGGTTCAGTGGTTTACGCGTGAAAACGTAACATACAGACAGACAGACAGAGTTATTTTCGCATTTATAAAATTAGTATGGAAGTCTGTAAAAAGTATGAAATTTTCATTTCAGGTAGCATCATACTCCATCACAATGCACCCAATCACAACCACACATCAGTTGAGGCATTGTACATAAATTGCCACACACGACAATGGTAACTGCGGTAATAAATTAAGACAAAGTGAGAGGTTCAGCTTACGTTGCTCTTATCAGAGCAAGGAGCGTTATTACCTTAGTGTTATAGTTGCATTACATATATACCAAGTCTTCCACGTTTTGGTGATATGTTCTGTGAGAATATTGATAGAGAAGAGCCAGATTGTACCTGGTAATGTTTAAGCTCCTAGTGAATAGGTTGCTATTACCGACTTGGTTGTTAATAGCTCAACCATGTTATTATTATCCAGTCGGTGATAGATCTATAAAAGGATAAGGATCGTACGAAATGGCGGACATTGAGAGACGTATGTCCAGCATTGGACTAATTGATTGATTGAAAGATCTACCTATGATAAAATAAGAATGAACTAAAATAAACGATTTCTGATTCAGACAAGACATCGTAGGGATGAAAGTAATGTCGTAAGGAAGGCATTAAGTATGGAAGTGGATGGCTTTAAGGGGAGAGGAAGACCTGAAAGGAGGTGGATGGACTGTGTCAAAGATGATATGGTTAAGAAGGAAGTAAATGTTGCGATGGCTGCAACTAGAGATGAATGGAAGTAACACACATGTTGCGCCGACCCCAAATAAACTTGGGATAAGGGTAGGGGGATGGAAGACACCACAAAAATGGTTGCAGGGTCGTAATTAAACAAAGAAAATGTGATTAAGGGCAATTCAAATTAAAGATTTGAACTTCTAGAGCGGGATATAATATTGTCGGTAGGTGAAAGACCGATACGATCTAACGATATAATCTATTATTTATCCATATGCATGAATATGGTATGCGCATTGGTTTGGTCGTGTCTCGGAGAGCACGTTAAGCCATCGGTCCGGGTTGCCATACAAGCATCTAAGGCAAAATGGGCATTTGAATTGGTCTGGCCGTGCCTCGGAGAGCACGTTAATAAGCCGTCAGTCCCGGTTGCCATATGAACATTAATACGGATAGTTGGAGCCCTTAAAAATCCATCAACTGGTCTAACTGCAATGCTTCGATATCACCTGGAGGTCAGTTGGCAGTCGCTTGATGGAAAATATCGAAACGACGGAAAACTTCGTATGCGACTGGGATTAAAGCTAGGATGAAGAAGAAGAATCTACCGTACATCCATCCCGATCAATAATGTTCCAGAGTCCATTAGAACCATACCAGAATTTAAGGAATTTAAAAAACTACTCCGTAATTTGTTACTTATTAAATGCTACTATTCGCTAAAGGATTTCTTTTCTGATAACTCATTACGACTGTACAAAGTGCCTTAGCTGTGATGTGTTCAGCATATATTTGGCAGAAATGGTGATGAAAACTTGTTTGACATTTGCTATTATAACATATGACTAAATTCTACATTGACATTACAAATTTATAATACAATTGAGATAATACATTATGATATTGTTTAATTTTAATTTCTAAGTTACCATAGGTAATATGACATTTTGATTTGTGTTCTGGAATGTATAAATATAAAAAATTTGACAGTATAAAAATTTCAGGAGTAAAATATCAGATTATTGTTTAGTATTTTTTTCCTAATATTAAATTGCATGCCTATTATGGTGGAATATGGCGAAACTATATACCTAGTGAATGTAACGTCTAATGTAGCCCATATTTGCAAATAATAAATGAATTTGAATTTGAATTTCAGTAATGTTGCTGTTGAAAGAAAAAATTAAAATATACTTAATAAATCTCTGCTTATCACGGTTGTTCAGGCGTGAGTAAATTAAACGAAATTTAGATGAATAATTCTGAGAAGCCAGTAAAAATGAAATTGCAAACAATGAAAGGGGTATCTTAAAAGGAACAACAAAACGTATATTATTTTAAAACACGCAATAGAATCTAAAATCAGCTTCCTTTTCACTTCACGGAAAGCATTTTCCTGTTACTTTTTTCACAGAATAATCCTTCGGAAGTGACGCGAAGGCATTTCGGGAGCGTTACTTCAAGAATCGTTGCCATAGTTTAAGTCCATGGGATTCTACTAACGATTGGTGTTCAAGTTGAAAGAATACGGCGGTGGATTTTCTTGTATACGTAAATAATTTATATTTACTTCTATCGTGTTTTGTGAAGTTGACCTCGTACAGCAAGTTGAAAGTCTCGAATGCAAGAAAAAATGATGAAAATAGGAATTAATTACCTAATAACAGCATAGGACTTGTTGAAAATGTAAGGAAATATGGTTAAAACACTGGGAAAAGTAAATTAATCTCGCTATGAGGTACGGGGTTAAAATGGCGTGCATTTTAACACAAAAGTAGTAGGAAATAACAATAAACGAAAATGCTTAAGTCAAAAAATGCGATATTAAAAAAAAAGACGGGTTGCACTCCGGGAGTGCCGGCAGAAGTGAAAACTTTTTCTTTCTTTCTTTCTTCGTTATATACAGAGAAAAAGATAAAAAGAACACACCATGCCATACCATACCTATAACAAAGCGCCAATCATAGAACCTATCACTAATTTTCTGGCAGAAGAAATTAATGAATTACAAAAAGAAAAAATAATCACAAAAAGCAATAAATTACAAAAGGAAAAAATAACCACAAAAAGTAATGAATTACAAAAAAAAAACAAAACGTAATAAATTACAAAAAGAAAAAAATAATCACAAAAAATTTCATAAGCCTAGTTCCGAACCCGGTACTATCTGAAACCATATGGACTTTACAGTCGAAGCGCTAACCGCTCAGCCGAGAAGCCTCTTGACGCACTTAACAAAATGAACAATCTGTAGCTGTTGTAATGTTGTATGACGTCAGTCGTCGGTTACGGTTCAAAGGTCAACTAATCCTGACGCGCGTTTAACATTTTTAACCCATACAACGCCGCTAAAGAAGTTTTCACTTCAAAAATTAAAATGCATTAGATCGGTTAAATTGACTATTAAGCGACTGATCGACGCTACGCGTGACCAGAAGGCTGGTTATTATCTTGCACAGAGGATAAGCATTGCCATTCAACGTGGCAATGCTGCCAGCCTTCTGGGAACGTTACCGTTTGTTGATGATGCGGAGGAATTTCACGACGCATTATGTATGTAAATATTCCGGTTATTTAGTTTAGCTTGTTTTAACAAATGATATTTCTGTGGAGAAATTTTACAGAAAATGCAATAAATATACTGAAAATACTAGACCTCGAGTTACATTACAACATTATGGAATTTAAAGTCTTTTTTTCTTTTCAATATGTTAATATAGACAATTCAACCGATATTCTTTTGAAAATGAATTGTCTCTTTTTCGTTTGAGCATCATAATAAGCAAGCAAGCAAGCAATTGAATAAAAAGCTAAAAAAACAAAGATTTACAATGTCACGATACTATATGAAAAAAAAGAGTATTTTGTTGTAGATAAGAACAAAAAACCAAAAAGCCCTTTATTGAAATTTTGCTCCGAAGTAAGGTTATATGAAAAAGAAACTGAACTGAAAAGATCAAAACAAGCTTTATAGCAGGCGGTACCCATTAATTTTCATCGGGTTTGAGATTTGCAAATGGGTACCGCCTGCTATAAAGCTTGTTTCGATCTTGTCAGCATCGGTGGGGTTTTTATAGTTAATAATTTTTTTTATTTCATACTTTTTAGTTATGGCAGATATAGTTTTGTAATCGTCTTTTAATTTCTTTCATTTTGATTATTTACTGAATATATTTGAGTGATTTTTTTTACCACATACTTTTTGGAGCCCAAAAACCAACATATAGCTTTTGTTCATATTTTATGTACCCAAGGACACTTGGAAAATAAATACCTTTCATTTGAGACACGAAATATTGAAATCCGTACGGTGGTTCAGAAGATATGAAGTAATAAAGAATATTACAAACATACATACATACACACACTGGCAGAACTAGCGAAACACAAAAAAAGGAGAGTATAAAATAGTTAGCTTTATTTTTAAACAAATAAAAATTAAACATGAAACAACAACAACATGTTTAATAATGAGTGTTTCCCCCTCGTGCCCTGATTAAGGTTTCCATCCGTCTGGGCATGCTGCGAATGATATTGTCAATGATTTCTTGGGGTAACCTCTGCCATTCTTCCACTAATGTGTTTTGCAGCTCGCCCAGATTGTTAGGAGATGGCATTCTTGATTTGAAACTCCTCTTTAGCAAGTCCCAAACGTGTTCAATCGGATTCATATCCGGGGACCGTGCTGGCCACTCCACCATCATGGTTTAGGTATGCCTGTACTGAGCGAGCACTGCGAGCCCGAGCATTATCCTGCATTAAAATGAAGTCGTTACCAATAAATGGGGCAAATGGCACATGTTTCTCTAAAATCTCCCTGATATACCGATCAGCAGTCAGAAACAAAAACATATCCCTCCCAGACCATAATTTTGTGTTCCGCTTATTCTGCTGGTGTGTGTATTACCTACAATTTTTGTTTTTAACTTTAATTTTTATTTCTACTTTTAACCATATTTCCTTTCCTTTTCAACACGTCTCATGCTGTTATTATTAAAATTTATTTTCCTAATTTTTCATCTGCACTGCCTTCTAACTGCACGGTACTATTTCAAAGTCGGTAGCAAAGTCAAAGCAATTTAGCTTAGTTGGAGGGGTTAGAGGGAATATGAGTAATTTCGATAATTTAGGTTGCAATTATTCTTTAAAAAAAAAACAAAAAGGTATTAGAAAAATCTGGTTCTTAAATGGTAAAAGCAAAAATGTAGTGAATTCAAATATTTTGAGTATTGCAAAAAAGCTTAAGAAGTGACAGGTGCAGCGCTTTCTCCGGTGTAGTCCACTTAGAGTACCCAGCCGAATAGCACTTGAGCGAATAGCACCTAGCCTTATATAAGAATGAAACAAAATTAAAGTAAAGTCTTCTATCCGAGTGTCGATACCAGTTGCACTAAGACCATGCACTTAGGAGCACGAGGTACTACCACTTCTTCTTTCCCACAGATTGCTGGAGCGATTTTGACGACGCCTAACCCCAAAAATGCCTAAATCAGATCCTCATCATCATCCCCAAATAGGCAGGTTGACGTGGGCTCAAAGATCTCAGTGGGGCGTCATACACTCTACGTGGAGTTCATTAATGTATTAAGTACATTCAAAAAAGGTAAACCATTTATGATCAATATAAAGTTACACCTTTTGCACAAAGTGTTCTTGTGAGGTCTAGTTTATACGCTTCAGTTTCTTGCTTACTCCAATCAAAATAGTGGATAGTTTGATGATAAAGTGCTTCGAAAGATCGTTCATTTTTATGTTGTCATATTCTCAAACTGGTAGTGCATTGTCATTGCTCGCTGGAGACATTTTATAAATTACCTTTTTGATGTGATTGACGGGTGAGGTGACCTCTGTTGAGTAGCGATAGTACATCTGACTGCTTAGTAAAGAAGACACGGATTTTATTCTATATCAATATTTTTTTTATGTATATTTGCATTTCTATGTATAATCAGTATGTATCTAAAAATCTATCTAACTTTGTTCATCCCCAATTATAGACTGTAGTGTGTTCGTATCTGTAAAGAGACTTCTCCTTAGTTTCCCCATTTCCATTATTGGTATCTCTTCTCTCCTATTCTACCTTTCCTGTATACATTCTTAGGGTACTTACTATCAGGGGAGCCAATTACTTGTATGTCTCTTAATCAGTATAGTTAAAAAAGGAAAACACAGACATAGAATTGGTCCGGTAATGCAGTGAGAGAAAATTCAAAAAGCTAATTAATACATGAGTACCCTAACTAGAATAAATATTCCATATTTTAGTATAATGGCATCGAATAGATACCAGGACAACAATAGTACCAGATGGTTAATGTGGACCTTTCCGCTCATACCCAACCTTTACGCCAACCACAGACCATGAGCAGTTAACGTCGGAGCCCGGACGTCGATCGTTCAGTCTTTTTTACGATACGGACCTCGATTGCCGCCTTACTCCAAGTTATATTGCCATCTCTCGTAGCTCGCTGCTACCCTGGTAGGTCGTTTTAAATCAAATGATTAAAGCTTCACTTGAAATCAAGAGTGCTTTCGTATTCGCGGAATGACAGTGAAATTGTAAGGGATTTTATAGCACCAATATGTGTCAGGTTCGATAGATTCTAATAAAAATTCTCTTGAGTTAATGTGTTCGTAGAATAGAGGTTTGTAATTAATTTTCTTTTCAATGCATTACTATCTAAGTCCGAGGTATTTATTCACCTAAATAAATAACTCTTACTTAAATAAGTCTGAACGTTGTTTTAGAATTGAAATGTTTGACCTCAAGTTAATAATTTCACCTTCCCTTTTCCTATCCAGATCACGTACAAGGCTGAAGTGTCACCGCAATGCAGCGCAAGCATTTTCTTGGATCAAACGGTTCGGAACCGGATTTCTTTATCACACCTTGATGATGCATTCTATCATCGTACTGCTCACCACAGGCAGGAAATTCATCCTCACATGTTGCGTCGGGAAACGGCAGTGTGCAATGTGCGGTATAAAAGGATCTTCATCCCATGCACGCTCAAGCTGTGGAAGGAATTCCCTGATGTGGCTTTGGCAAGCGACTACAATATAAGGTTCTTAAAAAACCATCCTGGTGTTGCACACGTCCATAAAAAACCTAGAAAACTTAACATTATTAACAGACATGTATTTTCGTCTTCTCTGAATTTCGGCTTTGCCCGTCACTTCTTTGCTAAACCTCAAAACACGTATCTTGGACCTAATTCGCGAGACATTCGGCGAATTTAAGTCTTCAGGCTTTCACAGCCGGCGTTGCATGTAGAATATACTGTTTCCGGGATGTTTGGCCGTGGTCTACGTGAAACTTGCGTTCCAGACGTTTAGACGTTCAGCCGCCGACGAGGCAAGGTCTCCGAAGTCGTCGTCGCCTGGACCTGCGCCACTGAAGATGTCGACCGCAGTGATCGACGAAACGTCTGGAACGCAAGTTTCACATAGACCACGACCAAACAGCTCCGAAACAGTACATTCTACATTCGGCGAATTGTGAGTGAATTTGAGCTCGTCCACCGTCCTCGTAGCATCCCTTGCTATCCTCAAAAGATAACCAAGAAACCACAGTACGGTGCGTACAAAGCACATTTTGTACATATTTCAGGTCCCAGATATACGTCCCGAACCTTAGTAATATAAACAAAACACTATAAATATTTTAATTTACTGTTTAATGTTTTGAACAAACAAGATGTTAAACTGTTGTTCGTATGCCTGAGGCCGTGTATACCAGTAAGATAATATTATACCCACTAACATTTTCGGTTCATCTAAATAATTTACATACATAATACACTAATTATTGTATACATGAACGAACTAAAATAATAATAAAATGAGTAAATCTAAATAGGATTTATTCTAGCTAAAACAGATCCTCATAAGTTTCTTTTTTTTTTCAGTCTACTTGTGATGCGGCTAAACTTCTATATTTCTCGGGAAGCGACTGCCATCTGACCTCCACAACCAATTCGTGAAATGGAAGTTACTTAGTTAGAAGAGCGGGACTTTTGAGCAACTACCTAACCGTCCAGCTGAATTTTTACAATTATTTTTTATATACTGTGTGTAAAGACCGTCATCCGCTGATGACAAGCTAGCATGGTCATAGCACCTTAGCCTATTCAGATAGGAAAAAAAGGGCGTTTTGAAAACCTCGTATGATACATGTGTATATTGTTGATTACCGTCCTCGGCCCTCTTAAGATCCTCACCTAACGGCTCGGGTCTCATTAGCGCCTCAGCGTGAATCACCAATTTTACACACTTGTAGCATAGTGTACCATTATTATCAATACAGAAACAGTTATTGAATGAACCACAATTTCGACATGTAGCACACTGGGGGTGTAACTCAGTGGTAGAGTGTCTGCTTCGCATGCTGAAAGTCCTGGGTTCAAATCCCAGCACCTCCACAATAGTTTCCATTTTTGGTTAATTTTTTAGTAACTTTATGCAGAACATCCGTTATGTATACTGTATTCATATTAAGCATTAATATTACGTAGACTTTTTGGATAGGTGATATATTAGATAGGTGGGATCGGTCAGCAGACAGAAATAGACCTCTCAAATTAAAATCGCGTGGTTCCCGGCAGAGTAGAATTTGGGCCACCCCATCTCTTCCCATGTGGTGTCGTACAAGGCGACTAAGGGATAAGGCTGTTTAACTTTAACATCAGACATATGTACAGCCCAGACTCAGTCTCACATGCATGGCTCGAGTCAACAATAGCGCCCGGAATACGGCAATAGGCTCACCCCCTATTACGTGGGACCGAATACAAATTGGTGAAATGTGGGTGTTCATTCACCTCTGCCTAACCCTCCGGGGATAAAGGCGTAAATATATGTATGTATGTACAACCAATCTATTCCGTTGGACTTAAAATACTACCAATAAAATGTGGGCGTCATGGATCCAGTGATACCTACCTTATGATAGGAAAACCTAATCATATTTGCTATTGTTAGGACCACAACATATGAACGTAGATACTGCAGTCGTTTCAACAACAATATTTCAGCAAACAATAGTAAAAAAATTGCAAAAACCGTCCATAACTCACGCATTGTGATTCTAACGGCAAACATCACGCCAATTATATCGTGGTGTGGGACGGCAGGCACACACGCACCCAAAACATTTGTCAAACGAGGACGCTTGAAAAATTTCAACTGAGGCAATACGGCACGGATGGGAGATTAAATCGGAAAGAAAACAGACATATTCGGACTAGAAGTGACACTATTAAATTATCTGATAGTAGAAATATTTATGAATGCTGCGTCGACCACAATTATTTGGGACGGCTGGGCGGCAAGCGATGTCCTCCGGCCGTATTAGCAACTGTAATTTATAATTAGGTGCGAATCAAGAAATTTTATTCCTTTTTCGCAACCACTTGTGAACTAATTAAACTTTTTCCTTAACCGCAATTAGGCAACTCGATGATAAGATTATGAATAATATTTCTGAAATATAGGGATAATGTTGTACACCGGATGAGGCTCAACTTAGGCTTTTCTCTTGTGGTCTAAACCTTTTCTGTTCTCCACTTCACACAGGTTCTTCGATCGGTATTCCTGGTTTCACATTGGCGACCATGTTTTCAAATGTCGCAAATAATGCGAAATTTTAAAAAATCTATTCCTGATTAATTGACAATGTTAATTACATGCCTAATATTTTGCCGTAAATTGCCATTTTAAAGAAAAGGGTGCACGAAGCAAAAATCAAAAAAAGTAAATATATTATGTCTTCTTTAACGAATCCTTTCATTTCATTCCCTTTTAAGGGGGTGAAATAAAAGTCTGCCATTTTTGTAGGTTGGTAATATTGATTTTAGAATGGGATTACTGAGTTAACTATGCACTGTGGTTCAAAGTAAACGTCAATACTATTATATCTTCAATGAAAACACGTGTACTATTCCACATTATTTATTGTTGAATTCCTGACCGGTTTCGCCTTACGGCATTATCAAAGGTTGATACATGTTTAAAAAAAATAAAATATATATATTACTAGCTGTCGCCCGCGGCTCCGCCCGCGTGGATGTCGGTTATCGGGAATCGGGGTATGAAAAATAGATTTTGACCGATTCTCAGACCTACCCGATATGCCCACAAAATTTCATGAGAATCGGTCGAGCCGTTTCGGAGGAGTTTGGCAACGAAAACTGTGACACGAGAATTTTATATATTAGTTAAATTCTGCGCTGGTTATCTCTAGAGTATTTTTGACCAATGTTCTTTCAGTTCCTCATTGAGTTAACAGTTAATGATATTTTCAAGATATTGTCGGTGCTAACTTGATCACATCTAAATTCCCATTCATCTTTTCAAATTCAAAATAGTATCGACGTATGAACCTATAATTATCGTTAGTTAATATCATTTCACTGTAGCAAAATTAACGTAATTCTTTTCTTCTTCTTTGTTGTTGCGACCAACAAAAGTGAAAGTGGAGAAAAGGGTAGGGCAGAATTAGAGCGTTTTCACACTCATCCGATATCCGATATCCGACATCCGACATCCGACATCCGACATCCGACATCCGATATCCGACATCCGATATCCGATATCCGACATCCGATATCGGAGAAAGTCAAATGTATGAGATATGTATCTTTCTTTCACATTGTCCGGCCCGATATCGGTTCAATCAATCAATCAATCAATTAGCCCACTGCAGTCCACTGCTGGACATAGGCCTCCCCCAATGTGCGCCATTTCGTACGATCCTCCGCCTTCCGCATCCAGTCCGTCCCAGCCACCTTTTTTAGGTCATCGGTCCATCTGGCTAGGGGGCGTCCTACCCTTCGTTTGCCTTCTCGCGATCTCCACTCTAGGACTCGTCTGCTCCAATGAGCTAAAACAGTGGTGTTGGCTACGATAACCGATATCGGGCCGGACAATGTGAAAGAAAGATACATATATAATACATTTGACTTCCTCCGATATCGGATGTCGGATATCGGATATCGGATGAGTGTAAAAACGCTCTTACGATCTAGGAAATAAATTTAATGGATTATTATTGTTTTGAAATTTCTAGTAAAAAGCCAGCTTCGTGCAAATACAAGCTATAAACTGACTCAGTTTTATCGCCATCAACAAACGGTGCGGAAGCGTATAAAATATGAGCAAACAAATATTGATTTTTATATATTATACATATCTCGTTATCAGTTCCCTGCCAAATTCTACATAACTCTGTCAACATAACTGCCTAGCAACGATCCAACGAATTCATATACATATCTGGTTAAACAAAGATCATTCACGGGAGCATAAAAGGATTTCCATCCAATTTTATTTATTTTGTAAACAGTTCACCCCTAGCGACAGTGAGGGGGAAATATTGAAATATGTCGCCGATTCTATTTTAGATATTTATACGAATGAAGGCATAATAATTGATATGACACGGCAATAATATTATCGAAATGTAAACTGATAACTTGGGTTAAGGGAATTAGAATTAATTTTGACGCTAGTTCTATGATCTGGTAGGAGAGTGGTTAAAGTTTTACATAGGATTTTTACGAAACTGTCGCAAGTTTACATTCTTACGATATACGATAAAATTTGTTAAAATCTTTAAATACATTCAATTGTTTTGATTGCTTTTTTTTTCAAAAGAATGCTATACGTACTTTTTCTTTTAATCCCAGGTTCTATAAGCAGTGCGTGAAAAAGCATTTGTAAAGTACGTCTAATTATGAACCAACACTTTAAGTTCGACAAAATCTGGTATACTAGCCCGTATCTTCTGAACTTCATCTTAGTATCTTAATATCATACATCAGAATGCAGTCAATTTATTTTGATTTTCGGCCAATCTTTAGTCACATTCAGTAATGGAAGTTCCTTGTTATAAAACCTCGGGTACATCGCTTTATCATTTTAATCGGTTTCCGGACGGCAGGTGTGCCGCGGCGGCGTTTCAACAATTTCATTCCGAACCATTTCATTGGTCAAACTGTTAGGAACACGACCAGTTTCGTATTAATCAATATTTGATGCTCATTGATCAATGCATAAATTTGTATCGGTTAAATATTAGAAAATTTCAAATAAATATTTTATTGGCGAATAAATTACAACTATGTGGCATCATTTATTGCATACCAAATGTGTATATTTTTATCAACTATTGCGGTAATTTAAATTTATGTAGGTAAGGTGATTTATTGTCTCATTGGCTTCAAAATCTTTTTGACGAAAACTTTTTTTCATAATGACATTTTCCTGATATAAATTCGGTGCAGTTTTTCGGAAGAAATGCCCGCTTCACATTATTCGAGTAGCATTCCAGTCCAGCAAGCGAATCCAGTGCTGGAATGTAAGAAAGAAATATTTTAGAGATATTTTTTATTGGGCACAGATATACGAAACGTTAGCTGTTAACAAACTACAAAAGTAAACTAAACAAATAACAAAACAAAATAACAAAATAAAAACTGAATTCTAAATAAACGAATGCAACTGGATTTTTCAAGCGTCTTTAAAACAATGGAATAATGTTAACACTACAATCCAGTCCTACAATTACTGGAATAATGTCAACCGGGCATTATGCGTGTAAGTATATTTATTTCGAAGAATCATTTTACTTATTAATAATAGGGGTTAAAGTATGACATTGCCGTTTCATTGTAATAGGTACTTCGAATTGACATAGAACCTTCATGGTTTGAGATTTTTGAGTGAAACTTTTTCCACATGGTACCTATGTAGATCTTCATTTAAAAATGTGCAACATTCGATTATCGACTTTCAGTTGTTTTTTTTATTCAGCTTAGACAAGAAAGATGGATACTTCGAAAATTCGAGTGATTTTTGAATACGAGTTCCGACGCGGAACTAACGCGGCAGAAACAGCTCGCAATATCAATGTTGCGTTTGGAGAGGGGATTGCTAATGAACGCACCGTGCGATTTTGGTTTAAACGCTTTCGTGATGGAAACTTTGATTTGAAGAACGAACCACGAGGAAGGCCGTCCACACAGGTGAATAACAATGAATTGAAAGACATGGTGGAAGCCGATCCGAGCCAAACTACCCAGGAATTAGCTGCATGGTTTAACGTTACCTTACCAACAATATTGACTCATTTGCGTCAAATCAATAAAATAAAAAATGTGAAAAATGGGTACCTCATGATTTGACTGATCTGCAGAAAGAAATGCGTGTTGAAACTTGTGTTGCCTTGTTGAATCGATACAGAAATGAAGGAATATTGGATCGAATTGTGACATGTGATGAAAAGTGGATTCTTTACGATAACCGTAAGCGAAAAATGCAATGGCTGACCCCAGGTGAAACGCCACAACAGTGTCCTAAAGCAAAGCTTACCAATAAAAAGGTAATGGTAACTGTTTGGTGGTCTCAGCATGGTGTTATTCACTATAGCTTTCTACGATCTGGTCAAGCAATAACGGCAGATGTCTACTGTGCCGAACTCCGAACAATGATAGCAAAACTAGCAGTGAAACAGCCCCGACTCATGAATCGATCTTCACCATTATTGCTCCATGATAACGCGAGACCTCATACAGCACGAGAAACCGTTTTAATTCTACAGGAACTGCAATTAGAAACTATCCGTCACCCTCCGTATTCGCCAGACCGTGCTCCAACAGACTACCATTTTTTTCGTGATTTGGACAATTTTCTATGTGATAAAAAGTTTTCTTCTCAGGAGGCACTACAAAATGCTTTCACACAGTTTGTCGAATCTAGATCACCAGAGTTCTATCGCAAAGGCATAAATGACCTTCCTACTAGATGGCAGCAATGTATAGATAATAATGGTAATTATTTTGATTAAATAAATACGTTAAATTAAAAAAAAAAACGAATTTCAATTTGTCAGTACAAATCGGCAATTTCATACTTTAACCCCTAATATCATTGTTACTATCTGAATGAAATTTTAAATCATTTGGAATGCTTGCTGTTTGAATTGATTAGGAATCTTTTCTTTTTGTTGTTTTTCTTACTTTTTTTGTTTATATATTTAATTCTTTGAATAACCTTAAACATCAGCATTATGTTGACCAGCATGCTTAACGGCGCAGCGGACAAACCCCCAGTGATTTAGGGTGTGTACACATTGTAAGAATGATTGTTTTATATTTTAGAAAATAAATAAATTAAAATAAAAACTTATAACATTAAAAAAAATTAAAAATAAAAGACCCGACCGATGCTGAAAAGGTCGAAACTAGCTTTATAGCAGGCTCATTAATTTTCAACTGGTTTGAGATTTGCAAATGGGTACTGGCAGCTATAAAGCTAGTTTCGACCTTTTTCGTTCAGTTGGTTTTTTGTTTTTAATAATTTATTTTATTGTATAATTTTTAGTCATGAACTGTCTATTCTTGTAATCATCTTCTAATTACCTTCATTATAATACACCACTTAAAAGTTTGAGCAAAAAAAATATTTTTACCACATGCATTTTGGCGCCAAGACACCAACATATTATAGCTTTTGGAGTACTATTATCTATTCTGTGCTTTTGGTCATATTTTATGTACCCAAGAACACTTGGCCAATAAATGCCTTTCATTTGAGACATGAGTCATTGAAATCCGTACGGTGGTGCAGAAGATATGAGGTGATAAAGAATATTACATCCATACAACATACGCGCGAAAAACATAACCCTTCTCGGCAGTCAGGTAAAAAAAGAGAAGGCACACCTTCGTCTGTCATCAAACAGCAGACTCTTGTCACTGACGTTGAGGTTATCTATAGGGGCTTGATAGATTGCTCATTGTATGAAGCCAACCTTTTTATGCTGTTTTATTTTGCGCACTTATGCCGCGGCGTTCAAAGGGTTTACCCATCACCGTAAAATCAAAATCAAAAAATCAAAATCAATTTATTGTTTGTCACAGGTGAAGAAGATGTTGTAAATTACATTTATAAGTAGGTATCACTGTAGCATGTCTGATAAGACGTACAATAAGATTTATTAAACACATTAAGAAAACTAAAAATATTAGGTAATTGAGAAATACAATTATTTGGATAGATTCAGATCAAGCGATTCTACTTCTATTATCATTATTATCATTATACCAACTAAATAATAAAAAATAAAAAAAATTGTCATTTACATAGAATAATAAATATGTCACAAATGTAGTCATCAAATTAATAATACAATACAAAAATCAAATGTCTGTTTAATAAAGTATGTCGAGTCACAGTGTTAGAAAGTCATTATTCATTCAAATAATCATTAAGAAATTCTGTAACATTATAATAAGCTTTTTGCACTAACATATTTTTTAGAACTGCTTTGAATTTGTTGCAGTTCAACTCCCTCCAATTTTTGGGCAATTTATTGTATATTATTGGCGCCATACAAATTATACTTTTGCGCACTAGAGCCGTCTTTGCACTATGCAAACGTAGCCTGCCATTATCCCGCCTGTTTCGCGGAACGGTTGCCTCTAAGGTCGGAAATAAATGAGGATTACTTTTTACAAACATTGCAACTTCGAAAATATACATGCTTGGTAATGTTAAAATTTTGTTGTCCTGGAAGTAACTTTTGCAGCTATCTGTAGTTTTTAATTTAAACATTGATCTAATGCATCTCTTTTGAGCCTTGAACACCACTTCTTTATCTGTTGAGTTACCCCAGAAAATAACTCCGTATCGTAACAGAGGTGCAGCCAAACCGTGATAGGCTATTATTAGTGCATCTCTATTAACAATACTGGAAAGCGTATGTAAGGCATAGGCAGAACTAGAAATTCTTTTACAGAGCTGTTCTATATGTGATTTCCAGTTTATTCGTTCATCAATTGTTAACCCAAGAAACTTTGTAGTTTTAACATTTTCAATTACATTATTCTGACATTCTATATCTATTCTATTTGGTTTTTCCCTTTGGTTAAAATGCATGATTTTAGTTTTACTTAAATTAATTTTTAGATTGTTTATGTCCAACCATTGAATTATAGATGTCAAAGCATTGTGTATGTCAATTTTAAATTCAATTAAGTCATTATTGTCATTACAAATTGTCAAAGTACTGTCATCTGCAAATAACGTCATATTATGTCGTGTAGATTTAGGTAAGTCATTTATATAAATTGTAAAGAGCAATGGTCCAAGTACACTGCCCTGAGGAACACCGTATACAACATTTCTCTGTTCTGACTGATGTATTTCCTCATGTTTAGTCACTGTATTTATTCGGGCAACTTCCGTATATTGCTTCCTATTATTAAGATACGATTTCATTATATCCAACACATTACCTCTCACACCGTACGCTTCAAATTTCTTTAAAAGGATGTCATGTTTAACGTAGTCAAACGCTTGCGTCATATCACAGTAGATCGCGCATACGGGTGTTCTTTTATCAACTTTCAACATAACCTCATACAAAAATTCATAAATTGCTAAATTAATGGTTTTCTTTTCACGAAATCCTTTTTGTTCATCGCACAATATGTTATTTTCTTCCAGATAGTTATATAGTTCTTTATATATATATTTTTCAAATATCTTGGCAGTAATAGGTATCAATGATATTGGTCTATAACACTCCATTACTTCCCTATCCTCTTTCTTAAATAGTGGCTTAATTATGGATATTTTTAGGGCGTCTGGAAACACACCATGATAAATGCACATATTAAGAATGTGGCTTAAGTGTCCACAAATTTCACTGGCTACAGCCTTTAAAACTTTAGTCGCAATACCATCATATCCAACACTGTTGGTATTTTTCAAAGTCAAAATGATTCTCAATATATCTTGGGGTAAACAGGGACCCATAAACATAGATTGCTTTCTATTTAGTATTAATGAAGTAGTTTTTTTTGTATTACCTACTGTAGAATTCGGCTGTATTTTTTCAATAAAGTAATTATTGAATTCATTGGCAATATGTGTTGGGTTTGTAATTACCGTATTGTTTTATTTTTATTTTATTAATGTAATTTTTTGGAGTATTAAATTTTGACCGATTAATTATTTGCCAAGTTGTTTTAGATCTGTTATTGGAGGTTTTGATTTTGTAATTATTTTGGGAACGTTGCGTTAGTAATACAATTTTTTTAAATAATTTTGCGTAGTTATTGTATCGTGTTTTGTTAACTATATCTGGTTTTAATCTTTGTATCCAAAGAAGTTGTCGTTTTTTCTTACTACAGATTTTAATTCCTTTTGAAACCCACTTAGTTTTCTTTATCAAATTGACCGTTACTTTACACTGCTTTACTTAAATTGGAGTAACATGTAAATAAGAAAGTTGTCACCTGTTTGAGTGGTGAAAGAAAATCTTGTCAATAAATACAGCTTTTGAGAAGTGTTCTCTAAATGTTTTTAGGGTGTATGAACTGTTAGACTTTTTTTTTTGACGTGAGGGAAAATTCTTCATGGATATGCCGGACTAAAAACCCTCACGTACCGCCTAATAGCCTGCGGTTGGTAGCCTCGGGTAAGTCCTTGGAAGGATGTCCCAGGACTACCAGCAAACCTGCGACTGCGGCCTTGCCTAAGGGGTGGTTCGGGTGTTATCCCGCGTCTATGGGGGGGAGGTTTCGGGTGTCATCCCGCTTCTTAGGGTGAGTGGGCTGCTCACCGTCCTTACATAAGTAAGGACGGTGAGCAGCCCACTCACCGTCCTCAGGACCTCGGTCATGGAGGCCGAAGGTCTTCGGCGAAGACACTGCGGCGGCGCCCAGGCCGCCGATTGCGGAATTCGAGTGGGAGAGTTGTCTCCCGCTCCCGCCCCGCCGCCTCCTTCACGAGCATGGCCTGCTCGCAGAAAGAGACGGCGCAGTCCCATTAAGTCCCGCTCCCGCTCTCGCTCATACTTGGTGACAATGAAGGCCTTAAAAAACTGTATAAATAGTCAGTGTGATCATTTTTGAGCCAATGCGAGCGTTGGCGAAAAGGATAAGCATAATCAAAATACAGGATCAAGGTGTCACCCTTTTACGGTGCATATAACATTGTCACGAACTAAGTGGTCCAGTACACCCTTTCTTTGCCAAACTATAAAGAACTGCTATTTAACTGACACGTATTTGACGTCATTTTTTATACAATTCAAGCACTCGGTCTACCTTATGGAAAGTGGTTACCGTGGCTTATGGACGTGTGCAACACCAGGGTGTAACACTCGTGCTGCCGACCCTGTAAACATAGAGAGTTTCTGTGCCGTCAGTATAGAAGACAAAGTAGGAATAGCCTTTGGTCTTCCCACTGACAGCACAAAAACTCTTAAGTGCATTCTAGTCCGGTATTCTGTAGGGCGGAGGTACCCAGTCAGACTGCTCAATAGGACGGAAATACTAATGTGTCCTACCTCCTATTCACGTTTATGACAGTTGCCAACGTAATTGTGTCATTTACTTTGATGTAAATGACATAATTACGTAGTAATACGTGTCAATCCTATACATTCGTTAACCTATTCTACAATACGTCGGCCAACATTATCATCACCTTATTGTGCGAAAATTTAATGTTACAATTAGATACTACCCAGTCGAAAATATGAACCATAATATATTGTTTATTCATCATCAACAAGAGTCTCGTTTTTAATTGACAGACTGCACACACAACTCCCCTTGCAGCTTCCCCCATCATTATCATAGCTGTCTCGGTACCTACTTGCAATGTTGGGACAATAAAAGTTAATAACTTGACCCCAGACACGTCTCAAAATGTGATCCATACGCGCAGTACCTACGCACTTTTTGCGCATCATAGATGTCAAACAAATCCCCGTGCCATTCGTTTCTCCCGCTACTTGGGGTTAAGATATATGTCGGGAGCTATGACTTTTGTGAACTCAAATTCGTTTATGTCTCAACTAAATAATGTATCGGAAACATAGGAGACTTTCTCTTTAGTTGATAGTTCATTGGCGAATTCATTGAGATAATATTATAATGTGTACTTAAAGGGAAAAAAAAATGATGAAAATTATGTAATCAATATAACTGCCCCTCAATACAAGTGGCAATTCGTCTAGAGGGGATGTACAATAAAGTGTATTCTATTCTATCCTTGTATTTTGCGTATCCGGTTAGGGACCCCTAGTCAATAATCTTGGTGAGATGTTGATGATGAATAATTTTCAAGAGGATAAAAAGGGTGTTGAAATTGATGTGGCACCTTTTCAAAAGGGGTATCCATTAATACAGAATTAGGCAAATCGGTCAACAGATCTCGTGCAAAGCCGTGTGGTATATGAATTTAGCGGGATTTTACTTCAAGAGCTGTTAAACATTTCTGCTGCGCAATTCTCTATCTAAGCATGCTGCAACGTCAAGCACAGCTCTGCGTCAGCCTTGATAGAAATTGTCATTGGACGATCTCCAGTGACGTCACTCAACTCGACCGACGAGAATCTCCGCAGTCAGGCAATCTAAAATAATGCAACACAACGGATATAAACGTCAAACTTATTTAAAATCTGGTAAATCAATTCTAGAATGCCGATGATACTAAGCACTGTTCGTTGAAGTGATATTATGTATAGATATAGTTTAGCAAACCAGGAATTATTTTTAAAATCCGTCGCAAGTAGTATGCCATTTTAATACAATTTTTGGTTACCTCAAACACTTGCCTACAAATGTCTAACAGCTCGCGAACTATACTCAAACTACCACCCCGCACGTGACAGCTAGTGACAGCAGACAATTCTGCGCGCGGAAGCGGATTTGTGACCCCGCCAGCATCCGCGTGGCTGCGTTTTACGGCGCTCCGGCGCGGGGCACGGGGTAATGTGCCAATCGCCTAAAACAGCATTTGCTGCACACACAGCAAATTGTCAAGGGTAATACTGCTTGACTAGAGATGTCAAGGAGCATTTGCTGCGTAGATGTAGGGCACCAAAGCACCATTTGCTGTGTGCACTGTATTATTTGGCCCTTACTGAAGCTGTATTCTTGGCTCTTGTCTAGAAGCTATTTTCTTGGCAATGTATTGTGTGCGTAGCAAATGCTGCTTTGATGAGTGGTTTACAGATAAATGTACATATAGAAATACGGCTAATCAACCAATAAATGAATTTCAGTAAAACTTACTCCGGTGTATATAAATAAGATATCTTTCTAGAATTTGGAAAAGACAGTTTGATGGCAAGAAGTGCGGAAAAAAAATAACGAAATCTGGCAAGTGAACAAAACAATATTTTGTTTGATTTCGTATCCGACTCGTGACTGTATCCGTATTTGTGGATCAAGTAACCAGATGTAGCGGGCAACGAATGTAACACAAATTACCCAATATTAAGAAAATACTTTTCACTGGTATGGTCATTTTTGTATAATTTTGAAGTTTGGATATCCTCATAAGCCTATTTCACTGTTATCCTGTTGTAAAATAGCATAGCACTGACGACTACGGGAAAATGGAAGTCAACAAGAAACAGTAGAAAATCTTTAACCTTCAGCAGATATTAACTACAGCAATCATTTTGCTTTGCTCCTCATCGGTTTAGGGAAGTGTACACAGAACTGGTGTGTCTGAGTTATCTGTATCTCCTGGAACAATGTTCAGTGTTCATCCCAACCCTAGAAGAGCCATCATTATAATAAAAATATATGCTCATAATGATACATATGTCACGAGGAGAACTTTAACTTGTTTGAATTAAAGTCTTTGCGGCAAATCTCTAAGGGTTGTAGTAAACTCGGCTCAGTAAACATTCGTCTCAGTCCTAAATGTGGTGGGAAAAATAACCTTACGGTGACCATTTCGAGCTTCCTGTGTGCGTTCCCGTAGCCACACTAAATTGCAATGAATATACCCTTGGACCCAGGTGGTACTGGTACGACCAGGGATGCAAGCGGGATTATGACACCGTCACATCTCCGAGTTTTAAGGCTATAGGTTTTCGAAGACGCTGTATCTTATAACTTGGTCACCCCAATGCGAAGTCAGGTCACGCTCGCGCACAGTGGGGAGTTAACGTGCGTCGAGCCGCTGCCCAATACTGATTTCTCTTACTCGACTGTTGAATTATACAATTTATACCGTTTTGACAGTGTGCACGACGGCTGAACATAGTTGTCCAAGCAACTTTTCTAAATGTTGAAAGAATTGGTGGATATTTCTTCTTCTATTTTAGGAATGACTTTTGTAGAAAAATCGTCACAAATTTGCTAGTGTAGGTTTCTAAACAATTACCGATGCTGATATAAATATGTCATGTCTATATACGGTTAATTGAATAAAGCTAATATAATATATAGGACAGTTCTAGTTAAACTGTGTCGTCATCATCCTTGCATTAACCCAGAAGCATTCTACTTATTTATATTAATTCAGTTTCGATTTGATTTCAAAATTACAATTAACAATTTTATTGAATAAAGAGCCAATTCTCGTAATAATCATTTTCTCATTAATTTTTCCTTTTTTATACCACTGAGGTTCCAGACAACCCACATGATGGAAAGAGGTTACAGTGGCCTATGGACATGTACAACACCCGAGGAACCACACTCGTGCTGCCGACCTTGTATACACAGAGAGTTTCTGTGCCGTCAGCGTAGACGACAAAGCAGGAATTAAACTTTGGTTTTCCCACTGACAGCACAAAAACACTCCAGTGAGCTGTGGCTACTCTACTCACCGCCGGGAACACAACACGAGGTTATTATGGCCGCGGTATTCTGTAGGGCGGAGGTACTTTACTAGTCGGACTGCTAATTTGGACGGAAATAACGTCGTGTTGTACCTCACCCCTAATGCTATAAAAGACCATGTCATACTTCTTTCTTGAAAAACAGCCTTATAAATTAGCAGAACCAGGGACCTGGGCATTATGACTATATTTTTTCTCATAAAAATGAACTATGTCGTGTAACTAGACAAACGTGAATATAATTAGGTTAATTAACCACGTTGATTTGATTTGAAGCTTTGATAAAATTACAGCCGAACCGCGGTAGCCTAGTGGTATGGGTAATGGACTGCTGAGACGAGGACTCGGGTTCGATCCCAAGTTTTCCATGGCACACACCAATGACTTTTCGATGCTTTTCGAAGTTATGTGTGTATTTATCGCAGGTTTATAAGTGCCCAGTTAATGGCAATAGGCTCGCCACCTATTACATTGGGACCTAAACATAAACCGGCGATATGTGGGTGCTAGCACCTCTGCCTACCCCTTCGGGGATAAAGGCGTGAGTTTATGTTATGTTATAAAATCATAAACGTTGTAGGATATTTGGAGCAGGTAAATATTAATATTAATTACTATTTTAATAAGTGATTGCATTTTACCCCATCAGAGGGTACCCTAGGGGCAAAGTGCAAGTATCGCATATTATACTGCACATGACAAAAACAGTTCCATTACTATGATCAACCAAATATTTGCCACAATGCATTGAACGTTACAAATCTAAATCACGTCATAATGCTCAAATTCAGTATAAAATTGAACTAAACGTCAATGAGTATTTAATGACTGCGCTGACACTTTGACACTTGAAATCCCGCACTGCATTATCCAGATTGTCTAGATAGGCACTTTTAGGGCTTAAATATCTATATATAATAGTTACTATTAAACTAAAAGTCACAAAGTTTACATGGTACTTCTAGTGCCAAAATAATTATATTTAAGTATGAATTACTTACTAAAAGCCACAGAGCTAAATTAATTTAAACATTTATTTTACATAATTGTAGGTACATATTAATCACATGTGTAGGTAAGTATTATTTGTTTTAATATTTGTCTATAATGAAAATTACATTACACAACAATATAAACTATAAATAAAACGAAACACATCATAAATAGTAGACAACTATATAGTGACGCGACCTTACCTGCGAGCGGTCACAAAAGAAATTTTAAACACGCAGCTGGGTCGATGACGTCATAATCATACCACACATTCGTGCGCTGCGTGTCTGTGGGCGTAGCGTCGCATCGGTCGATATCTCTATTAAAATGGTTTATTGCAATATGAGCTTTATCAACAGTGACGTAAAGTTCATATTACGATAAAAATAATGCTCTGCTCAGATCGAACGGATGAAATTCCACACACGCGTGCATAGCGTGGCCGACCTTCGTTGCGGACAGACGATTACTTTAAACTCCATTTCAATCATTTTCGCGAACATTCTAGAGACAGTTTCTATAGCAAAGTAGTATTTACAATGGAGAATAGTACTGTAGAATATTTCATCGAGAAAGTTCGTAACGCTTCGTGTTTGTGGAATAGGAACCATGTATCATACAGAGATACGGGCAAGAAGGATTTGATCTGGGAACGCATCGCTAAAGAGTGTGGAATGTGTAATGGTGAGTGAAAACTTTATTATAATATTATATGCATACTACCTATTAATAATTATTGCATAAAAACTTCAAAAAAACATTTTCTGTAACGCGGTCGGCCGGACGCGCGACGCGTAGTGATAATGCGAGTTCGTTTTACCTCGTGCACGCTCGCGCTCAGCATATGACGCATAAGTGTGACTGAGACGCACACACGATTGCTATGAAGCTGTCTCACTTTATCTAATAGTGACTCATGCGATGCGATTGCGATTCCGATGACCGAGTCTGACCGCTGCGCGCTGACGTTACATAAACATAATCAATTACAAAATCAGGATGTTTTTCGAATAGGTAATATATTAGGTACCTACCAGTAGACATCGATGGGAAGGAATTTTTCGACGTATGAAAACTATTCTTTTTATATTATTGTAAATATTTTTGAAGTGAGAACTTCTTTAGCGGCGTTGGATGGGTGTAAAATGTTAAGGAAGCGTCAGGATTAGTTGACCTTTGAACCGTAACCGACGACTGACGTCATACAAGATTAGGTAAAGACTATCTATTTTGCAATTTACCATAGATAGCGTCGTAGCTTAAACGGTAAGCACTTCGACTGTAAGTCCTTATAGTTTCAGATAGTATCGGGTTCAAACCACCTGGCCTTCTGAAACTTTTTGTGATTATTTTTTCTTTTTGTAATTTTTTTTTTATGATTATTTTTTCTTTCTGTAATTTATAACTTTTTGTGTTTATTTTTTCTTTTCATAATTTATTAATTTCTTCTGACAGAAAATTAGCAGAAAATAAGTGATAGGTTCTATGATTAGTGCTATATTATAGGTATGGTATGGTATGTTCTTTTTTATCTTTTTCTATGTATATAACGAAGAAAGAAAAAAAGAAAATGTTTTCACTTCTGCCGGCACTCCCAGAGTGCAACCCGTCTTTTTTTTAGATTATTACGTTCGTTGTAGTTTAACTTTTAAAGAAAACTTATTGTATCATTTAATAAAAAATACGTTGTAATGTCCTTGAAACAGCCGAATTATTATATATTTGAATAGATACATATTCAAATGATTTATTTACTTTAATTAATATTATTTTGATTTTTTCATGATGTAATTGTAAAATTTAGACGTTTAAATTGTGATTTTATATGCCTAAACTGAATAAATGTATTTGATTCATTGATGGATTTAATTTAATTTTTTTATTTATTTAATTCTAATGATATATGATGATTTTGAATATTCAAATAATTTGAATTTATTTAAACGCAGGGTTCTAAACCATGCTCCTACAGTAGCACTAGTAGAATTGATAATTATTTCATGAATTACAAAATGCTTACATAAATAAGATAGTATCTTTTGAATCAAATTTTGAAGCAATTAGTATGCTAACTTTTCAAATCGATTAAGATAGGAAAAAGTGAATCGCTCAGGCGGGACTCGAACCCGCGATCTTTCCCTTTGAGAATTTGGATTGCTTCAGGCGTAGCTCGGTGGCTCATTGGTCAGAGCATTCCCCCTGTAAGGTAAGAGAAAGATCGCGGGTTCGAGTCCCGCTTGAGCGATTCACTTTTTCCTATCTTAATCGATTTGAAAATATGGTATCTATTAAAATCATTATATGGCTGGTACTAGAATATAATCACGCTTCAATCTATAAGTACTACTTATTATTAAGAGGTAAAGTTTGTGAGTTTGTGATTGTGGTGATCTCTGTATCTACTGAACCGATTTCGAAAATTCTTTTACCAATCAGAAAGTCACATTATTTGCAAGTGTCATAGACCAAATAATGTCACTAAATCGGGTAGGGTCATGTGTCTAAAAAAAAGTTATTAATATATAAAATTAAAAAAATCTAAACTTACATTTTACAGAATACGCCGGCGAATAAGGCGTGATTTATATTGTAGATTAATTTAGTAGACTGAATATGAATATTTTAAATTAACTAAGTAACCTTTATAAAACACGAACTCATGCGTCTAATTTACTGTGGCCATGCGTCCTGCTTTGAACGAGACCGTCCCTTTTATCTATTTTCCGTCCCGGTATTCCTGAAAAGAGTTTCGGGACGAAAAATTGTCCCGGTTTTTCAAACAACCATTTTAAATTTGAAAAGATTTGTATAGAAACATAATATATGACGTAGTTTAATTGTATCCTTAATTCTAAAATATAATTAAAATATATATTATTTTATATCTACCTGTATTCATATCACTTGTATAATTTTGAATACCTGAATTTGATCTTATATTATTCTATGGAACATTTTATAAGTATGTTGGCACACCACACAAACCCTAAAATGTATGAAATATATTTTATAAATCAAAATCAAAAATAAAAATAAAACATTGTGATGAATCTACGTCCACGAGTTCTATAATGCTCTGCTACCGTTGCTTTGGTACTTTAAACTTACCTAAATATCTTTTACGTTAGTGCCACGTTTCCATCTCGTCCGTGTCTCTGTGACATATGCACTTCCGCGTATATTTTGTATGAAACTATATTTTCCGTCTCGTATGCAACGGCCTTTCGCATCTAAAAGAGCTAAAAATCACTAAACTAACTACTAACACTAACTTTCCTGAATAATATGGTAAACTGGTTAGTTAATTTCATAATTCTTTACGTTCCAGGAAGGGAATCCAAAATTCAATGGAAAAAATTAAGGGACAGTCACAGAGAAGCCTTACGCCGGCGAAAACCATCATTTGGACCATCGGCACAGCATTTAAAACCATGGAAATTTGAAGATAACATGAAATTCCTTCTATTAATGCCAGAAGATGGAGAATCTATTGTCAACGACCTCAATGATACACAGAATTCTTTTGATAATACAGCAGATAACATGACTGCGGACGTTTCCGTTCCAGAAACTGTACTACCGACTCCATATTCAGATCTGTTGGACACAGATACGGATTCAAGGGAACAGAATTACGCGGAGAGACGCGAGATGAGAAGGAGAACATTCGATGACAATCGATTCGATGACGGATTGACGAAACTTTTCGATAGTTTCTGCCAAAAGACTAGAGAACTACCGAAATATCTGCAATTGCGGGTTCAGAGAGAAATTTTTGCTTCTGTATTACGAGCTGAAGAGGAAGCCTTGTCTTCAAATAATGAAACTATTAATCGTAGCCTGCCATCTTCATCTTCGTACGCGTATAATAGCACTTCTAACGTCGGTGAAGAGTTTCACGAAGACTGTGAAGAGCCTGAATATGAAAATAAATATAACTGCAAAAGTGTTGATGAATAAATGTAGTTATAATTTTATTATTTCAACAAAAATATCTTGGGACTCTGTGAAAATATTATTTTGCAGTAAGTAGATATTACCAAACTAAAAGCCTTGATTATATCTTCTCACGACAAAAAGTATGCTCTTGGAGAAATGATAAACAATATTAACATATAACAATTATAAATAGAACACTAGAATTTTTTTACCTTGTGTTTTATTCTCTTAAAAAATCTCAACAACAACCCCGTTGTAACGAAGCCAGTTGACTGCATTCACTTCTACTTTGCTACTTTCTGTACGAGTTTACCAAAAAATGAGAAAATTAATTAAGTGATATAGGAAAAGGAACAATTAGCTAACTTGACTATTTATGCCAAAACGTTGTGGAACCCTTGCACGTACCTCTCAAGAAAGTTAAATACGTTAAGTATAAGTACGTTAAATGAAAAATATGTTTTGCTTATATTTCTTTCATTTTATAACGTTTAACCTAACCCTCAAGTTAACAACAACAAATTACTGATTAAACCATAGAAAAAACTACAAACAAGTCTTTATCATTTCATTTAAAATCCCTTGTCACCCACATGTATGGGAGGCTTAAGAAGTAAACGCTTCATCATGTTGCATGACACACACCATTATCTTCTAAAACTATCTCCTTATTTCCCACAATTTTCGCCAAGCGCAACTCCTCAGAGGGTAACATATCAGATTGTCCAGGGCGGCATCACTGTCATCCAGAAAATATATTTCCTCATTGGAACGAAATGTTTATTCAATAAATAAGATATCATAGTGGCTGACGTTTGCGGAGGACAATATATATGGGGATAAATTGTCACGTGACCTGATAAATATGTCCCGTCTCCTCGCGGTTAGAGAGAGCATTTATCAAAAATCTAACAGTCATTCTCGGAGGAAAACTTCATAATGTGTGAAGCTGATTTGGTGCGGATGTGGTATAATACATTCTTTTTTTTATTAAAAGATAGTAAACATATTAAGTGAGGACTGTGATAGACTAATAACATTTAATTGATGGTAAGCTAAAATTCTCATAAAGATATACAAAAATAATGTTACAGTAGTGGCCCTTAATTTGATTGACGACCACATCAGATGCTTTTCACGCCCTCTTAAAGGACTCTGGTTTGTATTAAGAAGGAAACTTGTGTGCTGGTAAAGAATTCTAAATCTTTATGATGCGAAAAAAGTGCTGAGCTGGACGGTCCTAAAGGGAAATTGTTGTACTATTTGAGGAAGACATTTTAGCCGTGCACCTATTGTTCTATATAGGAAAGGAAAGGAACTTATTCAGGGGATAATCATGGCAATGGTGACCTTACAAAATAAGAAATTAAATTCAAATATTAAGTACATACCGAAGCAAATAAAAGAGTTCTTGAGAAATAGTACTGCTCACTCGGAAACTGCCACATCTCCTATGTAAGACACGTACTAGATCCATGAAATCTGTCCGTAAGTGGATATTATAGTGGCGATGCGCGTCATCCTAGCTAACGACAATATGAACTTAGATGTCTTGGTTTGCTGTGACTTAAGTTTCATTTTAGTTAAGCTCACTGGAGAGTTTTTATACTGTCAGTGGGAAGATCAAAAGCTATTTCTGCTTTGTCTTCTACACTGATGGCATAGAAACTCTCTATGTTTTCAGTGTCGGCAGCACGAGTGTGAATCACCTGGCGTTGCTAACGTCCACTTGCCAGTACAATATAATATGACGACACGCCAGTCAACCTATTAGATCAAATACAAGATTCTCCTTTGAGTACCTATTTACTTTTGTCTATTCCTCATAATTTAAAATTTGACTATGCACACTCATTTGGAAATGTACCCTACTGTCACAGTGGCGAAGGGCCCCACAAGCCGTTCCTATGGAGCATGATAAAGTGTTGGCAGCACGAGTGTAACGCCTCTGGTGTTGTTGCTCGTCTGCTACCTAAGTGCTATTTTTTTTTTAATTAAAGCTAAATATTTTCATTCTTCGCCACTGCTGTATAGTACGGTCACGCCTGACAGAACCAGAGGAGCAATCCGCGAGGATGTCTTTCCTTAGAAACGCCATCAAGGCGTTACAATTGAAATTGACAATTTTTATAACACTTTTACTATTATCACCCCATGTTTTTTCACGCTCGAGTGCCATCAATGCGACGTGAGCGTGGACTCGGGGCTGCACACGCTCACCAAGTGTCCGGCTTTCGAGACGCCGAGGCGGGAGCGTGTAGAGGCCCTGGGGGTGATAGTGCTCACGGCCAGCGCCTCCTTCTGCTAGCAGGTCATGCTCGTGAAGGAGACAGCAGAGCGGGCGCGGCGTGAGCGAGAGAGACTCGCGGACATCGCTGCCCGCGATCGTAGGCGGCTCGAGCGTCGGAGGGCGCAGACCGACCTCCGCCCCATATGAGCGCGGGCCTGAGGGTCACGGGTGGAGCCGCTCGTCACCCGAGCAGAAGCAGGCCACAGCGGCGGCGCACATCGCGGGACGATGCGCGCCTCCCCCATACCGGAGGCGAGTCGGGGACCGCATGGTCCCCCCTCCCGAGGCCAGACCGAGAGCCTAGCACAACGATCTACAGACGGCGTGCGGTTTAATCGGTTCGAGTCCGATATAACCTCCCCCTCCGGATCCGAAGGGGGGTATACGAGGGGATTTTCCGCACGTAAAAAAATAAAAAAATAGAAACTATTATCACTGTTCAAATTAAACTTCTGACCAGCTTTTATTTTAATAAAGTTTCGTAGTCGGTTTGTAATCGACTCATCGACTGACTGTATGATATCGCGGCAAGTCGCGGATGTTGGGTCAAGGTGAGTGATGTTATTTATACTGTTATAATACGGGAAATTGTTATTGCTGTAACGATACTACATCGGTATGGGGAGGTAGTACATAATATGTATTACTGTCATGTTTTTTTTTCTCGAAACCAGCGTGGTTGCTTGTAGGGTTTAATTATAGTAGAAAGGAAGCTTGTGGCGTAAAGATAGAAGCTTATGGAGGTCTGTTGTTCTCACTACTTTACTCAAATGTTTGTTGGATACATTTTATCCTGAATAATAATACTATCGATTATTATAACATATTTTGTTATATTAATCGATAGTATTATTTTTAGTGTTTTTTTTATTTTAGTTGCATCAAGTCCCGGGTGAGCCAAGCGAGTAAAAGAAAAGCTAAGAATGCAATTTTGTTTCTCTTTAAAAATAAAGATGTCTCCTTTGTGTAAAATTAGCCCACATAAGGATTTAAGGTAGTTTCCTTCCAGAGCTCAACTTATTTTTCCATACTATATTCAGATATCTATATAAGTATATCACCAAATTAATATGAATTTAGTGCAGTTCCAACAAAAATAAAAACACAAAAGTCTCAAATGCTAGAATTTGGCAAAAATACTTTTAAAATCCTTTTTTTCGACAATCGTTTAGAAAATTGTACCTCATTAAGCTTTGAACGAAGTGCGGAAGTGGGGTGATATTTTCGATCAAAGCCTGCGAAGACTCTCGAGGAGCGCCCTCAGCGGGGCTGACGCGGCACTCTTCGGATGGACTGGTCGTTATGCTAATGAATTTAAATCTTCTTAAAGGTACTTTCGAGATTGGTAAAAAGTGTGGCTCTAGCAGAAAATGGTGAGTACCTAGATAAAAAAAGAAGAATTTTTCTCGTATTTAATATCTCGTATCTAATAGCCCGTGAAAATAATTATTTTCACGGGCTAAAATCAGATCATAACGCAGGGTTATCATGTTATATCAATTATTTTTGTTGAATAAAACTTGAAATTCCAGTTACATATTGAGCTTGCACTCAAATTAAGAACTGTCACCATCACTGGTAGAAACTGACCTAAGGCCCGTATAACAGAACAACGCTCAGTTGTGAATCAACTCTCACAATGACATTAGAACTGTAATGAATCGAGATTATGGACTTAGTATCGTTCAGGAATACGGGCCTAGAATGTCTTTACTAGACAGAAAGAAAACAAGGAAAATTCGTTTATTTAAGCTTACTGCAGCATACAAAACAGATTAACTTATAATACGAGTATACCTATTTATAACAAATACATTTTACACAATGTTACTTTAAGTTCTGTGTAAGTATTTACTTTAAGTTCCAATAAGTAACTTAGTAAGTTCAGTCATTATAAAACCACCTTTATACTTATTATTTATTTAATTTTACTCATTGGGGTAAGCAGAAGTAGGTAACATCTTTCCAATTGTTACTACATTGACATAAGTCTTTCGCTTATTCTACTTTTTTTTTTCATAATGTTACCATGGCGGTAGAAATTTGAAGGCACAAATTTGTCACAAATTTCGGCAGGGTGGGTACCACCGTGTACGATTGCCAAAAACTCTCCATAGTAATCCAATCTCGGTTGGATTGCGTTCAGGGGTCAGCAAGTGCATAGCCGGGCAGGGGCGATCGTAGGCGCAGCACTAGTGGGACCGGTGGGTGTCAAGCGATGCGCAGAGGACAATCCTCTTTTGATGAGGCCGTCAAGGTGAGTGCCACCATTGTTAACATGGTACGTGTATGTAATGGTGAGCCTCTTACTCGAGACTAGTCGAGACTTTGCCTTCAGCTTACCATAAAAATTATATATTTGTTGTTTTTATTTAAAAAGCTCTTTATTGTGGTCGAATTTTATAACACTTTAATAACAAAACAAATAGTGGTACGGTCAGCATCAGATCAATCTCGACTGGAAGAGTACTTTGCTGGGTAATATCGATGTGATGCTCACTGTACTATAGGACGGAGATCAACAATTTAAAGGGCACCCAGAGGTGCTAAGCTGATACTAAATCAAAGTAATATAATAATCTGCTAAGTAGTGCAAAGGTTATCATATTATTGTAACACCGAGGTCAACTAGCTGTTCGGTCAGTTAGCTGCAGTTGAAAACCAGCGCTGCGGATTGTACCAATCTGTAAGCATTAGCTGAACTGCAGCCTTTTAGACACACACTCGAATTGTCTTCTATTCTATATCTTTAAATTATTAATTGACAGGCTTACTTGCAGTTAGCTCTGTAATTCTTTTTAATTATTTTTTTTAAATGTGTGTGTTTAATAAATGAATTTTCTTTTCTTTCTTTCTTTCTTTCTGTAGCCCGCGGCTTTGTTTACTTGAAAATAATATTTTTACGGCAGACAAGCACACGGCCCACCTGATGGAAAGTGGTAACTGTGACCTATAGACGTGTGCAACACCAGGGGCGTCACACTCGCGCTGTTTTTGTGCCGTCAGTGTAGAAGATAAAGCAGGACAAGCCGTAGGTCTTCCCACTGTCAGCACAAAAACTCTTCAGTGAGCTGTGGCTACTCTACTCTCCGCTGGGAACACAACACGAGGTTATTATGACCACGGTAATCTGCAGGGCGGAAGTACTTCCCCAGTCGGACTGCTTAATTGGACGGAAATACCGTCGTGTCCTAACTCCTGTTCTTATATGTTTCGAAAACTTTAAGCGGTTCTTCCGAATAAGCGTCGCCAAGAGAAAAAGGTATTCACTGTTGTATTTCTATAGGTATGTACATTGATCAATATTAATTTCTCTGAACAGAGGAGTTTCTTGCGCAAAGGATTGGTATTGCAATTCAATGTGGCAATGCCGCCAGCCTTCTGCTACCCTTCCGGTTGTCGTCGTTGGTGAGGAATTCTGTCTAATCCTGTAGTTTTGTATATATTCTGTATTATTTTTATATTGTATTTAGGTAATAGCTACGCCCATAATGTAAATATTCATCTCATAAATAAACAAATATATAATATCGCACCCAGCTTGCTTAATCAGCCATTTAATTAACCGCCTAGGCTCTTTACTGAACGGCGCCGTTCAATTAAAGGCCTGAATGGTGTTCAGCCATTTCATTAAACGGCTAAGCAAATAGCTTGGATCGATGACGTTTATCAACTTGCCATTTAATTAAACGTTAAGTTAGAAAAATGACTTCTACGCTCCGCTCCGCTCCCGCATTAGCCTTCTAACCTAACCCAACCAACTCGAATTGCGCAGCTATCATAATAAACCTATCACTAATTTTCTGTGAATACACCTCTGCCTGTGTATGTAATTTTCTACCTTATTTCGATTTAGGGCTCCATCTTACGATTGGCTTAAGAATTAGCCAGCCAGGTTATTATATTTCTTAATAAAGGTTACGGCTGAATGTTATTCAGGCCGTTCATTGAATGGCGCCGTTTAGTTAAGCTAGTTAGCTGTAATATTAAAATGATTTGTTTGTTGGAATAATAAAAAGATGGACACAATAATTACAACATTCTGAAAATATAAATACAAGTTGTATATATTAGTCTGAGTTATTAAAGTTTCATTATAGATAACGGTACATTGCTCTTACTGATTAGACTCAGTAATTGTAGTCAGAAGTTAAATTATACTGTATGTTTCATGATACAAGGTAGATTTTTGAATTACAGATTAAAACATCATTATGGGTCTTTAATAAACATGAATATATTTTAAGTGACTGTTGTTTTTTAAAAATGAAGTAGGTACAATAAAAATAAACAAAACCAAATGAAATAAACTAATAAATATAAAATATTTACCGTTAACGTTGAATGGCAATGCTTATCCTCTGTTCAAGATAATAACCAGCCTTCGGGTCACGCATGGCGTTGATCAGCCGCTCTGCCAATTCTTTGTTAACAAAATGGGCACTGGACCCCATGTCCCTATCGTGCCAAAAAAGTTACGAATAATTTAGTCAAGGTTATTTTAATCTAAACTTATTAGGGTTAGACAACGTAATCTTACGAAGTTAAATTTATTTTATTGCGGGGTCGACCTAGTGAACAATACATTGGTCAAATTGATGATATATTGAAAAAATGGCAGGTTACAAGCATTTGAAATTGACGGACTTGTATGAAAGGTTTAATGACAATATGGAGAGATCATAAAGTGTGTGATGACAGTAACAGGTATTTACCCGACGGGGATTTCCGGTCGAGCTCGAACCGACTAAAAACGCACATCGTCTTGTGTCTTCAGATGCCGAGGTGGAATTGGTGGATTACCTAAGATTATATCCCTCGCTCTTCGACTATCTGTGCCTAACCTAGTGAAACACCCAGTTTTTTATACACAATTACGTTGCATGAGTTGTTTTGAATAAAAAAAAACTGATTTTGTAAACTTTAATCTTGTTATTAAGTTTCTTTCTTTCTTTCTTTCTTATCAAATTTATTTGTTACACATCCACTGCGTAGACACATCGAGTCCTGCATCAAGCTCGGTAGACCTGTTTATTCTATTTGAACAATATTAAAATAGGGTGCATGCACATAACAATGTTATTATTATAAAGATGTTGCCAAAATAATAGTACCTGTCATAAAAACAGTTAATCTACCACCATACATTTTTGCCGGCAGATTTCATATTTTGGTGACAAGCTCTACGTATTTAGTTCCGTGGGACGTCAACGGATCCTGTTCAGCATGGCCCCTATTTCATCACTAGTACTCATACCCTGAGAAAAAGCGGATCCCAAACTCTGAGATGAAAGCTTCAGATATGACTGGGATTAACGTGAGGATGAATAAGAAAAAGTAGCCATGTCGGGGCGCCTGATGTATTAGGCGATTATATTAGGCGGATAATCACTACATAGTATAAAACAAAGTCGCTTTCTCTGTCCCTATATCCCTTTGTATGCTTAAATCTTTAAAACTACGTAACGGATTTTGATGCGGTTTTTTGTAATAAATAGAGTGATTCAAGAGGAAGGTTTACATGTATAATACATATTTAAAATAGTAGAGGGTGCAGCGGGAACGGGATCTGACGCCACGCGGGCGGAAAATATTGGCGGTACGAAGTTCGCCGGGTCAGCTAGTAAATTTATAAATTTGGCAACCAAACTACTTCTATGTAGTACTAGTAGATCTACCATTTTTAGTAACAACCAATTTTGATAGTAGATCGTACTACCTTTTTGTGGACATGCACGGCGTCGAGGTACCTTATCAAGCACCCCAATGTCCACTGCTGGATATAGAACTCTCCCAATGTACACTATTTCGCCCGATCGGAGGGACAGACTTCCTCATCTGGCCTGTCCCAACCAAAAGTTATTTCAAAAAATGTCGGAGTTAAATCCTCATCGAGTAACATTGTGCAAGCGTCCTTACCAAAATAATCCTGAGCCTGTTATAAGATCACATAATATCATATAGCTTTCAGTCGTGCGAGGGACATACTGTCATAACCACAGTTCATTTGAAGAGTGTGTCCATACCCGACAATGATATTGGAGATATTAATACTATTGCTGACCACGATTGTGGTCTACTACTTCTACTCATATAAGAGACTCCATTCTTACTTCAAAGAAAGAGATGTCAAGTTCCTGCCCGGCTGGCCATTGTTCGGCAATATAGTCCAGACCACGTTCTTGAGGAAGCATTTTAATGAAGAATTGGATGTGATTTACAGTGAGTTTCCTGATGAAAAGTGAGTACTTGTATTTATTACGGCCACGCCACTTCCCAGTTTTATAGGCAGAGATCGCGTGTTTCCACCTGCTACGATTCTGGCATACATCTTTCGCTTCTTCTTTTATGTATATATTATATATAAGTTTATTTGTCAGAATATGGATGAGTGGGTACATAAAATTTTGGATGTTTGCATTTTAGGTGTAAGCCATACTCTACCTGTGTAGCGTACAAAAATATGGCTTACAATTAAGTTTAAAATATTCGATAGTAAAATTATAATAATTATCATGCAAAAACATTATAAATATCACAATTTACCAGTATTTAAAAAGTCGTCAATAGTATAAGAATATTTATCCATTAGTAATGTAAACAGATTTCTTTTAAAAGGTTCTTTTTCAATTTCTTTGAGGCTATTTGGTAACTTATTATAAATATGTATTGCCATACAATTTACATTATTAGTTAAAACATTAAATCTTTGTTTAGTAATTAAAAGGTTCTGAATGGACCTACTTGCTCTACTCACGGTATCATTGTGTGAATGAGGGGATTCATTAAAATGTCTTAGATCTGATTTACATAAGTATGTCTAGGTTGCCCCCTTTCGGGTTGCCCAAGCGCCCTTTTTGTATGAATCTGTTCCATCAGTCTTTTTCCATAATTATAATAATAATAGAAATCTGTTCAAAACTACTTAAACACAATGAATTTACAGGGTTCTACCAACATATGTCTATATAGGCTCACCCCCTATTACGTGGGACTGAATACAGATTGGTGAAATGTGGATGTTAATTCACCTCTGCCTAACCCTTAGGGTATAAAGGCTTGATTATATGTATGTATGTCTACCAACATCTTCAGGGCTCAAATCCACCTCTTTAGCTAGTCGGTGCACTTGGTAATCCACGATTCAGGCAATGGTGCAGATTTTTTTCTGTGGTCGGACAGTAGTCGTTCTCGTATAAATCTACACACTATTCCAAAACAATAAATGGACCTCGGGATGCAATCGCTAGGATGAAGATGATGAAGGCAGGGCGACACCGCTGCAAGGCATCCAAAACTGCGCAGGTTTCGATGGCATCGAAGGCTTTTTCATAGTCCACAGATGTCGTTTACGGTGCTATAGGCTTTTCGAAACCCGGCTTGCTTCGGTGGCTGGAACTCGTCGAAGTTAGTCGAAGGCGATTTACGACGACTCCCGAGTACAGCTTGTAGAGGTACACATTGCTCAGGAGTGAGATGGACCTGTAGTTCTTCCGGAAAGGTCTTATCTATTTTGTAGGACAGTACCACCGCACTCCCGCTTCATATTCTAATTTTGAGACCTTGCTGGATGGCGAAATGAAAAAGAATCGATAGCTCTTTTAGTAGCTCAATAGTAATTCGGTCATCACCAGGACACCTCTTGTTCTTCAGTTGGATCTCAATTCGGATGTTAATATTTTTTTTATCTACAAATAAATTGGTAAATTTGGTACTTCAAATTAATCCGTAATAACGTAATTGAAGTATAAAACTGCGTTACCGGTTACGTAATTATTAAATCTGTAATTTTGGAAGCTCCCAGACCCTAGACACTTTTGAATAACAGTATTTAACACCAATATTATAAATGTGAAAGTAACTCTGTCTGTCTGTCAGTTACGCTTTTATTTTTTATAATATGTTGATTTTAATGAAATTTGGTACAGCGATAGACTAAAGCTTGGGAAAGAATGTACGCTATGTTTGCTCAGGATTACAGACGTATAAACGGGCGAAGCCGTGAGCAACAGCCAGTACTTGTAATATAATTCTTACAGTTATACAATTGGACGCAAGTGGAACCAATTGCAGCTATCTATGATTGTCCAAATTATCACGTACTTGACCTATGTATCAAATAATAAATGTATGATTTGATTAGTGTTTATTTTGTGATCTAGAATCAAATCAAAGTGGTAGTTATTTTGATTTAAAAGTCTAAACATCTACGAGATACCATGAAGTTATTAAGATACGATCTATAACAAATTTGGTTTGACATGGGTCGTTTTAGTTTAGTATTTTGGATGATGATCTCTCATTATCTAATAAATGCTTTGCCATGCCAAAGCATATACAGTGAAATTAGTCTCGAGAAATTTTTGCATATTTATTATTTTATTTTGTTAACTAGTATTAATTCTTTTAGAAATAAATTAATAATATTTATCCTTACCCGGCAAAGGGAATTTAATAACATAAATGTTGACAAATCTTTTATTTAATTATAAGTATATTGTTGGTAATTATTATTTCATCAGATATATAATATTTTAATAATAATATCTTAATAATAATATAATAAAAGAGTGAACAAGTGCTCCAGTTACTTTGTGCAATTAAGTGATCAAAATTGAGTTTAGGACTAGTCAAGTGATATAAAAACACAGTGCAAGGCTGGATTAGCCTCAATAAGTGTTATCGACCTGAAATACTAAGTGCTACCTAGATAATTTGTGCTAAAACATCTGGACATTGAAATTTCTCAACTACCCTCACAAAGAAAAGAAGAAAACAGCCAAAAATGAATCAAGACCAAATGTGCCAAGTGCAACAAACAAACGAATGATAAAAAGCTGTCTGTCACCTGTGATTCCTGTAAGAGCTTGCTCTGCGGAGACTGTCATGGTCTGTCCCCCACCGAGATCCGTGTATTTGAGCTAAAAACAATTGCTCGAGTTGTCACCTTTCTTTGTGCTGATTGCAAGACAACCTTGGCCCAGCTGCCTAGCATCATAAAGAGACTGGATGAGTTGTCTGAAGAAGTGAAACAATTGCGAATTCGTCAGAGTATGCTGGCCACCGAGTCAGCAATGCAGGAGATGGAGGAGCGTGCCAAGAGAGCAACCAATATCATTGTGTTTGATGTACCTGAGTCCACATCAGACCAGCCTGCTGAGAGGATCGAGCATGATAAACAGGAATGTGCAAAACTAATCAAACTTGTAACCAATGATGTTAACTGTGGTGATATCAAGACCTTTCGCCTATGTGCCCCGAAAGGCAACTCAACTGATGGCTCCCGCCCACTCAAAGTTATTTTTCGCGCCAAGTCCGATGCAGTCAAAGTTCTCAAGAGCAAAGCCAAGCTGTCTGACCCGAGGAAGATCAAGTCGGACCTAACTCCACTTCAGCGAGAATACCTGAAATACCTGCGTGAGGAGCTTGAAGAACGCATCAAAAAGGGAGAAAACGACGTCACCATTAAGTATGTACAGGGTCATCCCAAAATTGTAAAACCTCCCAAAAAAAACTAGTCTGTCCAAGTAAGGCAACTTGTGGTACATATCTCCCAATAGTGGACCACAAGATAGGAAACATTGGGAACAATCGAACCCCGCTATACATACTAACTATACTGTACACAAACATTCAGTCACTCACATCCAAAATTGATCTCCTCACTGCAAGAATTAATGTCCAGAAACCAACAATAATAGTTGTAACTGAAACATGGCTCAAACCAGATATACCTGACACACTGATTAAGGTTCCGGGTTATGATGTATACAGGGATGACCGATTAGACAAGCGAAGTGGAGGAGTAGCCATTTATACTGCAAATAATGCTGGAATACAAACTAAACTAAGTCCCTTCAACAAGAAACATGAAACATCTGAATGTTTATGGTTGGACATACAGGTCGGAAGCAGCAAGTTTTTGCTCTGTGGACTGTACAGGGGACAAGGCTCTACCATACTACACGACAATGTACTATTGGAACAAATAAAAACAGCAACCGAGTCCCACGCATGTGTTGTGATGGGTGATTTCAACTTCAGAGGAGTGAAATGGCCTTTGATAGACTGTGGCTATTTGACACCCAAAGAAGACAATTTTGTCCAATGGCATAAAGATAATAATCTCCAACAGCTAGTAGACAAACACACCAGGTACAGAAAAGGAAACCAGCCATCACTACTTGACCTGATATTGACCAATGATGACTCACTTGTGGCACAGCTCGAACACTCTGCCCCGATTGGGAAAAGCGACCATACCTGCTTAACCATCACTATGCAATTTGAGAAAACAAACAATACACAGACTAAACCCATTCTGAAGAGAAATTATCACAGAGCGGACTTTGAGAAAATTAATGATATGCTACTGGACACCTTACCTTGCCTAACACTACAGTCAATAGATGTGAATGTGCAAACAAACAACTTTTTAAGTGTATTAAGAAGTGCAATAAGCCGACATGTGCCCCTGGCCAAGGTGCAAATGCTACCAATAAACCATGGGTAAACAATGATATGCTCAAAATGATCAAAGAAAAGCATGTACTTTGGAACAGGTACACTCTGACTGGCTTAGAAAATATCCATGACAAATACAGAAAGGTGAACAACAAACTAACAATCCTAAGACGCTCTCAAAGAACTTCCTATGAGATGACTCTTCTTCAAGCTGGACCAAAGAAATTCTATTCTTATATCCGACAGCAAATCACATCGAAAGTAAGCATACCAACTGTACTACGAAACCAACAAGGACAGACTGTTACGAGCTCCAAGGAAATAGCAGAAGCGTTTGCTGACCAGTTTGTCAGTGTCTACCAACCAGAACCCAATGGTCCTCTTCCTATTATAGCCTGAGAATTGAAGAGTCTATTCCAGACCTGGAGTTCACCAGTGACAAAGTACAGCAAGCCCTAAAGGAAATGAAATCAGACTCTTCTCCCGGCCCCGACGAAATTCCAGTAGTACTCCTTCAAAAATGTAATATTGCGAATGTACTGGCTGATATAATGAAAACCTCGTACGACACTGGAAAATTACCAGACGTTTGGAAAACAGCTACTGTGACCCCTATCTTCAAAAAAGGAGACAGACTAGCACCAGTCAACTACAGACCGATCAGTTTGACCAGCGTTATATGTAAGGCCATGGAAAAGGTTGTAGTCAAACACATAAGAGAACATCTGCGCCTACATCAAATAATAAGCGACTGTCAACATGGCTTCTGCCCACGCCGCTCCACTGTGTCAAACCTGCTGTCGTGCCTAGCTACCTGGACCAAGAGCTTTGATGAACGAGCCCCTGTCGACGTAGTTTACCTGGATTACGAAAAAGCTTTTGATAAAGTCCCCACAAGCAGACTGTTGCAAAAGCTCGAATTTATTGGCATACGTATAATAGATAGAGGCTTTCCTTCGCCAAAGAACCTTCCGTGTGAGAGTGGGTGATACACTGTCCGAACAGCGAGATATCCATAGTGGCGTGCCACAAGGCTCCGTCCTAGGCCCGTTGCTTTATATTATCTTCACTTTCGATCTGTCTCAGTGCCTTGATTGCAAAGTCAGCATGTTTGCCGACGACACAAAGGTCTTTGCAAACCCCCTTTTAGACTATGATCGTCTCCAAGCAGACTTAGACAAAATCATGAAGTGGTCCAAAGACTGGCTCATACATTTGAATCACACAAAATGTACGGTATTGCACATCGGAAATCGGAACCCCAGGCTTACTTACAAATTTGGCGACACTCAGCTAACCGAAGTCAAAACGCAGATGGACCTAGGAGTTAAGATCTCGGAGAACCTAAAATGGGAAGACCATATCACGAATACTGTCAAAAAAGCTAATACCATGGTATACCTCATACGGAAAGCCTTTGGAACATTGACACCGGAAATGGCTCTTAGAATCCACAAAACATATATCAGACCAATATTAGAATATGCCTTTCAAGTATGGAGCCCCTATTTCATAAAAGACATAGACCTGTTGGAAAGAGTGCAGCGTAGATTCACCAAAGTCCCTAGACAGCTGAAACGGTTGCCATACGAAGAACGATTAGATAAACTGAACCTGACCACCTTGAAGGAGCGCAGAGAACGTGGAGACCTGATTGAAACCTTCAAAATAATAACTGATCACTATGACCTACAAGGATTCAGCAACATGTTCAAACGTGCACCGGACCGAAATCGTAGAGGACACAATCTAAGACTGCAAAAATCTACTTGGAATACAAATCCACACAAAAACTTCTTGAGCAATAGAGTGGTCAACGCATGGAATGGGTTACCTGAAAATATTGTGACAGCTGAAAATGTTAACCAATTCAAAAATAGACTGGACAAACACATAAATGAACAAAGACATTGAGTAGTGAATAACAGTGTAGTGAACAACGAGATGCAGGCTGATATCAGTTGTTTCAACTGCTGGCCTGTTCCCCAATAATAATAATAATAACGACTATCGGACCAAGTGCGGGTCATTCAACGCAACCACATGTTGAATGAAACCGTACTTGAGACTCTACGGCTAGAATGCTTGCGAAATATCTGTGTCACCCCCGCCCCGGTTCCTGCTACTACACCTGCACAAGGGACAAGCGAAGTTACATATGTTGCGCGGGATGACATACCTATTCCAGTAAGTATTCAGTGCAATGAAGAGATTCAGGAGGCTTTGGAATGTGCGTTACGGGAATATCGATCGATGCCCCTACATTTTAGGCCACGTCTGCCTCGTTTGCCTATGCATAGACGAAATATAGCTCTAGTGTGCGCCCTTGATTCACTATTAGCTAGGTATCTAGAAAATAGTGAAAACCTCGGTGACACTCATTCAATGCTGTATTGTACTGCTGTAGCGGCATGTCGTATGGCAGGTGTTAAATTTCCTATTAAAGACCCTGTCATACGACCTAAGTCTGCCATACCAGCATGGCAATGCAGGATTGAACGATGTGTGGCCGAGGCAAGGGTGCTCATTGGTAAGCTAATCTGCTTCAGGTCGGGTAATACTCGCCCTAGAGTGATGCGCTATGTGACTCGAGCGTTTGCGGGAACTGGTATCAGTCCCCAAGAATATACGTCTCGGGTCACAGATCGTATTGACTTCCTGAAGCAGAAAGTCTGTGCATGGGCAAACCGTATCCGCAGATACAAAAAACGTGTCGATCGATTTACCGTTAATCGCATGTTCCGAAGAGACCAGAGGTGGCTGTATAGAAGCTGGGAGCGAACAGAGGAAAGTGTGGGTGACATGCGACGGCCGGATGCTGAAGCCACAAATGCGTTTTGGCGCAGTATCTGGTCGGTGCCCGTTAGCCACACTGAAGGCGATTGGATGCGTGAGGTTGAAAGAGCATGCGAGACCATTCCGGAAATGAACAATATAAATATAGATGCCACTGATGTAGATTGTGCGGTCCATTCGCTGTCTAATTGGAAGTCTCCGGGACCGGATGGACTGCACAATTTCTGGCTCAAGTGGCTACGGAGCTCGCATGTTGTTTTGGCTTCACAATTTCAATCTGCTGTTGAATCTGGGACGCTACCAGCTTTTATGACGACAGGAGTTACCCATCTGCTCCATAAAACTGGTAGTACTCTGGACCCTAATAATTATAGACCGATAACATGTCTGCCAACGATCTATAAACTTCTTACATCCATTCTGAGAATCAAAATTACCAATCATATTAATAATAATTCTATAATGTGTGCCTCTCAGAATGGATGTAGGAATGGGGCCCGGGGTACTAAGGAGCTCCTCCTCATTGATATGGCTATTAGCCAACAAGCTCGCCTCAACCGTAAGGACCTGACGGCATGTTGGATAGATTATAAGAAAGCGTTTGATTCCGTGCCACATACATGGCTTTTGAGGGTGTTGGAGTTGTATAAAGTGAATGCAACTCTATGTACCTTCTTAAAGTCATGCATGGGGCAATGGAGGACGGTTCTTTTCTATCCAGGGTGTCGTCAGGCTTTGGGTAGTGGCGAGCCGATAACAATAGAGCGGGGTATTTTTCAAGGGGACAGTCTGAGTCCCCTTTGGTTCTGCTTAGCCCTGAACCCACTTAGTACTTTACTAGTGAATTCAGGGTTAGGCTATAGGCTACGAAAAGAGGGTCAGATGGTATCCCACCTGCTTTACATGGATGATTTAAAATTATTTGCCCACACCAATTCTCAATTAATGGTTTTACTGAAGGTAACTGAAACGTTCAGTAATTCCATCAAAATGGCGTTTGGTGTGGACAAATGTGCAGTCGTTCATGTAAAGCGTGGGCGGGTGGTGGAGTCGGAGGGTATACAACTCTCTGATTCCACTAACCCGAGATCACTCCTCGTAGCTGAGACCTATAAGTACTTGGGTATGTCACAGGCGTTATGCATTAATGAGGCCGGCATGAAACAAATGCTACAGGAACGTTTCTTTGGCCGCCTGAAAAAGGTACTTAACAGTCTTTTATCAGGTGGTAACAAGGTGCGTGCTTGTAACAGTTGGGTCATGCCACTCTTGATGTACTCCTTTGGCATACTCAAGTGGACTCAGACTGAACTCGATACCATTGATAGGAAAGTCCGGACTCAGTTGACTGCATTTCGAATGCATCATCCACGGTCGTCAGTCATGAGATTGTACATCCCGCGGAAATGTGGGGGTCGAGGATTTTTAAATGCTAAGACCCTTCATAATCGCGAGGTGTGCAATCTCAGAGACTATTTTCTTAAGTCCAACGTGGATATGCATCGTGATGTAGTCAACGTGGATGTCGGGCTCACCCCGCTCGGTTTGGCTAAGGGGAACTGGCGTAGGCCTACAGTTATTGGCACTGATAGCCGCAGGGAGGTATGGCAGAGTAAGGAGCTACATGGCAGGTTCTATCGGGCCCTCCACAGGCCCGAAGTAGACCTATTAGCATCTGTATCCTGGCTACGTTTCGGTGACCTTTTTGGGGAAACCGAAGGTTTCGTCTGTGCAATTGCTGACGAAGTTATCAAGACGAATAACTACCGGAAGTATATCATGAGGGATGGCACAACTGACATCTGTCGAGCGTGTCACCAACCTGGTGAATCCCTCAGACATATTACTTCAGCGACTTGCTCTGAAATACAACCTTGTAGGTGTTGAGGTGCCTTAATATAGGTATGTTCCTGAGCCAGTTCTAGAAAATAGTCATATCACATTGTACTGGGATCGATCTATCATCACTGATAGGACTGTTGTAGCCAACAAGCCTGACATTGTGGTGATAGACCGATTCGAACGCCGAGCATTGATTGTCGATGTCACTATTCCTCATGACGAGAATCTCGTGAAAGCTGAGAAAGATAAACAGATCAAATACTTAGACTTGGCTCACGAGGTTGTCGACATGTGGAATGTTGACTCTGCAATCATTGTACCGATAGTCGTGTCAGTCAACGGACTGATAGCAAAGAGCCTCGACCAACACCTGAAGAGGCTCGGGTTAGACGGTTGGATCAAGGGCCAGATGCAGAAGGCAGTGCTCCTTGATACGGCGCGCATCGTGAGAAAGTTCCTCTCTCTGGAGCCCTAACCACCGGTAGCTTGGTCCTTGTATCCGATACCGGTAGGACACTACTTTTTATATTTTTAAATAGATGTTTGTTTTTTTTTTTTTATATGTATTTAAAAATATAATTTGTAAGTTTTTCAAAATGAATAAAGAGAATATAATAATAATAATCCGATGCCGGTGGGACACTACTTTTTATATTTTTAAATAGATGTTTTTTTTTTAATATGTATTTAAAAATATAATTTGTAAGTTTTTAAAATGAATAAAGAGATAATAATAATAACATTATAATTTACCTTGTACACAAATTTGACAACTTACCGGCATATTGTTGAGCGATGAAATCCTTGGGCGGATTTCCTGGTCGTGGATTTGGACCTTGCGCTTCCCATAGGTCATGTTATTATACATAATGAAGATATTCCAGTGTTGGTCAAACCATGGTTGTTGGCTGTACTCCACCAATAGCAATCCAATACATTTTACGACATCTTTGCGAAATGGAGGTAGACTAATGATATTGTGTGTGTTTACATCTATTTTTATTTATATCATTACCTTATCTATATTTATGTATATTGCTATTTACATGTATTTATATTTTACTAAGTAATGTGTTTCTTATTGTTTTTCTTTGATCGGGTACCCCCGTCCGTATGCCAGCGGGTGCCAGCAGAATACCAGCGCTGTGGTATTTACATACCCAGCACATGCTGAGCTGGTGACCTTTTCGGTATATCCGTCTGCACATATTTTTGATATCTAAGTTTTGTTTGCTAAATGTTTGTAATTGTAGTCATTTAAAATTAAATATTCTTACAAGCAGGAATGTTGTTACAGTGTATGATGATGTACTGAATAAACTGATTTCTATTCTATTCTATTCTATTCTATTCTATTAGAAGCTAAATTCAACAAATAAATAATTATCATATCTTTTGCCTACGATATTTATCTGGATATCTATTTTTTTTTTACCTTACCTTTTCATTAAGTTATAAGTATGTTTTCTTCAAGGTATATTGGTTTTCAAGAAATGACGACTCCAATAATTTTAATCCGCGACCCAGAGTTGATTAAAAACATCGTGATTAAAGACTTTGAGCACTTTACCGACCACAAGGAGTTCTTCAGTGAAGATTTAGATCCATTGTTTGGCGGCAGTATATTTCTAATGAAAGGTAAATGAAACAAAAACCTATTGAATACACACTTTTCCACAATATTCTCTTATTAATCCTGACCTGAAACAGCAGGTGGTATAAATAGAAATCAAAACTATAAATTAAGTGACATAAAAATGGCATCAAAGATATTCTTAGGCATGTATTTGCAATCACTACAAGCTTCGTTAATTATGTAAAAATATTGGCTACCTTACGAATATAAATACATATCAGATTTTTCAACATCTATTTTTTTTTTAAATAAAATCTCAGAGTTTATGTTTGTGTATATTTTAAAAGGTATTGTGTGGATCTATAAGAATGTATAATATTGCACCTGTAGATGGACCATTGTATTCATAAGCACCTGCTCAGAACCAAGTAATTAACACTGACATAAATGGCACCGGTACTAAGTCCCTGTGACCCGCATACTAAAATATTGTAGAAGGATATAGCTCACAAAAACCGCTTCAGTATTGTGAAGGAGTCTTATTTATCAAAGTTGTTAAATAACCACATGTTCAGCCTCTCTAAACCAGTGGCATTTCGTTGGTCGGCGTAGATTTTTTTTAACAACTGAGATGGCAGACTTGCACACGGCCCAACTGATGGTAAGTGGTTACCGTGGCCTATGAACGTGTGCAACACCAGGGGAGAGACACTCGTGCTGCCGCCCTGTAATCGCAGAGAGTGTCTGTGCCGCCAGTGTAGAAAACAAAGCAGGAACAGCCTGGTCTTCCCACTGACAGCACAAAACCGTTACTCGTTACCGCATGTCATACAGTCGCCATTCTATTCTAACAAATGCCGGTCAACAAAATGCCACTTGTCAAGAGGAGCTGATGGTTGAACGACTATGCCACCTATATTTTCGAACTGAACTAACCAACATGTTTCTGTTGTCTTGAAATTCTTCACCGTCACTACTAAACTAAATTTTGGATGTGATTTTTTTATAAGTCAAATAGTTTGACCACGAGGAATGTTAAATTCCTCGTGGTAAAATCAGTTTGACCACGAGGAAGTAACGACAGTCGCGAATTCTTTAAGCTGGGCGTGAAAAAGCATCTTATGAGGTCAAGCCGAAGGTCACCATTGTTATGTCGTAGGTGTTTATAATGGTCAGAAGCGATTCTGATCCTTGCCTTCAGCTTATCATCAGGCGAGGTGAAGTTAAGGGCGAGTCGGGCTCGCACACTCAGGGTTCCGTACAAAACTGAATTGAAGGATGAAGTTACGAGTATACTAAATAAACTGCAATACATGTTGACGGCGTTGATTTAGAAGTTTGAGTTGGTCACAATTTTAAGGTATCATACACCTGAGTATTTGATATGAATTTCAACTGTATTCCTCTACGCATTCCTGAAAAAAAGACCTTGACAGACAACGGAGTGATCCTATAAAGGTTCCATTTTGTCCTCTTGAGGTACAGAACCCCCAAAACGGTCTTTATTGCATTTGGCCTATTATTTTAAATTGTCCGCTCAATTGGTTAAAGTATTGCATCCTATCGTTTATGTCCTTTAGACGAACTTGTTTGCTATCAATAAAAATGTCAATGGTATGCCGTTGAATTAGGCTAGTAGGAAACTGACTTCGGTCGCTTTCACATATTTCCTTGTTTTAACATTTTTGATCACCTATTTTTTAACACTAAGTGGCAGACTAACACACGGTCCATCAAATAGGAACCCGTTACTGTATCTTCTGGGCCAGGGGTGTCGCACTAGTGTTGTCGACCTTGCGAGAACCTTCAGATTTCCCTCTTGAAAAACCATAATATATTATACTCGCTTGGAAAAACTACAGTTCCACAGCATAAGCGTGCTCGGTATGAACTTCGTGTCGCTAAAACGTTGTTCTAATTGCAATACAGCGACGGTATTGGTTGCCAGAGGGACATAACCCATATGATTAATTATATCATATTGTTTTTAACACTCTCTTACAAATAGTATGATCCATCCTCGGTAATCGATTATTTATATGTTTGGTCACGGAACCGTCTAAACAAACGCTTGTGACCACTTTTTTAAGTCTTTAAATTCGAGGTTTTAAAGCTGTAAGTATATTTGTTGCCAGGGGAGAGATGGCGTCAAATGAGAACGACTCTGAGCCCAGCTTTCACTGGATCTAAAATGAAGAACATGTTGCCATTTATCACAGAAATTAGTGGTAACATAGTGGAGTATTTGAATGGTAAGTGCAAAATGAAGTAAACAAATTCTATTTAAAATAATATAATACCCAGCCAGAGTCTTTTTATCCTGTCAATGTGGATATTTATGATGGTGTTTTGATATTATGTTACTTAACCATGCTCTGACAGCTCAACAGATCTGGTTAAAATTTGATACAGGGACAGATGATCTGTACACACATAGGCGACTTCTTATCCTGGGAATTGGTTCTCATGGGTAGCCGGAACACGATCAAAATTCCACGAGGCCGAGGACGCGGGCATCAGCTAGTAAAGATAAATTACTCATCTTCTCCCTAACGCTTCCAGTTAAGCTCTATTATTTGGATTATGTCAGTCGGTAGAATAATATCCGGGATTCGAACCCGGGACCTCACGATCGTAAAGTTGACTACTCCACCAACGAGCAAAACACGCTCAAACTTCTACTGCCTATTATAAAATGATTTCTTTTTCTAATCTAACGGTTTTTTCCAGAACATCAAGGTCAAGACATCAATGTAGATGATCTTATGCGCAGATACACAAATGACGTCATAGCTTCAGCAGGGTTTGGGTACAAGGTCAACTCGTTAAAGGACAGAGAGAATGACTTCTATAAGGCAGGAGATGGTATATTTGAGTTCAACACCAAGCAAAGGATTCTAATGTTGGTAATGGGACAGTTTCCAAGTTTGGGAAAGGTAAATAAATGGTTATAGGTACTGTATAAATTAATCAAATTCATGATGTATTGAAAAAACCTTGGAGCCTAGGATCCGCTTACTGCTTTGCGGCATTTATAGGAGCAACTTTTATCTGACCTACCCTGACAAAATTGAGCAGTCCGACTGGGGGAACCTTCGCCATACAGAATACCGCGGCCATAATAACCGCGTATTGTGTTCTTGGCGGTGAGTAGGGTAGTCGAAGCTCACTGAAGAGTTTTTGTGCTATCAGTGGAAAGACCATAAGCTTGTCCTGCTTTCTCTTCTGCACTGACGGCACAGAAACTCTCTGTTTACAGGGCCGGCAGCACGAGTGTGACTCCCCTGCTGTTGCACACGTCCATAGGCCACGGTAACCACGTACCATCAGGTGCCACATCAGATGTATAAAAAATCCCCGAGAGGAAAGCATCGTCCGTCAACCAGCGACTACAACATGGGGCTCTTCATGAAGGGCACTAGAAGGGTTTCAAAGGGTCGGCAGCATGAGTGTGACGACCCTGTTATTGTACATGACCATAGGCCACTCTATATACTTTCCATCAGGCGGGCCGTGCACTTGTCTGCCACTAAAGTGGTATAAAAAAATCTTGTTTGAGCCCCATGTGCCCACTGCATTTAGAAAAAATATCACCATTCTTTAATGCGCTATAAAGTCTTGGCATTTTTAACCAGCATACGCTTGAATAAACGCATTTTTCTACATGTTTTCTTCTTCCTACAGTCCCGGCACCTTTATGCTATTTTCACATATATTCGATAAAATCGGACTGATACAGCCATTTGCTCGAAAGCACAGACTAGTTAGGGATGCTAGGGATGAAAAACAAACGAAAAAAGTGCAAGGAGTTTTCGACCTTATTGACAGGACATGGTATCGAGTTTTTTTTTTATATTCGTGACTAGCGTTATCAATTCACGAAAAAAGAAACATGTAACTACGAAAATGTCACAGAGGTCGAAAATCGCTTGCATTCGCTGTTTTAGTCTCTTTGTCATCCGATATCGGGTAAACACAGTGGTGATAGCTCTGATAACTAATGCTGTACAATGTGAAAGACATATACATATGTCATACATTTGACTTCCGCCGATATTCGATGTCGGATTTCGGATATTGGATATCGGACAATGTAAAAACGCTCTTAGGGACACTCTACCTGAGATATAACCGTCAGCCTTTCAGGTGATGTGAGGTCTTATGGGAAAATAAATACCAGGGTATATTATTTAGCTTATCACGCCAATTTTTTACAGCGACTTGGTCTTCGTCTATTCTCAGACAGGGTATATAGTTTCTTTTCAAATCTCGTGGCCACTACAATTGAGCAGAGGAAAAAGGACAAGGTAGAACGACCCGACATGATACAGCTGATGATGGAAGCCAAAAGAGGTAAATTTGTTTTTCACTTGGTTCGTTATTTTTCATTTCTGAGCCCCTGTTGCTGCAGTATGACTTTGTAATTCCGCATATTTATATAAGACTAGCTTTTGCTTGCTGCTCCGCCCCGTGCATGTCATAACATAGCCTATGTCTTTTCTTAAGTTCGAGTAATACATAACCTCCCCTTCCGGCTCCGAAAGGGGGAGAGGGGGGGGGGAGGTTTGCGTGAGGATTTCCCGCACGTAAAAAAAAGTATGGATTATAAACTTATTTATGCCGTTGGTAGTATGACAGCCGTTTAATTATTGTCAGGTTTTAAGAGTTCACGGTACAAGGTCTGATAATTTTTAAATAAGAAAATTAATACCATCTGATACAAGTTGGGAGTACGTTAAAAATCTTATTTCTTTAGCATGGAAACCCGAAGAATTAGCAAGTCAAGTTTTCATATTCTTCACCGCTGGCTTTGAGACTTCAGCTTCGGGCCTGACGATGACCACTCACGAACTGGCACTTAACCCGGCCATTCAAGACAAATTGTATCAGGAGTGCAAAAAGTTCAAAGAGGAAAAGGAGCTTACATTCGACAATATAGCCGAATTGAAGTATTTAGATGCTGTTTTTAATGGTAATTTAATATTAATTGTATGTCTTGTAGTATTGAGATTATTTTTTTAATAAATAGAAATAATTTTTGCCATGCTAAGCGCATAACTAGAGACCAGCACGACTGATTCAGATACTTTTTTTCCGTATATTCTAAAAGTTAACGTGGACAAAGCCGCGGGAATTATCATGTTGATAATAAATATAATATATTATGCTCAAGAACACAGTAGTATCTAGACGCAAATTAGCTGAATTAGCTTGTGTTATGGCCGTTATGGGGTCTTCTTCATCCTAGCGTTAATCCCAGTTGCATCCGAAGCTTTTTAACTTGGAGTCTGAGGTCCGCCTTGAGGGCCATCTGACCTTCACAAAGCAAAGGTGATATCGAAGTATTGCAGCTAGACCAGTTGCTGGATTTTTGAGGGCTCCAACTACCCGTAACGACTGAAATAATGATCTATTTATCTATTTAAATATCTCTAAAAATGTAATAAATACCAACAAAAAATGATATCTATTTACTTTACAGAAACTTTGAGGAAATGGAGCCCAGCTATAATTCTAGACAGACTATGTACAAAAACCTATGAACTGCCTCCACCGAGGGAAGGTGGAAAACCTTTCATAGTGAGTACCATCTGATTCTCTAATGTTTTTTTTTGAAGTGAAAACTTCTTAAGCGGCGTTGGATGGGTGTGAAATGTTAAGGAAGCGTCAGGATTAGTTGACCTTTGAACCGTAACCGACGACTGACGTCATACAAGATTAGGTACAGACTATCTATTTTGCAAGTTATGATAGATAGCGTCGTAGCCTAAACGGTAAGCACTTCGACTGTAAGTCCTTATAGTTTCATATAGTATCGGGTTTCAAACCACCTGGCCTTCAGGGATTTTTCGTGATTGTTTTTTCTTATTATAATTTATTACTTTTGGTGATTATTTTTTCTTTAAGTAATTCATTACTTTTTATGATTATTTTTTCTTTCTGTAATTTATTATTTTTTGTGATTATTTTTTCTTTTCATAATTTATTAATTTCTTCTGACAGAAAATTAGCAGAAAATAAGTGATAGGTTCTATGATTAGCGCTATATTATAGGTATGGTATGGTATGTTCTTTTTTATCTTTTTCTATATATATAACGAAGAAGGAAAAAAAGAAAAGGTTTTCACTTCTGCTGGCACTCCCAGAGTGCAACCCGTCTTTTTTTTTCTATTATAACTATTAATAGGTATACAACTAGACTGGCTTGTTTTGATTTGAGACCACTAATGACCAACAACAAAATGCCAAGATGGACACAGCAGAGTGGATCCGAAGAAGACTCTCGGCCCGCAAAGCCAAGGGCGTCGGAAGGTCCTCCGTCCTCTATGAGCGCGAGCCTGGGGTGAAACTGCCTGTCACGCTAGGAGAAGCAGACCAGGGCGGCAACGACGTAATACTTGCCTCCCATTACCCGGGGTTTAAATGGAGACACCGTGATCCATACCCCCGAACAGGGCCAACTCAAATGGCCTGGGTCGGCTGGGGTTCGATGGATATGTCAGACATAATCTCATTTCCAGCAACCTACGACTCACAGAGGGCGTAAATTTTAGTCGATTGGAGTCCGGGGGGGTGGGGAGGGGCATCCGTGGGTATTTTGTGCACGATAAAAAAGAAGCAATAAAATGCCACCTTTTCGTTGATATCTCTTATAAAAAATTTGTGATCGGGCTGTGGTCTTTCGCGATACCTTTATTTTATACAACTGGGGTGGCAGACAAGCACACGGTCCGAGTGATGGAAAGTCATTACCGTGGCCTATGAACGTGTGCAATACCAGGGGCGTCACGCTCGTGCTTTGTAAACACAGAGAGTTTCTGTGTCGTCAGTATAGAAGACAAAGCAGGAATAGTAATAGCCTTGAGCTCTGGCTAAACTACTCACCGCCGGGAACACAACACGAGGTTATTATAACTTCTTCTTTAGAACCAGTCTATTAGTAGTATCATCGCTTACAAGAATATTCCATTGTCAGTGAAGTTTACTAGGGATTGAAATGTAAAAAATAAATAATGATATCCTTTTTCCTTTTTTTTACAGTTAAAACCAGGTGATGTGGTATATAACTTGGTAAATCAGGTACAAATGGATCCGAAGTACTGGCCTATGCCCCACAAATATGATCCTGAGAGGTTTCTAGACGAGAATAAAGACAAGATTACACCTTTTACATTTATGCCATTCGGAGTTGGGCCCCGTGCCTGTATCGGTAAGAAATATTTATTGTAATGATACCTACTTATGTTTTTTCTTTATTATCTGACGTAACAAGATCAAGACCAGTAGTGGAAAGGGGTAACCCAATTCCTGCCGGCTTCTCAATGATATATTTAAAAAAATGTCGGAGCTTTTTAAATATTCCACCGGTAAAAAAATTCACCCTTTGACGCACCTGCGACATATGGTGGAAATTCCACTCATACACAATACACGTTTTAGCAATACTTTGTTCAATTTACTTGTTATTAACCCTGCATGAAGTTAGGTTTTTGAATAAGCTATAATCTTTTCAAGTCTAGAATGAACCAGTTGCTCCTAGGTATGCGTGCTCCACCTTTCACCACATCGTCACTGATAGTGTTTAAAAATTAATGTTATTTTTTGCAGTATGACACTGGGTTTGCCATAGTAGAATCAAGGGCCCTGGAATTAGTAATATATAGACGATCAAAATTCTATGGTGGTGAAGGAAGCGTGAGGAAGCTGCAGGTCACAACTAGATGTTAATAAAAGAAAAACAAACAACAAGAAACAAACTATAAGAAATTTCGTTTACAGGTTTGAGGTTCGCGCTATTGGAGCTCAAAGTGCTCATGTACCATCTCATATTAAACTTTGAACTAGTGAAGACGACTAAAACTGCGGACCCGATCAGAATCAGGCGTGATACTATCAATATTAAGGCTGATGGTGGCACTTATATCCAGTTTAAAAGAAGAGTACCGAAATAAATATCATGTCATTTTGAATAAATGGATATCTCTTTAAATTTTGTAGTTTCATTTGGGGGCACGGGAGTGCCACCGCCAAGATGAGCCAAGCGAAGCGCAACAGCACTACCTACCTTTTCTCGAAACGCATCGTCGTTTTTTTGAACTCTCATAACTTTGATTTGGATGATGCTAAATAGTTAAAATTTTCAAGATAGAATGCCATCAGTACAATCATTAAACATACATAGTTTGAATATCGTAGCTATTATACTTTAGATTTTAATAATGTCTCAAAACTCTTAATTTTGTCACTGACTTATCACTCACTGACCATCAAAATCGTTTGGGTACTTCCTGAAGTCCTAGAAAGCTGAAATTTGGTATGTAAGCTAATATTACTACAAAGACAACAAAAAAATTAAAATACCTAATCTAACATATCACCTGGGAATAGGAGGTGGAAGCACATAGTACCTACTACGGTGGAAGTTTGTATATGAGACTTGCACTACGGCTTGTGCTACATAATTCAAAACTAATTAAAATATTTCTTATAACAAATAAAAATACGTACTTCATAATTTTAAACTAACTTACAAAAATAAATGGAATCCCACTCTAAACCTAAGGTGTAGTATCGAGCGTGCAGTCTTTAGAGCTTGGTTTTATACGAGATCTTTTCACATGGTAAGCTACGTAGACTCGTCTTGGCAACATTTTTACATGAACATGTTTTAGGTGGGATTCATAATTCTTTGAACTTTTCTTCAACTCAGTTAGAATCAGCTTCCAGCACCTCGACTCTGCTAAAGCCAACCCACGGACACTGCACAATTAACATTAATTCGTGAAAGTTTAACATTAATGGCTTTCCAATCTGACCACAATAACCTATAGGAGACAGGCTGGCCTAGCTAATGGAAAGTGATTACCTTGGCCTATGGGACTTGTGTAACACCAGGGCCGTTAAACTCGTGCTCGACCATTAAGTCGGGCCGATTTTATCGGATATATGTGAAAACAGCACATGGTGTCGGCTATCAGAGGTTGGCTGTAATAATATCGGATATCGGATGAATGTAAAAACGCTCTTACCTTGAGGATAAGAGGAAAAATATCAAAATGTATTCGTATTGCACAACATTTTACAATAAACACGCTTGTAAACCAGTAATTGGTTGTAACTTGCAACAGGCTCGTTGGTCTAGGGTATGATGTTCGTAAACAGTGCGGGGTCCCGGGTTCAATTCCCGGACGTGCCAAGTCAAATTTTAACACAGATTCATATTTTTAAATTTAATTTTTAATTTTTCAAATATAAACTTTATTTAAATTCCTTTATGCTATTAAATGAAAAACGATTCTGTCAGGGTTATCAGTTGGAGTTGACTTTTGATACGAACTCCACAACTCAAAGGCGATATCAAAGTTCCATATTGAGATCAGTTGTCGAACTTGTTAGGGCTTCCACTATCTGTAACAACCGATATAAATGTAATATGGCAACCGCGACACAGAAGAAAGACAAATAGACATATGCATGCATGCAAATATTTACCTGTGAGTAGCAGTCTAATTTATAATATATTTTATTAATGTTAACAACTGAGAAACGGCAATTGGTTATACTTATATCTAAATATGCGTCATCCTGCCTGATGGTAAGAAGTTGAACGAAGTCTGGGGAATGAAGGCAATCGTTACAGATTATAAAAAAAAAAAACTAACTGACCCACCTTGTGGCATCCTCAGGATATATACTCGATCAACCAATCAAAGCTTCAGTAAGGAATTTTTTTTTTCACACAAATATAATAAATAAAAGATAGTCAGCGTCATTAAAATGTTGATAACAAAAGTACTCAAAATAATTCAAATACCAAAATTCCAATTTAATATTGGTTATTAGAGTACTCAAATAGTTGTAAATATCCAGAGTGGTCCAATTATCTTAACAATCTGTCTTCTAGAATTACGTCAGTTAGTAGAGTATTCATATTCATATACACAATCACGCCGGTCGATGGTATCCAACACGTATAATTTCAAAAAATCTAGACCGGTGTGATTGTGTATATGAATATGAATACTCTACTAACTGACATAATTCTAGAAGACCGATTGTTAAGATAGTTGGACCACTCTGGATACTCGTCTACTCGTTTGATTATGTTATCGGAGACTGTGGTCCTATCAATACGTCGTGGTTTAGATGTCAAACATAAGCAGTGTTTCTTACTGGTATTAAATATTTTAATACCAATGATATTGAGTACAATGATTTTTAGGCCCACTTAGCCGAACCTCGATATATCTAGAGGAAGAATGTATACACATACTGACAAATTTAACAGGTTGTGTGGCAAATTGTCCATACAATTTTACTCACATTAATCGAGATTCAGCTGTGCCATTCTAAAATATGGGCCTTAGATAACCAAAAAATTCAGACTTACTTCAAATAACAAAAAAGCGACACTGAAAAATTAAAAAATACCTGAATTTACAAATAATGTACCATATTTGCAAATAGTAATTTTCCTACATCTTGAGGGTCTCTCTCCATTCTCCGTCATCTTCGTTTCATTTTATTTACCAATTTACCATGTTTCTTTGACAGATTTTATCCTAGTGATCGACATTATCGATTGATGTTATAAAAATACAAAACGTTAATTTTTGGGATTTTAGTCGGTTCGATTACCGGGTGTGGCAAGCGAATATTCGAAAATTTTTGAATGCCGTTTTATTTCTTTTTAAAAATAAAGGCATGTTTCCTTTGTGTGAAATTCGCTACTTTCAGCATTTAGAGTACTTCCCCTCCAGGTAAGGTTAAAATCTTCCACCCTTATATTAGTATCGTAGGACATGTACGAAACCGAACGGTGCCAAAATTCAACAAATAAATATAGTAATATACCATTATTTATTTAATAGTCAAAAATTAAGTTTAAAAACTAAAACCTGACTGAATTGAAAAACTACAGTACAATAATTACTATTACACTATTGACAAATTATAATGCTCTAAAAAGTATTAAACAAGAAAATATCAAGAATAGTCCTGACCCTCTAGACAAGTGGCAATTCACTAACCGGCGTTTGATGGAATAGAATGACGAATGTATGGGATTTGACGTATTTGACATGAGTTAACGACTGTCATATACGTCAAATCCCAAATATTCGTCATTATATTTCACCAAACGCCAGTTAGCGAATTGCCACTTGTCTAGAGGGGCTGTTCTTTTGCCACTTAGTCTAACAAAACAATACATTCTAGGGAAAAGTAGCATAAGAACACGGCTCCTTTGACTTTGCCGTTGTTGGATTTAAATAACCAAGTTTAACAATAAACTCGAAGTATGATATTTTCTAAAGTTTACGCTAATATCAATCATTGAAATAAAACTACTTTTTATGGGATTCTCGGAGTCATGTTTGCGGTCATAGCTACTGAAAAGTAGCCGAAACGTCGGTAAAAAGTAAATAATAACAATAAATCGCTATAGAACCCGTTAAAAAGTGTTTTATTTCAAATTCGAAGTAACAATGTGTAAGCGCGCTTACCAAAAATATCCTCAATCAATTCACAAAACATTATCGTGTGACTCTCAGTATTTTAGTGACATATTCACAGTTTAGTTAAAGTTATCATTCACACCAGACATAATGATATTTGAAATTATAATATCGTTGCTTACCACAATACTAAGTTACTACTTGCTCTTATATCTTAAACTTCAATCGTATTTCAAAGAAAAAAATGTGAAGTATATTCCCGGTTGGCCGTTGTTCGGTAATGTTATCAGGAGTACTTTCTTGAGAAACCATTATATTGAAGATTTGGACACAGTTTACAAGGCGTTTCCTGACGAAAAGTAAGTTTTAGTAACTTTTTAAACTTGAGTGTTCTATGATATACCTACATGCGGGGTCGGGGACACAACAAGTCGGGCCATTGACAGATAAAGTTATAGAGAGGTTCGTGTTTAGTTAGTGTGATACTCTTCAAATAAATCTGTGTGAATTTAAAAATAAGGAAGAATATTGAAATGTATAGGAACTTCGAATATCCAAGATGTGTCTAAGTAGCTCAATTAATCAGAGCATTCCCCAAATTGAAATCATTGTCAAAACTACTTTTGGTGGTAATTTTAGTAGAAATTACTTTTAATCTATTAGGAATTTTGAATGTAAATGCAGTTTTTTTAATACTACTGAGGTGACCGTCAAGCACATGGTCCACCTGATGGAAAGTAGTAACGGTGGCCTATGGACATGAGTAACATGAGGGGAGTCACACTCGCGCTGCCGAGCCTGTAAACACAGAGAGCTATAAAGACTGCAATAAAGTTAGGCAAGTGAATAGCATGCTGTAATTGCCCTTCTCTGTTTTGTTCACTTCCTGTAAAGAGTGTGTTGTAGTACAGTGTGGGAGTGTACAGTGTTGATAAGCAGAGTTGCCATGTGTTCAAATTTTTAACGTAATCATCGTATAATTTTACTTTTCGAGCATTTTTCTATTTCTAGGTATGTAGGCTTTCAAGAAATGACAGCGCCTATAATTGTGATCCGAGACCCAGAGTTGATCAAAAATATTGTCATTAAAGACTTCGATCACTTCACCGATCATGAGGAGTTTTTGAGCCAGGACTTCGATTCATTATTCGCTGGAAGTCTATTTTTAATGAAAGGTTGGAATAAATCTATATATGTTAACCCAAATACCACTTATTCACTAATCACGAAATCTCAGAAACTATTAAACCTAAAAACTTGAAATTTGGTAGATAGGTTCCTTATAGAATATACATAGACATCCACTAAGAACGGATTTAATTAACGAAACTCCCCCACTAGGGTTTAAACAGGGTATGACAGTTTTTATAAATGTCTAACTCACTCTACGTGTACGAAGTCGTCGGATGCCGCTAGTACATTTATTTAATTAAAAGCCTCTACCACCAAAAATACCTTTGAACAAATACTCTATCATGTTATTCCCCGTCATGACAACCCATGGTTCAAAATACAGTCTATATTGTCTTTGAACATTAGTACGTATACCTTGGGACGTATATAGTATTTTGGGCACAAGGAAGCTTATTAGAAAGTTTTTAGCATGATTTAGGTGGCACTATTGACAAATTACTAATATGTGTTTTAGTCATGTGAGTTTATTTGTTCACAGGAGAGAAATGGCGTCAAATGAGAACAACTCTCAGCCCGGCCTTTACTGTTTCTAAGATGAAGAACATGTTGCCTTTTATTATAGAAGTTAGTGGTAACACAGTGGAGTATTTGAACCGTTAGTATATTGTAGAATATACTGCTTCCGGGCTGTTTAGCCGTGGTCTATGTGAAACTTGCGTTCCAGACGTTTCGTCGATCACTTCGGTCGACATCTCATCATAAGATTTGCCACGTATTCTATGCTATTTGGATGGCGTTTGTGACACGTTAACGTCACGTGTCACAAACGTCATTTACGTCAGCTGGGTAGGTCGATGGTCGATGTCGATCATAGACCATAGATCATTGTTATCTCTTGTTTTATTTCTGCTTTGATTTAATTTATTATCTGTGCCACTAGTGTTTTAAGTATAACAATTTTATTGTAATGTGCGTTGTGTTGCAAATAAACGCGTTTTCTTTCTTTCTTTCTTTCTTTCAAGTTTCACATAGACCACGGCCAAACAGAACGGAAGCAGTATATTCTACATGCAACGCCGGCCGTGAAAGCCTGAAGACTTATATTCGTTAGTATATTGTTTGATACAATTGTTTTACCAGTACATAGACCGATATTACCGTTTCCATGGCGTTGCTGAGTTGGGAACTGGGACAGTGCTTGAGACTTGCGACCCAGGTATAGGTTTAGAAGGGGCCCCTTTTGTTGATGTACATCAACACTCACCTTCACTACCCAAGTGCCCCTCCCTGCCTAACCAAATGTGATGCGAACCTATAAGTGCCGCTTTAGACATTCGTCCTAGTAATAAGCCTATTGTAGCCCTCAATAGGCCTAGATCTTTAAGTAGGTTATAGAGAAATTTTGCTGGTTCGTTTGTGGGATCATAGTATTTAATCTTATTGCGTGGTCCTTCGGTGTATTTCTATGCAACGGTAAAGTAATTTCCTTAAAAAGATTTACCAGTTGTGTGCAAAGTGTGCACTTTGGAGAAGTTTGTATATTAATTTAGACTGGTATGAGGACTTTTCGGGAAGTGATCACCGTCTGACCCCCCAACCCTGAGAGGAAAGACTGTACTAGAACCTCGTTCGTTGTCTAGCTGGTGAACGTGAAATAACTTACAAGTGAGGGGGGAATGAGCCTCACTTCAAGGATGTTTTATAGGGCTCTGTAATTATCTGGTTTTGCCAAGCGACTACAAAATGAGTTTTTTATACTACTGAGGTAGCAGACAAGCACACGGTCCACCTGATGGAATGTGGTTACCGTGGCCTATGGACGTGTGCAACACCAGGTGAGTCACACATACGCTGCCTACCCTGTAAACACAGAGAGTTTCTGTGCCGCCAGTGTAGAAGACAAAACAGGAATAGGCTTTGGTCTTCCCACTGACAGCACAAAAACTCTTCAGTGAGCTCTGGGACTACTCACCGCCGGGAACACAACATGAAGTTATTATGGCCGCGGTATTCCTCAGGGCGGAGGGACTTCCCCAGTTTGACTGCTCAATTGGACGGAAACACCGCCGAATACTACCTCCTACTAATCATAATGATGGGATTCCTTAAGCAGGGTATTAAATGTTTCTAACAGGTTCGGCAGCAGGAGTGTGACGTCCCTGACGTTGCATACGTCCATAGATCGCGGTAACCACCTTGCGTCTGGTGCTGGTGGGCCGTGTACTTGTTAGCCTTGTTGCAAACAAAAATAGAAACCAGTTCTATCTATGAGAATAAAACAACAAATCAAACATTTGTTTCTTCAGATCATCAAGGCGAAGATATTGATGTAGAAGATCTTATACGCAGGTATACAAATGACGTCATAGCATCAGCTGGATTCGGTTACCAGGTCAACTCGTTCACGGATAAAGACAACGAGTTCTATAAGGCGGGCGAGGGGATATTTGACTTTAATGGAAGGCAAAGGCTGCTTATGAAACTAATGGAACAGTTTCCAGGATTTGGAAAAGTATGTATATTCATTAACGGTTAAAAAGATTTAGCCTATAAAAAAAATTAAAAAAAGGACTGTATGTTAGGGTCGGCCGAGGTCAGATGGAGCCTCGCCCAACAAACAGGTAGGTAATGGTTGATGATAGGTTAATGCCATAAAATACTTACAATCAAAAGAAATAGGCCGGATAGAAACTCTGGCAGTCTGCAACAGAACCTTTAGGTCAAAGCCTCTTGGAGAATAGCCAAGGCGTGGCTACAAAGGTTGAGTGAAATTAAAGATAAATAGGATAACATGCTTATATTGTTTAACAAATTACAAGATGCGAGAACGCACACTGAAGTTCTAAACTAAACACCACGCGATTATGATACGCAATGGTCCAAACGCGACGCTGGTTGACTAATGGCTCTGAGCGAAGCCATTTCGACACTCACGCACTTTTAATGTGGTCCCACATAACGCACTATTGGATCCAATACCAGCAAAAACAAGTAGTCGAGCCGCAATATGAAGCGCTCAGGCGCCCTCGCCTGACACCCTCAGCATCGCATGGACTCCAATGGGGCGAGCCTGATCCGGGCACGAGCGGACCCAGCCGCACGCGGCGGGTGAAAATGTCGCCACAGCTGGTTCATCACCGCCGTCGACTTGCCAATGGTGGTTGGTGATTCCCACGGCGTCTCACTCACGCCATGATGCAAGCGGATTTATTTTGTAGGATAGTCCAGCTAATCCATCATGTACATAACAAACTCCGTCAGTCACACATCTCGTTGGCGCGCTGCTACAATGCCAAGTGTTATTTCCTTGTCCACCGTCGTTCAAAAACCTTTTCTTTTTGTATTTGAAAACATCGATACCAGTCTTTTCGCTGACTGGACTCACAAAATCACAACTCAGACTCATAGCTAATATAATATTATTATATTACATTCAATAATCCGTAATAGTATGAAACCGCACCAGAACACGACAAATCGTCAGCGCGCCGTTCGTAATGCCAGGATAAATACCCACCATAACCACGAATGACCGCTTTTATAATTACACAATTAGGCGGTTTTATAATGACTGTCAAATGTTCTGCATACGTACCCGTAACGATTCCTATACCAACCAAAAATTTGTAGCGGTACGCTACAAAGAGTAAGATTTGCAATTTCGTTTTGTTACAAATATACTAGGCCTTTAGAACAGCTCGCTTATATTTAAGAATGAATTTTGATAATACTGAATAAACTTCAATAATAGGTAATACACACTTTAGAAATGTATCAAAATAAGCAAGAATTTAAATAATGTCCATCATTATAAGTGAAGACTTATAACCATAGAAATCAAAGTTTAAGCATAAAAATGCAAAACGAAGTGATAAAGAAACTTCACGTCATTGAACGACGTTTGTATAATTACAATATTCACACAAAAATATCAAAATTATGATCAAAAATAGGGCTATAATTGACATCTGAAAAGTTCTTTAAGCTCTAGTCGACCTACTATACGTTTAAAAAAGCGGCCAAGTGCGAGTCGGACTCGCCCATGTAGGGTTCCGTAGCAGTAAGTAACATAAAGTAAAAGTTCTTGTAGATCGTTGTAACTTTGATCGATGTTTAGAAAAAAAATGGGAACTAGATCTCGTTCAAACCAAATTTCGGTGGAAGTTTACATGGTAATAATAATACATCATATTTTTTTTTTAGTTTTATCATTCTCATTCACGCTTCCAGTGTCTCTCGCGTAAACTATTCAGTTAAAAATGATATTAGAAACCTCAATCTCATTTTTCTTTCTTCTTCTTTCTTTTGTTTCTTCTTCTTCTTTCTTCTAGTTTCAGTTTCTATGGATAAGTTTGTAAATGTAATGTTTTGTTTAGCTCTATTTTTGTGTGAAAATTTTAATGCGGTTCACAGAATACATCTTCTGTTTCAACAGCATAGTTCTTATAGTTTCGGAAAAAATGGATGGACAGACAGACAGACAGACATGACGAATTCTTAAGGGTTCAGTTTTTTGCCATTTGGCTACAGAGCCCTAAAAAGTCAGTCTAGCCGTTTCTGATAAGAGTGGCCACAGACGCTGTGACACGAGATGACCTGCCGTCTAAACATAATGATTAGTGTAGTCAATGTTTAATCAACGCATATTGATTATACAACAATAACACTTATCAAACTCATACTTACCGTTAGGGGTCATGTCAGACGGCGGGCTATGACCCTGGAATAGTTACCAATTGACGACAATGCTCGCTCACACGTGTCACATGAAATCGAAAAACCGAGTGTATCAAGTAATATCATAGATTTAGGTAGCAAAATTTCTAAATCTATGAGTAATATAGCAAAATTAGCAAAATATAAATTAGCGCCAGACATGGCTCTTATATTTTATCTAGCAGATATTTTTTTTTTTTCAAAAATCCTATAAATCTTTAAATCGCTGCATTTAAGCTCTCGCAGCCATCTCTTTTTCTTACCCGCGAATTTTATATTAGCAGTGCGACAAGTAGACGTACGGTATATAACATGCATAATTCCAGATTACCCTGGTAAAGTCTTCTTAGGCCGGAGCCATGTTTTGAACCAGTGTGATTCATTTGCTAAACTAGCACCTACCTTTTTTATTAATTGGTGTTTTTTTTTAATCTACATAATAAATTATTTTTGATTTGGACTTGGAGTAATACCTGTGTCAATTTCAGTCAGATCTGTTCAGTTGTGTGAACATGATTGAATAAAATCTATTCAGCTGTCCAATCATATTCACAAAAATTCACATTTATTAGGATACTCTTAATTATTTATTTTTTTACAGAAACTTGGCTTACGTCTATTCCCAGACAGTGTATACACTTTCTTTGCAAATATGGTAGCATCCACGTTGGAATACAGGAAAAAGGAAAAGATAGAGCGACCTGATATGATTCAGTTGATGATGAATGCTAAAAGAGGTAAGCCAGTCGTTCGTTATCGTTATTATTGGCTATATTTTATTACTTATCATGATGATTTATAATTTTCATAGATTAAATATTCTTTGCAATGTAAATTAAATTTTTGAGAATTTCATGCTATATATTCAAATCGATTTAAATAGAAAAAATTGAATCGGTCTAGGTAGGGTTTGAACCCGCAATCTTTGCCTTACATGGGCAATGCTTAGACCACTAAGCTACCAGACCTCGCCTTAAGCAATCCAAATTTCTCCTTTTATATTTCTCTGTAAGGCAAAGATCGCGGGTTCAAACCCCGCCTAGACCGATTCAATTTTTTCTATTTAAATTGATTTTCTGCAATGTTTAAAAATGAATTAGCATGCTATTGCTTTAAAATTTCATTGAATTGATTGGATGTGGTAATCAAAAACAATTTAAAAAAAATATTGTGACACCGTTCATTGTCTTTTTTTTTTAAGAATCCGAAAGTATCGAAATTACTAATATTCCCTCTAACCCCTCTAACTAAGCTAAATCACTTGTGCTAGGAGTGGGTTCACGTCAGTAGTGTAATGGCCAGGATTCGAACCCAGGACTTTTCGATCGTTAGGCCGACCCCTTAACCACTAAGTCTAATAGTCTGATCATCACCCCGAATATAAATAGGCCGCCATAGGAGAATTCCGTATGCTAGAGATGTGCCTATGTAGCTCAGTTGGTCAGAGCATTCCCCCTGTAAGGGACAGGCCGCGGGTTCACGTTTCGTCTTGAGCATTTACTTTTTCCAATCTAAATCCATTTGATCAGTTAGCATAGATACTAATTGCTTTCATTAAATCGCAGAAAATATAATATAATTCTTAAACAGATGCACAATCAGTAACAAAAAATGGTTACACTCGTATCTCCCAAAAGCAGGCAGGCAGCTTTTTGGTTCAGGAGGTATAACTAGATGGCGACATTGTTTTAACTCTTCTAATTTTCAAAATTAACTTATCAAAAATATAACATTATAAGTGATAAGGATAACTATGAAACTATAAGTATTCTAATCTATATTGATTATGCAAGATTATGCAGTAATTGTAAAAGTTACAGACAATGCACTATGCCGCTAGATGGCACAAAAATAAAAAATAAATAAATAGCACGATTGTCACGAAATCTTTATTTAGTATATTGTCAAAGAATTTTATATGCTTACACGCTTACATTATCATGTGTTTAAGTTCTTACGTGATTCTAAGTCAGTAAATTTGCGTTTTAACTTTTTTATTTCTTTAAAATGAGTCTACTATTGCCATCTTTCAATTTTTCAGTATTACAAAAGATATTTTCTTAGTATCCGTACCCCATAATTAAATGAATAATGCTATTAAAGTATACACGTTAACCCATCCGTCCTGTCGTCGAACATTTACCGCAGTCGTTACGGAGTTGTAGCCTTAAAAAGTCCGAAAACTGGCCCAACTATAGAACTTCAATATCCCAAATGATCCCAAATGCGTGCAGAAATAATGGATAACATATTTATAACATAATTATTATTTCTAGATTGGACACCTGAAGAAATAGCAAGTCAAGTGTTCATTTTCTTCACATCTGGATTCGAAACTTCTGGTTCTGGACTGACAATGACCATTCATGAAATAGCCCTGAACACAAACATTCAAGAAAAATTATACCAGGAGTGCAGAAAATTTAAAGAGGAAAATGAACTTACTTTCGAGAATATAGCTGAATTGAAATATTTAGATGCTGTTTTAAATGGTGTGTATATTTGATGTTATTGATATGATTGTAAAGTAGATATCTGATAATGTAAACGAAATGATAAATGTTAGTAGAGATTTCACCTTTTGTGTGCCAAAATTATGAGATAATATTTCATGTTCCGCGGACAATACTCGATATATTTGGGTGCAATTCTACCGTTTTGGGTCACATATTTACAATTTTGCGTACAAATATTTGATACCATAATATTTTGCTTGCAAAAATTTTTGTTTTCTTTTTTTAAATGTTGAACTTTAAAGGAAAGGAGAATAAATCTAAATAAAGAAAATGTTTTGCTTACAGAAACTTTAAGAAAATGGTGCCCAGCTATTGTTTTGGACAGAGTGTGCCAAAAAACCTATGAACTGCCTCCACCCAGAATAGGTGGAAAACCATTCATAGTGGGTACCGTCAGATAATCTTTTAACATAACATTTAGAATCGAATGCTGAGTGCCACCTATGCAACATTGTTTTAGTCTTTAATGGTAATCCTCTTTCCTGAGGCTTTGCCACCAGCTTACTATCAGGCAAGGTAAAGTGATTTTGGTGTGTCCAATAGGTAACAAGAATAATGAAATTATCTATTTGAAAATTGATTCACCTGTCCAAATTATTTCGAATTGTAACGGGTTTCTCCTCATTCTTACTGACAAACCTCAAAACGAGGGCATTGTATACCATTTAGGTGGAAGACAAACATACGACCTTTCTTTTTTCATTTATAAGACACGTCAATTTGACTTCACCTCGCCTGATGGTAAGCTGAAGGTAAAGGTACCATGTTAACAATTGTGGCACTCAGCTTGACGGCCTCATCAGTTGCTTTTTCACGCCCCGCTTAAAGGACCCGGGACTGTAGGAAGAAGGAAACACGTGAGCTGGCAAGGAGTTCCAGGTCTTAATGGTGGGACAAAGGAAAGAGTGATGAAAAGTGTTTTTTTGTCTAGTGCGTACAACAATAAAGGTACTCATTTATGAAACACCATTAAATTAACTATCAATCAATCTATCAATAAATTAGCCCACTGCAGTCCACTGATGGACATGGGCCTCTCTGATTGTGTGCCATTTCATCCGAACCATAAGTATCATTGATTCACAGCAATACGGTATACTTATTCATAGTTTATTTTACAGTTAAAACCAGGTGATGTGGTATATAACTTGGTAAACCAGGTACAAATGGATCCGAAGTACTGGCCTATGCCCCACAAATATGACCCTGAGAGGTTTCTAGACGAGAATAAAGACAAGATTACACCTTTTACATTTATGCCATTCGGAGTTGGGCCCCGAACTTGTATCGGTAAGAAATATAGTACTTTAGATTGTTTCTCATTTTATTTGACTACCTCTTTGGCGTAGCGGTAGAGCATTGGGTTGCTACGCGGGAGACCTTGGGTTCAATTCACGCTCAGTGCAAATATTTGACCGTCATACCGAATTTCGAAGTTCAAAGTTACAATGTGCAAAGAAATGTGACTCTGTGAGTATATTACATCTAATATATATCACCGTAAAATTGTAAATACCGTTAGATTATAATCTATCTCGCGAGTTTGTAAACTGTCGAAAGATTGTGAATCTCAACCTACGTAATGTTAAACAACAATCGCCGTCTCCGTCTGTTGGGGTCACAGTTCTAACCTAACCATACCCACTTTTCTAAGAGTTCTAATTTATTAACCATTTTTGGACGCGCGAGGTGCGTTCCGTTTTACAATTTGACGGTTTTACTTCGATAGATTACAAACTACTGAACAATAAATACGTTCAATTGTAAGCAGTACGTTGAGGTTCACAATCTTTTTCGATAGCTTACAATCTCGCGGGTTTCACTTGGATAGATTACAATCTACTAGTATTTACAATTTTAAGGTGACTTATACATGAATATGAATGTATATTTGCTTAGTTCTGGCCAACCTGATGAAGAGTGGTTACCGTGGCCTATGGACGTGTGCAACACCAGAGGCGTCACACTCGTGCTGCCGACCCTGTTAACACAGATAGTTTCTGTGCCGTCAGTATATAAGACAAAGCAGGAATAGCCTTTGGTCTTTCCACTGACAGCACAAAAAATCTCCAGTGAGTTCTGGTTACCCTACTCATCGCCGGGAACACAACACGGGGTCATTATGGCCGCGGTATTCTTTACGGTAGAGGTACTTCCTCAATCGGACTGCTCATTTGGACGGAAATACCGTCGTGTCCTATCTCCTTGTATTATATTTATGTATGTATTTACAGAAGCAAATACGTATCTATGTAGGTTGTTTATTCACTTTCGAAAACTCATGACATAAGCTAGTTCAATTAGGTTTAGATTGAGTCTAAAGAGCGTTGTGTGAAATCCATATTAATATTATAAATGCGAAAGTAACTCTGTCTGTCTGTCTGTATGTTACGCTTTCACGCCTAAACCACTAAACCGATTTTGGTATAGGTGTAGATTAGACCTTGAGAAAGGGCATAGGCTATGTTTGGTCGCGATAACCGACATCCACGCGGGCGGAGCCGCGGACGAAAGCTAGTATCCTATATTTATTATTATTTTAAATATAAAGACCCCTAAAGAGTATAATCAAAGAGATGATTTATTTACAGGTATGAGGTTCGCGATAATGGAGCTCAAAGTGCTCATGTTTCATCTCATATTAAACTTCAAAATAGTGAAAACCGTTAAAACTTCCGACCCGATCAGAATCAAACCCCAACTGATCACTATCAAGGCTGCTGGTGGCACTTTTGTTCAGTTTGAGAGAAGAGAATCAAGTTGAATCGTATTACTTTAGAATAAATATCATCATCATCATCATCATATCAGCCACACACAGTCCACTGCTGAACATAGGCCTCTCCCATAGACTTCCAGAATGACCGATCTAACGCAGCCCGCATCCAGCGCTTCCCGGCGACCTTGATGAGGTCGTCCTTCCACCTGGCCGTTGGGCGTCCTACACTACGTTTGCCCGTACGCGGTCGCCATTCCAGAACTCTTTTGCTCCATCGGCCATCTGTTCTGCGCGTTATGTGTCCCGCCCACTGCCACTTCAACGAGCTAATCCGCTGGGCTACGGTGGTTACTTTTGTTCTCCTACGGATATCATCATTTCTGACGCGATCACGTAGGGAAATACCGAGCATAGCCCTTTCCATAGCTCGTTGAGCGACTATGAGTTTGTTTAAGAAACCCATAGAATTAAATAAATATATTATGATACTTTAAATGGTCTCTTATTCTATTTTTAATCAAAATTATGATTTTTTTGTAAAATAATTTCCACATACCTGATGCAAATATGTGTTTAGAAGAAATAAAAAGTTTTTTATACCACTGAGGTGGCAGACAAGCACACGGTTCACCGGATGGAAAATGGTTACCGTTGCATATGGACGTGTGCAACACCACGGAAGTCACACTCGTGCTGCTGACCCAGTAAAAAAGAGAGTTTCTGTGTGTCAGTATAGAAGACAAAGCAGTAATAGTCTTGGTCTTCCCACTGACATGACAGCACAAAATCTCTAGTGAGCTCTGGCTACCCTACTCACTGCCGAAAACCAAACACGAGGTTATTATTGAAGTAATCTTCATAGTCGACTGTACTTATTAGATATTAATAAGTTTGACTATGTATTTGTGCATAAAGTTGAACAAGTAATAAAAACAATTGCAATGCTGGTTGGTATTTATTTTGATACAATTTTTAAGCAATCAGTACGCTAACTATTAAATCTGTATGTACGGTCGACAAAAGAGATACGGTTGCACCTTTACATACAACTTTATCGCTTATTCCACTCTGATCAACTGAACTGATCAACTGAAAACTGATCAACTATTCTATTTCCTAACGACACAACTATTTGATTGGTCGGTTAGGAAATAATCGAATCAACTGTTTTTATTCCTGACGGTACAACTGTGGCTGTCTACGGTAAGACAGACAAAAGAAAAAGACATACTCCGCCCTTTTTAAATTGTTGAAAGTAAAATTACCGTATTTGAAAATTGAGCTTTTGCACTGCGACTTTGAAATAGCTTTATGTAACGCTTTAACTGCAGCATTTCCAAATGTCACCGTAAAAGGGTGTTTTTACCACTGGACCCGCAACATGTGGCGTAAAGCTAAACAATTAAAACACAAAAGTAAAGATGAGAGACGAATTGTCGAACTCTGTGTCATTCTTCCATTATTCTCTCAAGAATGTATATTAGAAGGCTGGAACTTCATAAGAACTGAATATCAAGAGAGTGAACTGAACATGTCTCGTTTTATGGCGTATGTAAGTCGTTTACTCAGAAAACGTAACCATTTAAACATTATTAGTGTGTTCGGTCTCCGCCATCGAACTAATAATATTTTAGAAGCATTCCATTCAAAATTAAATAAAGTTTTAAATAAAAACGTGACATTGTTGCGTTTGCTCAATTTCCTAATTAAAAATGAAAAGTTTAATCGATTGCAAACGTCTACAAAAAGAAACAAAAGGTATATAAGCCAAGATGCCAGAATTCGGAATATTTTGCTGCAATTTATGAATGATCTGATAACAATTTGCCATGCCTTGGAAAAATTAAGGTAAACTCTGTAAGTAGTAAGACAATCTCAGTTCTGTTTTTGTATGAGATTTTGTTAACATTTGAAGCGTCGGTAGCTTAGTGGTTAAGGAGTCGGCCTTACGATCGAGAGGTCCCGGGTTCGAATCCTGGCCATTACACTACCGACGTGAACCCACTCCTAGCACAAGCAATTTAGCTTAGTTGGAGGGGTTAGAGGGAATATTAGTAACTAGCTGTTGCCCGCGGCTCCGCCCGCGTGGATGTCGGTTATCGCTTAGTGTTGATCCGACGCTATTGACCATTAAATTCTCCTCTCTACTCAACTTTGTCCTCGACTATGTACTCACCTCTGTTCTCGACTTTCTACTCGCCTCTATATACGACCTCTCGCCTCTTTACTTGCCCATCCATTCGATTCTCTTTTCGCCTCTCTACTTGACTCTCCCCACTCGCCTATCTACTCGCTCTTCTACTCAACTCTATTTGGTCTCTACTCGCCACTACATTCATCTTTCCACTCGCCTCCCTATTCGCCTCTCTACTCAACCCTTTTTCTGCATTCTATTTGGCTCTCTAGTCGCATATCTACTCACCCCTGTTGTCGACTCTACTCGACTTTCAATCTTTACATGCCTATCCACTCGTCCCTATAACAATCTCTACTTGCCTATCCACTCGCTTCTATATTTGGTTCGCTACTCGACTATGTCCGTTCCGAAGCTCTAATTCACCTTTGTACCAAATTTCATGAGGACATCTTAAAAAAAATCTTACTATTTATGCCTGCCAATGAAAAATTAGAAACTTTGATCCCATAGCCCTTTTCCCTTTCCCCCCTCCCCCTTCTATCCCTTTTTTCGCGATAAGGGGTAGCATATGTCCATTTCCAACCTCTTATCCATCTCTATACCAATTTCATCAAGATATCTTCAAAATCGTGAATCTTACATACCCTTGCCCTATTCCACCCCTTCAACTCCCTTTTTTGCAATAAAAGGTAGCCTATGTCCATTTTCGAGCTCTAATCCATCTCTGTACCAAATTTCACCAGGATATCATCAAAAATGACAAACTTTCATACTAACTATCCAGTCCTTATCCCTCCCCCATCCTTTTACCACATTAATCGTGGTAAAAGGTAGCATATGTCCGTTACGAACCTCTAATTAATCCCTGTACCAAATTTCATCAGGATATCTTCAAAACTGTCAAACTTTCATACCTTATTACACCCCCCCCCCCCCCCTATGCCTCAATTTTCGCGTCAATGGATAGCCTATGTTCGTTCCCAAGCTTCAATTCATCTCTGTACCAAATATATCATCAGGATGTCTTCAAAACTGGCAAACTTCCATCCCCTATAAACCCCCTCCCCTTTATCCTCGTCTTTCGCGACAAAAGGTAGCCTATGTTCGTTCCCAAGCTTTAATCTATATCTGTACCAAATTTCATCAGGATATCTTCAAAAAAGACAAACTTTCATCCCATAGCCATATTCCCCCCCCCCCCCCTTCTACCTTTTTTTGCGATAAAAGGTAGCCTATGTCCGTTTTTAAGCTCTAAACTATCTCTGTACCAAATTTCATTAAGAAATCTTCAAAAATGACAAAATTTCATACCAAGACCCTAGTCCGCCCCCCTTCTAGCCCCCTTTTTGCGATAAAAGGTAGCCTATATCCGTTTCCAAGCTCTAAACTATCTATGTATTCAATTTCATTAACATATCTTCAAAAATGACAAACTTTCATCCCAAGGCCTTAGTACCCCCCCCCCGTTCTACCCCCCCTTTTCGCGATAAAAGGTAGCCCATGTCTGTTCCCAAGCTCTAATCTACCTCTGTACCAAATTTCATTAAAATATCTTCAGAAATGACAAACTTTCATCCCCTATTTCCCCCCTTAAACCCCCTTTCTCGTGATAAAAGGCAGCCTATGTCTGTTCTCAAGCTCTAATATACATCCGTACCAAATTTCATCAAGATCGGTTCCGTGGTTTAGGCGTGAAACCGTAACATACAGACAGACAGACAGACAGACAGACAGACAGACAGAGTTACTTTCGCATTTATAATATTAGTATGGATTTCGATAATTTCGGTTGCTAATATTCTTTTTCAAAAAAAAAAAAGTTTTAAAGTTTAAGTTATTAAAATATGAATTTTATTATTTTAGTTAGTAAAGTAAAACACTTAAATATAGAATAACTAAAAAAACAAAATAGTAACGTAACATACATATCCTTGTTTTGTTTCATTGTACCGTTCGGAATTTTATATGAAGCCATAAATTACTTTAATATGGTTTACTCGAGTAGTTGGTTCGATAGGCACAAAAACACAAACTGAGTTCCGATCGGAACAACCAGTTGTTCAGTTTCGTTGGTCGGAGCGGAAAAAGGGAACTTTATATGAAACAGTGCAACTGTATCACCTTTGTCGACTGTACTTAGTGAGTCAGTACTGGCGTTGGTGTCAGTGACAACGGGGACCGACGGCTTAACGTGCTCTTCGAGACACGACTAGACCAATGCAAATACCTATATTCATGTATGCAAATATGTGTACTGAGCGGGGATCGATCCCGCGCCTACTGCGTAGCGGCCGCGTTCACTACCGCTACGCCACGGAGGCTGTCGAGGTACTTAGTTTGTAGCTCTTGTTAAACCAGACTTTTTTAAACTTCATCACGAAACTTTGGTGAAGCTCGTGTTTATGTTAGTTCCACCATCAAACAGTATTTAAATACTAATCATCCAATTCATAGAAAATCTACATACACGAATATAATAACGATGACATATTGACACGTTTAACCTGACGGCCTAGTCGTATTCAGCAACTTTGTTAAATAAATGTATTTAAACTATCATGGTCACTCACATTATTATAAGAGGTATCGGTATACTTACCGTGTTGTATTGTTTCGAGTTTCTGATATTTCGGCGTTGTTGCAAGCACCATGATCACGGAGGAACAGCGCCGAAATATCGAAAACTCGAAACAATACAATATGGTAAATATCACGATACCTCTAATGATAACATTGTTAAAGCTATACTTTTAGCGACTGCTTCGATGGCAGCCAAATAAAAAAAAATCAATAACAATAAAATTACAAAAATCAATAACTGAATTCAGAATTTAGACATGTATTTTTTTAAAATAAAAAGTCAAAAACTTAGTCTGTTCCTGTAACGTATATAAAGACAACTCACACAAAATTTACAAAATAACGAAGTACACACGGACATATATGATACTTGCCCGCGTGTGCGTTGTACAATTTGGCGCGTTGCTTGTCGTAATCAAAGAATTATTGCCGGTTTTCTATATATTAAGTATGTCAGTTAACTGACCTTCACTGTTTTCTTCTAAATGTTATTTTATGAAAGTATCCCAAATGCGAAGAGGCTAGCTCTGTTCTTGTAAAAGTTATAACGTTTTTGCGTTAAAAACGCTCTCCTGTAAACTATTGAGTTTGCAGAGATCCGTGTGTTATTTTCTGCCATCGACATATTAGCTACATTACATACATACACGCGTAAAACATTACCCTCAGTGGCGCAGTAGGGTAATAAGCATTCAACCATAGAGCATTATTCTTCAAAGTAGACATAGGTGGACCACAACCCATACATTTTTGTACTAAAATGCTGATTGAATTGAGGTGAACTAATGGAAAATAAAATTGTCCGTGGTCGGCCAAGGTGAACTAATGAGTGGACAACGGGGTGGGCCCAATTCATGTGTCTCTTCAATTGGACTCATTACAAACTATTCATATAACTGCAGGCACGTATTATATAACATGTCAAGATGCATAATTTTATACATAAAATGAAACCTATTCACCAACTGACAAAATGCAAAAAACTCGTAACTCTTTGGCTATAGAAACTAGATTATGCGAACATCGAACATTTATTACCATTTTAACCTTCCTGTAACGAATGTACTCTTACACACACACATAAATACACATACATAGGTACGCACGCACACACACCTACACACACTCGCGCACACAAACGTACTAACGCCACCAGATTTTCCTTTTTGTCTCCTGATGTTAATGCAAATTAATTATAAATATTGATGTGTAAATAACAAACGCTGTAGAGGACGGGAACTTGTGACCTGATATTTCTCGATATTTCTGCAGCTCACGGCAGAATGTGTTGTACCAAAAAATATTACAACACCTTTATTGTAACCATGTTCTATAGAAATAAAATTTGATTTGATTTGAAACACAGGCCTTGAGCCTAGCTTAGGCACCAGCCACCCAATATATATACGTATAAAGAACAAAATATGTATATTCTTGAACCTATTCCTTTCGAAATGTTTGTAATTCTTTGATTAAACGATTATCTTATCTTATCTTACATGTTCTAGGTTTTACCGCACATTTTCAGTATCTTAGTAATTTTTTATCATTGTACAATAACAAAATACTTAATTTTTTATCTGTTAAACTTATAATTTGAGCTAAATTGTATTGCTAAATACTTGGTATGTACGACTAATATTCGTAATTTTATAATATAATAGAAAAATAAATCAATTTAGACGAGGCAGTCTAAAATGCCTTCAAAGTGTTTGCTAATTCTCGCTCCCGCAATTCCTTTAGCAAAGGAATTAATGAACTGTCTATAATTCGGCAAAAGTGCATAGATAACAACGATACATACTTTGATTGATTAAAATTTAATCAATGGAAAAATTAATTATATAAATATGGGTTCCCTATATATATATATATATATATATATATATATATATATATATATATATATATATATATATATATATACATATATGTGTAGGGACCCAATACTTATATTATAGTTATACTTCATTCTGTTAGGTAGGTACTTAAGTGAGGTACTGTAGCGAGTTTTTATAAAAACACATATTAAACAACTAAACTGAATTAATTACTACATACCATACCATACATACCTTTGTATGCTTAAATCTTTAAAACTACGCAACGGATTTTAATGCGTTTTTTTTAATAGATAGAGTGATTCAAGAGGAAGGTTTATATATTTAATACATGTTTAATATAGTAGAGGGTGCAGCGGTAACGGGATCTGACGCCACGCGGGCGGAAAAATTGTGGCGGTACGAAGTTCGCCGGGTCAGCTCGTTAACAATAAACTAGTCGTTCAATTTTTAGTCTTTAAAATGAGTTTCTAAACAGAAAAATATTAATAAACTGAGATTATTAATAAATAAACACATCAAGATTGTCTACGTTTTGTTAAGTACCTCATCGATTGGAGTATAGTTATATACTTTGATTAATAGGTGCTATTTATCAAAGAACATAAATAGGTTTATGAGCTATTTATATTGGTACTTAAGATCTTATAAGTACATATGCAACCGAGTAGGTACCTAACTTCGATATCGCCAATTGGTTGTGGAGGTCAAATAGCAGTCGCTTCTCGGAAAATATCGAATTTCAGTTGCATCATAGTTAGAGTTGAAAGTCGGTCCCAACTGAATTGAAAAAAGTCTCAAAGAATTATGACTTGTATCTTTACTGAAAGCTAAGTGCCTAAGGAAGTGGAATAGACAAAAAGACTATCGTAATCGTAACGTGAACTTATTTAAAAGAACGAAGCAATACGATTGGCCGCCTGCTTACTGTTAACCTGTGTACGTGTGAAGCCGGCCAATGGCAATGCTCCGTTCTCTCAATACGCTTACGAAATGATTACGGTAGTTGTTCGTGCTACATACTGTGTATTTGACCTGGAACCTGGACCTGGAATTCCTTGCCAGCTCACGTGTTTCCCTCTTCCTACAGTCCCGGGTCCTTTAAGCGGGGCGTGATAAAGCATCTGATGAGGCCGTCAAGCTGAGTGCCACCATTGTTAACATGGCACGTGTATATAATGGTGGCCCTCTTTCTTGAGACTTTACCTTCAGCTTACCATCAGGCGAGGTAAAGTCAAATTGACGTGTCCTATTTATAAAAAAGAAAAAAATATATTTGTGATATTCTGAGATCGATACTAAAATTATAAAAAGGTAAATTTGTAAGTTCATGAAGTTGTAGAGGGTAGGACGGGTAATTTCTACTGGACCGATTTCAAAATTTTATTTTCCCATAAAAAAACGGAAACGGGGTCAGAATTACACACGGGCAGAACCGCAAGCAACAGCTACTTTCTAATGAAGGATAACAATGTTTTCCTTAACTTTCAAGACCACGCCATTCTTCATTCAAGCACCAATTCCAGTAGCATTCAAAGCATACACTTTAAAACCTGAAGTAGATGATTTCTTAACTCTTTCATGATTTCGTTTGATTGGTTTTTACAGTATTGATTGCCACTTTAATGCCTGTCGTCTGATATTCTAGGTTACATAGATAAAACTTATCAAAAATGCATACTTGTCTGTATCAAGTTGACGACTATAATTGTTTGGGAATCACAGTTCACTTATAGAGCGCATTCTGAAAACACATCATGATAGTTGAGTTAATAATATTATTGATAACTACAATAGTTGGTTATTACCTTTATTCTTATAAGAGAATCCAATGGCATTTTAACGAAAAAGATGTGAAATACATACCTGGCATTCCTTTCTTTGGGAATGTCTTCAAATCAGTATTTTTGAGAAGACATTTCTATTATGATTTGGATGACGTTTATAAGGCGTTCCCGGATGAAAGGTGAGTCCTGGTTTAGATTTTTAAATTAGTGTAACCGGACAATGCTATTTACTGAATGCCAATATTATAAAATTAAAAACAAAACTTTAATGACTATCTTTACGCACGGAATATTTAAAAAAAAAATACATTAAAGTATAGGTCTTCTATGGGCAAATGTATCATAATATAATAGACTAAGAGCCCGTGAACGCCAGACCTTCGTCATTTTATAAAAGTTGAAAGTTTGCCAGCCGAATTTCCATTATGAAGTTTGGGCCATAGTGGCTTTGACAGATAAACGGTACTAAAGGTGTAAAAAATAATAGTAAGTAGAGAAATTTCCTTACTTTTCTCGAGTAACCACTCTCTGCTGCGGGGTCATTCGTGGATTTTGGGGCACGTTGTATGAAAATCAGCTTTTATACTATAGCACATTTTTCATGAATATCCAGGCTGTGTGGCAGGGAGTTACCACGATGTTGAAGTGTCTGTATATGAACAACGCGATTTCTAATAATACAGTAAAGGTTTATGATTTGTGGTTAATGGTTTATGTTTATTAATTAAAAATCACACTATTATTTGATTAAATAATTAGATTTTTTTCTTTTCAAAACGCCACTATGATTCAACCTTCATTGGCCCATCGTTCTTACCTTTGTTGGGAACATGCGCTGACAAACTTTCAGCTTTTATAAACTGACATAGTTCTGATGTTCTCAGGCTCTCAGACTATAACTTATTTCATGAAAGTACAGCTTTAGCTGGACACAAGGAGATTTCAATGCATTTTTCTCTACATAATCTGTGGACGAAGCGTAATGTGCATCCGCGGCGCAGCGAATGAATTAAGGCGCACGACTTTCCTGTCATTTCAAGTAAATAAATGAGATTAGATGAGATTAGATAAAGTAATGTTTAAAACTGCACATTTGGTCCAAAACGTTCGTGTGATACTATAAAAAAATTCGCCTACGGCTCATTGCTTTAACTCACACTCGTATTTTAAGAGCCTTCATAATGCAACAGTTTTTAAAATATTAATATCTTCAATGGAACTCGCTCTTAGGTAAACTTTGAAACAAAAAACTTCAATAAACGTTGGAGTGTTATAATAATATTGCATATGGAGACGTATAAGTACATAATAATTATTATGCTCGTGATTAATCTTATAGTTAAGTATAAATAAACAAACATTACAATCAATTCTTATCTCCACTGCTGTATTTTATACAAACAGATCGAATATTTATATACTTTTACGCAACGGTACTTACAGTAGTACAATAGATAGCAAAAAATAGATTTTTTTCCGTGGTCCATTCAAAGGAGAACGGCAGTGGTTGTACCGCTATTTTTTTTTTCATGTTTTGTTATAATGTTTGTACCATTTATCAAGGAAATGAAACTAATTATATTCGTGTATTTAATATAATTTAAAAACTTGGGAAACTGTAGAAAAACGATTTTTTGAAAAGCATTAAGCATTAATCATTCGGTCCGATGTATCATTATAGCACTTTTTCATCTATCTATCTCTCCATATCCTTTTGCTTACCATATTTTGCTCTCGGCCATAAATAACAGTATTCCACTTTTAGATACGTGGGTTTCCAAGAGTTTACGCTACCTATTATTTTCATTCGAGATCCGGAATTGATGAAAAACATCGTTGTCAAAGACTTTGATCATTTTACCGATCATAGAGAATTTGTGAATTTAGACATAGTTCCGGTTTTTGCTGACAGTCTGATTCTCATGAAAGGTAAGTTGAGAATGCTGAAAGTAAAACCGGTGAACGTATATGAAAATAATTATGAAAGTAGAAGAAGTGAAAGTGGTAGAGCCATTGAGAAAGGCGTGAATGTCACGTAATGTCAGAAAGAGATAACGAAAGGAAAAAAGAAGAGTTCATTGAAGATTATGAAAAAGTGGATGGCGCTTAAGTTTCGCGCGCACTTATTGTGAGGAGGGGTCATCTTGTTTTTCTCAAAAGAGGCAGGATTACCAGTGATGGCAAATGGACATAAAATCCGATAATGATTGGAGAGCACTTCATTTAGCAGTTCAATGTGCCTAAAATGAAATGGCGTCCGAGATTATGAAAGTTAACATTTATTTTAGTTTAACAATTTCACAATAAGACTATTCTTCATTTGATTAGGTACTTGAGTAAAGGTAATCAACCTTGATGTGTGGAATGCAAATATATTACTGCTTGAACTAGCGGTTTGATTGCGTTTTTAGTCGCGTTTCATTTATAATTAGTTTAAAAATAGATTAGTAAACAGAATTGACAGCCTCCGTGGCGTGACGGTAGTGAACGCGGCCGCTACGTAGGAGGCGCGGGTTTGATCCCCGCTCAGTGGAAATATTTGTACGCATTAATATGGATATTTGCATTGGTCTGGGTGTTTCTATGTACAATATGTATGCATTTCCAATATAAAAAAGTATCTCAGTATGTTTATCCGCATTCTAGATTCCATAACACTAGCTAGTTAAGCTATGCTTATCATAGATCTGGATAGCGTTGTGTGAATTGTTGTGGAATGTTTAATATTGCTACGCCCGGCGCTTGGCCACTTCAATATATGGCCAAATTTCCATAGGAGTGAGCGAGACGGCACTATAGAAAGAGACTGCATGCCTTGACGTCACTGTTCTAGAAGGAATGGAATAAATAGAACGAGACGTAAGGCTAGAAAGAGACAGCATGCCTTGACGTCACTGTTCTAGAACGAATGGAATGAATAGAAAGAGACACAAGACCTAATAGAACCTCCCAGAAAGTTCCTGTCTTTTTCAGAACGTACCTGTCTTATCTCGATCTTTCGCTACTCGGCCGCGCCCGATATAAAAGGCGAGCTAACAGCCTCCGCCCCAGTTAGTCTAAGACTAGTATTCGAAGCGAACAAAGCGATAAAGTGTGTGAAGCTATACAGTGCGATTATACAAGTGACTGTGTGTTGTGTAAGGAAGAGTTTTCGAATTTCTACGCGCTTTGCTGTAATTGAAGTGAAGCTGAATAAAGCCTGCCTTCAACGGTTGTCCTCGCATTTTCTATTTAAACCGACCCCCACGCTCGTAACAACTGGTGTCAGAAGTGGGATAGAAAATGCCGATAACGCCGAGAGACGACAGGGAGGGAGTTAAAACCCGAAGCCAGGCCGCGGAAGAGGCTGCGGGTACTCCGAGTACGTCGTCGGGTGCTTCAAGATCATCATCGGAAATTAACCTGAGCGCGATTATGACCTTATTGAAAGAGCAGGCCCGTCGCCAGGAAGAGCAGACTCTGCAATTGAAGGCACAGCTCCAGTGTCAACAGGAGGAGCAGGCCCGTCGCCAGGAAGAGCAGACTCTGCAATTGAAGACACAGCTCCAGCAACAACAGGAGAACCAGGCCCGTCAACAGGAGGAGCAGGCCTTACAACTAAAGGTTCAGCTCCGGGAACAACAAGAAGATCTATTTGCCTTCTTGAAAGAGTCTAAAGCAGAATGGCAAAGAGAAATTCATTCAGTGCAAGACAAGCTCGACTGCCACGACGTAAAAATAGAAAGCCACGACGAAAAATTAGGAAGCATCGACGAGAAATTTGAGAGTTATGAGGAACGGCTGCAGTCTGTGGCTCAAAACGTGAAAAAATTGGAGACGAAAATAGCTTGCGGAACAGCTGGCTCTGTAACCATTTCATCTGCACAGGCTGTCGGAAAGTTCAAAGTACCGCCATTTGATGGGACCTCCTCGTGGACTGCATACAAACTGCAGTTCGAGTCTGTGGCAAAGGCGAACGGTTGGGATAAGGAGCAAGCCAAAACAGCATTAACATTGGGGTTACGGGACCAAGCACTCAGTGTTTTAGAGGCGCTTGGAGGTGAAGTGACTTACGACCGCCTTCTTGAAGCGTTGGAATCACGTTACGGTGATAGTCACTTAGAACATGTCTACCGTGCCCAATTGAAGGACAGAAACCAGCGTCTTAATGAGTCTCTGCAGCAGTGGGCTTTGGAAATAGAAAAGCTCGTGAGAAAAGCTTACCAAGGAGCTTCTTCGTCATTTCTTGACAGCATTTTGGTGCAAGCTTTTATTGATGGGATCAGAGACTTGGAGGTGAGAGCTGCCGTCCGTCTGGGTCACCATGCAACCCTTAAAGATGCTGTTGCTCACGCCCTTGAAGTGGAAGCTGTACGACATGACCCTCGACCACATAGATTGCGTGAGATCTCAACAAATGAGCAACGTGTGTACCGTCGGGAATTCACACCCAGGTGTTATTTCTGCAAAGAGCAAGGACATATTCGGTCTAGCTGCCCGAAACGGACTCAACAAGGTAATGGCCAAGAACAAACGGCGCGACATCCAGATGCGCCGGAGCAACAGGGAAACGAGTAAACGCCAGGACTGCGGGACGGGTGCTGGCTGGTAGTGTAAAAGTCCCAATTCTGATCTCTCAAGCTAATGATGGAAATAGTCTGGTCATCGAAGGAGGTATTGATGGATCACCGTGCCACCTCACCATTGATACTGGAGCAAGTCGGACCGTGATTAGCTCTCGGCTGGTGAAAAATGTACCTAGAGATCATCTACATCAACTTAAGCATCTCCATCTGCAGACAGCTACCGGCCAGCGCATTTCCGTCCGAGGAGAGCAAGAAGTGGCGTTGGAAGTCGGTGATAAGACCTATTGGCATAAAGTCATCGTCGCTGATATCTTAGATGACTGCATCATTGGATTGGATTTTATGAGAAAATATCGCTGTAAAATCGACGTGGATTGTGGCGTTCTGAAACTTGGGTTCGACGAAATTCCCATGGAAGGTGGCGCATGTGGAAAAGTGTATTGTGCAAAACGAACTGTACTCCAGCCTAAATCACAGACCCTAGTGCCAATAAGACTACCTCAATATGGCATCAATTCTCATCGCTGTGCATTGGTGGAAAAAGTAGACGGCAGCAGTCCCTGGATACCAGCTCGTACTGTGGTAACAACACCAACCACAGCCGTTATAAGAATTTTAAATATGAGCGACAACGAGTGCGTCTTAAACAAAGGGACACTGCTTGGCACTTGTGAGGAGATCTCGTGGATACGTAGTTGCCAGGGTTCGACCAAAAGCGATGCCACAAGTGACAGAGAATCAACAGTGCTGAAACTACTGGAAGATTGTCGCAATGACCTCAGTAAGGTAGAGATGCTGAAGGCGCGGAACATGCTGCTACGTTATAAAAACGTCTTTTCTATGCATGGTGGTGACATTGGCAGAACTGGAGTAGTACAGCATAAAATCGAGACTGGTGAGGTAACGCCAATCCGTCAACGACCACGACGTGTACCGATTGCTCGAGAAAAAGAGGTGGAGGAAATGATTGAAGAGATGAAGAAGGACCGTATCATTGAACCCTCGGTCAGTCCATGGTGTTCTCCGGTAGTCCTTGTAAAGAAAAAGGATGGAACCACCAGATTCTGCGTCGATTATCGCCGACTGAATGATGTTACGAAAAAGGATAGTTATCCGTTGCCAAGGATAGATGACACTTTGGACACCTTAAGTGGCATGCAGTGGTTCTCAACATTGGACCTCAAGAGTGGGTATTGGCAAGTTGAAATCAGTCAACAAGATAAGGAGAAAACTGCATTTTCTACTGGAAAAGGTCTCTGGCAGTTCGACGTCATGCCATTTGGATTATGTAATGCTCCGGCCACTTTTGAGAGATTGATGGAACAAATACTTGCTGGACTGCTGGGAGGAGCCTGTCTGGTATATTTGGATGACATAATCATCATTGGAAAAGACTTCGATGATCACCTCAGCAAACTAGAGCAAGTTTTGACTAAACTACGGGGTGCCAACTTAAAACTCAGTCCAAAGAAGTGTTCACTTTTTAAACGACAAGTGAATTATTTGGGGCATGTTATTTCGAAGGATGGGATACAAACAGACCCTGAGAAGATAAGTGCCGTGAAAGATTGGCCGACACCAAAAGATAAGACGGACGTTCGTGCCTTTTTAGGTCTGTGTTCATACTACCGGCGGTTCGTGAAAAGCTTTTCCGATATTGCGAAGCCTTTGCATCGGTTAACGGAAGAAAAACGGAAATTTAGCTGGGATGAACAATGTGAAGCCGCTTTCAAAGACCTTAAGCGAAAACTCTGTGAAACACCAATCTTGGGTTATCCAGATGCAGAAAATGAGTTCGTCGTCGACACAGATGCCAGCAATACTGGGATAGGAGGAGTCCTGTCCCAGAGAAAAGGAGACAAGGAGGTCGTGATTGCTTACTTTAGTAAGTCTTTGTCTAAACCAGAGAGAAATTACTGTGTTACACGGAGAGAATTACTGGCCGTGGTTAAGACATTGCAGCATTTCAGTAAGTTTCTGCTGGGCCGCAAGTTTCATCTGAGGACTGATCATGCTGCTTTAAAATGGTTGCTACAATTTAAAAATCCAGAAGGACAAGTGGCAAGATGGATTGAACAGCTCCAGGAATACGACTTCGTCATCGAACATCGGAGTGGGAAAGCGCATGGAAATGCAGATGCGCTCTCTCGAAGACCTTGTCCGGTGGAATGTAACCATTGTGTCAGGCAAGAAGCTAAAGACAGTGTAGCGATTAGAATAATAAGGACTGATACTGTCAGCGATGAGTGGAGTAGCGAAGCCATGCAGCAAGCACAGCAAGAGGATCGAGACATCAAGCCTATTCTCGAATGGATAAAGGCAGGAACACCTAAGCCGAAATGGAGTGATATCTCCCAAATGAGTGCAGCTACGAAGAGCTACTGGGCACAATGGGAAAGCCTCGTGATACACAATGGAGTCCTGTGTAGAAAATGGGAGTCTGCAAACGGGAAAGACTCACATCTGCAGTTGGTTGTCCCAAAGATTAAAATTAATGAGGTTTTGAGATCATTTCATGACGGAACTTCAGGCGGCCATCTTGGTGTGAAGAAGACGTTGATGAAGATTCGTCAACGATTCTATTGGATCCATTGCCGTGAGGATGTTGAAGATTGGTGTAGGAAATGTACATGCTGCGCATCGGTAAAAGGGCCGCATACAAGGAGCAGGGGAGCATTGAAGCTATACAATGTTGGAGCGCCTTGGGAAAGGATTGCATTAGATGTTGCAGGGCCATTTCCTGCATCGGAGTCTGGAAACAAATACATCCTAGTAGTAATGGACTACTTTACTAAATGGCCGGAGGCTTTTGCCATACCTAACCAGGAAGCAACTACAGTCGCGGAAAGACTAGTCACGGAAGTGTTTTGCCGATATGGAGTTCCTCTGGAAATACACAGTGACCAGGGAAGGAATTTTGAATCACAGGTATTTCAAGAAACCTGTAGGATAATGGGTATTCATAAAACCAGGACCACCCCATATCATCCGCAGTCTGACGGAATGGTTGAAAGATTTAACCAAACCTTGGAAAGGCATTTGGCTAAGGTTGTTGAGAGCCACCAGAAGGACTGGGATAGTCATATTCCTTTGTTCTTGTTGTCTTATAGAACAGCGATACATGAAAACACAACGGTGACGCCTGCGTGTGCAAACTTTGGCAGAGAACTGAGACTACCGGCTGATCTACTGACTGGACGTCCTCCAGATTCACCGCAAGAAATCACGGAATATGCTAGTGCATTGCGCGATAGACTAAATGACGTTCACACCCACGTCCGTGAATCTGGGCTCCAGGCAAGCGACAGAATGAAAACCCGATACGACCGCAACTCTCATCAAGCCGGGTTCGACGAAGGCTCGTTGGTATGGCTACACAATCCGATGCGTCGCAAAGGCAAATCTCCGAAGTTGTCTCCAACCTGGGAAGGGCCGTATAAAGTTGTCACCAGGATCAATGACGTTACATACCGGATACAACGCAACCAGCGAAGCCCCTTGAAGGTTGTACATGTTGACCGACTGGCGAGATACTACGGATCTAATAATGCTCGGGACGAGCATGTCTAAGAAGGGGGTAGTGCTACGCCCGGCGCTTGGCCACTTCAATATATGGCCAAATTTCCATAGGAGTGAGCGAGACGGCACTATAGAAAGAGACTGCATGCCTTGACGTCACTGTTCTAGAAGGAATGGAATAAATAGAACGAGACGTAAGGCTAGAAAGAGACAGCATGCCTTGACGTCACTGTTCTAGAACGAATGGAATGAATAGAAAGAGACACAAGACCTAATAGAACCTCCCAGAAAGTTCCTGTCTTTTTCAGAACGTACCTGTCTTATCTCGATCTTTCGCTACTCGGCCGCGCCCGATATAAAAGGCGAGCTAACAGCCTCCGCCCCAGTTAGTCTAAGACTAGTATTCGAAGCGAACAAAGCGATAAAGTGTGTGAAGCTATACAGTGCGATTATACAAGTGACTGTGTGTTGTGTAAGGAAGAGTTTTCGAATTTCTACGCGCTTTGCTGTAATTGAAGTGAAGCTGAATAAAGCCTGCCTTCAACGGTTGTCCTCGCATTTTCTATTTAAACCGACCCCCACGCTCGTAACAATATATTTTTCTTTATTTAATTTTCAAATAAGAAAAAAAATATTAAAAGACACATTAAGATTGTTTACGTTTTATTAAGTTCTTAGCCAAATTTATAAACAATTTAGTAGTATAAATATTTTTTTTTCAGGTGAAAAATGGCGTCACATGCGAACCACTCTCAGCCCCGCCTTCACGGGGTCCAAAATGAAGTACATGTTGCCCCTGATCTCGGATATAAGTAACAATATAGTGGAATATTTATTTGGTGAGATTTTTTGCTTCAGTTTGCTTTTATTTCATCATTTTCTGAGCCTTTTTCCAACTCAGTTGAAGTCGACTTTTCAGTCTTTTTTTGCAACTTATGTAGCAAACCAGCACACGGCCCACCTAATAGAAAATGGTTACCGTGGCCTATGGACGTATACAACACCAGGGGCGTCCACTCGTGCAGCCAGCCCTGTAAACACAGAGAGTTTCTGTGCCGTTAGTCTTAAAGACAAAGCAGGAGTAACCTTTGGTCTGACCACAGATAGCACAAGAACTCTTCAGTGAGCTCTGACTACCCTACTCACCGTCGGGAACACGGTGAAGCGACTATTATCCGACCTCTATAACCAATTGGCGATGTCTAAATTTTTCGTAGGTATATTAAACAACCAATCAATTAGCCCACCGAAGTCCATGAACGTATATGAACAGTAGTTATTTACTTTAAAATGAAGTTAAAAATAGCAAATAAGAGCAAAGTCTTATGAACCTCCTTGGGTAAAAAGCAATTACTTGACAAGCTTTTTGAAGACTTAAAAAGCTAATTTTATCTGATATTTATTTCAATAATTTGAGTTAAAGGTATACTCATGTTATGAAAGTTTGTTAAATTTAGTAAGTACTCCATTAAATTATAGTACAGTACGCCAAAAATAATCTAAACTTGTGTAAATTGGACATTACATAGCATTACTTTGTGATATCGAGTCTGCTGAAATCGAATCAATTAAATTCTGATTATTCACCAGATAATAGAAAATATGTAGTTTTATACACATTTTTCCAGCATCTAGTGAATAATTAGAATGTTCATTTTAAGATGGCGTATTTGTTAAATGAAATTCCCCTCATATTCTAAACAGATCAAAAGGGTATCAATATCGATGTGGATGACCTGATGCGTCGATACACCAACGATGTAATAGCGTCAGCAGGTTTTGGATTTCAAGTTAACTCATTGAAGGATAGAGACAATGACTTTTACAAGATGGGCAACGGCTTATTTGACTTTACTATCAGGCAAAAATTTACACTGATACTGTCCAGTCAGTTTCCTGCACTGACAAAGGTAAAACTACTTACATAGATCTATAATGAAGTAGAAGAACTACGATGTAATAAGAATTCGAAAGCATGACAATATCCAAACAATTGTCAATTTAGCTGAAATATATTGTTTTTTTTCCAATAAATAAAATGAATAACCCTCCTTCTGGTGTAGTCGGGTAAATAAATTAAATATTTTACCCCCCTCTCCCCTCCATTTTCCGTGGACAAGATGGGTACACCTGGTTTCCATCTCGAGGGGGCCATTTGGAATGCGGAGACGGGCCCAGGTATTCAGGCAATCTTACATCATCTGAAGATCCAGAAGGGCGTATGGCTATAGTCGGTTCATGTCCAAAATAACAGGCGTCACTGGGTGTTTAAGTTTTTGAACCACTCGCAGTTTTCACCTTATCGAGTGTCTAAAGACTAAGTATTTAAAGAATTTATAAAAATTTTCTTCATAGATCTGGTCTATAATTCACGTTTTTAGGCTTTAATATTCATTTAATTCTAATATATATTTATTGTTACAGAAACTTGGCCTTCGTCTATTTCCTGATAACACTATTTACAATTTTTTTTCTAATGTAGTTAAAACTACTGTAGAATATAGGAAAAAGGAAAAAGTTGAACGACCAGACATGATTCAGATGCTAATGGAGGCTAAAAGATGTGAAATTAAACTTTAGATTTATCATCTTCACTTCCACAACTTTATATAGGATATGCCAATTGACTTCACCTCGCCTGAAGGTAAGCTGAAAGCAAAGTCCTAGGAAACAAGGTCCCCATAATAGACACAAACAATCAAATTCAAATTCAGAAAAACATTTATTGCATAAAAATATAAATATTTGTTTGGGATTGTCATTATTTTCCTCCACTACCGTGCAGTGCGTGACATGGCAACTACTGAGAAACAATGCCAAAAAACTCAGTACTAATCCTTTTTTTTATAAATTATAATGACAATTGTGGCCCTGAGCTTGACGGCCTTATCAGCTTTTTAAAGCCCTGCTTAAAGGACAGTAGTAAAGTGAGAAGACAATATATTACAATTGGTTAACATAGAAGAGGTAACTAGAAATGAACAGAAGAGCACACATATTGCGCTATCTCAATTCAAAATATGATAGAGGCTTGAGGGTGATGAATTTGATGAACTTGCGGAAATGTAGCCCATATTAAATGTGTTGGTTTTTACGAACGCGGGTAGCTACGAAATAATATGTCACTTAGAATAAGGGGGCCTGAAAGGATAGATACGGACTCGGAGGACTCCCACTTAAAGATCGTTTTTATTTCGAAGCTCATGTAAATATACTTAATACATTATGTTTCTTTTTTCAGAATGGACTCCAGATGAATTGACGGGCCAAGTATTCATCTTTTTCTTCGCTGGCTTTGAAACATCAGCTTCAGCATTGGTAATGACAATCCATGAGCTGGCTATCAATCCTGATGTTCAAGAGAAGCTGTACCAGGAGTGCAGAGAATTCAAGGGAGATAAAGTTTTCACGTTCGATAATATGTCTGATCTCAAGTACTTGGATGCTGTTGTAAATGGTTTGTACAATAAAATATATATAGAAACATCATCATCATTACATAGGGTAGAACGCCCCCTAGCTAGATGGACCGATGACCTGAAAAAGGTGGCTGGAACGGACTGGATGCGGAAGGTGGAGGATCTTACGAAGTGGCGCACATTGGGACAGGCTTATGTCCAGCATTGCACTGCAGTGGGCTAATTGAGTGATAGACTGATATTATAATAATTTAATTTGAAAAAAAAAAACAACTTTAGATACCGTTACCGACACGTGTGCTACGTGCCACCTATGTATATAAGCCTGTCGGCATTCCTGGAGAGTCATTGAAGGAAAGGTTATTTAATTAAGTTGCAAAAATACTTATACTACCTCTGTTACGTAGTGCGTACCTATCTACAATTTTTAGACATAGGCCTTTGAGCTGTATTTTTCCGCGGCGACCACTATAAACCCAATAAAGAATGATGGAGTAGTTGTGTATGTAAAAGAACAAATTGCGTGTAGTATTGAGGAAGTTATTGTGCAAAACTCTAATTCTCTACTTGTTAAAATACCAGATAATGATTTGGCCATCTTAGCAATTCATCGATCGCCTAGCTATGTAAACTTAGATCCCTTTCTAACATCACTGGATAAAGCCCTACATGAAATCTCAAACTTCAAAAACATTGTTATTATGGGTGACTTGAACATCGACTTAATCGCAAGTAGATTTACTTGGCGACTGAGGAATATTTGGGACTGACTAGTTACCATGGCCTACTATCAGCACATTATCTTATTACTCGCAATGCTAGTGGACGATGTATTGACCACGTCCTGGGGAAAACCAAAATTCCCCGAATCTACTCTTACAGATCACAGGGCCGTAATTTTTTGTATAAAAATCAAACAAGCTGCAAACATTTCTCCTGTAACTCTTAATAAAATAGATCAAAAGGGACTGATCAACGACATTAAAAACATCAAATTTGACTTTATTTATCAAACTGATAACTGTAACCTTGCAATGAGCTACGTCATCAACCAGTTAAAAACAGCACTCAACAATAACACAAATACAGTGGTTCTCTCTAGTCGCAAAAAAACCATAAAATCATGGATCACCCAAGGCCTCTTGCGATGCATGCGTAACAGAGATAAACTTCACAAACAATCTAATGCTTCCCCGGACAATATTACACTCAAAATAACCTATACTACATACAGAAACTACTGTATCTTAAAAAAGCAACTCGATTCCAACCCACCCTGATAAAGATGCCTATGATAGAAGGCCGAATGAATTCCTTCGTACTACTGCTAGTGAGCACTGCTGAAGCGGAAGTGGCACGTCTAATAGCAGATCTTAAAAGTGGGTGTTCGGTGGGCTGGGATGGTATCTCTAACAAGATATTAAAAGATCACAAAAATATCCTTGTCCCACACTTGACTCATGTCTTCAATATGTGTTTAAACTAAGAGATTCTTTCCGCAAGACCTCAAAACAACACGGATTCAGCCAATTTCAAGGGTGGTGACAGGAATAATGTGACCAACTACAGGCCAATATCCATATTGCCATCACTTTCTAAAATCTTGGAATAGATTATAAATAATAGGCTTGTTGAATACCTAGAGTCCAAAAATATATTGTCAAAACACCAATTCGGTTTTCGCAGAGGCAAATCGACTGATGACGCAGTTAGTAGTTTATTTGACGTCGTAACCCTAAACTTAGATAAAAGCAATAAATGCCTATCTATATTCCTCGACTTGTCAAAGGCATTTGACTCGGCATCTGTCTCCATTTTAGTGAAAAAAATGGAAAGGATAGGTATTAGAGGGGAACAGTTGAAACTAATGCAGTAGTATCTATCCCATAGATTACAATACCTCAAAGTAGTACTGACACTCCTGTGTGTTATGGCGTTCCCCAAGGAAGTATCCTGGGACCTTCGCTCTTTCGAATATATATAAATAACCTACTGTGCCTCGACTCATTTCCAGCAAAACTTATCTCTTATGCTGAGGATACTGCGCTCATCTTTTCAGGTGAAACCTGGGGTCAAACGTACATTTCTGCCCAAAAAGGTTTTGACATGGTTGAAAAATGGCTGCATGATAACTTGCTCACCCTAAACGCTGAAAAGACCACATACATTGCGTTCTCAATATGTGATCCTATCCCACATAATTATCAAATTATTTCACACTGCTGTCTCGACGTATCTAAATCCAAACCTCTCAACCGTACTAAAACAATTAAATACTTGAGGGCTGTGCTAGATGAGAACTGTAACTTCAAGCCACACATTCAGCAGCTTGCTAATAGAATACGAAAGTTAACATTTTTCTTTAAAACTTTAAGATACGTTATTCCCCCAATAAATCTAAAAAGAATATACCTTGCTCTATGTCAGTCACTAATTAATTACTGTATATCATCCTGGGGAGGAGCAAATAAAACGATACTCATAAAATTGGAGGTTGCACATAGGACCATATTAAAGTTATGTACTTTTAAACCTTTTGGATTTCCAACCAAATTGTTGTATGAATATTGCGAGTTCTTACAGTGCGTCAGCTCTTTCTTACGAGTATAATTTCAAGGCAACATTCGCAGGTTTTCCCTTTTTTGGGACCTTATCTCTAAAACAAAATTAATAAAATAAAAGAAATATATAATTTAAAGAGAGCTGACATCAAACATTCTTTATTTAATTGGTTTATTGATTTATCCTATGAGGAAACTGAAAATATAATAACAATCATTCAATAGAGCCTATATCCAATATTTTTTTGTGTACAACACATACACACACACACACACACACATACACACACAAACACACACACACACACACTTATTACCCACTACCTACACCTAAACTATTTCTTATTTGTTTGTTTTTGTTTCATTTTTTATTTTCCCAATGCTTATTCAGTGACACTAATTTTGTTACAAACGAAACTACGATGTAATAAGAAAAGAAAATAAAATACTTAAGCCCGATACATTTTAGGGGCGGAGGCGCTGTCTGCTGAAACACAGGCTTCAAGCCTAGCTCAGCAGCAGATGCTACGTTTAACATACTTGGCTAATGTTATTTATAAATATGTTTGAATATTATACTGTGAAATTTTTATATCTGTTTTTATATCTGTAAAGTATATTAGGAGATAAACACAAAAACCGAATGGAACTGAATTCCTTAAATTTATTTATATTTCGCAGAAACTTTAAGAAAATGGACATCGACTATGACAATGGATAGAACATGCACTAAAGCATACGAACTGCCTCCACCTAGGGAAGGCGGTAAGCCATATAAAGTGAGCAAAATCAGTATTATGTGCCAAGTCCTCTTATACCGCTTAGGTGGCAGAATAGCATACGGCCCACCTGATGGAAAGTGGTTACCTTGGCTTATAGAAGTGTGTAATACCAAGGTTGTCACACTCGTGCTTTTGATTCTGTTGCCCCTCTTGAAGTGCTCCGTATAATAGTCGCTAAGATAAACCATAGCAGAGAGTTTATTCATTCCATAGTTTAAGCGGCCGGCAGCAACTTTTTGAGGTAAAATATTACAAACCATTTTGAATATTATCTATGGGAGAAAAATATCGTAGTCATTTAATGGCGAAGAAGGGGCCGCGCGAGCCTTCTCGCAATCATAGGGATGCTCGGGATAAAAAAAAGACAAAAGTCAAAGCAACTTTCGACCTTATTGACATGACATGGTATAAATTTTTCTTATATTCGTGATCAGCGTCAACAATTAACGCGAAAAGACACGTAACTAAGAAAATGACATTAGGGTCGAAAGTTGCTTGCAGTCACTGTTTTAGTCTCTTTATGATCCGATATCGCTCCGATAACCGATATCGGGCAGGACAATGTGAAAGACAGATACATGTCATACATTCGACATACTCTGATATCGCACGGCGGATATCGGATATCGGACAATGTGAAAATGCTCTAAGCGTGCATAGGATTTCCTTTCATACCTGTTGCAATAATATTAATTTTGATAAATTACAGGTAAAACCTGGTGATATTGTATATAACGTCGTGAACTCTATTCAAATGGATCCTAAATATTGGCCGGATCCGCACAAGTATGATCCTGAAAGGTTCCTGGTGGATAAAATAGAACCTTTCACGTTTATGCCTTTCGGTGTTGGACCTCGGGCTTGCATGGGTAAGGAAGAAATACTTACTAGTTATTAGTATTTAGGGTCACTGTCCCCTCAACAAGCACTCCACGGTTTCCTGGTAGAGCTGGGAACGCTGGGCCTCGATTTCTCGAGACGCAGGCCTTCGGCCCAACTCCAGCGCCTCCTTGCGTAATTTAAATAGAGACGCAAGGGCTCTCGCTTCCAGATCCCATGAAGGGGCTCTCTTGGTAGTATCAAATATTTTAACAAGTTTTTCAAATTAAGGAAAATGTGTGTGTGTGTGTGTGTGTGTGTGTATATGTTTTTTTTTTTTTTTTTTTGTTATTCCAGAGGTTTGGAAAATACTTTTTACGTACGCTGTGCCGGACTCGAATAAATCCCTACCGACTAAAAACCTCCTCTGGCATCGATCTCACTCACCTCCTCGGTCCCGCCGTTAGGCATAACTTCGAGGAGGGGTGGTGTAAGTAACTTGTACATTCCTCCATTTTAGGCTTTGACTTTCACTGTTCAGCATTCCACATTTCGCCTGAGTTCCGCCCGCTCCCGCTCCATACGCCGAAGTCCCTGCAGAACCTCCGTCACATAACTGGTTGTTGCTTCCCAGGATGCCTCTGATGAGAGCATGCATGCTACCAAGGATTCTGGACTGGTTTCCTCCATAAGGGCGGCCTTCCAAATATTCCGTGCTGTCACGAAACGAGGGCATGTAAATACCAATACACATGCATCTTCGCTTACTCCGGGACAGGCAGGACACTCTGGGGAAGAATCATGCTTAAATCGGTGCAGACATTCCCTAAAGCACCCATGCCCAGATAACATCTGGGTCAGATAATAATTGACCTCCCCATGGTCACGATTCAGCCAAACGTCCAATTGTGGGATAAGTCGGTACGTCCATCTGCCATTTGTGCTGGTATCCCATTTTGTTTGCCATCGTCGGATGCTCTTTTGCCGTTCTTCAAGGTTACGTTTTTCAGGGCTTTTTGAGTTTTGTTCTTTTGCTAATTTTCGCTGGTAGAGGGCTTTTCTTTCATCAGCCAGCAGATCAATAGGAAGCATTCCAGCTATGACACATGCTGCGTCCTCAGAAACCGTACGAAAAGCGCTGGCAACTCTCAGGGCACTCAGACGAGATACCCGGGCAATTTTTCTCCGCGAGTCCTGCACTTTTAGCACATTGGACGAGATGGGGATTCCATACGTAATGACAGACGTCACTACGGACGATAGTAGCATCCTCCTTTTCTGCTTCGGCCCTCCTATGTTGGGCATCAATCGTGCTAGTGTAGCTCTGACAATGGATGCTTTGGTTTCCACATGCTTAACCTGCGGTTTGAAGTTGAGTCGGGCATCGATTATTACTCCCAGATAGCGCAGGAATGGCTGGGATGTGATTTCCTGAGCTCCAACTCGCAGGGTAATGGTTTCCAGCTGTTTCCTACTTGTAATGAGTACCGCCTCCGTTTTGTGCTCCGCTAACTTTAAGCCTACCACATCCATCCACTGGCTGATCTTTTCGTAGGTAATGTCAAAGGCAAGGTTTATCTCCTCCAAATGTTTGGCAACGATCACTACGGCCACGTCATCGGCATATGCTACGATTTTAACTTCCAATGGCAATTCTAGTTTAAGCAACCCGTCATACATGATATTCCAAAGCAGAGGACCCAGAACTGAGCCTTGTGGTACGCCCCCGGTGATCCTGTATTGCTTCGTGCCGGCGTCCGTAGAGTATTTCAGGACTCGGTCACTGAAATAACTTTCAACCATTCTTCTCAGATATCCTGGTACGTTCATTTCAGTGAGAGCAGTCACAATACAATCCCACCTGGCAGAGTTAAAGGCATTTTTGATGTCCAAAGTTGCTACTAAGCAATACTTCTTCGTACCTCCCTTCCATCTGGTCCCTGCAATGGCGTCCCTAGCTGTGTCAACGACTAGGTTAATCGCGTCGAGCGTGGAACGACCTTTTCGGAATCCGTATTGATTTTTGGCTAGAACTGGTTCGACTACTGCTTCAATTATTTTATGAATAATGCGTTCCAGTATTTTACCCGCTGTGTCCAACATGCAGATGGGGCGAAAAGATGTGGGGTCATCCGGTGGTTTCTTTCCTTTAGGGAGAAGAACTAGTCTCTGCTGTTTCCATATCCTAGGGAAGTTACCCTCTTTAAGGCACGTATTGTAGACCTCTAAGAATAGATTCGGCTCTGCTTTTAAAGCTGCTTTCAGCGCGATGTTTGGGATTCCATCCGGAACTGGAGCCTTCGAGTTTCCCACCCTACCACAGGCTTCCATCAGTTGCTCTTCTGTGATGGGCGGAATTTCTTCTATGGAGAATGTCTCCGACTCTGTGGGACGGTGCATTTTCAGTTGTTGGGGAAACAATGTCGTAACTATCCTATCTAGAAGCTCGGGACAAGTTGGCGATAGCATGGGTTGACTTTTCAGGCATTTCATGACTACCTTATATGGTCTGCCCCACGGGTCATCTTCTACTTCGTCTATGAGCTTAATCCAGCTTTGTCTCTTGCTTTCTTTTATTGCTTTGTTTAGTATTCGACGTGTTTCCTTGTACTCCGCCTTTAGTTTCTCATATTTTGGTCCCTTGCGACTGCGTTGGGATCGGTTTGCCTATTCTTACTCTTGGTGTTCAGACGGGTACTTACTTCCCATAGTATTGCATTATGGTCACTGGCAGTGTATATCTGTGCGACTTTCCAAGAAAAGTTCCCCTTGGCTAGACTACTGCTGACGAAGGTCAGGTCCACGATTGAAGTGGCTTTGTCTCTAATAAAAGTTGGGTCGTTGCCCCTGTTAAGCAAGACCACATCCAACGTAGACATTGCCTCCAGAAGCACTTCCCCTCGTCCATTAGTCCTCCGACTACCCCAGTCAGTGTGTGTGTGTGTGTGTGTGTGTGTGTGTGTGTGTGTGTGTGTGTGTGTGTGTGTGTGTATGTATGTGTGTGTGTGTATGTGTATGTGTGTGTGTGTGTATGTGTGTGCGTGCGCGCGCGTGTGTGTCTGTGTGTGTGTTTGCGTGTGCGTGAGTGTGTGTGTTTGTGTGCGTGTGCGTGTTGCTGGCTCAGTTTTTGAGATGAGTGATTCTTTCTTTAGATTACAAAGTAAATTTAAGATAGGTGAGCAATCTTAACCATTCAAAGATTTACTTGGCTAATATCACTTAAATTTGTTATCTAAAAACGGTCACCTATCCCAAAAACTGATCTAGCCATGATGGCTTAACCTTGAAATGATAAGAATGCTCACCCATCTCATATCTGACCCAGACCTTTAAAAAGTTGAAATAATATTTACAGGTGTGAGATTTGCCATGATGACATTAAAGACCCTCCTATACAACCTGGTTTTGAACTTCAAGATTGTGAAGACGGAGAAGACCTCGGGGACGATCAGACTGAAACCCCACGACTTCAACGTCTAAGCTATCGATGGCACCTTTGTTCAGTTCGAACGAAGATTGGCGGAATAACTTCTATTGTTATTAACTTACAATTACTCAAGTAATTTAACAAATTTCGTAAACCTTTCTTAAAAAATATAAAAATATTTTATACCTGTTACAGTTCATCTTTTGCCCGTAAATCTTTATTAATAGCAAAAAGGAAACTCATTTTAACTTTTTTATAGTTTAAAAATATTTGTTTTTGATTTATAAATAGTGTTATCTCGTTTTTATCAACATCGCGATTAACCCACTAATATTCCCTCTAACCTTTTCAGAGTAATAACTCCTTGTTAGTAACTAGCTTGCGCCCATGGCTCCATCTGTGTGGATGTCGGTTATTGCTATTATATCGGTTATAGTTATAAATTGTAGCCTATGTGCTATTCTGATGTATAAGTTATATTATTGTAAAGTTTCATCCATTCAGTAGTTTTTACTTGAAAGAGTATCAAACATCCATCCATCGATATATACTTACAAAGGTTCGCGTTTATAATATTAGTAGGATTTCAATCACTAATATTCCTTTCTAATTGGCCTTTATCGTTCATTCATTTAAACAAATTTAGCCGGGCTACTGAAATGCCACTATTTCATATAATGATTGGTCTCATGAAGTGAACAATTTTAAGACCTGGCCAAGTTATAAGCATACTAAAAGACAAGACTAGACATTTTATAACCAGCTACATCGATAAGTAACTCCAAAGTACTCTTTAATAATGATTACTTTTAAGTTCAAATTGGGAAACTTTTAACTAGTTTCACTGTAGCGTTTGTTTTGAGGCAATTATTAGATGTAAGTTTGAAAATGTTATATAAATTGATCCTTTTAAGACTTCGTATAAAATAGTGGCTAAATATTTCAATATTAGTATCAAAGTTGACTCAAAAAAGCATATTATTCTTCATAGAGCAGATAAACGATACTTGCATAACGTCAAAAACAATTTTAAATAAGGATAATAACATAACACCCGTATGCAATTATTATTTGTCCCGCCAAAAAATATCCTCAAAAATTTATCGGTACCCATAGCACGAACAACTATCGTAATCGTATGGTAATCGTGTTGAGAGAATAAGGCATTGAGATTGGCCGCCTGCCTACTGTCTACAAGCCAGCTCAATACGCTTACGATATGATTACGGTAGTTGTTCGTGCTAGTAGTACGGGTTTCCCCACCAGGCGAGGCCGCGGTGGCGGCCAATGTCCGCCGGCAACCCTGGGGTTATCCTTTCGAGGGCTTACCCGGGGTGCCCGGCAATGGATACTTGGGAAGGACACCGTGTGGTTTTAGTCGGTCCGATTCCGACACGCCCACCCCATCGTCGACACCGATGGGGTGAGGCCCGTCGGGTTTCCATACGTTAAAAAAAAGGTGTACGGGTTATGACATCGTCTACGTATTATTCCGTTAGGTTTGATACACGCGGTAGTGAACGCGGCCGCTACGCAGGAGGCGCAGGTTCGATCACCGCTCAGTGCAAATATTTGTATGCACGAATATGTATATTTGCATTGGTCTGGGTGTTTCTATGTATAATATGTATGTATTTAAAAAAAAGTATCTAAGTATTTTTATCCGCATTCTAGATTCCATAACACAAGCTAGTTAAGCTATGCTTACCATGGGTCTAGATAGCGTTGTGTGAAATGTTGTAGAATATTTATTTATTATTATTTATATTTACTTATTTTCTTTCTCCGTCCCTACACCGATAACACCTTAATATAACTTAGTTATTTTGTTTTTAGTAGACCCTAGGATTGCTGCTTTTGAAGTCGTTGAGAAGACGGATGAGAATTTGGAAAGTGTATCTCGGAGTTGAGCGCTGTTCTGGGTGTCTGGCATTGTTCTAGATGAAGTTAGGTCAATAAACCGACTGATTTTCTAAAAATTCGTCTTCCGGCAAAAAGATCCCTTATTTACCCATTGGTTATATGTACCCATTGGTTAGTTTTGCCACACAATTTCACACGTTGCACACTTCAACCCCGTAGCACCCATAAGCCATTATGCGTCACTCACTTTTTGTTGCGGACGCTAATCTATCAGGCACTTTCAACGTCTTTTGGGGAAAATCTCTGTTTCAGGGATAAGATCTGAGCTAGTAGGTACTTGGATCTTGTCTTAAAATGATTTGCTGCCAATTGTAAAACCATATAAGATATTAAAATGATTTGTTGAATATTTTGAGGACACCATTGCTTAATGTAAAATAAATTTACAAATATTTTATTTGGAGATTTTCCAAAATGTGAAAATTCATTACAAAATGAAATATGGCTCGTCCGGGAATTGAACCCGGGACCTCCCGCACTGTTTGCGAACATCATACCCTAGACCAACGAGCCTGTTGCGAGTTACACCGAATTGTAGGATTACAAGCGTATTGATTGCGAAATGTTGTGCAATACGTTTTTAAACTTTTCCTTATTAGTGGGCGATTTAGAGGAAGAGGGACAGAACTATACATGGTGTAAGTACCAGTTATAGAGGTCAGTGATGGTGTATAATTCCATCTCTCACCCTCTAGATCGCTGGCCAAAACAAGGTTGTTTGTAGCACGTCATAAATAGCTCACAGCTTAATGCCGGGTTGCACTGCGACATCCATACTCTTTGCACTGCTAATATAAAATCCGCGAGAGAGAGAGAGAGAGAGAGAGAGAGAGAGAGAGAGAGAGATGGCCGCCATAGCTTGAATGCAGCGATTTAGAGAATTCATATGTTTTTTTTTAAGTTTTTGGAAAAAATATATTCGTGTGGTAAAATGTAACTTTACCAGTCCATAGATATTTTTATGTTCTATTTTAAATACAAACTTCAACATTATTTGATAATGGTGTCTAAGTGTAAAATATGTTTGAAATAGCAATTTGGAGCATTATAGGCAAATATTGTGAATCATGTTTCTACCTTTACACGTCCCTAGACGGTTTAGCCTAATTTATGAATATGATTTTATTTGGCGCAATTTGTTATATGATTTGATGATAAATGTGTTTTAAAAACGACTGGAACCTGACTTTAAAATATGGCATTTACAGACGGAGTATTCCTATCCCTTATTAACTTAAGATAATCTATTTTGTGTCCACTATCGTATCCCCAAAAATATGTCTTATCAAATGTATTACCGAAAACGACGTACATACGTCAAAAATTGGTGACCTTACCGTAGCACAATGTATTATCACGGACATCAAAAACTGGATATAAATCAACGTATTACTACGGCTCCTGGCCATACGATTATTTAAAAGCTTGTTTAATGTGCCATATTACATCAAGCTCTCAAAACTCTAGTGATAACGCCCACTTAGGGAAAGAATGCACTAGAGTTTCGCGGTCACGTGACTTATGCTTACAAGAAATATTGTGTAAGCGTATACAAAGCTTCCACGTCGAATCCCAGGATTAGCTTACTTCTCCTTCTGATTTGGCTCGTGTGGATTTAAGATCTTGGTGGGGTCCCAAACACCATGTCTACCATCATACCCTCAAAATTCTGTCAAATTTATTTCTTCAACTGATGCGTACTCGTATTTTCCAGGGGTGATTAACCTAAAACCCACCAACTCATTACCACATCAAATATCCATTCGAAAATTTACATCAGTAAGACGGTTAATAAAGTCCGACAATTGGTCTTACTGCGATACTTCGATATTGCCAATGGGCTGTGGATGTTAGATGACAGTTGCTTCACGGAAAATCGTGAAGCTCAGTAGCGTAGCAGTTAGACTGAAAAGCGACCCCGGCCTCCGAGGTAAAGGCCTCTGATGCGACTGATATTAACGCAAGGAGGATGATGGCTAATATAATAGCTGCGTTTACACGTGCAGATCGGAATGATGGATACACCATGCGCCAGTCCAAACCGTGACGCGTCAGTTCGGAAAGAACGTGTAAATGCTAACGTCGGGCCGGGTACGATAGATCGATGGCAGTCGGCGCTAAAGCATCGCTTCACAGATTAATCTGCGGTCACGTGTAAAGGATTCCATTTTTAAACAACATGAACGTTAGAGCTCTGTCTGATATAGAGAAGGAGCATTGTGATTGGCCGGCTTCACACACGCCTGTGGGTGTGTGAACAGTAGGCGGCCAATAGCAATGCTCCGTTCTCAAGATACGTTTACGATACGAATACGATAGTTTTTCGTGCTAGGGGCACTGTGCTCGTATTTTAATCCACCTACAGTACAAACTGACAGATCGAACCGGTGGTTTGGAACGCATAGTCCCGATGCCCAGTTAAAACTGTAGGTGTAAACGGCGCTAATGCACGTAGATATTTCTGCTACCATTATAAACCTTTTAGTTTATCCATTATACTAATACGGTTAACGGTAATCACCTCTGACAGCTATCGTATTATCCATTGTGTTGTGTCCTGTTCAGAATTATTTCGTCACCTATTGAATTTTCCTCTTTTAGTAGGAATGATATTATTATAGAGATAAATATAACTATACATAGCACATTAACTTACCTTTATCCTACTAGGTATATTATAGTCATTGACTTTATATCACACAGAAAGAAATTAATAAAACTTATTAAAAAACACGCTTTTGTTGAAGAAATTAGTTCAACAAAAGCGTGTTTTTTAATAAGTTTTATTAATTTCAACGATGTCTGTTTTTTTGCAAGTGTTGGGCAGATCCAAACCTAGTAATGCAAAGCACAGAACATGCACGATACGGAACTTATTTGTTCTGGATGTCTGAAATATGGTATAACGTCGTCAATTCGCATATAATAAAAACTTAATATGTAAAGTATAATATGTAAAGGGCGTTACATACGGCGTAGATACTATAATATTTTATCTTAAGATACATGAATATAAAATATTATAGTATCTTAAGGTAAGGTAGGTAGTATATCCGCTCGAATCATTCTGTCTCGGGTGGGCCAGGAGTCCACACGCACATTTTATCACTGCATCTATGTATAATACATAGATGGTAATCTAATACCAATAATACGAGGGTACTATTAGATTTGTTATCATCGGATGATAATTCTAACTTCGAATATGACTTAAAAGAATCTACCGCACAGTCTAATTTCGGTAGAAAATCGTATTAGGTTTGGAAATGACCGCAGTGAATACAATCTCTATGACGACCTTTCAACTAAAGTGTTCTAAATATATTTTAAAAAATCAAAGTAGATTCTTGTTTTATTTTTTCTCTGTTTCCTGTTTAAGGTATAAGCTTTTAAAATCAGCACAACCCTTGCATAAAATAATTATTTTTATTTTAGCAAATTTTGTAAGTTTTTTAATAAAAGCTTTTTTATTATTAATTCAATTTACACTTTTAAATTAAAGTGATATCATATAGACTGAGAACTGTGCTCACCAAGTCAGCTAAACAAACACAAACACAACTAGTTCATGTTCAGTACAGAAATTTCCATGACCACCTACTGACTCCATATTTAAACTCTGAATACCATGCAATAATCGAGAGTTTGTTAAGACAAAATAAATGTGTCCAAACTGGATAGTTTTATCTTGTTCCTATAACTACTTTACTATTCTATCATCAGACCAGCTCCATGGTACCCTATTAATGTATTGTCATATAAATTAAACGTGAATGCAAATTTTTATCAAAATCAGTTGAGAATATCTGATTCAAAATGCAGTTGCAAGAATTACTATCGAATTACATACAAACATTCATACACATATACAGTACACCCGAGGAGGGCCAGACCGAGAGGGATGGCCCTGGGTCAGCTGGGGTGCGAGGGATATGTCGCATGACAACCTCACCTCCGACCTAGCACTACGACCCAGAGACGGCGTGCGCTTTAGTCGGTTCGAGTCCGACATAACCTCCCCCTCCGACTGCGGAGGGGTGGGTATCCGTGGGGATTTGCCGCAGGTAAAAAAAAACACATAGCGCAAGTTAATAAAAGGTTGATTTTTGTCGTCCCCATTACTACTGAGACACAGCATTCTTAATAGTGTAGGGTGTCCGCCGTGTCCGGGCTATGTACCCTGCATTCTAAGCACATCCTGCATAAGGACCTTGCGATATATATATATATATATATTTTTTATATAGGACACGTCAATTTGACTTCACCTTTACCGGTAAGCTGAAGGCAAAGTCTCAGGAGAGAGGGCCACCATTATGCACACGTGCCATGTTAACAATGGTGGCACTCAGCTTGACGGCCTCATCAGATGCTTTTTCACGCCCCGCTTAAAGGACCCGGGACTGTAGGAAGAGGGAAACACGTGAGCTGGCAAGTAATTACAGGTCTTAATTGTGCGACAAAGGAAAAAGTCACCGAACCGCTTGGTTCTTGAAGGGATGTTCTGCACCGTATGCGGGTGACATCTAAGTCCTGCACGTGTCGTCCTGTATAGGAAAGGAGAGGGTGGGACTAATTGGAATAGCTCTTCAGAACATTCACCATGGTAGAGACGGTAAAATACTGCCAAGGAAGCAACATCTGTACGCAACTGCAAAGGCTCGAGGGTACTCGTGACCTCAGGATTTCCGATAATGCGGACCGCACGTCGCTGCAACCTGTCGAGAGCATCTAATAAGTAGCCTAGGAGGCAGACCAAAGGCTGGTAGCTTGGAAAGAAGCGATTTGTGTCAAACTCTATCGAAAGCTTTGGCGATGTCAAGGCTAATAGCCAATGACTCGCCGTGCTTGTCCATAGCCTCACCCCAAATATGGTTAACATACGCCAGAAGATCACCCGCTGACCGTTTCGGCCTGAAGCCATTGCCGGTCATTAATTAGATTTTTTAGATTATTTTGTATCTTAAGATACCATGCTAAGATAATATTTTACCATCTCAAGATATATTTCGTATCTGTACATAATATTTCCATATCGATCGATATCTTAAGATAATGTTAAATGAAAATATATATTATCTTAACCGTGTGTGTTGGTTCATTCGAAATGTATGGTGCGCTTTAAGCTTAGATTGCTTAACTGGTCAAAAAATTACATTATTCTGTCAAATTCAACAATCCTATGTTATATACATACTAGCTTAAATAGCAACGTAAAAAATATGTATCTTAAAATTCTCTCGTCTGTTTTGTCAAAACATAATCCCGTATATTCCAAAAACTAAATAACGAACGTTTGGCAGGCTTTCATCGTGTTTTTAGAACAAGCACATTTTAACTCGCGCTAGCGATGTGGCTTAGTGTGGCCATAACTACGGATACGGCAGGATTTCCTTTATTAAATTTATACTGGTTGGTATGGGGTAAAAAAGGCTACAAATATTCTACCTATAATCTTTTATGGTTATTACGTGTAACTTAGTCTCGTATATTAAGAAAAAGAATCTTGGGTAGCTTGGCTTAATCTGGTTGGGTCAGAAGAAAAAATATAATAAGCATCAATTTGGTTCAATTTGTGAATAGAAAAAATATACACATACCTTTGTGTGTACTACAAACCAGGACAGGACAAGGCACTAGGAGTAAAAATATCAGCGCGCGCCCGAGTCCTGTGTAATACAAAGATAATATTATTAAATCACACACACTCACAATCACAGTATTAAAATGTTTAATAAAATTCCTCATAATTTGGTTGACATGCCACTAAATAAGTTTAAAATCGAAGTAAAAAATCTTTAATGAAAAAAGGATATTACAAAGTAAACGAATACATCAATGATAAAAATGCATGGTCATCCTAATCTTTTTGCTTGCTCGCACAATATAAATCTATAAAAAAAACCAAACTGTTTTAAAAAATAAACTATAATATTGTTCACTGAGTTTCTTGCTGGTCTCTTCTCAGTAGAACCAACTTACCGAACCAGCGAAAGAATCATTTTCAAATGATTTATTTACTTAATTTAATATTATATTAGTAATTTCTTGACATGACTGTAAAATTTTGACGTTCATATGTGCTCTTTATGTGCCTAAACTGAATAAACGAAATTGATTCTTTGATTCTTGATTCTTTGACTACCTTCGGAATTCTTTATCAAAATAAACGGGAGCTAAATTTGTCTTCAATTTGACACGATTGTTCAATCAGCCTCACCAGCAAACATAACTACAACTTTAGAGGATATCCTCATATATTATTTTTCCCACACGTCCTTAAACTTTCCACATTTATACGTATATCTTGGTCACCCTAAGTAGTAAGCGTACAATTTAAAGTTATTTTAATGTTAATTCAGTAGTGGCAGGCAATGTATGACCGCCAACTATTAACTCACCACATCACCGTACTGTCGGCAAATAAATTGTGGCTGTTAGCTTTAAGTATTACTGTACAGGCTTTCGAGAAGTAAACCATAGACCTAGTTGCTTATTTATATCACCCTTGATTAGTCTTAATGGTAAACGAGTATGGTAGGTAGGGTGTTTTTAAAACCCATTAAAATCTAGTCTCAAGCCTACTGCAAGTTGGTATGCCTGCTTATTCACAGATGAGGGACTGGCGTAGGCATTCCTTTCGGAGTTAGTAGATCAAATAGCAGTTGTACATATTGAAGCCGTATCACTCAAACTAAAAGGAGAAAAAGGTTGGACATGACTGTATTTCCGTCCAATTGAGCAGTTCAACTGGGGAAGTACCTCCGTAAGATATTATGTAATGGTAACTGAGTTTAGCAGTCTCTGGGTGTCAGTAATAGCAGGGGCGTAGTAGGAAACATCATTCCATAAGCTTTGATCACTTACATCGAGTGGACTGACTCGCCACCCCACACGATGCCTATGATCGGCAAGGGAAATCACATTTACAAGAATAGTTGTAAATGTAAGGAAGGCACTTGTAACCCACATTGGATTTGGGAAGTGCAATACTTATATACGAACCGATCTAGGATTCCACGACTGATATTACACAGGGCCTTAGAAGGCACTAATACATTAGATTGAGGTTTATTATAAAACCAGATGGTGAAGAAATCCTTGCCAAAATTTTAAAACAGCCCCATTGAAACAATAAACCTTGGAAATTATATCCAAACTCAACAAAAATAAAATCATGCATCAAACGAATTCACAAAATAAACAATAAATTGGCTGCTAGTCAAAAACTTAATCGCGAAACTGCGATTTAAAGTTCCATCTGCGAAGATTATTGGGTTTAAATCGAATATAGATGCTTCTTAGACGCAGTTTCGGAGGAAATACGACTTAATAGCTATAACTTGGCTACTTTATGACCGCTTACGTGAGATTAACTTTTGTTTATGATGCCCTGGTACATTGACGGCGACTGTTTCATAAAATCTTTGTGATTTTGGTTAATTAGATCAGTAAAGTAAAAATCAGATCATCAATGAAATCAAGTTATTTGAATTTATGAAAGCCTAATACAAAATCATTCAACTACTAAGAACAGAATCATTCAACTACTAAGAACAGAATCATTCAACTTACAGGTTCATTTAAATCATTAAAAAAAACCCGGCAAAGTGCGAGTCGGACTCGCGCACGAAGGGTTTTGTACCAGAAAAAAGTTGAAACCTAGCTTACTTGCTGTATTTTTCATAACTAATTGGACCCAAATATCTTACACTACTTTAGAAAATAAATAGTTGTTTTCGAATTGATTTAAATAGAAAAAATTGAATCGGTCTAGGCGGGGCTTGTACCTGCGATCCTTGCCTTACAGGGGCAATGCTTTGACCACTAAGCTACCAGACCTCGCCCTAAGCAATCCAAATTTCTCCTTTTATATCATCTTTGAGGTGACATTGGAGCATCTACCGACATTGTTACAAACTATCGGAACTTGAATATAATTTATGATTAGAATAGCATGAAAATGCTTAAAAATTTAATTCAAATAGTTGTTTTCGTTTCTTGAAAATTTTACATTTTCCGACATGTGACCTTTTCGAAATTGCATATTCATTTGTGTCTTTTTTATATAGGACACCTCAATTTGACTTCACCTCGCCTGATGGTAATCTGAAGGCAAAGTCTCAGGAAAGAGGGTCACATGTTAACAATGGTGGCACTCAGCTTGACGGCCTCATCAGATGCTTTTTCACGCCCCGCTTAAAGGACCCGGGACTGTAGTAAGAAGAAAAAGCTGTCTAGGGCATCAAACTGCGCCAACTAGTTTTACTGCAACTACTTTTATGATAAACACCATTGAGTATGATGGTAATATTTTATCTTATAACCATAAGTCATTATCATAGTTAGAATTAATGTTTATTTATTTAATTATTCATTCATGAGAGACAAATAAAGAATAGTTAAAGAAACTAGAGATTATAAGTCACATTAGGTAATAATAAACTCGTATGAATTATTTACTACATTTACATAAACTTATATATTTGTAGTGTATTAAAAGTTGGTCTAGTAAAAATAAATAGAAAAATATAAGAAAACTTCTATTATAGAATAACTTTAGCTAAAAACATTCAATAAAATAATAAAAATACAGTTCAAAGAAGAAATATTACCAAATTACTGCCACCGAACGACTGAATAATATAATCAAATGAAATACAAAGAAAACACGTCAAATAACCTGAGCTATTTTTTGTTCTCCTAAATTATATTTTTTCCAAACGAAATGGGTGACGACAGGTGAAATTAGAATGTTGCCATACGTAATAATGTTGTTTAGTCTCACTGGAGTCGCAAATAATACGCTAATGCACGTCTACGCCACTCATTATATCTAATAAACCTCATTTGTTGTTAAACATTTTAGGGTGGGCAGACAGGGCGATGAAAAAGTTGGGCAACTGTTACCATACTATTGTTATACATGCATAAATATTCTTCTATGTAAATTCCCGAAACGATAGGCAGAACTATATAAACACAAATACATCGCCAAAAATGATTTTCGGTCTCACTTAAAGGGTGCGAGCCGGTTGACTCATATTAGTGTTTGACATATTTAAAAATTGAATTAATGATATAATATTGCGACTGCACTAAAACTACATTTTTGACATTGTAAATTTTTTTATTTTATGTTTGAAAAAATAATACTACTTATTATTAAGAATGAATAGTTAAGTGCCAAACTTGCTGTAACGATTGTGAATGATATAATTATGACGTGTAACGATTATTCAAGCGGCAAGTCAAGCGGGCACTTCATCATGAACTGAAGTTTACTGTTTGATGGATAATAGTCCTATCTATCACTAAGTCACCTTTAACGACCCCCAAGAGAACAGATCGACCCCTTCTGTTCCCTATTCTACTCCACGAGGAACCAACATCAGCACACATCATCAGTATATAGCGTTGTTCCCGGGAATTTTAACAAGGAACACGGTGTCCACTTACTCCCTCTTCTCCTTTTGGGGTAGTTTATGGGAGCGCTTGCCATCTGACTTCCCAACTCCGAGAGGAATACCTACGCCAGTGCCTTGTACGTCAATCTGCAAGTGTATCGTCTTGCAGGTGAGGTCGGTTTAGGCCCAGAAGGTCTCGGTGCTCGAAAGACATACAACCTATTTTTTTTTTATACAACCGAGGTGGCAGACACGCACACGGCCCACCTCATGGTGAATGGTTAGCGTGGCCTATGGATGTGTGCAACACCAGGGGAGTCACAATCGTGCTGCCGACGCTGTAAGCGCAGAGTTTCTGTGCTGTCAGTGTAGAAGACAAAGCAGAAACAGCCTTTGGTCTTCCCACTGATCGCACAAAACCTCTCCAGTGAGCTCTGGCTACCCTACTCACCGCCGGGAACACAACACGAGGTTATTATGGCCGCGGTATTCTGTAGGGCGGAGATACTTCTCCAGTCGGACAGCTCAATTGGACGGGAATACAGTCGTGTCCTACCGCCTCTATTTTATTTGCATAAATAATAGCGAGTGATATGTAAGTATATACTTATATATCACACGCTTAGCTTAACGTGTTATTTTATCTCCATCAATGCTCATCAACCACAACCCAGTTTGTGAAGTCAGAAGGCGGAAAAGCACCAAGTTACATGTCAAATGACACTAGGACTAATGCAAAGATGATTGAGATGGTAATTAACTATCATAATAACAAAAGTAAAAAAAACACAATATTTATTATAGTTTCTACTAATATTATTAATGCAAAAGTTTGTATGTATGGATGGATGAATGGATGAATGTTTGTTACTCTTTCACGTAAAAGGTACTGAAGGAAACTTTAGGCTACAATTTGTATGAATAACCAAAAGCCGCGGGAAAAGTTATTTTTATTAAAAGTCTGAGTATATTGTGGTTTAACAATGGCAACCAACAAATAATATGCGATCATCGGGTGACGTCACTACGAGGAACGCAGTCGATGTTTTCGCCTACAGTCATCACGACTCGTTAGCTCAGTGGTCAGAGCGCCGAACTCAAGTTTTAGTTACCTTGAACCAACAAGCCAACCAAACTATCGGAGGTCGGAGGTTCAAATCCTTCACGAGTCAAAATTTTTGTAAATTTTCTTTGTTTTTTCTTTTGAATTTTAATATTGTTATCGCGTTTTTCATCGTCTTAGATTGATTGACATAAGTTAAAAGATTCAGCTCATATCGGCATAAAGGTATGATTTCAAAGTCCACGTAGTAGGGCCACGTAGGACATGACATGACACGCATGACATGTTGACAATGTCATTAATGTCAATCTTGTCACGTGCATGTCACACGCGCAGCGTTATCTGCTCAGGCGGCGACCACAGATAAGTAATAAAAATATCTTTGCCGCAAAACCATAGAGAATAGATTATAGGAGAACTGTTTTGGAGTTCGGACATGGTCGCCTCCTGAGTTGCTGCAGGTCCACCAATATTTTGGCATGGTGATTTTGTTATTTATCTTTTTTCGATTTTCCTTTCCTATCTTTTTCCTGATGTCCTTTTTTCCGCAATAAAATCAAATTTTCTTCCTTTCTTTCTTCTTTCAACCGCATATGAAAACTGCCAACGCATACCGCAGATACATTACTCTTCTTTTCTAAATTATTTTACCGTGGACTCAAAAAAACGCGAAAATATGTAAAACTTACTTAATTTATCATGGTTTTTATTGTATTAAAACCTTTGGAAAACTTATTAGGATTATATATTACTAGCTATTGACCGCGGCTCCGCCCGCGTGGATGTCGCTTATCGCGTAGTGTTGTAAGTTTAAGAGCTGAGTCCAGGATTTCATCAGTCACGGTTGAAGAATTGATTGAACGCTCAAGCGCACTCTTGTCTCTCTACTCGCGTATCAATTCGACTCTCTTCCCCTTGCCCTTCCAACACTCCTCCCTCACCACTCCCTACTTTCCCCTTCCCCCAACCACAGTATTCAAATAATTTATGGAAATATGCCTGCCGGATTTGTTGATATTAATGATTATTCTGATGTATAAACTATATTATTGTAAAGTTTCATTAAAATCCATTCAGTAGTTTCTACGCGAAAGAGTAACAAACATCAATCCATCTATTCATACTTACAATACCCGAGAAAAAGACTGATCACAGGTTAAGTCCTGTCTTGAATGCTGATTTTTTCTGATTTAAATTTATAAGCGCTTAAATTCTCGTATCAAACAGAAATTAATAATGTGTTATTTTGAATCTCGGGTAATCTCATTGGAATAACCCAAACATGTATTGTACTCGTTTTGCACAACATGACGCAATCAATACGCTTGTAATACTGTATTTCGATACAGCTTGCAACAGGCTCGTTGGTCTAGGGTATGATGTTCGCAAACAGAGCGGGAGGTCCCGGGTTCAATTCCCGGACGAGCCAAATCAAATTTTGCAATGAATTTAGATTTTTTTAATTTTATTTACATTTCTTGTACGAATAAACCGGTAAATAGCTCATTGTAGAACTATATTATTGTATTGACACCATCTGACACTAATCAGACACCTACAAAAGAAAGTCCTTTCGATAAGTAGTTTAGCCATTCTCAGCATTTCGCTCGGCAGATAAAGAGTGCACCTTATAATTAAGAGGTTTGGCCATTACATTACTGGTAAACTCATTTCTAACACAAACGATTTGACAGAAGGGGCTAGATGGAGCACTGACTAGTAATTTCAGGTACATAATCTACAAAAATATTTTTTTATTTTATTGAACCCTTCAAGTTACAACTTAAGCAACGTTTCAAAAGCTGTAATAAAACTGAAAAGTAATATAGAGTAATAATAAAGGATAAAATATGTAGAATTTGAAGAATCAATAAGAGCATTAGATGACCATTGTGTTGGACACGTCCATAGATCACAGTAACCACTAACCATCAGGTGAGCAGTATGCTTGTCTGCCAACTTAGTGGCATAAAATTTGTAGAGGCCCGCGTTAGGTGGTTGTACCAATGGTTTAATGCAGAAGGTGGAACTCTTCGACATGGCACGTATTGTATGAGATTCCTTTCTTTGGAGCCTAATCCGCCGGTAGCATGATCCCTGTGTCTGATAACGGTTGCGTACCATTTTTATATTTTTACTAGTTTTGTTAATTTGTTTTTTATGAATTTGAACCATACAATTTATCTTTTGTTTAAGATCCTGTTCTTTATGAAATTGTCTCGCCGGTCTACTGGGAAAAAATTCTTTTGGTATTAAGATTCTGCAAAGAGACAGGTAGGCTCGACGGAACGCCGTGATTGCCGGACACTTCTTAGCCTCCAGATAGGAGGAATTGGGTGAAATGGCCCCCACAAAAGGGCAGATCACCCGTCACACAGTTTTCTTATTATTTGCTGTCGCAACAGTGTCGGCAAAATCATCAAAGTCGTATACTTTTTTCTTTTTCTTCAGCGCATGTTCTACTTGGTGATGAAATTCATCAGCAGACATAAAAGTATGCCCTGTTTCAAAATATTTCAATATGATAATATTGATAGACGTCTCGTCAGATAATGTCCAATTTTTATTTTGCGCGGCGCAATTATCGAGCCATCAAGTTATCTTATTTAAGTCTCTGAAATGCATCAAAAAAGCTCTAAATTACATATTATATCCTCGTTTTTCTTCCTGATATGCCGTCATGCCATATAGCAGCAAAAGACATGATATCTGATGTTTTATAACCTAATGGTACAAAACTTTCATTGAACACCACCAAGCGAAGACAAAATACGACCAACTTAAACATATCAATTCTTGGCAACATTATCACCTTTTGTAGGTCCAAGGAGACCTTCACTTTTTGTACCATATTTTGCATTTTGACGATCAACATCATAAGTTTGTTGTTTTTATTAATGCGACGCGGATTCAAAATACTCTCCCCGCGCCCTCTCCCGCGCGCTCTTCCCTTCAGTAAACTAATAAGAAAAGGCCTTATTGCAAAATTAGGGCCTTTTATCATACTATTTTTAAAGACTTTGCTTACTTGGAAAGCCCTAATTGGTAATTGTGACTTTCCAGAGTAGCATTTCGGAAATGCTATTTAAAAAAACCCTTATTTTGTAATTATGGCTTTTTAAAGTCAAAATCCTGAAATTTTGCCGTAGTTAAGGCTAAAATCTTTATGATATTTAGCCTCTCATACAAGTTACAGCTTTGAAAGTAAGAGAGTAAGGTAGCATTTTCTTTGCTGATTCCGAATATGTAAATAACTCATTTTTGATAAGATTGTTACTTACGGCCTTCTCTCTTATGACGGCAGTATTGGTGTCAATAATAAATTCTACTTAACCTAAGTTTACTTCAACTAAGTTGATGAAATGTGGGGGCCAATACTGTCAATACACACCATATGGGCTCTAGATATGTGAGTAGTATATGTATGTATGTACTTGTTGGGTGTGCATAAATATTAAATAAAATAAACAATAATTGAAGGAGTAATAATAATATGCCCGTCAACTTTTTGTTGCCCAGTCTGCAACCGCTAACGAGAGTCGAGTTTCGAGTTTAAAACATTACACCCTCTCAACGGCGGCTTTAATGGGGCTACCCAGAGCTATGACAACGTAAATAAACGCTAAAAGCCCTGTAATTTTTATCTTTAAGTTTCACGTTATTATGTAGAATATAAATAAGGTATGATTACACGAAAGTGTTCTCATTACGCGTCTTCTGTTGCGGGTTTTATTTTAACTAGGACATCATTAATCATATTTTTTGTTTATTGAATAAGTGCTAAAAAACAAAGACAAATATGCCATTATTATAATGGCAGGAGGCTTTAACTACAATTGTACAAGCGTTACATAGATGACTAGGTTTTGCACGAGGCTCAGTCTGCGTGGACGTCGGTTATCGCGACCAAACATAGCCTATGTCCTTTCTCAAGGTCTAATCTACTCCTATACCAAATTTCAGCAAAATGGGTTAAGTGGTTTAGGCGTGAAAGACGGACAAATAGACACACACAAACACACTTTCACATTTATAATGTTAGTATGGATTTTTAGATCTTTCCAAACACACACGTTTGAAAAGTCTAAGAGCGTTTTCACACTCATCCGATATCCGACATCCGATATCCGACATCCGATATCGGAGGAAGTTAAATATTTGAGATATGTAGGTATCTGTCTTTCACATTGTTCGGCCCGATATCGGTTATCGGAGTCAACACCACTTTGTTGTCCCGATATTGGATCAAAAAGACACTAAAACAGCGACTGCAAGCAATTTACGACCTTAATGACATTTTCTTAGCTACGTGTCTTTTCGACTTAATTGATGACGCTGATCACGAACATAAGAAAAAAACTGCTGCTTTTTTTCATCCCTAGCATCCCTAACTAGCCTGTGCTTTCAAGCAAATGGCCGTATTGGGCCGATTTTATCGGATCTATGTGAAAACAGGTAACCTATTGAAATATCGAATTTCTGTTACCCGAATCTTAAAACCCCGAAAACGGTTGGTAAAACTTTTAAAAGACAGATGTAATAATGACAACTTTCTATAATTCCGTTTTTCATTTCCCAGATGAATCAATTTACAGGTGCACTAAAACCAAATTTTCAAATAATATTCTTTGGTTTCCCATATTGCCATAATCCAAATATAGTTATACCAGATTCTCAGAATATTTTTTTTGTTTCCCATCGTGCCATTTTCCAAATAAACCATTACCAAGTTTTCATAATATTTTTATTTGGTTACCAGACAAATCGTTTTCCAGCTAAACTATATACAGGTATAGTAAAAATCAGTAAATTTATACGATTCATTTAGGGTGTGTAACAGTTGATATAATAAAAAAAATCTAACGTTCACTTAATACATAATTTCACTTACTATACTAAACTTAATATAATTTTGTTTAAATTATTGTTTTCCATGTCATGCATGAACAGTTTTGTATGCAGGTATAATCAATGAATCAGGAAAGCGAGCTCGTGAACACTGCGTACCACGCCCGACCCGACTTGCCGTGGTACTTGTCTGCCCTACACTAGAGTGTTATTTAAGAACCGGAGGCGCGGAGGGAGTGCAGTCCTCGTCCGCAGTAACGAAGCTCGGGCGCCCGGGCGAGCTGGAGCGGCTGAGGCTGGTCGCCGAAGGCAACCAGCAAGCCGAAGCTGCGGAAGCGAGTATGGGTGCCCGAACTTTGTTATGCAAGGGCAGAAGGACTGCACTTCCCGCAGCGCCGGAGAAGAGCAACACTAATGCTTGCCTGCTTGCCTGCATGCTTGCCTGCTTGCCTGCTTGCCAGCTCGCCTGCTCGCCAGCTCGCCTGCTCGCCTGCTCGCCTGCTCGCCTGCTCGCCTGCTCGCCTGCTCGCCTGCTCGCCTGCTCGCCTGCTCGCCTGCTCGCCTGCTTGCCTGCTTGCCTGCATGCTTGCCTGCTTGCCGGTTTGATTCCCACTTTGCCTGCATGCATGCTTGTTTGCTTACATGCATACATATATTTTATAAGGCAACGTGTGTTTAGTTCAGTAGGTCTCCAGTTGTAGTTAGTAGACGCCATATGAGGTTTAGTTTTAGGTTTAAAAATCACGATATTGTTTGTCTGGATATCGATTAACTGGATATCAATTAATTGCATTTCAAAAATTTGTGTTTTAAAAATTGGGCTTTCGTGCATATGGATTACGGTACGGATTATTGATTTCAATTGTATTGTCCGAACTAAAGTTGTGTACCAAATAGCAGAACAATCAGTCTACAGGAAGGGCAGAAAAGCATGGCATTAAGATTATTTTGAGTGCTTTGTTCATTATGGTCGATCTGATGCAGTCTACAGCATGATTGTAACGATTTCTTGTAACATGTGTGCCACGCCTTAATCTGGGTTGCACATTCGCACTATGTTAAGTCAAATATCTAAGTGTATATTCCCTGTTGCATCGAAATCTGATGGATATTCCACTTCCACAATACGTTTTAGCTATACGTTGAACGGCTGAGTGGAATCCTCTATCTGAGCCTGTATTTCCGGAAATTTACCTGAGCGTCTTCAAATCTGAAGAGAATGGGTAGCTTTTAGGCAAACGTACTCCATTATTGATCATATTACTACTAACAGAAACTGATCGAAAGCGGGCTTGATGATTATATATATAGAAATAAACAGACTGATTTGTCTTACAAAATTTTAATAGAATTTCATAGTGTTTCATGTTTCTAAGAGATAATAAAAATATTTTTGAAGTGAAAACTTCTTTAGCGGCGTTGGATGGGTAAAAATTGTTAAACTCGCGCGTCAGGATCGCTTGACCTTTGGACCGTAACCGACGACTGACGTCATACAATATTAGCTATAGCCTGTCCATTTTGCAATATACGATAAATAGCTTCGCAGCATAGCGGTAAACGCTTCGACTGTAAGTCCTTATGGTTTCAGATAGTAACGGGTTCAAACCTGGCCTTCTGACACTTTTTGTGATTATTTTTTCTTTTTGTAATTTATTACTTTTTGTGATTATTTTATCTTTTTGTAATTTATTAATTTCTTCTGATAGAAAATTAGTGATAGGGTCTATGATTGACGCTGTATTATAGGTATGGTATGGTATGGTATGTTTTTTTTATCTTTTTCTATGTATATAACGAAGAAAGAAAGAAAGAAAAAGTTTTCACTTCTGTCGGCACTCCCAGAGTGCAACCCGTCTTTTTTAAATAAACCAAGTCATAGGTTTTATTCATAAATAATTTTAAACACAAATGCTTACCTAACAGCAATTAACTTAACCAAAACCATCTCCATAATTTAAAACTAAAATCATTCTCAACTTTTCGTGCTTTATTGTAATAATTCATCTTAAATATGCATGAGCTGAAAGAAGCGTGTTTTATGAGAGGTCCATGCTGTTAACTGATTGCAGAGGGCCCGACCATCGACCCGAGTTGCCCTCAGTTGCGGTTTATTTAGATGTCATTGGGGCCATGAAATCAGAGTTCATCATCCTTGTGGTGACGGAGAAAGAATACAAGTATGAGATGGGGTTCCATCCGAAGGGTGTCGTAAGAAGCGACTAACGGAAAAAACCGAAACAATATCGCTGTACTAAAGGAAACCTCGAAATAAAACCCTGTACCTACCAAGCCGTCTGGCCAGCGTAGATACAGAAGGCAAAAGCCTTCCCACGTTGGAAGAGGCCTTTGTCCAATAGTGGACTGTGATGTGCTAATTGATTTGATCGGTCAACATCAGGGTGGAGACTAGCTTAAGTTGATTATATAGGAGTATTTTAAAACAAATTCTCAAGTTACGCTTGAAGGAATTTGTCAAACCGGTGTAGCAGTTTTTTTTAAATCAAATTTATTGAAACAATCTAGTTTTACGGTGCTCTATTGTTTTAGTTTCTTTGCCAAAATTACCCAGCACAAATATTATAGAATAGAATAGAATAGAATAATACTTTATTTGTACACCATTTACATTAAATCTTACGAGTGAGATACACTTAATACAATTGTTGTACAGAGGGCGGCCTTATCGCTAATTACTAGAATTAGGTGTAAGAACAGGTGGTAGTTGGTGTGACTGGAAATGACAAAAAATGATATATGAATACACAAACAAACATATATATACACATATACCTAATCATATACGTACATATATACATCTATACAACATACATACATACACTCATACATACATATTTTATAATATACATCATAGTGACACAGAATATTTATGTCTCTCCAGATCATAAATTTATCATTATTATTTAAACAAACGTTCAGTAGTTGGATAATTATATATTAGTTATTATTATATATTAGTTATATATAATATTAGTTCTGTGGCAATACTTATTTTGAAGCTTTCACATCGGAATCTGGGGCCACGTTCTACTGATACCGCGATATGTTAAAAAGTGAGTCGTTCGTGCGAGAAAATATACTTCTTCGTTTCTTTGACCAATGAAGTCGCTGAAGAAGGTGTCACGTGAACAAAACGTCATAACGTTGACATATCTTTTTGACTTCGTTGGTCGAAGAGAAACGAAGAGATATTTCTATATCGCCAGGATCACTATCAGGATCACTATCCTACCCATTATCTTACTATCTTTGTTATTATTGCCGACTTCAGGTGAGGTTGACTTCTGCCCTGAAGATCCATGTTGAGCCACTGAATCTCAATAACGAACACCAAAAATCCATGAATTGCAGAAACAAATCGTCACCTTTCTGGCCACACTCGTCTACTGTTTGACGATATTACATTTTATAACGCTATTATTATCAAATTGTATTGTTACGACACTTACGTCTGTGAGTTTCACGTTGAACCTAACAGGGCTTACATTGTTTGCAGATAGAAGCTAAGTCTCGATACGTATATAGCAATGTATGTTGTGTTTATGAAGATTGTTTTGTAACTTTCCAACATTTCAGTTCAATTATAATGTGAAGTCTCTCTTGTTTATGTGAAAAGTTTGTACATTGAAGTTTATTTGGCTTCGATAGCGCAGTGGTTGTGATGCGATTGATATGTATGAAGTACTATAGGGTTCGATATTCGGGTATCCAGTGGAATGTTAATAGTAACAGCATGGAGTATTATTGATGGGTTATTGAATATAGGTTCGCAGTCTTTTACACATCATGTATAAACACGCAGTATGTTACCACAGCGAAATTTTTCAACGGGTTTTAAAGTAATGATAAAAAATTTGAAATATAATAAAATATCTGATTCCAAAAGAATTCGAACCTCTAATTTCTAATAGTTATAGGTAAACTCTAAAACAATAAGCACTACCAACAATGGTGAGGAATATCACACAGTGACGTCACTAGGAGGAAAGCAGTCGATATTTTCGTCTGTACACATCACGACTCGTTAGCTCAGTGGTCAGAGCGCCGAACACAAGTTGTTTAGCACCCTTTCAACCAACAAGCCACCCAAACTATCGGAGGTCGAAGGTTCAAATCCTTCACGAGTCAAACCTTTTGTGATTTTTCTTTGTTTTTTTTTTTAATAAATTTATATATATTATATATATTTATGAGATAGATTATAGCCTGAAATAGCTAGCTATATACCTACATGTTGATATATTTCTAGACTAGTTAAAATAGCATCGATTTTCCTGTGAGAACCACAAACCTTTTACAGCAAATTATCTAAGGAGAAAGGACTCTCACACTCTTCTTTTCCAAGTGCTAAATCAAATCAAAATCTGGTTACTGTACTAATACCACCGTGCATTCCTGTTCTATTTTGTGCTATTTTAATGTGCCTCTCAGAGACCAGACACAGTTTATAGTCAGTTAGCGATGCCGGAACAAGATTCTTTATTATGATTGTACACAAACCGTAATATTGTTGTCCTTAATTTTAAGACGCCATGATTTGATTAGATGGCTTTATAGATGTAAGGGCTTTGCCCCACTCGTGTTTCATTGTAATTGTGAGCAAGCCGAGGCTTCGTAATGAAAAATAACGAGATTTAACGGGTGATGAATGAAAAAGATAATGTTAAAATTTTATGTAAGGACATGGTAAATAGGTTTAGTGCCAATTTAGAAGGAAATTGTGGCTGTAGAATTTTGGGAGGAATCTGAATAAAAACACTTCTCGGCTCGATCTTTTTGGATATTGTCATAAATATGAAAGTTTTAATGGATGAATGGATGAAAATTTATTACACAAACACGCCAGTGCCCGATTTAATATGACTTACAAACACATAAACTGCTATGCTGAAAAAGCAATCAAACCAATTATTCAGAAGGTAAGTTGATATTTAACATCTTAAAAACTTCTGAAAATATACATAAGTTTTGTTTTAACACCCATAATCATACTGATAATAATACTATGCGCACCCTGCTCAACGCCAATATTTATTCCATAAAAAACAACAATACTTGTCAAAAAAAGCCAAGTCTCACTGTTCTACCGTAAAAAGTTGCGAGATCTATGTAATACCAAGTCAGTTATTAATTTATTCAGTACCTACTTAAGGGACTTTCTGTCTTAAGTTGTTAAGTAATTATCTAACCTAATAATATGAAACATTTTTAACGTTTTAAATGAATATAATGACACGGCCATCACATGAAAACACAATATAATATATCCCACAAGTACCTAACACATACATAAATTAGTTTGTATTTTTTCCCCGATATATATTGTAAATGTATACAAGTACACTGATTAATTAACTGCAAATGTAACTTTGTAATCCTTTATATGGAATATGGAATCACGAAGTTATTTAAGCAGTTAATGTATCTGGAAAACTGAACCGTAATTAAAAAATATACAGACATTCATTATATTCTAAATTTGAAGAAAGTCCCTTAGAATTTTGATGATCGGTCAGACAGTGAGTGACCAAATTGAGAAACTTTGACTTGTTATAATTCTTACACTACTGATTCAAATTTTGAAATATACTGTGCTTATTCAATACCTGCTTTAACATCAGACAAATATGTACAGCCCAGACTCAGCCTCAGATGCATGGCTCGAGTCAAAATAGTGCCCGGAATACGGCAATAGGCTCACCCCGTATTACATGGGACCGAATACAGATTGGTGAAATGTGGGTGTTAATACACCTCTGCCTAACCCTCCGGGGATAAAGGCGTGATTATATGTATGTATGCTAGGCTACTCAAAATGCAGGCTTCTAGTTATAGCCACAACGAAGGTATAGGGTAAGCATGGTACGGCCGTTTGGCTTCTTTTAGCTTGACTTTCCGGGAGCACTATCGTGCCCCCATTGCATGACTATCAACCAATTAATCAATTTTTGTCAATTTAATCAATAAAATTTTGCCTGGTATCCAGAGGGTGAGAGATGGAGTTATACACACCCTATAGAGTTCTGTCCCTCTTCGTCGCAGCAGGTACGCCAGCTGTTAAGGAAAATTATACACGTATTGCACAACATTTTGCAATCAACACGCTTGTAATTCTGTAATTGGATGCAGCTCGTAACAGGCTCGTTGGTCTAGGGTATGATGTTCGCAAACAGTGCGGGAGGTCCCGGGTTCAATTCCCGGACGAGCCAAAATCAAATTTTGCAAGAAAATTTCAGTTTTTCTTTTTAATTTTTATTTATTTTTGATGATTGGGAAATATTTTTTTATAAACTCACGCCTATATCCCCGAAGAGGTAATCAGAGGTGCTAGCACCCTAATTTCGCCAGTTTTTATGTTTTAGGTCCCCCGGGCACTTATCATAACATAACTTCGAAAAGCATCGAAAAGTCATTGGTGTGTGCCATGGTAAAACCTGGGATCGAACCAGCAGCCCATTATCCATACCACTAGGCAACTACTATTTATACTTATTAATACCTCTATAAATGTACTTTTGGAAAGTACAGGCATGATTGTATTTTTCTCGTTAACATTGTATTGTTATCCAGTTGTGAGCTATGTTAAAAATTTCTTGCATCTCTATTGGTTAGTCTAAAACAATTAAAAAGTAATCGACCGAGCGAGTGAAGCGAAGCGAACGAGAGTCTCCGTTTTGACAAGGTGGCGGATTTTGCTTTTCTCCGTATTGTCGTACATGTCGGTTTGTCAGTTTCGGTCTAGAGGGCTCATCATCAAACTTTGCACACATTTTCTGTAATTTAAAATAACTTTTCAAATCGATTAATTTTGTCGATAGATTTTAGATTTTTTATAAGCGAAAATGGAGGAGTAAATGGGAGGAAGTTATTTATGATTTTTGACTGAATGAATCTCGATGATTTTTGACTGAAACCATAAGAAGTAAAAGTCATCCTTAGCTTAGGTATACTTCGTTATGAAAAAAATAACAAATGAGGTAAAAGGTAGTTAATTTGCTGTAGCGTTTTTTAAGAACGGGTCGTCATTGTTTTTTGGTGAAATATCTAGGGCAGTTTAAAATAAGAAGATCTGCAGGTCTAAAAAGGCCACATTGCATATTGATGTTCATTTGCAGATAAGTAGGAGATATATGAAGATCATAAAATGGTGAATTGTTTAATATTTCATTCATATTTCATCTGCAACATATTCATATTTTAGAGACATTTATTGCCGATGATGCTACAACAAAAAAAGAATGGAGACAAGCGGAATCGTACTTGTGCAGTATTGACTAAAATAAGAATTTGCCATATACACAGCTTTAATCGGTATTCAATATGTTCTATAGACCAATAGTTCATGAATCCCATCTAATAAACCTGAATTCAAAGCAAAATAAAGCGAAAACTACAAATAAGTTTTCTAGTTTTATTTTTATTTTAGAGTGGCTATTTTGTCTTACATGATTTAAAAAAATTAAGTTGTCAGTTTTAGTTCTCAAGTTTGTTTGAATGTTTGTGTAGGTTCTGGCACGAAGGCTTTATAATACAACAATGACAATGAAATCACCAAAATGAACGAGAAATGTAAGTCCCTACTAACATCCAATACGTCACGAATTTGACATTTGAATGGCTCGTAAATTGAGACCATTTTAAGCATTTGCATACAAAACTGTCAAGGGAGATGATGTACTCAAATGAAGCTTCATTTTATGATAGTCAAAAAGTGACCATTTTACCATTTTTAGTGAAAAAAGAAAACAAAATGATCAGTAAATGAACATACAATATGGCCTTTATAGACCTATTGTATTGTGTTTCTTTCTTTTTTATACCAGATACTAGTATATAATAGCTATGTATAATAGTTAATGCAAATTCAAATTAAAGTGCAAAATAAATTTCAAAAAATTTGACTCGTGAAGGATTCGAACCTCCGACCGCCGATAGTTTGGTTTGGCTTGTTGGTACAAGGGAAATTCAGCTTGAGTTCGGCGCTCTGACCACTGAGCTAACGAGTCTTGATGAGTGCCGGCGAAAACATCGACTGCGTTCCTCATAGTGACGACACAGTACGATGTGACTCACCATTGTTGATAAGTTAAACGTAACAAGGAAAGATTGTACTAATGCAGAAAATGTAATGACAAATACACACGTAAATATATATTTATACCAAGTGGGAATTTAGCCTATATGGTATTTAACTTAACAGTAAAACTTTAGAGTACAAAGTGGCAGACATGATTTGCTACCCTAATGTGCCTATTGTTAAAAAGTTTTTATGCTGTTTCAATTTTCCAGCATTCATATAGTGCATTACTGTCGCGGCCGCCAAGTGTAGTGTTACCGGGTCGTGAAGATTGTGAAGTATGCGGGCCGAGGCGCAGCCAAGGCACGCATTATCGAATCCGGCAACGCTCAGTTGTGGCCAAGGCTTGTATAGTGCTTTACTCAAACAATGCGCGGAAATTAAAGTACAATTAGTTATGTACTTTCCAAAATCAATGACGAATAACCAACAACAGTAATTTTTCACGCGGCAAAATGTTCATTTGTTTTTTATTTTTCTTAATAAACAGCTTCCTGTTTGCAAGCCAGTTCCGTATTTAAATAATGCCTTGGATAAGTTACCTCCTTGGTTGCCATGGTTCGGAGTAAAAGATGGTTCCATTTTTAAATTACACGACAGATATGAGTTTACATAGTAATTTATTTTGGCCGCTAAAACACGTCAGAAATGGATTTTCATACAACTTTTGCCGGCCGCTGCTTGCATGTATAGCAATTTCGATTTATCTCGAAGAAGGTTGTCAAAATATTCAGTACCTACTTAAAGGATTTTCTGTCTTAAGTTTTTACGTAATTATCTAACCTAATAATATGAAATATCTCTAACGTTTTAAATGAATATAATGACAAGGCCATCACATGAAAACACAATATTATACTATATCCCACAAGTACCACATATATAAATAGGATAGTTTTTTTTTCCGATATATATTGTAAATGTATACAGGTACACTGATTAATTAACTGCAAATGTAACTTTGTAATCCTTTATATGGAATATTGAATCACAAAGTTATTTAAGCAGTTAATGTGTCTGGAAAACTGAACAGAAATTGAAAAATATACAAACATTTATTAGGTATATTCTAAATATGAAACTTCTATGTCTGCTAAACGTGCCTTAAAATTTTGATGATCGGTCAGTCAGTGAGTGACCAAATTGAGAAACTTTGACTCGTTATATTTCTTAAACTACTGATTCAAATTGAATGAAGTTTGAAATATACTGTGTTTATTCAATACCTGCTAGGTTACTGAAAATGCAGGCTTCTAGTTATAGCCACAAGGAAGGTAAAGGGTAAGCATGGTACGGCCGTTTCGTTTTTTTTTGCGCGACTTTCCGGGAGCACTATCGTGCCCCCAGTGCATCAATTTTTGTCAATTTAATCAATCAAGAAATTTGTCCTGGGATCCAGAAGGTGAGAGATGGAGTTATACACATCCTATATAGTTCTGTACCTCTTCCTCGCAGCAGGTACGCCAGCTGTTAAGGAAAATTATACACGTATTGCACAACATTTTGCAATCAACACGCTTGTAATTCTGTAATTGGATGCAGCTCGTAACAGGCTCGTTGGTCTAGGGTATGATGTTCGCAAACAGTGCGGGAGGTCCCGGGTTCAATTCCCGGACGAGCCAAAATCAAATTTTGCAAGAAAGCTTCCGTTTTTCTTTTTAATTTTTATTTACATTTTTAATGCAATCAAAAATCACATTATATACCAATGAATTTTTTTACGTGCAGGAAATCCCCACGGGTCCCCCCCCTCTCGGACTCGAACCGACTAAACCGCACGCCGTCTGTGGGTCGATGTGCTAGGCCGAAGGTGAGGTTGTCTCGCGACATATCCCTCGCACCCCGGCTGACCTAGGGCCATTCCTCTCGGTCTGGCCCTCCTCGGGAGGGGGATCAGTGGTATACTCTTCTACACATTTTCCTCCAAATATGTTATCACTCCACATTTAGGCTTACATTTACGGGCGGCATACATTGAAAAGGGGTAATCCCGAAGGGGTAATCAGAGGTGCTAGCACCCACATTTCGCCAGTTTTTATGTTTTAGGTCCCCCAGGCACTTATCATAACATAACTTCGAAAAGCATCGAAAAGTCATTGGTGTGTGCCATGGTAAAACCTGGGATCGAACCCGAGACCTCGTCTCAGCAGCCCATTATCCATACCACTAGGCAACTAATATTTATACTTATTAATACCTCTATAAATGTACTTTTGGAAAGTACAGGCATGATTGTATTTTTCTCGTTAACATTGTATTGTTATCCAGTTGTGAGCTATGTTAAAAATTTCTTGCACCCCTATTGGTTAGTCTATGGCACACATTAGACCAGGGTAGAAGGCTTTAAAAATAATAAAAAGTGAAAAAAAAAATAGTAGGATGAAACCCATTATAAAAGGAGGGGAATATTATAAAAATGAAAGGAAAAATAAATTACGGGCGATCTGAGGTCGGGAAGGGGATGGGTGTGAGTTTTAAGGGCAAAAAACGGTTTTTCTCGATTTCCGGCAAAACTGAAAGTCCTATGGAAAAAAGTCAAATGGCAAAGTTGTAGGTAATAAAAAGATCTAAAACTTTTGTATTTACACTTTTCACATAACATCAAAATTTATGTGAAAAATCCAAAAAACCAAGATTTTGGCTTTTTATTTTTATCTTTTTCAAATAAATTTCTTTTTTCATGATATTTAGTGAAAACTTACCTATTTATGTCCCAAATACGCTGTAATTTATTTGATTAGAAATATTTATTTTTGCACCTTATTTTGAATTAATATCGAAAAGCACCCTAATTTTCAATCGAAAATTCACCCGTCAAAATATCAGCTTTTATCAAAAAGTTGGTATGTTTTCTGTTCGTTGAAATCTCTACTTTCCGATGGTGAAAAAAAAAATAGGTTTCATCCTACTATTATTTTTTTTCTTTTAAAAATTATCGACACTGGTCTACATGTTCAGTAATTTGAAATAACTTTTGTCCATAGTTTTTTTATAAGAGAGAAAATGGGGGGAAGTTATTTATGATCTTTGACTGAACGGATCTTGATGATTTTTTACTGAAACCATAAGACGTAATTCTTAACAGATTGATGAAAAAAAGTCATGCCGCGCAAAGGTGAACTTCGTTTAAAAAAATTACAAATGAGGTAAAAGGTAGCGTTTTCTAAGAACGGATTGTTATTGATTTTTGGTAAAATATAGAGAGTTGTTTAAAATAAGAAGATCTGCGAGTCTTTCTTTTTTATACCAGATACGAGTATATAATAGCTATGTATAAAAGTTAATGCAAATTCAAATTAAAGTGCAAAGAAAATTTCAAAAAATTTGACTCGTGAAGGATTCGAACCTCCGACCTCCGATAGTTTGGGTTGGCTTCTTGGTACACGGGAAATTCAGCTTGAGTTCGGCGCTCTGACCACTGAGCTAACGAGTCTTGATGAGTGCCGGCGAAAACATCGACTGCGTTCCTCATAGTGACGTCACAGTGCGATGTGAAGTTAAACGTAACAAGAAAAGATTATGCATGCACGCCGATTAAGCATGTCAACAGATACCTAAACATAATTTGAGTCCACGTAAGAATTAAAATGATCGTTTAGGTACTCATTTACAGAATACTAGGCTTTGGTGCATAGTGATTTAAAAAGTTTTGACTTAAATCCTAGAATATTCTTGCAATGTTTTATGTCATCTGGTCATTTATTGTATATTTTAGGCGCCATTACATATACACTTTTATTACAGAACGTCGTTTTTGATGGCACCAAATGTTTTTTTTTCTGAGCAACGTTGACTTTCTAAGCGCTTGAATAAATGCATATTAGACTTTACAAAAATATTTACTTCACATGGCTTTGGAAATGCGGTTTACAGGTCTCTGTTGCAATTTACAGATGCCTCGTATACATTTCTTTTGGGCTATGAATACGTCGTTGACATTTGTGGCATTACCCCAAAAAGCAACACCACATCGCAAAGTGGAGGCAACATAGCCGTGGTAGGCTGTTAAGAGAGCAGTTTCATTTGCAATTCTACCTAACTTATACAGGGCATATGAGAATCTGTTGGGTTTCAAACAGACATTGTCAATTTGAGTTCTCCATGACATATCACTATCTATATTCAAACCTAAATATTTTGTGTTATTTGTTTACATTATTTGATTGTCTTTATAATTAATCTGTAACTGTAATTGGTTTTTAATTTATTTTATTTATTTTATTTTAATTTATTGGTTTTACTTTAAATATCATAGTTTCAGTTTTATTTAGTTTGTTTTTTTTTAACCAGGCTTGTATTAATGTCATGTTCAATTTCTTTATGGTCACCAGTGTTGAATATGACCGTGCTGTCGTTAGCAAATAATGACATTTGTTGGGGTATTATATTAGGAAAATCGTTAATGTAGCATATAAAGAGCAGTGGCCCCAGGACTGATCCTTGAGGAACACCGTATAATAACGATCTGGGGCTAGAGGAGCATCAAGTTATTCATCAAGATCGATCTTTGAGCGTTTGATATCGGAGGAAGTCAAATGTATGATATTATGTATATCTCTTTCAAGTTGTCCGGTCCAATATTGGTTATCGGCGCGGCGCGGCCACATTCGGCGTTTTTAGCGACAGTTGTTGTAGTTTTTTGGTAACCGTCATGAGTGCGGACTCATGATGGCTACCAACCGTCACGCCGTCCACCCCCTGGCAGTTGAGGCCAGGGCTACCATCAAGCGGGGATTGACCCAGGGCAAGGATATCCTTGTTCTGGGTCAAGGCCCACGCCGGGTTGGAGGGCAACGAGCAAGCCGACCAGCTCGCCAAAGAGGCGGCTCTGCGGTCGAAAATTGCGCCGCATTACAGTCTGTGCCCCGTCTCTTTCGTGAAGCGAGGTCTGCGTCAGATCTCTCTTCACGAATGGAACGAAAGGTACAGACTGGGCCATACGGCTTCTGTCACCAAGTTTTTCTTCCCTTGCGCTCTGGAAGCATATAGCATCGTCCGCAAGTTGGAGCTTTCCGGCACCACCACCCAGCTCCTAACGGGGCATGGTGGGTTCGCCGAATACTTGACTCATTTCAAGTGTAGGGAGGACCTATCATGCGACTGCGGACTGGGGGTGGACGAGACGGTCGTCCACTTATTGGTGGACTGTCCAATCCACTTAAGGGCACGGTACGATTTGGAACAAACAGTAAACATTTAAGTGATAGTCAACAATTTACCAACTTTCATGACGAAACAATACCAAAAGCATTTTCTTGAATACTGGGGCAAAAGAGTTAGAATAGTAAACAAGAGAAACAGCAATTAAGTTATCTCGTGCATTTATTGCTAGTAAATAAGAAAACATGTTATAGATGTAAATAAAGTATACATAGAACAAAATTACCACCCCCGCACCTTTATCCCTGGTATGAAAGGAACAGAATGAATGTGCGAGAGGAATATATGCGAGAACTGGAATGACAAAGAGGCCGGAATGAAAGCGTGAACCCTCATAGTTAACAATGTAGCTTTAAATACGAACCCTGTGAGGGTTTTCTCGAAAATAGAAGCCTAGTTAGTGACATCTTTTAGTAGAAGAATAGGCTTCCACGACGTGCCCCAGCACGCAGTGGAAGGTGCTAGTACAAAAAAGGAACATTGGTTATCGGAGCCAACACCACCGTTTTGGCCCTAAATCGGAACACAAAGAGACTAAAACAGCGACTACATGCAATTTTCGACCTTAATGACATTTTCTGAGTTACATGTCTTTTCGCTTTAATTGATGACGCTGATCACGAATATAAGAAAAAAAACTCGATACCATACGATTTTACTATTTTTCTTTGTTTTTACTCCTATCATCCCTAACTAGTCTGTGCTTTCGAGCGAATGGCCGTATCCGGCCGATTTTATCGGATAAATGTGAAAACAGCACAAGGTGTCGGCTATCGGCGTCCGACACCGATATCGGATATCGAATGAGTGTGAAAATGTATATGTGAAAACGCTCTAACGTGTTCCATAAATTAAACTTGGAAATCAAAGTTTGTTCTGATAACAACAGATTTGTATCTGGAACATGTTTGGTTATTTGTCAAAATACTCATATTGAATTCTGAAAGTTCTGAATATTGTTTGGTGGAAAAATAGATACTTTTTCAGCTGAAACTCAAAATTAAAATCTCGTGTCTAGTTATAATCGGGGAATAGTTTTCAAATATTTACAAAACATTTTCGAAGCACGTGATTTCAATTCGATTGGAAAGAAAAACGTGAATACAAAATCTATCTACGTTTTCGAAGGGAAAGTAGACTTCAATCTGCCTTCAGAATCTCTTATAGTTTGATTATGTTTTTAATAAGATTATCAAATTTAATAAAATTGATTCTTTTAGTGTTTGTTTGTTTTGATATCATACCTACTTAGACGGGCCCCTGGCGTGATTGAGTATATTTTCCGGTATATATCTTGACCCCAAGTCGTGAGAGGTACAAGCTTCTGGCGCGTACATATTGGTATGATATAATTTATGTTTGGTCGATTTGAACTCCTTTCCTATCGTAGCACCAAGTGCGATCCTCAAAGGACGTCCAAGAACACGCACTGCGCATATAGAGAAAATTTTGTCAAGTGACTCGAGTCAGGATATGCTGCTTTTCATGTTTAAAATAATATTCTGTAAGCTTCAGCCGTCAGTTAATTCTTTTAAATCACCTTCATCTTGGGAAAAGTGTTTTTATTCAGATTCTCCCTAAAATTATACAGCCACAATTTCCTTCTAAATTGGCACTAAACCTATTTACCATGTCCTTACATAAAATTTTAACATTTTCTTTTTCATTCATCATCCGCTAAATCTCGTTATTTTTCATTACAAAACCGAGGGCTCACAATTACAATGAAACACGAGTGGGGCAAAGCCCTTACATCTATAAAGCCATCCAATCAAATCATGGCGTCTTAGAAGGACAACAATATTACGTTTTACGTACAATCATAATAAAGAATCTTGTTCCGACATCGCTAACTCTCTATAAACCACGTCTGGTCTCTGAGAGGCACATTAAAATGAGACAAAACAGAATACGGATACGTATTACAAAGTACAGTAACCAGATTTTGATTTCTTCGGAGAGAAGAGTTGGAGATAGATGTGGTTTTAACTACTCTAAAAAGATGCCAAGCTATATTCTAACTAAGTGCCAAATGCCACACAGATCACTACTAATAAAAATTCACTTATTTAGTAAAAATATTAATAATTTTGATTAAGAAATTAATTCTTGAAAAAAATAATATTCCCGTATTTCCGTTCGCGACTTCAATTTATCAATCTTCCGCAACCGATAATTAAATAAATCAGGATTCTTTTTTCCTCAACTTATCCGATCTCCGCTCATCTTGCCTCATCTTCGCTCATCTCATTGTTATTCATGCGTTTCATTTGTTTTCTTAATCAACTGCCTTATTTTTAGCAGGGGGTCATTGATATTAAACAAGAGGGGAACCTCCTGATGGCACAAAAAACTTTTTGGTATTCTTCATTTTGTTTTTTTTTTTTACTAAATTAGATCAGTGCGCATTTGTTTTGTTTAGGTAAGTAACTTTTATGAAACTCCTGTGTGGAATACGCTTCTTAGTATTACGTTATAAAATGCGCGATTTTAATACCTGCCTTCCTTCGATTTTTGAACCTACCTTCCTAGTACATAAGTTTATGAAATTTCAAGAAGGTGATTCTGGGGTTTTAATAACCTCACAAAATTGTAGGTAGGTTTTATTGTGACTAATTATATGGAATACTTACCAAAAGTCTTTTCAGATTTTCTTTCTAATCGAATTGAAAGTTTTCAAAATGTTTTTTTTTGTTTTTTTATACCACTTGAGTGGCAGACAAGCACATGGCCCACCTGATGGAAAGTGGTTACCGTGGCCTATAGACGTGTGCAACATCAGGGGCGTCACACTCGCGCTGCCGACCCCTAAGAAATCTTCTAATGCCCTTCTTGAAGAACCCCATATTGTAGTCGCTTGAGAAAACCACATCAGGGAGTTCATTCCACACGTTGAGAGTGCGTCGGATGAAGATCCTTTTATACCGCACAGTTTGCATCATTTCTAGTCGCATTTATACATGTTTTTTTTTGTCTTGGTCTCGACACGTATGGAATTTTTCCCGAATTTCTCTGTTACAGAATACAGATAGCACTCTTTGAAGATGATTCTTCTTCGATTAGGATAGGAAAAAGTGAAACGACTTAGGCGGGACATGAACCTGCGACCAGTCCGACCCTGCAAAAACCATCTAATATCATTATTTGTGTGTCCTCGAACCAAATATAATTACAGAAAACTAGTATTCAAATGAACAACATTAGAATAATGTCTTTGAAGACAATATTACATTCTCAGTATCTCAAAATTGAAAGAGATTAGACTCCAGACAGAGCAATTCATCTAATTACGCAGTTTTACAGACACACCTGTGTCCCGGCCACAGAAATATAATAGTATAGAACGGCTATGTGAGCGGGAAACTTTTTAGTCAATTCCGGCCCCATGAGACAGGACGTTTCAAACACTTACTTAGTATAGTTAAGACTAGCTTGTAATAACATTGTTAAAAATACCAAGAAAAAGCGATATTGTGCTATTTCTAACTTTATCTTTAAAAACGGAGTAGTAAATTTTGAAAAATAAAGATATTTCTTATCTCGGGCGTCGGAGGGCGCAGACCGCCCCCCATGAGCGCGGGCCTGAGGGTGACGGGTGGAACCGCCCTTTTCTGTCCGAAGAAATTAATGAATTACAAATAGGAAAAAATAATCACAAAAACTAATAAAAATCCAAAATTAAAAATAATCACAAAAAGTATCAGAAGCCCAGGTTCGAACCCGGTACTATCTAAAACCATAAGCACTTACAGTCGAAGCGCTTACCGCTTAGCTACGAAGCTTCTTAGTGTGCCAAACAAAATAAACAATCTGTACCTAATGTTGTATGACGTCATTCGTCGGTAACGGTTAAAAGGTCAAGTGATCCTGATGCGAGTTTAACACTTTTTACCCATCGAACGCGGCTAAAGACATTTTTAACTTCAAAAAAAAATTTTCTTATCTCTCGTGAGTAGTCGTGAGTAGAAAATGTCGCCACGTGCAACGTGCTGGTGAACACAGTGTATGGCCGTTCTATCCTAATATATTTCTGTGATCCCGACTATCGTTAGTTTTTACTTTGATAAAATGTTTTATGTGTAACAAGTTGCAGATGTTGAAGAAGATTTACCGAGATAATGAAGTTTGACTTACGAATAAGAAAAGTAATTTAAGACATACTAGTGTTATGCCTCGTGATCTTAGATTATAAAAAAAATTTATAAACACAGTAATGGCAACTATAACGAGGCGTTACAAATAGCTACTACTTTGGAACAAATTGGACATACAATACTATACACACATCTCATAAACATCCGAAGAAAACCATCCAAAAATCTACTTTTCGGAATTTCCTACTTCGAGATTTTGATCTTCCGATTTCTTGAATTTTTGAAGTGAAAACTTCTTTAGCGGCGTTGGATGGGTAAAAAATATTAAAATTGCGTCAGGATCGCTTGACCTTTGAAGCGTAACCGACGACTGACGTCATACAACATTAGTAAAAGATTGTTTATTTTGTCAAGTACGATATGAAGCCTCGTAGCTAATCCGTGAACGCTTCGACTGTGAGTCCTTATGGTTTCAGATGTTACCGGGTTCGAACCTGGGCTTCTGACACTTTTTGTGATAATTTTTTCTTTTTGTAATTTATTACTTTTTGTGATTATTTTTTCTTTTTGTAATTCATTAATTTCTTCTGACAGAAAATTAGTGATAGGTTCTATGATTGGCGCTATATTATAGGTATGGTAAAGTATGGTATGTTCTTTTTATCTTTTTCTCGGTATATAACGAAGAAAGAAAGAATAAGTTTTCACTTCTGCCGGCACTCCCGGATTGCAACCCGTCTTTTTTTTCGTTACGCACCATCAAATTGTTTTTCATTTAATTATGTAATTTTTTTAATTACCATAATGCTTACTTACATTTTGTTTCGAAACAAATTTGTCATGTTTTGTTTTGTTTTTATAATTTACTAGCTGACCCGGCAAAAATCGTACCGCCTCAGAATCAATTAAAAAAAGTTGCAATTTCCCATATTTTCTCACCGTTTAAACCTTCCCAGACCAAGACCAAGATAAGATAAATCCGTTCAGCCGTTCTCAAGTTTTAGCGAGACTAATGAACAGCAATTGATTTTTATATATATAGATTTTTACGATGGCATCGAACATGGGCAATTTTTTATTGCTGTTCTTACAACTTTCTACTTCATAACATAACATAACATAAACTCACGCCTTTATCCCCGAAGGGGTAGGCAGAGGTGCTAGCACCCACATTTCGCCGGTTTATGTTTAGGTCCCAATGTAATAGGTGGCGAGCCTATTGCCATTAACTGGGCATTTATAAACCTGCGGTAAATACACACATAACTTCGAAAAGTATCGAAAAGTCATTGGTGTGTGCCATGGAAAACCTGGGATCGAACCCGAGACCTCGTCTCGGCAGTCCATTACCCATACCACTAGGCTACTACATTTAATTACCGGTGTTACTACTAGTAGTAAGTTGTTAGTAACACAGGTAATAAACGTAACAAGCACACATTTACAGTTCTGTCTGTACCACGCTATGGACATGGTGACCGCACGGTGATTCCATGGAGTGCTGAGAATCGGATTGACATTAGCTCACTCACACTCAACGCGAATTTTGAGGTGTCTTCTGCGATGATTTTTTTTGTTACCACTATGTCTTTGCTGTATATAGTCAAAGCTCGTGACATTGATCCCGTCTAGTTGGTAGCGACTACAAAAAAAATATATCTTTTTTGAAAGGATGAAATGAATTTGTCCAGCAACTAGATCCTTTGGCTACATTCGAAATCCGTTGGGTATAATGTGAAACACTGGCTTTTAAGTTCTGCTCTACGTTTTGACTTCTCCTTTAAGTGCCCGAAAGTGCAATGTCGGTGGTATGTTCCACTTGGAACCCAAATTTAAATTTCGTATGAATGAACTTGTGTTAGCTGCCTGAAAATAGCCAGGCTGACCTGATTAGTATTGTGTCTCTGCACCTATTCTAACACTGATCTTAGGGTGATTATAGATAGACCCACCCAAGAGTACGTTAATCCGCCGTCTGTCCTAGTTACCATACGAGTAAAGTCCTAAAACTGGATCACCTCATCGACAATAGGTTATAGAGGTCAGGTGGCAGTCACTTCACGGAAATTATCTAAGTCGACCCTAACTGAGTTGGGAAAAGATTTCAACAAAGGTCTTCCACCAAAACATTTCTACATTGGTGCCAAAAATACATAATTTTGTAATCGTCTTTGTTATTATTATTCCGTTCTTGCTATCCTTTATATTAGTTTTATCACTCGCATTAGTGCGATGAAACTAATGTAAGAATAGTAACGGAATAATTGTTTATCATTGAGATTAGTATTCTTCCCTCTGTTCCATGCGAAGGAGGTCAAGGTTACCATCGAGGACAGTTTCTGTTCCAATAGTATGACGTCACTTCTTCACAAAACATAAATTAGCATTCTACTCTATCTATTATTTTCTAATATTATTTATCTAATCGATAATATAAAAATGAATCACTGAATGTGTTGCTAAGCGCAAATCTCGGAAACAGCTGAACCGATTTCACTGATTCTTTTTTCAGAATATTCCTTGGAGTACGAGGATGGTTTTCAGAAAAATCTAAAAAAAATGCTTGAAACATTCTAAAAAAATCACTTTTCTATACTCCTATACAAATGATTCGCAATAATACTTGAAAGTGAATTTGAACTTTAATACCATAATAATAAAGTTCAAGTGTTAGTTAAGAGGTCCGGGACAACAAACAATTGAGTGATCAAAAATGTCAACAAATCTATTCCATACATTATTTGAAGACCATAGAATTACGAACTCAAAGAGGTGCTACGGGGATTTCAAAACTTACCACGAAACATAAAAATTTCACTGATAAATACACTTTAATTGGTTTTAAATTCAAAAGATCAGGTAAGAATATTCCACTAAATCTAAAGAGACTAGCCAGTCAGTGTCAACATACTTTGAAGAACAACCGGTGATTGTGAAGAGTAGATTATTTAACACAAAATTTTTTATCCAAGCCCTTTGAGATGGAATTTAAAATAAACTGGCTGGCTAACCCTTTTGAAGATGTTTTTATCGAAGCGAGTCAAACGATATAATCAGGCAGTGACTTTATTTCCTTCATTGATGTTATAATGAAGGTAAATTTTATTAAATGTACATCAGTATTATATAGAAAGATAACTCTTTATTATATTATTATTGTAACACGAAAAAAATAATAGAAAAAAAAAACTGTCTCACTCAAGCACAAAAGATTCCCTATCATTATCTAGCCCCCCTTGAAATAATGTTCGTCGAATATTTATTTTATTTTGATTTTAGGATTTTAGTTTTTTATTTTTATAACAGCAGCAGAAGTGCGTCACGGTTCATGAGATAGGTACAACCTGGTGTCAGATATACAAATAGATAGATAGACAGTGGAATCGTAGTAATAGGGTTTTGTTTTAAGCCTAGCAATTCACTGCTGTACATAGGCCTCCTCCAATTTAAACGTATTAATGCCGAATTAATCGTATTCTTGCCAGCAGTGGAATTAAATTTCGACAAAATATTATATAACAGTTAAAATATCCCATTTTCTGCTCAGACATATTATTATGCAAGTTAAGTTAAAATGAAATAGTCTGTGCTCTGGATTTGTCAGTTTTATTTATCTCGACACCGAAATTTGGAACTTAATTGGAATATGACAAGTAAAATTGTACATTCTGTTGTTGTCGTTGTTGTAAGATAAAATATAATTATACTGTCCTGAAGTTGAATTATGTCTTGAACATAACAAGAATCGTGGGAATTCATCCAGTAGTTTTAAGTATGAGCGAGTGCCTGCGGCTCTACCTGCGTAAAATACTAATCTCGCTTCGGCATTCCAATAACACCTATTCCTGGGTTAAAAAGTAATGTATGTGTACTCAATAAAATATGTATATATGTGGCAAAAATATTCAGATTCGCTTACCCGTTTTTGCGTGATGAAGTAACATTTTACACATTCATCTCCACAAACATTCACTTTATTACGTACAAATTGAATGCTCTATTACAACGCCATGAATGTATGAACAAAAAATAGATATTTTGTTCTTGTTTTATAATATTCCGGATAAACAATTATTTATTTTAGGAACAACAAAGCAACAAGAGGCGTAAAACAGAGCTATGTGAAACAGAAGACAATTAGTAGAATTAGTCATATAAACAAAAAAATGCCTGAAGAAATCATTACAAAGAAAGCCAAAAAATTAAGAATTACAAATAGGGGTTAAAATCTTAGTCTATATTTAAATACTAAAAGCACAAAAGACACTCTTAACAATATAAACCACAACTACATTCTGTAATAAGAATCTCTTAGGTCGTTCATGAATTAGACAGGATAATGATAGGAATATTAATTGAAGTAGCTTATTCAGCTCGCGTTTCCAGCGATATGATCGGAATTTTGCTCCAGTCTAATGACATTCCTCTCTTGACATGAGGTACTTTAAAATTAAATTTTGTAAAATGCTTTAATTTTAAATTTTAATTTAGTGGCCTCTGTGTTTAGTGGCGCGATTAATTAATGGAAATTTGTGGGAGAGCGACTCCTTTTTTTTCCTGAAGGCAGGTTTGATAAAAGTGTTTCATCATTTTTATTTCATTCGTTGGTAATTTATCTTTACCCGTACCATTCTTTATCCAACATGTTTCTTCTTCCTACTACTGCTGGGGCGTGAAAATTTGTACATTGGAACATTATTGATGTCTGTCATGGTGACCTTAACACTTCGATAGCTTACCATCAAGCTAGATTAAGCCAAAAAAAACGTCATACATGAAAAGTTAACATCCCAATTATTTAAATTTTTTTGGTAAAAAAAAACTAGATACTCTAATGACTGTGGATTAAATTTTACTAAAACCTAGCTTCCTAGATGAGCTTTTAATGTTCACTGAATATTTATAGTTACGTTATGCATAAATGCATCGTGAAACTATAAAAAAGGTTTTGTTCAACAGACTACATTAGAATACTTTCATTACTTAGAATTATAGATCTGTAATCGCCGTAACAAAGTGTCCATAATGTATATTCTAGGTTTAATAAGAAAAGAAAAAACTTACAGAGAAACCATAATAAAGAAAAAAAAGATAAAAGGAAAGTTATCCTTGGAAATTCTTCACGGACAAAAAGTTTTATAATAATAAGTCCTAGTCTCATCTTAAATTCTACCTGATTAGGTTTTTGTTTATGTAGGATACGTCAATTTATCGTCGACTTCACGTCGCCTGATGGTAAGCCGAAGGCAAAATCTCAGGAAAGAGGGTCATCATTACATACACGTACCATGTTAATAATGGTGGCACTGAGCTCGATAACGACGTTGTTCAGCTCAGAGCACCCAAAAGTGGCATCACTAATACTCGATGGTGTCATGGGGATTAAGATGATTCCTCCATTTGGTGGTTTCATGGGGAAAGAACGAAAAAAAGATAGTAGACACGTTTTGCAGCCAGCGCCAAGTTAGGTACCTGGTTAACAAAATATTTCGATCTTATCTTATCCGCTTGGTCCTGGCAGATGGAACTGTGTCAGTGCCAGGTGGGAAAGGTTGGAGATCTTGCCTACCTGCTGTTTTTGAACACTCTTTCTCACAATAATTGTCATAGCTATGGTACAGTAAGGAACAAACTATCACTGATACACAAGAAGTTCCACTTTTATGTGTGCACTTTAAACGTCGTTCAACTGCAATTAGAAAGTAGCTTTCTTCCTTGACTTAAAATGTTCTAATCAAATATTAATAATACATTGTGAAGAATAATCGTCGATTGCTAAGGGGTTAGAAGACAGCTTTGGTCAGGTTCCGGGTTCGAATTTTGGCCATAACGGTGCTGATGTGAACCCAGACGAGCCATTAACCTAAGCGGGCGTCGCCACTAACCCCGGCAATACTAGAAACTAAAATACACTACTCATTTTTTTATTTCACCCTAGTCACACACGAATTTCATATAGAAACTATCTGTTGCCCTCGGTCTCGCCCGAGAACTTTGTTTTAAAAATATACCGTCCTACCTACAGACATACAAAAAAATGCGCTTAGTAATAAGATGATACTTGCAGTACTTTTAGTATTGATTTATAAGCTGATGTATGTGTATTTCAGGGTCAGTAGCACGTATGAAACACCCCTGGTGTTGCAAATGTCCATAGGCCACGCTAACTACTTTCCATCAGATGGACCGTGCGCTTATCTGCCACCTAAATAGTTTAAAAAATTGTTACAATATATGTAATTTATTATAAATCATTACAAAGAGCTCACTGGAGAGTAACTGGGAAGACCAAAGGCTTGTCCTGCTTTGTCTTCTACACTGACGGCACAGAAACTCATATGTTTACAGGGTCGGCAGCATGAGTGTGACTCCCCTGGTGTTATACATGTCTATAGGCCACGGTAACCACTTTCCATCAGGAGGGTCGTGTATTAGTTGTCTGCCACCTAAGTATTATAAAAAAATCATAAATCATAGTAGGTATTAATAACAATTCTGCTTACCTCTTTGGAGTCATACAAGTAACGCAGTACTATAATAATTATGTAGATAAAAATTATAAAAAAAAGATAAAGTGTGGAATGCGTAATTTTTACCTCTATTCTAACCATTAAAGTTTGCTTTCCAAATTTCTAATTGAATCCTATCCGCTCTTTGAAACCAGTTAATACAATACATATCCCATCAAAAACATAAAAATGAAATGGGAGTCAAGTTCAATATTACGATACATGCCTCGGTTGTTGACTTCAACGACAATTGAAGTGAGATCTTAATGGGTGCCAAGTTCCCTGCCCATAGTGCTGCTCGACGAGGTGAGCAAACTCTTTGAAAGAGTTATTGCCAAGCGCCTCGTCGAGCATCTTTCTAGAGTGGGGCTGGACCTGGCGAATACCCAGTTTGGGTTCCGCCGGTGGCGTTCCACTGTGGATGCCATCATGCTTGTGAGGACTCTGGCGGGGAATGCGGTTGCCCGGGGCGAGGTGATGTTGGCGGTGACCTTGGACATCTCCAACGCCTTCAACACCTTGCCCTGAAGTTGCATTAGGGAGGCACTCGTGTACCACGATGTGCCTCTCTACCTCCGCCGCATAGTCGGGGCGTACCTGACGGAGAGAGCCGTCATCTACCCAAGTTCGACGGGAGTCGGTAGGCGTCAGATGTCGTGCAGGGGTCGGTCCGAGGGCCGCTTCTGAAATATCAGCTACGACTGGGTGCTTCGAGGTGACTTCGCGTACGGTGCCACCGTCACGTGTTACGCGGACGACACGCTGGTGACGGTGAGCGGGGCTACGCCAGGCCCGAGAGCCAGCCTTACAGTGGGAGGCACTCCCATCGACATCAAGCCCCGGTTGAAATACCTGGGGCTCGTGCTTGACGGTCGATAGGACCTCGGACAGCATTGTTTTTTAAAGAAAGAAAGATAAGAAAGAAAGAATGAAAAATGCATTTATTTTGATTAGCTGCAGCAGATAAAAACAAAACAGTTCAATTTTGACAATAAATTTCCGAAGTCTGTGCCCCAAGTTGGTGACCACGCGAATGCCTTGGGTCGGTTGTTGCCCAACTTGAAGGGCCCAGAGGCCTCCTGCAGGAGACTTTACACGGATGTCGTGCGGTCCATATCCCTATACGGGTGCCCCGTGTGGGCGGACACCCTGGAGGCCAGATTCCTGCCTGCTCCGTACGGCGCAGAGCACGATGGCCTCCAGGGCCATCAGGGGATATTGCACGATATCCTTCAAAGCGGCGAGTTTCCTGGCCGGATCGCCACCGTGGATCCTGGAAGCGCTATATCAGTTCCAAAAGGAGGCGCGGGAGCGGGGATTCGATCCCGAGCCGAGAATTATTATATTCGGGCCGAGAAATCCCGGCTCCACCGGGACATAGTGGCCGAGTGGGAACGACATGGGCAACTACGCGCAGGGCACGCCGTGATTACGGCGGTAAGACCCATCATAGGGGAGTGGCTGGAGAGGCTACACGGTAGCCTCTAGTACCGTCAGACGCAGATCATCACCGGGCACGGTAGCTTCTGACATAACCTCCCCCTCCAGTTCCGAAGGGTTGGGTATCCGGGGGGTTTCCCGCACGTAAAAAAGGGTGCCAAGTTCAATAGTCAGTCCTGAAATTTATTGATAACTACATAAACTATTATTTCTTCTCATAACTTAGGACAGCAGGACTTGGCTAGTTCTCATATACATAAACTTGAACTGGTCACATGAGTGAACGAAGCGAGGTCGTGGACACCGCGCGCGTCGACACGGATAGATTAGGTTAGAAGGGTAGGCGGAGGTCTCGGAGAGACGTCCACCATACCCTGCAATGGTTCCCTTGTGATAGTGCCAGAGGAAATTACTCAACGGACTCTTTTCCCCCGTTTACCCATTCAATATTTCTTCATTTTACTTTTCACCCCTGCCACGTTTCCTGATTTTACCCTTACCACATTTCCGCACTTTACCCTTACCATATTACCTGTTTTTACCCTTTCATCGTTTCCCCTTTTTTCCTTTCCACATTTCTCCCTTTTACCCTTGTCATATTTATTCTATTATTTCTTTATCTTTTCCACATTTCCTGTTTATAGCCTTGCCACATTTTCCTTTTTTATTTTTGCCACGTTTTCCCTTTTACCCTTTACACATTTCCTCTATTTACCCTTTCCACAGTGCCTGTCTCTACCCTTGCCACATTTACAGGCAGTTACAGGCACTAAGTATAAGTTAAGTGCTCCTAATAGAATCAATTTAGTGACCATAAGTAATAAAAAGATAATAATGAAAAATTATAATAAAATGATAAAAATTTACCAGTTTCTGATTTATTCATTTGTATTCATCTAATTACCTATATATTTACATGCCAAATTTGAACTTTCTAGGTCATCTGCAACTGGGTTAGGGTTTTGATCTATAATTTGTGGGCGTTGATAAATAAAGAACCGTTTAAGTGCTTATGAAATTTGGAGCACATTATGTATCTTGCACGTCTTAATATAAGCCAAATTTGACACGTGTATGTGAAATAGTTGTTAAGTTATAAGGGGGTCAAAAGTGGCTCCAAATGCTTCGTGTAAAATTACACACGGTGCTGCTCGCCAGTTCTGTCTTGAACTTGACTTGACACGCTGCCGCGTGTCTAGATTTAATCACACTAAAACAACACTATCTCAAAAACTACAGCATTGTACCAAAGATATATAGCAACATTTACAGTAAGTTCCCAGGCAATATTTATTCTTTGCTTATCCTTGCAACAATGGAACTATTCTTGCAATGTGACCGTCGGGCACGTAGCAAGCTATACAGCAAGAGTTTAAAGTACAAAGCTCACTGCGATCTGGGGAACGTTTACTTACAGCTATATGAAACTGAAACTGGTAGCAGGGGACCACGGATGCAGTGACAGTTTGTACTGTTAAAATTGTCTAGGGGGTAAAAAGGAATGACGCTCTTTACATGGATTAAAAGTTATGCTTTTGGATGTGTTTTAAGGTATTCACGAGGGTTTTGGTGAGTAATGTTATAAGTTTTTTAATTCAATATAATTTGCAACATAAACATATATCAATAGATGCAAAATAATAACATAGATTGTAGAACATTGGCTCCCTGTACTAATGTAATTAAACATTGTATCACAGGTGCCTGCGTTTAGAGACACAGTTAATTTCACAATTTTCATGATTAAAACATTAGGTACCAATCATTTCATATATATATAATAAATCGAACAATCGAGTAAAAAAAATATCAAAATAATGACTTAAATGTTTTTGTATTCATTAGTTTAGGTTATCAATACCGTGGTGAGTTAGGACGGGTTGCTGGTGAGTGCGTGTGTGTTGGTGAGTGAGGGCGAGTTGGTGAGTGAGTGCATGTTGATGAGTGCGAGCGTGTTGGTGAGTGAGTGCGTCAGATAGTGTTGTGTGTAGGTATAGCATAATGGGGACGTTCTTGACGTTCTTAACGTAATTGGGGACGAATGTGTTCATTGCAACAATTTTTCATATGCGTCCATTTGCAGAAGCTCGGTGTTTGTTTGTTGTTTTTTTATTAGTATATGAAACTGGGCGGTAATTTGGTCAAAGGCAAACGAAGGGTAGGATGCCCCCTAGCCAGATGGACCGATGACCTAAAAAAGGTGGCTGGGACGGACTGGATGCGGAAGGCGGAGGATTGTACGAAATGACGCACATTGGGAGAGGCCTATGTCCAGCAGTTGACTGCAGTGGGCTAATTGATTGATTAATTGGTCTTCAAACGAAAAAGAAAGGCTATGTGCGCCAGAGCGTAGTCCATTGTTTAAGGTATACAAGAGACATAGATTTTGATCCCAAAAGGGATTGGAAGGTTATATAATTTCTTGCGTGTAATGTATGTATTCAATATTATACTAATTTAATTTTGAAAAGCGTGTTAAGATGTTGCCAGCTCAACGTACTGGCCTAATCGTATTTGCTTTAAAAAATCCCAAATCAAACCATCGCGCAAACTAAAGGTAAATGTTGTAAGTGTTGTCTTTTTTAATGTGTTAAATATGACTGTTTGTTTCTGAATAAATAAATAAAATAAATATAAATAAATGTTAGTAGGTTATATATCATGAGTATGAGTAGGCTATATATCATCACGCTACTACTCAAGGGAGCGGAGCAATAATCATTAATGTCAACAGCCGTGGGCAACCGCTAGTCCTATATATAAATATTAATCGGCTTTTCATTTTATCATTACTAACCATTTCTAACCATGTCTTTATAGTCATTATCCTTTAGTTTAAAATCTTTAACTTTAATGGGTGTTTAGTTCTCAATTAAATTCAAATCTACGAGTATCTTCTTGTAGATATGACCTACATCTGTACTTAAACATGCACAGTGCTACAAGAGCGCTATAAGTAATGCAGTACATAGTAATGCTGTGTTTCGTACGGTACTGTGTGAAATGGTATCATTTCTAGTATGCAAACTGTAATAGTCGTAAACGTTTGGACGTGATCACCGATATAATACTCAAGTAACATGTTGTGATGTAACAGTTACAGTTCGAACTGAAACTGCCCCTCTAGACAAGTGGCAATTCGCTAACCGGCGTTTGATGGAATAGAATGACGAATGTATGTGATTTGACGTATCTGACATGCGTTAACGACTGTCATATACGTCAAATTCCATATATTCGTCATTCTATTCCACCAAATGCCAGCTAGCGAATTGCCACTTGTCTAGAGGGGCTGTTAGATAATAGAATGACGCTGTATGTAATGTACTTTTATGATTTGGTTATGTTTAGTTAGGTTTTGTAAATTTACTTCTTATCGAGTTGCACTTTCTTTTTCCTTTCCCGGGTCCTTTGAATGGGGCGTGAAAAGCATCTCATGAGGCCGTCAAACTGAGTGCCACCATTGTTAACATGGCACGTGTATGTAATAGTGGCCCTCTTTTCTGAGACTTTGCCTTCAGTAAACTTACGATAATTTTCACCTCTCATCCATTGTCACCTCAAAGACAGATATAAAGGAGAAATTTGGATCGGTTCGGGCGAGATCTGGGGCCCGTTTCATAAAACTACAATTTACAAATTACAAGTACAATTCGATGTACACTGCGTAGTTAATTGGCCATATATTATAAAATCTATTTAAATGACCAATTACCTATGCAATGTACATCGAATTGCACTTGTAATTTGTAAATTGTAGTTTTATGAAACAGGCCCCTGGTAGTTAAGTGGTCAAATCGTTGCAAAGATCGCGGGTTCAAACCACGCCTAGACCGATTCATTTTTTTCTTATTTTAATGTATTTAATAAATAATTTACATTTTGTATCCACAACACTTTATATTTTCAAGTTCATCAACCTGAACATGAATGTTTTTTACAATAAAATATAAAGAATAACATCTATTGATCATCTGTGGATGTAAACAAAAGATGAGAAAGGCTGATCCTCTAAATGGAGTTATGTATACCATTTTATTGACCTCTGTACTTAATTATATTTAAATCATTATCATTAGAACCTTCGTTCGTGTTTATTACAAAAGAATTTTTCTCAAACATGCAATGAAATATTGACATTACGTTCCTCTTAATAGGCTGCGAAGTATGACGTTTCAGGCGCGGCTAGGACCAGAGGCCGGCAATGGAATTTCATACAAACCTTGCAGGCCTAGGCCGGCAAAGTCCTCTTTTTTAATTTCGATTTCACATAAATTTGTGGCAAAGGCATCGACACTCTGCCACTATGCGTATTAAAAAAAAAATATATCTTTAATTTTTTTGTTGTTTATTTCGTTGGCATGTTTGAGAAAAGCACTATACATACCTCGGCGGGATATATGGGGTTGCCTGCCTCAGACCTATCCGGCCTCGCTTCGCTCGGCCGTCTATATGTCTTCGGCCGGCAACCCCTTTCATCCCGGCCTCTGTAGTAATGTACTATTATTCTGCGTAATCCATAATGTCACCTAAATTTATCCCGTGATGTAAATGCCATTTCTTCCATCAATTAACGTTTATTAACTTCATCGCACATAAAAAATTATATCATTCATCCTGAATGTTGAGTTAATAGTATTAATGAATTTTTTAACTTCTATCTAATTTAACAATACTTGAGTGCCAACTTTCACACTAATTGGGTTTTTTCCTGTAGTTAAAATAAATTATTCAGCTGAACTTATTAAATTAAGAATAGTAAAAGGGTGAAAATATTTGCGTTCGTTCTTATTTTATTGTTCTTATTTATTTTTATTATCCAACCAACCACTAATAGTAAATGATTTGACCATTGAAAATTATGACGTCACTAATATTTTTTCCATACAATTTTCCTTCCAACTTACCGTTTTGACGTTTAGTAAAAAGTAACTAATTTGACTAGTCAGTCAAATACCCAAATGAACTCTTTAATTCAGTTTCGTATGAAAGTCGGCACTCAGTGTGAACTTTACTTTATACTTTTTTTTGTATCCTGATTGGTTACAGGGCGGGGCTTGGTCAAGGGACAACAATAAGTCATTATTTTGTTAACGCGAACGTGCTATTGTTTCCTTTAAATAAAGTCAGTTCGATACGACAACTGCTTTATCAAAACGATACCCAAAAACCTTATAAACAGAATCTGCCGAACTTAACAAACTTATTTAAAAGTTTCACACTTCGAAGCCGAATTTAACAAAAACCAACATTAAGAAAACAAAATAATATTGGTATCTATATTTTCATTTCAAACGAAACTCGCGGCAGATAACTTGGAACGCGTCGTATCACGTCGGCAACGTTTCCTGTATTTTTCAGGTATTCCCGTTATGTTTGTGAGCCGCGTTTCGAGTACGCGACCGGAATAGATTGACTCCGCATAAATCTCCAGGTGGGCATCTAACTCTTCCATTGTTATGTAAACCTGGTACCTTGCTGTCTTATTTTGCGCTTATATTTTCTTGATTAATTTTTTTTTATTTATGTCACTTCAATTTGACTTCTCCTCGCCTGATGGTAATAGAGGGTCACCATTAGATACACGTACCATGTTTACAATGGTGGCACTCACACAGTCAACACTCAACTCGACGGCCTCATCAAAACACTACATTGTGAACACTACATTTATTATAGCATGAAAAAGAGAAAAAGGCCTACTTAAAGTAGAATGGAGAATAACCATATTATTTACTCCATGGATAGTAGCAACTCTCCACTCAGTTTAAACTAGATAAAATTGACTATGAACACATAAATAAAGTTCATTTGGAGGGTTCCTTCAAAAGGAGAATCAGAACCCTTCTAGGATCAGTTAATAGCCCGTCTGTTCGTTTGTACATGTAAAAGGCAAATAATCGGCTATGCAACGTTATGTATGAGTATGTATCTCTGACTACGGAGATAGGACACGACGGTATTTCTGTCCAATTGAGGAAGTACTGTATGACTGGGGAAGTACCTCCGCCCTACAGAATACCGCTGCCATGACTTTGTGTTGTGTTCCCTGCGGTGAGTAGGGTAGCTGAGAGCTCACTGGAGAGTTTTTGTGGTGTCAGTGGGAAGACCAAAGGCTATTCCTGCTATGTCTTCTACACTGACGGCACAGAAACTCTCTGTGTTAATCGGCACACGAGTGTGACTCCTGGTATTGTACACGTCCATAGGCCACGGTAACCACTTTCCATCAGGTGGGCCGTGTGCTTGTCTGCCACCTCAGTGACATAAAAAATCCTTCTAAGAGATCCTGAGGACCACCATTGTTACATCATAGGTGTTCGTAATGCTGACCCTCTTTCCTGGGAAAAGTCCCAGGAAAGAGGGTCAGCATTACGAACACCTACGAAATAGAAAAATGGAAAAATGAAATCTGAATCTGAGATTTTCCATTTTTAATCGACAATGTGGAAATATTGTTAATTTAAGAGTAGATAGCTTAGTGGTTAAGGACTCGGCCTTACGATCGAGAGGTACTGGGTTCGTATCCTGGCCATTACACTACCGACGTTAACCCACTCCTAGCAATTTAGCTTATCCCTCCAGGATTAGAGAGAATATTAGTAATTTCGATAATTTCGGTTCTAACTTCTTTAAAAAAAAAATTGATATAATGCATGATGCTGAGTAAAAAAAAAAAGACGCGTTGCACTCTGGGAGTGCCGGCAGAAGTGAAAACTTTTTCTTTCTTTCTTTCTTCGTTATATACATAGAAAAAGATAAAAAGAATATACCATACCATACCTATAATATAGCGCCAATCATAGAACCTATCACTAATTTTCTGCTAATTTTCTGTCAGAAGAAATTAATAAATTACAAAAAGAAAAGATAATCACAATAAGTAATAAATTACAAAAAGAAAAAACAATCACAAAAATTCCCTGAAGGCCAGGTGGTTTGAACCCGATAATATCTGAAACTATAAGGACTTACAGTCGAAGTGCTTACCGTTTAAGCTACGACGCTATCTATCATAACTTGCAAAATAGATAGTCTGTACCTAATCTTGTATGACGTCAGTCGTCGGTTACGGTTCAAAGGTCAACTAATCCTGACGCTTCCTTAACATTTTACACCCATCCAACGCCGCTAAAGAAGTTTTCACTTCAAAAAAAAAAAACACTTTCTGGAACCCATTGGACACTACTTTTTATATTAACGAGATATAACGATAGTTCCTTTCCATTTATATTCTGTAGTTGTTACAAAGCAGAACATTTGCCCGTCCACAACAGCGTAGAGCGTAGATTGTGTGTGAAGAGGCCATCCCGCGTCGCCTGTGACGTCATCAATTTATGTCGTAATCACGCCGCTGTCACGTCACAAAGGATGGAATCCTTTCTTTATTGGATTATACTTCGGAGTTGGTTAAATTTGACAATGGGACTGAGAAAATAATAAGAGAGCAACATTGTGAATTAACTTGTACAATGTGTGACGTAGTGGGAAGTTTTTGATTGCTACTGCAGCGTATGCGGGTTCGATACCCGTTTAGTAAAAATATTTTCATTTCTCGTATTCGGGAAGTTATGTATATCTAACCCAAGTACCTGGTGGAAAACGTTGCATCGTACCCTAGGGCGGAAAAGAATCATAGTAATTTCATTACCTCTCTAGAGCGGAAATGAACTTTAAAAATAGAACTTTTAGTTACGTCGCACACTGGGGCAGCGTCATATAGGGACATGATATAAATTCGATTTTGAAAAGTGGGTATTTTGTAAGTAGTATTGTAAGTATTTGCAATATTTTTAATTCCTTTTATGTCTTACTTCGAGTGCAATTTGTTGGTACTAAATAAATTGATATTTTGTTATAAAGGGTAGCAATGAATGCACTCGTTAGTCAAGTTTATCATAATATCATTAGTTTTAGCGAAATACCCACTTTTCAAAATTTAATTTGTATCATGTCCCTATCTCAGACGAAAAGAATAAGATAGACGGAACGTATAGAACTAGCAAGTGAAGCCGTCAAATGGGATACTATAATGCAAAGGGATATCATTTCGCTCGTCACTCCTTGTGAGCAGCGAGCGAGTGCGCACGTCAAATTACCGCTGATCAAAATATTAAAAATATGCCGTATTGTGTGGTGAAAAGGTGTAGGAATACATCAACAGTTCACAGAAAAAATGCTGGATTATCGTTTCATAAGTAAGTAACTGTTTCTTAATAGATTTCATATCTTTTTTCTAAATATTTTAGTTTCGCAAACTAGGAACACAAAACCTCCGCCATATTGCACAATGTTGCCATACACTTTTTAAATTTTCCATAAAATATTTTGCAGTATTTGTGGGAATTTATAAAGTACTGAGTAAAAAACAATCAGGGTCATGAATGTTTCTAATCATCATCATCATTATCATTCTGGCGTTATTCTCGAACTCCCCAGCACATCTGAGTCCGAGGTCTATTTAATATGTGGCTTGGTTTTTTACCCGACTGCGCCAGCGAGGCTAATGATTTTAGCGCGTATGTATGTATGTATGCATCTATGTACATATGTATATAATTATTATGTATGTCTATAGTTTTCTTTGTTATTTCTTGTTGTTTGCTTTTCCCGAGTAGGGTATCAAAATAAAGGGAATTAGAAGGAGACTACAAATATGCAGGGTTATTTGTAATTATTTTAAAAATGAGTTTTCAAGTTTTTATTGTCATTACGCGACACTATTAAGTCTATATTTCATTCATAAAGTGAACATGCATGCACACATGTTCGCGCGCGCTTGCGCCACCGAATAATACCTACTAGTAGGTACCTAGGTACGTTCTTCATCAGATTATTAATGGCTCGCGTGGTTTGTTACGTGTAGAAAGTAACTAGGTATGTATATTTGTAACCACATTCTAATTCCCTTTATTTTCATCATCATAACTAATAAGCTTAATAACTAATAGGTAATTTATTTTTCGGCAATCTTGGAAGTGACTGCAGTCTGACCTCCTAGCCTGAGTTTTGATTAGATTAGAGAGATATATTTAGGTTACATAAATAGACCTCAGTCTTAACCTAATGGCTATTGGGATCTGGGACCGAGTGACATTTTATGTACCGTCCAAGGTTAAGTTCTCTAAAATATTTATTGTTTGGCTAAGCTTTACCTACTGTTAAAATTATTTTACAGATTTCCAATGGAACCCAATTTGCGAGAGGAATGGACAAAAAGATTAAGGAACGATAGAGAGGATGATTCCTGGACTCCGTCTGCTTTTTCTTTAATTTGCTCCGCACACTTTGAAGAAAAGGATTTATATATTACAAGCACCGGTCTTCGTCGGTTACGTAAAAATGCCGTACCAGCACTGGGTTTAATATTAAGTACACCTACAGTTATTAATTCTCCAAATTCGCCATGTTCCACTAAATCCATAGATAATCCTACACACTCTAGACCCAGTTCTACCATTGGGTTACCTGGCACGTCCGCTAGTCAAAATTCTCCAAGTCTAGTGGTAGCGAGCTCAGACCTTGATTCTATTTATGACACGCCTAGAAAAAATAAACTTAGAACTCAGTTAAGAAAACACCAATTATTGGCAACAACAGCTAAAAAGAAAATTAAATGTTTACAACAAAAAGTTCGACGTTTAAAAAAAAGAATTTATCACTAATGTCAATCCTGAATGAATTAAAACGTAAAAATTTGATTAATCTTGACATACATAATAATTTGACAAATAATGTGGTATCAACTGAAATATTCCACAGTACCTACCTGCGTTCTAAAGGCAAGAAAATGCTAAAATTTAGCCCAGCAATCAAAAAATTTTGTCTAACGTTAGATTTTTACTCGCCTAAAGCCTACGAATATGTTAGAAAAAACTTTCAATACCTGCTTACCCCATAGAAAAACACTAGCCAAGTGGTATACTCATGTAAATGGTGCGCCAGGATTTACTGAGGAATCTTTTACAGCTTTACAAGAAACTGTCTCTCACAATGCCCATCAAACATTATGTGCCTTAATGTTTGATGAAATGGCCATCAGGCAGCAGAAGCTATGGGATGGAAAAAAATATATAGGGGTCGTTGACATGGGTGACGAAATTAATAATTCTACCCATTTAGCCTCACAGGCATTTGTATTTATGCTTGTAGGCATAAATTATAATTTTAAAATTCCTTTGGGTTATTTTTTAACGACAACTTTCACAGGGGAACGGAAGGCAAACTTAATAAAGACATGTCTAGTCAAATGTCATGAGGTGGGCGTAAAAGTTGTATCGCTAACCTTCGATGGTCATGCAACTAATATTAGCGCTATGGAGATCTTAGGTTGCAAAATCAGTGATGTTAACACATTAAAAACAACTTTTAAGCATCCCTTAGAGGATAGGCAAGTTGCCTGTTTCTTGGACCCTAGCCACGTTATCAAAATGATTCGGAATCAATTAGAAGCTAAAAGAAATTTTATTAACGAAGAAGGTAGTTTTGTACGATGGGAGTATTTTGTAAATCTAAATAAGTTACAAGAAAGTGAAGGTTTACACTTAGCAAATAAGATATCAAAAAACACATACTTTTTAGAACACAAATAATGAAAGTTAAACTTGCAACACAACTTTTAAGTAGGAGTGTTGCCACGGCTCTAAAATTATGTAGAGAAGATTTAAAGCTCCCCGAGTTCCAGCAATCTGCTCCAACTGAAAAGTTTGTCGAGTTAATTGATAATATGTTCGATGTTTTTAATACACGGGCTATGGTACATCGAGGGTTTAAAAAACCAATTTATAGCGGCAACAAAAATGAAATTTACTCCCTTTTAGATCAAGTTGAACATTATATATTAAATTTACAGATAAAAACATTCACGAAACGTCTTGTTAAAACCAATGGTACACAAAAACATTTAATAACTAGTTTAAATAAGAAAGTTACTGATACACGCAGTAAAACTGGGTTCTTGGGTATCCTAATTAATATAAAAAGTTTAAAATTTCTGTATGAATACATTGTCGAAACTGAAAAAAGCTTAGCGTTTATACCTGTTTATAAATTAAGTCAGGACCATCTTGAAATATTTTTCGGGTCTATAAGGATGCACGGTGGTCACAACGACAACCCAAACGCTAAACAATTCAAAGGAATATACCGTAAATTACTTACACATCTGGAGTTAAAATGCCTGGACACTGGTAACTGCATTCCTTTAGAAACTGTTGCAATATTAACTTGTAGTTCTTCCACCCAAATAATAAATTATACATCGTCTTCTTACCGGCATGAAGAAATTGAGCCGCCACCAGAGTTAGATTTCTTGACGGTCATATCAAAAGATGCTTCTGATTTAGCGCGTCAATTAGATCTGCCTGATTTTAATGATATGCGCAGATTAATCGTGGGATACATTGCCGGAAGCGTCATTCATTATTTAACAAAAACTATTAAATGTGAAGATTGTTTGACACATTTAGCCTCAATAGATAAATATGATCTCGATTTTCACAAATTGATTAATTTAAGAAATAAGGGTGGCTTATGTTATCCTTCACCGGATACTTTTGAAATTTGTTTAGTAGCGGAAACAATCATACGTAAAATTATAAAAGAAAACATTGTCATAGTAACAGAATTTCAATATCGTTGTATTACATCACAAATTCTAAAAATGTTCATAAATAAGGATACAATTTTTAAAAATGTTGCTGATCATAATTCTTACGGTCCTAGCCATAGAGTACATCTTTTAAAATGTGTTATAGAAAAATACTTATCTATCAGACTTCATTACCTAGCAAAATTACAAACACTTTCTCGAGGTGCCGAGACAAAGCGTCAGTATTACCGAAAATTGACACAAAATCTAGGATTATAGTTTCATACTTTTTCTTCTTTACATTTACATTCATTCATTCTTAATGTTGAGTTATTGAACTAATATGTACTTGTGTCATTCATTGTTTTCGTCATTCATAGGCTAATTGATTGTTTGAAAATCATATAACTATGTCATATATAATGTACCTACACTTTTGTTAATTTTTGTAAATGATTTTGTTTTTAGTTTAAGTGGCATATAATTATGTTAATTTTGTAATTTTAATTGTATTTTATTGTATTTATTGCATGTACAGTCAACGACAACAGTAGCTTAACCAATTCTAATCTGTTGATCACTATAGCTGTTAAAACGATCACAAAATAATAAACAAAACGCAAAATATATCAAGTATGTCCTCGGGGGTTCTAAAATTACTAATACATTGTTGTGGCACATGCATGCATTTTTGTGTCAATCAACTTTTGCTGTTGACTGTACCTTGCAGCCTCTCTCACTGGAATGAAAATGTTTCTTTCATACTTCTTAAAAAGGGTTATTTTATTATGTAAAACTTTAGAAAGATAGAAATTAAAGTGTATTTACTCAGTGTCCATAACGTTTTTAATTATTTTAAAACTTCCCTATGGGCTATTTAGGCACTTATTACTATAAATCATTTATCATAACATGACATCAAAGAATTGCAGATAATATTTACTATAACAAATATTAATATTCCATGTGTAGTGGTTGGGAGCTTTGTTCATTTGCTGGCAACATTACACACACACCGTTAGTAGTATCGGTACACGGAATTTAGTGTCACACGCACACATTGAAAGTGTCAATTGGCTTCACGTGTTTGTTCTACACAATCCGTCTATCTTATTCTTTTCGTCTGAGGTCCCTATATGACGCTGCCCCAGTGTGCATCGTCTATTAGGAATAATTGTACATAATAAAAAATGAAAATTTAAAAAAACAAGCCCTTGTTGCCCTTGCCAAATTTAACAAAACCTTGTGAATTTATAAACAGCCAGTGTGAATTGTAAAATATACCTACCATTTTTATTTCTTCTTCTATTAAAGTAAACGACCCAATGGTCGACACTGGCAGAATAGTCGACACTTACGATAAAAAACCTTTATTGTACGAAAAGTAAATATTTTGTTTACTTGACTATTTACTTATAAGACATCTTATGACATATATAATACATGTTCGAAAATTGGTAACACTGTCGTGAGTAAATATTGAATTGGCGACAGTTGTTTCTTAAGATTTTTGTTAAGGGTAGTGATTTTTAAAAGGTGTGATTTATTATTTATTAATAATGATAAGCACTATTTTTACAGACAAATAAAATAGTTAATTTTCTTAAAATAAAGGTTTTCTCGACCATTGGGTCTTTTACCATAAGTACTTAAGCGGAATGGCACGCAGCAATGACTCGGTAAGTATGTTCCATTTTTAAAGTATAAAAAATTATACACTCGAGAGCAATGAATCCGGGTCACTCAAAGAATCCAAAAAATCTCGGAAAGTAAGAATGCTAGGTTAATGCAATAAATTGTATTTAATAGACAATTTAATACTCCTTAAATGAAAGTATTAAAACTTCTTAGTTATTGTAAAGTTATATCATAAAAAAATCAAATTTGAAAAGGGAACACTGTCGAAGATGGAACTACGAAATTACAGGATTTGTTTTTGCTTTTGTTTGTAATCTGTCATTTATGTTGGTACATAAACCAGGTTGATAGTGCTCAATATTCATTATTCAAGCTGAAATCATGTCGCTTACACTTGAAGAATGCACCAGAATACTTACATTGGTGGAAACCGGCCGGAGTCAGCGCGATACAGCCAGGACTGTCGGTGTGTCGCTGTCAACAGTACAAAGAGTTCTCCGACGTTACGAAGAAACTGGTTCTAACCTACGCAGACCAGGAACGGACAGAACTAGGTGTACCACAGCACGAGAAGACCGATACTTGGTGAACACCATGCTTCGAAATCGCTTTCTCACAGGAACTGAACTCACAAATCAGTTTCGACGCCTCGGAGGAAGTAACCCAAGTGCATGGACAGTAAGACGTCGGCTTGCTGAATCTAACTTAAAACCCCTTAGACCTGCAAACGGCCCTAAACTGGAGCGTGGCCATCGTATTTCAAGACTAAGATATGCCCAGAACCACGTAAATTGGAGTATTGAAGATTGGTCGAAAGTTATGTTCTCCGACGAATCAAAATTTATGCTCTACAAGCACGATGGAAGACACAGAGTGTATAGAAGACCAGGGGAAAGATTCAAGCAAGCATGCATCGAAGAAAAAGTAGCCTACGGTGGTGGGTCTGTACTTGTGTGGGCCGGAATTTCCTCTGAAAGTCGCACAGAGCTGGTGATCATAGAAAACGGCTCTTTAACTAGCGTAAGATATGTGGAAGAAATCCTCAACGAACACGTTGGTCCATTTATGGTCAATTTGGGTGAGGATGCTATATTTATGCATGACAATGCCCGACCTCATACAGGTAGGATTGTGAATGACTACCTTCAAGAGATGAACATTACTTGTATGGAGTGGCCAGCGCGCAGCCCGGATATCAACCCGATCGAGCATGCTTGGGACGAGCTAGGGAGATGCGTAAAACAACGAAACCCTCCCCCAATCACGCTTCCTGAGCTCAAAATTGCTCTCACAGAGGAATGGGAGAATATTCCCCAAAATCGTATAAGGAACTTGGTGTACAGCATGCCAAACCGCGTAAACGCAGTAATGGAAGCACGAGGAGGTAATACGAAGTATTGAAATTCAAGAAAATCGTCATAAAGTTCAAAAATTTCATGTTTCCTATTTTTGTTTTAAGGAGAGATCAGCAGTTTTTTTTCTTTATGTCATTTTGTGTAAATAAAATGTATGGTGACTCATTTTTTTTTAAGTTTCATTTAAGGAGTATTAAATTGTCTATTAAATACAATTTATTGAATTAACCTAGCATTCTTACTTTCCGAGATTTTTTGGATTCTTTGAGTGACCCGGATTCATTGCTCTCGAGTGTAGTTTGACTGGATTCTAACTCTGTGGCTGTGCCGAAATTCAAAATCTCGGTTTTGTAGAATAGTATTCGTTTTATAAAAATGAGTTCAAGCCATTTTGAAATGTTGACTCCAGATTCGTTTATAAAAAGACGAGGCAAATACAGTAATCGATTTATTTTTTTCAGAATTTTTAAGGGGAAGATACTTAAAAATATACCATGATTTTACAAAGTGGCAAACAGTCAAACTGCTATTTTTACTTTTCTTATATTCGCAATGTATAAGTATAGTGTTTCCATCAGGTGAAATTGCCTATTCTACCCTCGAACTATTGAAAATAGTTTGGGTGAAATGAGTCACTTTCCACCCCTGGTCAAGAATGTACTATTTTACAATAAAACTCACTAGACAAAAGTATAAAAAATATAACACTGTATATTCAGCCATGACCTAAATGTAGTTTAAAGGTTATGAAGAGTATTAAAGTATATGAGTATGTACATACCAAACTACTTATTATGCCTGTAGTGAATATACTTGACAGAGTACACAGAGTACTTACACTATATTTTGCCACACTTTACACACACACACTTTGCCACACGACGCCGCAAAGTTACACGTCGCCGTGCCTTGTAATTTTCGGTACATTCTTCACTAAATACCAGATAAATAGCAGTCTAGTTGTTGATATGGACCGCACAAAATGTATTCTGTTTCTGTTGTTATTAAAAAGGCGGAGATAAGTTGTAAAAAAATTGTAAAAAGGCAGTACTGGGTGCACCCATATCTTTCAATTGATGGGAATCATTTCACTAGAAAATATGAGGCGTTGAAAACCTGTGACCAGAAATTTTACATTTAATTTAGAATGTCTGTATCAAGTTTTGAAGAATTACTAACAACATCAACTGATCGAGCGCATCGTACCCGCGACACCGTCCGATGCACCATTCCACGGCGGCGTTGCCGTGCCGTGCTAGTGCAAGGCACGGCAACGCGCCGCGCCCTACACCGCACCGTTCTACGGTGATGACGTCGTGCCGTGGTGATGTGGACAGGCCCAAGCCGATAGCGCCCATACACTAAAGCGATTTTGGCCTACCTGCAATTCCCTGTTGTAAGTTTTATTTATTATTAAGCTAGTCACACTAGCAGTTGTGAGTCGACAGTTTCTCGCCGTACGATCGCCTACCGGTGTGTGCTCGTTCGCTTTGACGGCCTAGGACTGTCTGGAATTGTTTGGCGGCTACACATTATCGGATTGTATTAGTCGTTAGTCCAAAATCGTTAATGAAATTGTCAGTGTGTGTTATTGCGATTAACTGACAGATTTATATCGTCCGTCCGGACGTCGTCCGGTAAACTGATAGTGAGTGGGCGCCTTAAAATTGTTTGAAAAGGTGTATAGGGTTAATTAAGTAAATAAAATTCACAAGTGCGTTTTGATCCTAGAAATCAATTTGTCGTCAATCTCATCCTTAATCTAATTGAGCCGTTTAGCGCACCTTTATAGCCCAACATTGCTCAAATAGTTCCATCAACATCATAACTCCCTGGTACATATACTTTGATGTGCCTCATAAACCTGCAAAAAGTTTTTTTTATATCTTCACCCACGCTTTCTAAGCATCAAGTTTTACGATGTGACTATTTTGGGATGTGTTCACAGAAAACTAAGCAGATATTTACTTTATATTATTATGGTCGTGAAAAATGAGGACCTTGCCTTCTGACACATTTGGTTCTCGTTACTTTGGTGTTAAGGCTGATGGTTCCGTGCTTGATAGTGTAATTTCATGAGGAGCCGTCTATAACGGTAAAAATATTGGTACGAGCCTGATGGAGATACAATCTGAAGAAATTGGGACACTCCTTTTGAAATTTGTATTGAAACTTAGTTGATTACTATATAGACATGATCTAGCGTTGAAGTTCCATTTTCAATAATGATTACTCCATCTTTTTTATTTTAACATCTGTCTTCTATATTTGAGTGCTGGTTTTTTGGAGTTTGAAGTGTGTTCTCACGTTCTCCTTTATAATTATGATCATCATTCTTGCGTTAATCCTGGTTATATCTGAAGCTTTTACCTCAGAGTACGGGGTCTGTTTTATTTAGTCTATTTTCCTTTACGACATAGTACCACAAATCTTTTGTTTCATTTTATTGCGACCACTCTTCCCCAGAGAAAAGTGTACACTAGAGCCCAGTTGTCTTGGACCCCTAATATCTCAATGGGGCCCAACTCTTAATATTACCCGGCTGTAAGGCCTGGTAATAACAAGCGAACTATTTTGGCACTAACCTTGAAATTCGTCTAACCTCTGTCATTAATTCCACTCAATAAGAGATGAGCCTATTCCCTTTTACCGGGTACTTTTTCTTGCTTTCTACGCCACTAAGACTCGGAAGTATATTGAACTGTTGAATATAAAACAGCTGATATTCATAAACCCATAACTGAACGTGCTTTAAACCATTCACCTTTATACTTCTAACAGTGACAAAAATATAGAAAGAGCCGCGTATTATGAGAAACGATATTGAATAATATATGTCTAGCGACCAGTGACAAAGACCTCTTCAACAGTCTCTTGTTGTGCATTTATTTGAAGAGTTATTTTGTATGTTAGAGGCCTGGGAGGTCAAGTTAGACTGGTTGTCTAATAGCCCAGAGCGCACATGCTACCGTACAAGATGTACAGCCTTGGTAAGTTTACAAAAGTTTTCTGTTATGTGCTCGTTGTCATGTTTTATGATTTTATTTTGTAATGTAATTGTACCTACTAATGATGAGAAATGTTGCTAAACGAAAAACTGCGATATATATTTTTTTATCGTGCGGGAAATCCCCACGGGTACCTCCCCCGCCGTAACCGGAGGGGGAGATTATGTCGGACTCCAACCGACTAATCCGCACGTCGTCTGTGCGTCGCAGTGCAAGGCAGAAGGTGAGGCAGCTATAGTCACCGCCGTAGCCTGTTTCTACTAGGGTGACAGGCGGCTCCACATGTCACCCCCAGCAGGTCCGCGCTCATGGGGGACGGAGGTCATTCATCGACCTCTGACGCTCGAGTTGCCTCAGTTCTTCTTCGCTCCCGGTCCCGCTCCCACCCCGCCGCCTCTTTCACGAGCACAACTTGCTCGCAGAAGGAGGCGCCGGCCGCCCAAGCATCCGCGCAGCGGACCACCGCCGCGAGTAATGTGGCGAGCGTGAAAGCTCTCACTCAGATTCCCAGGGTCGCCACTAGCTCCCGCCTCGGTGCCTCCCACGCCGGATACTCAGTGAGCTTGAGCAGGCCCGAGTCCTTGCTCGTGTCGCAGTGATGGCACTCGAGCGTTGGTTCTTTCCTCTTCTGACACAGATACCGCCCGAAGCTCCCGTGCTCGGTGATCAGGCCGTGTGGCCTCTCCAGCCACTCCCCCATGATGGGTCTTTCCGCCGCTATAACGGCGTGCCCAAACTGCGATATATTTGAGTTCATTCGGAATACTTTTAGGCCTGGACATGGTTCCCTTAGGGTGTAGAAATCACGGTGGCAATATGGGCATACTGTAGTTTCCTGAGGAGGGCCAGATCGATAGGAATAGCCCTGGGTCAGCCGGGATGCGAGGCATACGTCGAAGACAACCTCACCTTCGGCCTAGCACAACGACCCACAGACGGCGTACGGTTTAATAGGTTCGAGCCCGATATAACAACCCCCTCCGGCTCCGGAGGGGAAGTATCCGTGGGGATTTCCTGCACGTAAAAGGGATACCGTAGTTCCCACATCCAAACATCTGTAATCTGAAGATCTGTTTATCTGAGGTTCTTTTCGAATGAAAAAAGAAGTAACGTGTCTTGTATATCGTCTCTTTATAGTTGATTTCAAGTAGGTAGAATTTGTTTTTAGCCGACTACAAAAATGAGAGGTAGTAAAAAATTTTTTTTATTAATATTCAGCAATCAATGTTTATAATCGATTCAAAGATTTGTTGTTAACGAAGGGAAAGAGAAAATGAAGGGCCTTCCTCCCTTTATTTAATTTCCAAAAATAACAATTCAGTAATACTGTTTGACCCGGGAATCAAATTATAAAGATCTTAAGATTGCGCAATCTTATGACATAGACATTGGGTAGAAACTAGTTGATGTTTTCAACTTGCTTCTTCAAGACTCGTTAGCTCAGTGGTCAGAGCGCCGAACTCAGTATACTAAAGCCAATGTAAACCATCGGAGGTCGGAGGTTCGAATCCTTCACGATTCAAACTTTTTTTTCTTTTTATTTGTTTGAGATAGAAAGAGATTATATGTAGCAACTATAGTTTTGATCATACATATCGTACATTAAGAAAGTGGTGATCCTATTACCATGAACCAGGTACGTTTTAACTTTTTAATATTTAAGTCGTCAAAATAACTGCACCCTACCTGATGGTAAGCTGATGTGCAGCCCAAAGAATAGTGGCCCCTATTACATACACTTCAGTGGTAGGTATATCTTGCTTGACCCCAAGTCGCGATTGAAACTAAGCCCTGGCCGACACGGATTAGTTCAATACACGACTGGTGAATTTGAGCTCCTCCACACAAAACACCCCGTGCTATAGGTACTCAAAAGATTCCCAAAAAATACCTTTATTACAATTTGTGACGTAATTGGGGTCAAGACATATGCCGGTAACTATAGAATGAAGTGGAAAAATATTACGATTGCACAATGTTAAGACACCGGGTAGAGAGCAGTTTGTGTTTTCGACGAATTTAGTCAAGACTCGTTAGCTCAGCGGTCAGAGCGCCGAACTCAGTTCAATTGAAATTCTATACAAACTATCGGAGGCCGGAGGTTCGAATCCTCCACGAGTCAAACTTTTTGATATTTTTAAATTTTATTTCAGTACCAGACTTTTATTACCCAACCTATATTCTTGCCTCTGTAACAAGTTTCACCTTGGAGCACGAATTTCACGCACTCCTTTTCTTTTAGCTTACATGGCTTTCATGGGAGCGACTGAAGTCTGACATCCCAGCGATAAGAGAAAAGTATAGGTATAGGGTATAGGTAAGGTCGATAGGGCCCTGTAGGTTTTGGTAAGGCCCTTTAATACACATATATATTACACAGTGAAGCGTTGGTAGCTTAATTTATTTATTATATTAGGTGTGATAGACGTCCAACGTGAACCGATAAGTGATAAAAAATGATTGTTTAACCATAAATACTTTTGTTAACGAAAATCCCGAAATCTTTAACGTTTTAAATTAATATATTGATTCGGCAATCGTATGAATACACGATATATCTCACAAGTTATACGTATTTAAATTAGATTGTTTACTGCGATTTCTAAGTCAGTATATGTATTTATTACGAGTTTTTTCATATTGATAAGGTCACTATAAGATGTTGTTAGGTTAGATAATTACTTAACAACTTATGACTGAAGTTTCTTAAGTAAGGACTGAATAAATTAATAACCGACTTGGCATTACATGGATCTCACAACTTTTTACGGTAGAACAACTGAGGCAAGACTGGGTACTTTTGACAAGTATTTTTATTTTTATGAGATCTGATTTCTTTTTGTCGTCGACGTCTTGGTATTACATGGATCTTACAATTTTTTACGGTAGAAAAACTGAGGCGAGACTTGGTACTTTTGACAAGTATTGTTATTTTTATGAGATCTGATTTCTTTTTGTAGGTTGTCCCACTTTATTCCTTTCCTGAACCTTCTACTTCTTGTAGGCATATACCAATAACAAATTTCCTTAAAGCCCTCTCTCTGTATTAAGAGCTTTTCTATTTTTGTAGGTAGGCTTCTTTTGTTCTGTCGTTTATTTACAACCTTTACGCACATATGAATACGCAGGTACATTTGTGCATTAGTTATTAATATTTAATGACGCACTCGTCAAACGTCTCGGTTAAACTTGATCCTTAAGTAAGTAACTATGCAATGAACTGATTAATTGACTGCTAATATAACTTTGTAATCCTATATATTTATATAGGATTACAAAGTTATTTATGCAGTTAACGTATCTAAAAATCTCTACAGAAATCGAAAAATATTTTAGTATTTTCTTGATTTATACACTAATCACTAATAATATGCTAAATTTGAAGCTTCTATGTCTGCTAGAAGTGCTTTAGAATTTTGATGACCGGTCATTCAGTGAATGACAAAAATTAAGAAACTTTAACTCATTATAATTCTTAAACTACTGGTTTAAATTGATTAAAGTTAGAAATATATCGTTTATACAATGCCTACTTGGTTGCTAAAAAATCAGGTTTCTAGTTATATCCACAACAAAATTATAGGGGGTCAAAAATGACCTGACTTGCTTTGAGAAAACAATGGTACGGCCGTGCCACTTTTGCTCGTCTAGGCGGAGGCACTTCCGTGCCCCCAGATACTTTCTTGGAGAATCAGTAAGCGGATCCCGGGCACCAAGTTTACAGTGAAACGGTAAGATAAATAAATTAATCAGCAATTCATTAATGTAACTGTATTTACAATCTTCAGATAACTGTTTCAGAGTTAGGCTACGTTTCCTCCAGAGATGTGCGAGGATGCGTAGCGAGGGATGTGTTTCTAAAGGCATGCGTTCGCGTTTCACCGCTCCCACTACACCGCACCCCCGCCGTCGATACATTTCACAACTTCAGGTGTGGCTCGGTGGCTCAGTGGTCAGAGCATTCCCCCTGTAAGGGAAAGATCGTGGGTTCGAGTCCCACCTGATCTTTCACTTTTTCCTATCTTAATCGATTTGAACCATCCATTTTTATTAAACTAAACGATGCTTTGCTTTTATTTTACCCAATATTATAGCCTAGAAACTGTCTAAAAGCTAATATTACAGACGAAATAAAATAAAATAATTTTTAGTTACCTGCTTGTTGAGTAGGTATCTCTGGTCTCATTACCTGGTTATGCTTGTGCAAAGTAGAGGAGGAAAGACCAGAAAGCGGGCTCCAAGTCCCGAGATCAAGGCCTTGTGCGCAAGCAGGACGTCACAGCGCTTTAGGCGCGCTTTATAAAGGAGAGACGTGGTGGGGACATATGACGTGGCAGACAATTTAAGTGAAACAATATAAACCTTATAGACTGTGCAATAATGTCGTTTTTGTCTTAGACGTCATTGACGTTATTGAACACAACTTAAGATTTATATTGTGTTACTTAAATTGTCCACCACCGCCTAATGTCCTCACCACGTCTCTTTTGTATAAACCGCGCCTTATGATAATGATAATTATATCTTGGACCTAACATTGTGCTTAAGATGCGTCCTATACGCGCAGTGCGCGTTTTGTGGATATCGTTTGAGAACAGCACGGGGGGCTACGGCCATGGACGAGCTCGAATAGATTTATTATTACGAAAAGATCCGCGCGCGCCATGGCCTCGTTTGTCTCGCGACTTATGCGCGGTTTATACAGAGGAGAAGTGGCGCGGACGTATGACGTTTTAAGCATAACATAAACCTAATGTACTGTTCCATAACGTCGTTTTTGTCCTAGAGGAGAATTGCGCTCGGACCTGCAGGGGAACGTCCCAACACTAAATGACGACGTAGTTCTCATCCAAGACAAAAACGACGTTATAATACACAGCAGGTTTATATTGTGTTACTTAAATTGTCGGCACCGTAATACGTCTCCGCTACGTCTCTTCTGTATAAACCGCGCTTTAGGTCCAAGATATGTGTCCCGAGGTAGTTTCTTATACCATTTTACACCAAAAGACAAAACCTCACCATCAATGTGATTATGTATTTCAGATTACAGTATTTATCAACTTTTGTTCCTGACTCAGAGTACCTATTAATGAAAGATAAATTCGAATAGTATGTAAATGACGATAACATCAAAATGTAATAAAAACAAGGTCGATACAAGTAAACACCCACAACGAATGTTTGTATTGACATGACTCACATCTAAACGTTGAATCAACTGCGCCTATTTTTAGCAAGTAATAACGTCATATTGAACAAAACAGTCGAATTATTCGAACTAATTTGGCAAGACTCGTTAGCTCAGTAGGTTAGAGCACCGATATATAAGTTTACTTGATCATCGGAGGGCGGAGGTTCAAATCCTTCACGAGTCAGAATATTCTTTTTGTCTTTTAAAAAATATTTTTTGTAAAGTTTATATTTATTACTAGCTTGTGGCTCGCGGCTCCACTCGCGCTGGTTTTAGCGTTTGCAATTACATAAACATGAAAATTTAAATTTGACTAAAATCTATGAAATTAAAAAAAAACCGCATCAATATCCGTTCAGTAGTTTTTCCGTTCATCGCGGACAAACGGACGAACAGTTAATAATTCCAAGTAAAATATTTTTTTGTTCCATACTTATCATTAATACAACAACCCACCTATACGCACAAGCACGAACACTTAACAATAGTATAGATTAGTGGTTCTTCCAACAAACTTACTATGATTTCGAAAACATAAGGAATTTTACGTATAATTTTATTTTTTAAACAAAGACAAAATTCAGTTCAAATACGTTAGTAGATAGTTGTTATTATTTAGCAATATGCCTGTATTGCACTTGCATATTAAACGCATCCTTAATGTAATTATAACAGCCGTGCTTCAACAGTGGAGATTAGACAGCTCAAGACTGAGTACAGTAGATAATACCATAAATTGTAGACAAGACAGTGTAGTGGCTATCGTGTTGACGTGGCGATTAGATAATATTGTGGACTGTAATTAGTATAGTAGTCACAGATTTAGAGAAGAGATAGTGCAACCGTGATAGGCTATACGTGTATAATAGGTCGTTACATATGAAATTGCCGTTTTATTGAAGAAATTGGAGAAAACCCAATTTGCAGTACTAACATATTTGCATTTTTTTAGGAATGATGAATCCAAATTGTATGTTTTTGTAGTAGGAAATTTATCATCAAAATGGATAGCATTAAGGAAGTACTGTTTTTGAAGATCGAATTGAAATTAATCAAGCGGCCAATAAAAACAAAATTTAATACAGAGTTCTAAAATCTTGAAATCAACCTTCAAACGAAGTATAAATAATGGAAATAGCTATTAAATTATAGGAATAACGAACTCATGAATCGGTAAGAAAATTTTGGCAATTTTATATGTAACGACCTAATATAAACTCCATAGACACAGTAAGTGGCATTACAATCATACAACGTGAAAAACCGCTACAATAACGGTATAATTTGACATTACATAAATCGCATAACATGCACACATTGACAGTTTATACAACAATACTCTATAAACTATCTTTTATTGCCCACGGCTCCGACCGCGTGGATGTCGGTTATCGCGACCAAATAGCCTATGTCTTTTCCCAAGGTCTAATCTACCCCTACACCTGTGGTAGCTAATACATTATAATATGTACCTGGGGCACACTAAAAGTTTTGCACTTCTATAAATAGCTCATCGGAACTATTTGAATTTCGAATGTTATATTGTTTTAACGTTGCAAACTCTTAGTAATCTATTTAATATAGGGAAGTAGGGATTTATTTTTATATATGTAGTATATATATGTACTATATGTAGTATCTATTGAGGGGGTGCTATTATTCAGTGGACGACTTGTAATTAAATTGTTATTAAATTGTTATTAGTTTTATTATTGTTTTGACATTTTGATATTATATGATAAGATTTGACATAATCATGTATCTATTAAGTTGGTTTTTAGAAATTTGTTATTCTTGACTTGTTAATGTCATCACATTTTATTGCAGGGTCTCTAGTTCTTGTTTTATTTAATTTGACTTTTTGCTGACATTCTTAAATGGATTTGACATGTTACACTATTAATTTATAAAATTTGTTTTAATTTCACTATGTAACATATTATCATGTCAAAATTGCTGACTTTCATTGGTTTAACATTGACTTTTCATTTATTTATTCATTTAAAATTAATATAATTGGTGCATGGGAAAGTGTATAATTTGCATGTAATACTACTGTTACTATTATCCCTTTGTTATTATTATCGCTATATTTTGTAAAAATGTTCAAACACAATGTAAAAATTGTTCATGAATAAATAATACTGAATACTGAATATGATTTATAAATTAATCCCTATTTCCCCTGGTCACGCCATTACTAGTGAACGGCTGGACCGATTTCACTAATTCTTTTTTTAGAATATTTCCTGCAGTACGGGGATTATTCTTACGTAGAATTTTTTTTAAAAAAAGGGTTAAGCCAGCCACGGGAACCAGAACTGCCTTCAACTGCCGTCAACGAAAATAATGTGGCTAATGTTAATTGGTTAATTGAAGAAAACCTGCGGAGCACCTATGAGACAATTTGAGAACTATTGGATAGAGAATTTAAATGACCAATCCACGGTAATTTAAATTCAGAAAACTTTACACGAGGTATTGAAATTTCGGACACTTTGTTGTTGCTGGATCCCTCATGAACTGTCAGCAGAGCAGAAGTAGGCTCGCGTGGAATGATGCACACAGATGCTACTACTACTACGACCAAGGACATTCTAATACTGTTTATGACATTGACACAGAAGACGAAACGTGGATTTATTGTTTTTAACTCAAAAGTCACAGCAATCTGGTAAATGGGAGTTTGAAAATGGGAACAGGCCAACAAAGGTGAGGCAGGCGAGAAACGTTGGTAAAAAAAGCACGGTTTTTTTTCCCGACTAAGGGTCCCATCTGCACAATTCCACTTGAAGGTCAAAAGAGTGTTAAAATGCCGAGTGGTATTCTACCAATTGTTTACCCAGGGTGTTTAGCAAAAGTTCGCGAAAGACAACCAAAAAGCCGCGTTCTCCTCGATCATCAAAATACTTCTTCACGCTATAAAAAAAAGTCATGTTTATCTTCCGGAAAAGTACAACTCGTCACATATCGTATTTGCCCCAAAATCAAAGATTTGATGAAAGGTTTCACTTTTACCAACTCCTAAGAAGTCTGTAACTATAAAAAGTTCAAATATTCGTATCGGAGTTTATAAATGAATTCTATTTCCAATTCTGCACGCACTTCAAGTGTGGGTATAGTAGGTATTATAAACGGAATTTATGGAGTACGAGTACATTCATACGTCACGGCATAACCATAAACAACACGTCTATGAATAACATAGTGAGCTCGGGGCATTATGTCAGTTTTGACAGACAATTAATTGCAATGACTAACCTCTTAATATACTGTTCTTGGTATAGCGTTAGATAGTGTTTTTTTGAAGTGAAAACTTCTTTAGCCGCGTTTCAAGCGATCCTGACGCGAGTTTAACACTTTTTACCTATCCAGTAAAAAGTGTTAAACTCGCGTCAGGATCGCTTGAGCTTTGAACCGTAACCGACGACTGACGTCATACAACATTAGGTACAGACTGTCTATTTTGCAAGATACGATAAATAGCGTCGTAGCTTAACGGTAATCGCTTTGACTGTAAGTCCTTATGGTTTCAGATAGTACCGGGTTCAAACCTGGCGTTCTGAAACGTTTTGTGCTTATTTTTTCTTTTTGTAATTTATTACTTTTTATGATTATTTTTTCTTTTTGTAATTTATTAATTTCTTCTTGACAAAGAATTAGCAGAAAATTAGTGATAGGTTCTATGATTAGCGCTATATTATAGGTATGGTAGGTATGTTCTTTTTATCTTTTTCTATGTATATTACGAAGAAAGAAAGAAAAAGTTTTCACTTCTGCCGGCACTCCCAGAGTGCAATCCTTCTTTTTTAAATTCTATACTAATTCCCGTTCCCGTGGCCGGTTTTTAAGAAACAAACTATCCGTGGAACATACCTTAGGAAAATAATTGCCAAATCGATCAATCCATTCTCGAGATAAGTATGCACTGAGTAACATCCATTTTTAGGGTTCCGTAGTCAATTTGTAAAATACAGAAACCTTATGGATTCGTCTTGTCTGTCTGTTTGTCCCGGCTTATCAGTATGTCACAGCCTATTTTTTTCCAAAACTATAAGAACTATGCTGTTAAAACTTGTTAAGTAGATGTATTCTGTGAACCGCAATAAGATTTTCACACAAAAAAAAAAACAAAATAATAAATTTTGAAACTCAAAGTTTTTCCCTGAGGTATATCTCGAGATATAATTATTTCTTGGACCTAACATTGTGCTAAAGATGCGTTCTATACGCGCAGATGCGTTTAGTGGATATCGTTTGTAGATAGCACTGGGGCCTACTGCGGTGGACGAAATTCAAATAGATTAATGATTATAACACGATCCGCGCGCGCCAGGGCCTCGTTTCTCTCGCGACATAGGTCCCGAGGTGGTTTCTTATACCATTTTACACCAAAAGACAAAACGTCACCATCAATGTGATGGTGTATTTCAGATTTCATTGTTTATCAACTTTTGTTGCTGACTCTAGGTACCTATTAATGAACAATTAATTCGAATCCATACTAATATTATAAATGCGAAAGTAACTCTGTCTGTCTGTCTGTATGTTACGCTTTCACGCCTAAACCACTGAACCGATTTTGATGAAATTTGGTATAGGGGTAGATTAGACCTTGAGAAAGGACATAGGCTATGTTTGGTCGCGATAACCGACATTCACGCGGGCGGAGCCGCGGGCAAAAGCTAGTAGTACATATGTAATGACGATAACAATAAAATGTAAAAACAAAATATAAAATTGCATAATATTTAGTATAGATCTAACATGTCAACGGTACAAAGAAACACCCACAACGAATGTTTGTACAGACGTGACTCACATTGTAACGTTTAACGTCTACTGCGCCTATTTTTGGTAAGGAATGACGTCATATTGAACAAACCAGTCGAGTTTTTCGAACCTGTTCCGCAAGACTCGTTAGCTCAGTAGGTTAGAGCACCGATATATAAGTTTACTTGACCATCGGAGGGCGGAGGTTCAAATCCTTCACGAGTCAGAAAGTTTATTTTGACTTTTAAATTACTTTTTGTAAAGTTTATATTTATTACTAGCTTGCGGCTCGCGGCTCCACTCGCGCTGATGTTTCTTTTAGCGTATTATGGCGATATTATGGCACGTGTATATAATGGTGGCCCTCTTTCTTGAGACTTTACCTTCAGCTTACCATCAGGCGAGGTAAAGTCAAATTGACGTGTCCTATTTATAAAAAAATAAATCTCCCGTTCTATTCAACTGATTGCAATCAGACAAATATGAAAATGTTAGTCTGACTAAAGTCTTTCAAATTAAAAAGAACCACATCCAAATCCGTTAGTAGTTTTTACGTCCATCGCGGACAAACGGACGAACAGTTAAGAATCCCAAATAAAATATGTTTATGGTCAGTATCATTGATACAACAACACAACTTGGTATTACCCAAGTATTTATACACACCGACACGACAACTTCACAATAGTATAGATAGATTTTATCAAAAAGTGGGATATTGGAGTGGTTTTTTCAACAAACTTGCTTTGATTTCGAAAACGTGAGCCATTTTACGTATGATTTTATTTTACAAAACAAAGAAAATAAAGTAACATTGAAATAAGATATATTCGAAAAACCTTTTTAAAAACAATTTTTTTTTTTTGCTTTTTTTTTTCTTGCATTGTCATCCGAACTGAACGTGCATACCAAATTTCAGCTCAATCGGTTGAGGGCAAGTGCCTTAAAATTGAGTTGTAAGATTCCACCCGAACAAACATACATTGCAAGTTAAATAAAAGCTTGTAAAAAATCATTTACTTTGGTAGGTAGTTGTTAATATTTTGCAATATACCTATATTGTACTTGCATATTAAACGCAGCCCTTATGTAATTATAACAGCCTTGCTTGAACACAGTGGATATTAGACAGCTCAACACTGAGTACAGAGATAATATATAAATTGTTGGCGAGACTGTATTGTAGCTATCGTATTGACGTGGCCCTTAGATAATCTTCTTCTTCTTCTTCTTTTCGCGGGCTCGTTTTCTGCGTGTGGTCCCTTGTAGTCGGGCCTTTTTGCGTGATCGTGTGGTTTGTGTATCCACTGCCCTACTCCAACCATCCAAGCTCCTTCCAAAAAGCGGCCGGGCTGCCGGGTCTGCTGCAGGCCTCTCGGAGTGTGCTTGGTGTTCCCAGGTGTTGCGCCCGTTGTTCCACGACCTCGCTGCAGGTCATTACTGCTTGGGCCGGTGCTTCGTCAGTCCTCATGCACGCTCGGCATAATGGACTGTAACATACAAATGTTTGTTAAGATTACTGTGCCCTGTTATGGTCCCTACTACAAACCGTAGGTCCGCCCTATTTAAGCGCAGCAGTTTTTAGAGAGCCGCCTGTCTAGAGATGGTATTGCCTCTCTCGATTGACGACGCGATTAGATAATATTGTGGTTTCTAATTAGTATACTAGCCACAGATTTAGAGAAGACTAGATAGTGCAAGGGTAATAGGCTATAAATGAACTCAAAAGACACAGTAAGTGGCATTACAACGTAAACAACCGCTACAACTACGGCATAAGTTAACATTACATAAATCGCATAACATGCACACATTGACAGTTTATACAACAATACTTTATAACCAAGTGTTATATAATATTGTTCTTTAAACTGCCTTTTGCCCAAGGCTCTGCCTGTGTGGATGTTGGTTATCGCGACCAAACATTGCCTATGTCCTTTCTTAAGGTCTAATCCCCCTTATATTTATTTCATCAAAATCAGTTTAGGCGTGAAAACGTAACAGAAATTCGCTTGCCACACCCGGTAATCGACCCGACTGAAATCCGTAATAGTAACATTCTGTATTTTTATGACATCAATCGATGGTGTAAATTAAAAGGATCAATTCTGTCTAACAAACGTGGTGAATAAAATGAAAGGAAGTTCATTAAATCTTAACTTATAAATTCAGTGCCAGCAGATACAACTTTTTTAGGTACTCAAGGAGTCATCAGAAACCCTATTAACAATAAAGCTTTCTTTGAAGCCAAATAATTATTAAAATAAGTAGATTCTAAATGACTGAACTTTGTGTCCGGTTCAGAATGTAACTTTATTGGGTAACTGTACGAGTTATGTAGGTAGGGTAGGTAGTAATTTAGGATGCTTGATTGGAAACCTCCACGCGGTGCACCCTGGGCAACGCGGATGGCGAGAGAATTACCGTGTTGGTAGTGGTGGACAGCGATCTCTGAATTGAAAAAAAAAACGACAAATTAGTTAGAGGTAGCCTAAAACTGAATTTACTTAAATGTGTTGGCTAATCAGTAGAATTAAAACTGTGGTCAAGCAATAAGGGCCCAGGTTTGCGTAACCTAAGTGACGAAATTTTGGTGTAAGCAAGAACACTTATGTAAAAAATATTAACAACAACAGTTAGACCCAAAATTTGTAGTAGATACCTGCCTTATTCAATTCCAGCCCTATTCGTGACGCTGAAAATATAGCCAATCACCCAAATAAAACCACAAATAAAGCTGCATATTTCAAAAACCACTAGCTCTCGCAAAAGAGATATCAATGAAATCCAAAATCCCACAGTGTATGCAAATCGTATGAAGTGTACTTGATAACATGCTACATCCGAAATGCCAAACAAAAAAAAAACATAAAGCCAAAAATTATTACATATTTTGCAACATTCAAACGAACCCGACTCATCCCAAAAAATAAAGACAAGAGGGTTAGAGAGAGCGTGTTTTTGACAAGTCGATTAACGAATACTGTATTGTTGTGATAGTGGGCAAAGTGGGGTTTGGATGTGTCAATAGAATGGACAAGACATAAGCGGTAGCGGACTAGCGTCAGTACTATTCTATGCTAGCGACTATAAAGATACATGTTTTTAATACAACTTCGGTGGCAGACATGCACACGGCCCACCTGATGGTAAGTGGTTATCGTGGCCTTATGGACGTGTGTAACACCAAGGGAGTCTCGCCTGTGCTACCGACCCCGTAAGAACAGAGAGTTTCTGTGCCTGACAAGTCTTTGGGGTTCCGTATCATAATATCTAAAGTTACTTCAACTATATTCAAGATAACTACGGTTGATTCACATATGGTCATAACGCATATTGGACGACTCGACTACTGGTTCATACACATAATTTCGAATAAACTAAAATTATTTGAACTAACGGACGATTAATATAATGTTCATTTAAGATATTGGACATGTTGACTATGTTTGAAATACCTAACGGTCGATTCGCCTACGGTTTATTGATACTACTACTTTGTGACAGAAATAATCATTTTGTTATTAAATTATTAATAAAACGTCATTATCGTTAACACCCCGACTCAGATTACCCCGACTCGGCGACTTATTTTTTTATAAACCACCCAGAAGCAGGAGCCCCGCGTAGCGGGGCTCCGTCGACCTTGACAGACAAGACTACATGAAGTCGGTTTTGCAACAACGTAAATTTCTGTGACAAAGTAGTAGTATCAATAAACCGTAGGCGAATCGACTATTAGGTATTTCATACATAGTTCAATCAACCTTAGCACAATTAATTGTAGTTGAATAAACCGTAGGTGAATCGTCCGTTATTTGTTTCGACCAGTAGTTATTACAAAAATATGTGAAACGATCTTTAGGTGTTTTAAACAGTAGTTTTTTTGACCGTAGTTGTCTTGAAAATAATTAAAATAACTGTAGTTATTATAATACGTAACCGTCTTTGGTCTTCCCACTGACAGCACAAAAACCTCTCAGTGAGCTCTGGCTACCCTACCTACTTATAGGGTTTTGATATCAAATATGCAATATAGCGGTGTGGTGGGATAGGTCGTGCTCGGCAGTGTACAGGTTGACCTTCTGTTTCGATGAAGTGCTTGACGTTGATGCTACTGTTGTTGATACACATCGCCGTTAGTCGCGTAATGCCAGGAAACTCAGCTAGGATGTCGTGGTATGCGTTCTGTGTGTCGATGCATCGTATGGTAGGTATAGTCGTAGCTCGATAAGCTTCTTATTCTTCAGATCCACGGTGAGCTGATGATGTTTGAGAAAGTCGGCTCCTAGAATTGCTTTTGACACATCGGCGACTATAAACTAATATAAATTATAACGTAGCCAATATGTTTAAGTATTATCAAATATGGTTAGGACATTTTGTTAACATAGGCATATGTTAACAAAATAGTCTAAACATAAGCGGTAGCGAGTTAACCTTGCGAAAACTAAAATCTCAGAAAAATAACAATACTTGTCGAAAATACGAAGTCTTGCCTTAATTGTTCTACCGTAAAAAGTTGTGAGATCCATGTAATGCCAAGTCAGTTATTAATTTATTCAGTCCCTACTTAAGGGACCTTCTGTTATGTGATTGCTTCAAAATTCTGTTTGTTTAAACAGACACTATCAATATTCCATTGCTAGAGAACTTTCGCCAGACGTGAACGAGCGGGTGGCAATTGATTATGCGAATATTTGGAAGAAGCAACTTTTTTCTTTCCTTTCAAGAATCGTATCTACGGGACGAGAAACTCGCGCTGTCTGAATGACGCTTAATTTATGATTATGGCAAAACAGGTGATTTAATCTACTCTAGATATACGTATAAAATGTATGATCTCTATCTACCCCATTGGGAAGATGAGACTATATGAGATGTGTATAAGATGACGTGTATGAGATGTGTATGAGATGTGTATGAGATGTGTATGAGATGTGTATGAGATGTGTTTAAGATGTGTATGAAATGTGTATGAGATGTGTATGAGATGTGTATAAGATGTGTATAAGATGACGTGTATGAGATGTGTATGAGATTTGTATGAGATGTGTATGAGGGCTGTATGAGATGTGTATGAGATGTGTAAGAGATGTGTATAAGATGTGTATGAGATGTGTATGATGTGTATTAGATGTGTATGAGATCTGTATGAGATGTGAATGAGATGTGTAAGAGATGTATGACGTAGATATTACATCTTGTATCTTCAAAGTTATTCAATCTATGTGGCAAAGTGGTAGATCGTCCAACTGCGCAAGGGGCGCCGCCGGTTCGATTTCGGCTAAGTGCAAATATTTGTAAATATGTGCATTGGTCTGGATGTTTATTCGAATTCTTTATCCCATAACACAAGCTATATTTAAGCTATGCTTACTGGGTGTAGCGCCATGTAGAATGTTAAAACCATTTTCGTTAATCTAAAACGCCAAATGTATATCTTTGTATCCAAGTTGAGTGCCCCCCTCACGGTCATAGACTATACAGTCTAATTTCCGGCTGTCAATACAATTTACTTACAACATGGCGTCTATGCTATAAAGAGGGAATTCGTTCACCGTTCATTTACATTGCTTTTTTAAAAGATTTGACAGGTTTTTAATAATACTTACATACATATACTTACGCCTGTAAATCCCGAAGGAGTAGACAGAGGTTTATTAACATCCACTTTAAGCCAATTCCACTCGATTCCACGCCTAAGGCGGCGAGCCTATTGACGTCTCGCGGGCACTTTATCTTGGGCTTTATGTTAAATATCGGATGGATAACAGCCTTATTCCTTAATAGCCTTTTTCGACACCCACACGAAGAGTTGAGGTGGTCTTATTACCAACACGTCAATGGTGAGGCCCAGCGAGCGAGAGAGACTCGCGGACATCGCTGGCCACGCAGAAGCAGGCCACGGCGGCGGCGCGCATCGTCCCAAGATCGCCCACACCGGGGACGAGTCGAGGACCGCGTGGTCCCCCCTCCCGAGGAGGGCCAGGAATGGCCCTGGGTCAGCCAGGGTGCGAGGGATATGTCAAGAGACAACCTCACCTTCGACCTAGCACATCGACCCACAGACAGCGTGCGGTTTAGTCGGTTCGAGTCCGACATAATTTCCGCCCCCCCCTCCCGAGGGGGGTTCCTTGGGGGTTTCCCACACGTAAAAAACCAACATGTCAACATATCAAATAATAATAATAATAATAAAATATAATCAAATAACAATAATATATCAAAATTCCATCAGTAGTTTTTCGCCATAAGGAACTAACGGTTTACTAATGTTTGCCGTAATTTAAAATGTCATAATTTCATATGCCTGGTATTGCCATATTTATATACTGGTATTTGCTATAATATCATTAGAAATAACGCTTCAGTTGCTATTATCGTGAAATGACATAAAATGACTTTCACTAATTCCATTGGTCATAATCGATCAAGTGGCATAATAATTGAAATCCATAAATGTATTTCCTATATTTTTTTTAATAATGCCAGTTTCCATAACTTTGTTCACCATAATATAAAAAAGATAATTTAGTACAAGCGCCTGCAATTTTTATGTTAATGAGTAAGTTAATATATTTTAATGGAAGCTGGATTATATGACACAGATTTTTTAATCACAATTAAACCTAAAACTAAACCTCATATTGTGTCTACCAACTACCAACTAAGCTCGACGGAGTCTCGCTTCGCGGGGCTTCTACTTCTGGGTGGTTACAAAAAAAAAAACAACCCAACCTATCCGAGTCGGATTGCACTGAGTCACTCCGACTCGGTGCAATCCGACTCTTAACGATAGTTGATTTCGACCTAACAATATGCGATTGCAGAGGCGATTATGAGATGTGTTACTTATGGAAACTAATTATTGTGATAAATGTTGTTATAGAAAGTCATTTTATGGCAAATAAAAGTTATCACTGTTAAGTTGTTAAGGTAAACGCTATTAGTATAAATGATAATAGTGCATGTAAATATTATGATCGGGGATGATTATAGCAAACAATAATAGTCCATGTAGAATATACTGCTTCCGGGCTGTTTGGCCGTGGTCGATGTGAAACTTGCGTTCCAGACGTTTCGTCGATCACTGCGGTCGACATCTTCAGTGGCGCAGGGCCGGGCGACGACGCAAGTTTCACATCGACCACGGCCAAACAGCCCGGAAGCAGTATATTCTACATGCAACGCCGGCCGTGAAAGCCTGAAGACTTAATAATAGTCCAAATGAATTTATGGAAAACGAGAGAATACCGGAACTAACAGATAGGACCTCAAAAAAAATTGTTTTCATAATCATTAACTTTAACGTCACATAATTTTTTAAACATCTCCAATGTACAGGCACAACCAATCTACAGTTTGATAATAATACTTACATACAGGCTAACAATTAAATTTCAAGACAATATGTATTGCTTTGTAATAAAAAACATAAAATAAATTTAACAACTTATAAGCAAGGAAATATAAATTAGATTTTAAAGAAAACATTCACAAACATTACAGCTAGACGGAAGTAGTTGTGACGTAAACAGACAGACAGACGGAAATTAAGCGCAGCGCAGCCTACAGCAGTACACTACAGGAGGACAACTTAAACAATATGGCTGATGAGGTTCCAACGTGTACGGTTAGAGAAAAAAGCTGTTAAGCAATATATTAAAAACGATCTTTATATTTCTTTCATTGTGCTCATTGTAAATATTTGTATGCATGTTGCATGGAGAGCACGTTAAACCGTCGTTCCCGGTTGCCATACGAACATTTATGGCAGTCGTTACGGATAGTTGGAGCCCTAAGAAGTCCCAACAACTGGTTAAACTGCAATGCTTCGATACCGCCATTGGGTTGTAGAGGTCAGACGACACTCGCTTCAAGGCAAATGTCGCCAAATCCGCAGTTACACAGGAAAAAGCTGACCCCAGGCTCCGATGTGGAAGCTTCGGGCGCGACTGGAATTAAAGCTCGGTTGGATAAGACATAAATCATTTATTCTTTATAGTTTGCTTACAGGTTATGAACTTAATGTAATAACATGCACATTTGCGACAAGTGGTAGTTCAACTCTGGTACTTATGGTAAGATTTAACTTGTGTTATGGGTACCAGGGTTTTTACAAAATGGAGATATTATTATAATATTTTATAATACATTTATTTATTTACATTCATTCATTCATTCATTTATTCAATAGCATTGCAACCCTACTATTATAAAGGTATATGAAAATGTTTAAAAGTTGGTTACTTTATCACACACAAACGGTTGATTTGATCAGTGCCCCGAGCAAAATATAAATAAAATATTCGAATTTGTAACGTAAACGTATTGAAAAAACAATACGATTGGTTCACAGTAAACATGCGACCAATCGCAATGCTTTCTTCTCTCGATACGTTTATGTTCCAAATTTGAATATTACTCGAGCTACAATCAGTGGATTGTAGTTTGGTATACGCACAGATTATAGTATGGAACACCACTTACGCTTTTTATTCCTGGAATAGGTTCCCATGGGTTGCTGGAAAAAACCTCAATTAAAGATAGTTAATATTATTATTATAAAGTTTACGCGAATATCACTCATTGAAATATAACCAATTTTTCTGTTAAAAAAATCGTTAAAAAGTGGTTTTATTTCAATCTGTAATATTATCTCTCAGAAAGGAGTGAAGATTATTTATGAAATAAGAGCAGAAAGGTGATGATGATGGTGAAGAAATTAAAATATTTTTTGATAAGTTTTCGAGTTGAGTTGATCTGTAAATGTTTATATGGTAAACGACTTTTATTGCCGACTGTACCTCAATCATGTTCCTACGCAATCCTAAACACCACTAGTTGAGAAAGAACTAGTGGTGTTTAGGATTCTAGAATAGTTTAAGTGGTTCGGATTCCTAATAGTTCTGGAACCAACGTATTATTAGCACGTAGCTATAATTTACGTTTTTTTAAAGTAACTTAGTGTATGCGCCATTTTTGAAGGCCACCATGTTCCTGAATGACGAACCTCCTGAATGTCTGGAACGATATATCATCGATTTTAACCGACATAAAAACATTGATGTTTATTATTACCAATAAAGATCTAAGATAACCACTGACAGCGCGGCCGAGATTGTAGAATTTTATTCCAGAAAAAGTTACAGTAATTAAGAGTGAAAGAAGAAGAAGTAGTTACGAAGCTCAGCCGCTTCACAGTTAGACAGGAAAAAGCGGACCCTGGACTCCATGGTGCAGATCTCTTTTTATTACGTGCGGGAAATCCCTACGGATACCCACACCCCGCCGCCGTTATGTCGGACTCGAACCAACTAAACCGCACGCCGTCTGTGGGTCGCAGTGCAAGACCGCAGGTGAGCTAGCTATTCCATATCCCTCACACCTCGGCTGATGCAGGGCCATCTTTCTCGTTCCGGCCCTCTTCTGGTGGGGGGACTACAGGGTTCCCAGCTCGTCCCCGGAGTGGGAGGGTGCGGCACGTCTGATGTGACCGGGACGGGATGAAGATGATTTGGGGTTATAATAAGTAGTTTTATAAATCAAGAACAAAAATACGTGATTGTCCACTCCTTCATTATACAAGCTCACACTTGTGTCTCCTTGAGGCCTGCATAAAAACGATTTAATTCCAACTCGGCATTTCAACAGACCATGTTTTTAATATCACAGTAAAACATCTACTAGTAACAAAACAATGTTTCTGTGTAAACATAAATCTACTTAACTGTTCTAAGTGGTATTTTATGGTAATAAAATGCGCGCCGGCCAAAATTTACCATTCATTGCGCCAATCTGTGATCCACAAACGAATTTATACTTACAACAACTACAACAATTTTGCTTTTTTGAAACATTTTTATGGCTATTTTTCGATATCATGGTGCATACTGCATATTCCACTCATAGCACGACTCAAACGTTTTGGCAACGCATTCTTTCAGCGTACAACTATAAGAATTACCTATATTATATTATTGTGGTACTAGCTAGTGGAATTCACTGGGTTTCACTGGGAATCTTTAATTCTCGAATGAAAAAGCTCCTTCTACGCATCATAGTTTCATCGTTTACCACATCATCACTTGCCATCAAGTGAGATAGAGATCAAACATGATCTTATCAAAAATGAAAATATCGAATTTTAGTGTTAATCTCGGTTGCATTTAAGGCTGGGGCATGGGGTCCGCTCTAATAGTACTATTTATTCCAATTCACATAACTGATTTAAATTATCTTAGGTTTAATGCTACTGTCTGCCATCTGACCACATAAACCCGACAGGTAAGGTTTTACAAAAGCCTCGTTCCTCAATATGCAGGGTGACACTGCCTTAAGCACCTACATTGTAGGGATTTATATGTCGCAGCCAAGTACCTAAATCAGCCGTTCAATTAACTGTCTAGGCCCTTTACGAAACGGCACCGTTTAATTGGTGGCCTAAATGATGTAAAGCCAGTTGATTAATTGGCTAGGCAAATGGCTTGGATCGAAGACGTTTAATAACTTGCATTTCATCAAACAGCTAAGAAAATGACTTATTTCAATATGGTTATAAAAAAAAACCTAACAAAGTCGGATTGCGCGGTTATCTCAATAGACCTTTCACAAATTTTCTGTGAATACACCTCTTTTTACCCCCTCGGGGATTTACAGGCGTGAGTACCTATATGTATGTATGTATGTAATTTTCTATCTTATTTCGGGTACTCCATCTTACGAATAGCCTAATCATTAGCCAGACAGGTTATTAAATATTGTAATAAACGGTACGGTTGAATATCATTCAGGCCGTTAATTGAATGGCGCCGTTTAGTTAACTGCCTAGGCAGTTAATTGGATGGCTGATTAAGCTAGTTGGCGGCGACACATAAACTAGATATCTAGTAAGTATATATGAAGTATAGATTTATTCCTATCCACTGATATTGTAAATGATAATGATAATATATTATAATTAAAAACAAAGTCGTTGCATATTGTTAATGCTTTCTACAACTGGAACACGATCCTTTGCTACTTTTAGTATCTAAATCGATTTTATTTTTTACGTGCGTGAAATCCCCACGCTCCCCCCCCCCTCCAACTTCGGAGGGGGAGGTTATGTCGGACTTGAACCGACTAAACCGCACGCCGTCTGTGGGTCGTTGTGCCACTCGCTTACTTACACAACGACACTGGCTATTTATTAAAATCATCAAAAAATTCAACAACAAAGACATGATACCCAATTGTGATTAAAAAGACCGCTGAAGCAATTACAAAGTCGTTTGCAGCGCTGCAGCGGTATCTAGGCTATGTTAGAAAATGGGTGCTGTGCAAACGAAGTTATTATGCTAATATTAGTTGGTGTCGTCAGTTTTATTAGACGCTGTGGTGACCTACATACAGTACGATGAGTGATAATGACCTTTTTGTATTGCTCATCTTTCTAGCTATTTATATGGAGCCTTTATTCCAGTTTTATTAGAGAGCTGGTCTCGACTCCGAGACGAGGCACGTTTAAGTGACGCCCGTACGTCGGGTGTAGTGCAAGCCGTGTGGATTGTTTTTGCACGATTTTGTGGAAAATCATGTCAAAGGTGGCTCCTAAGATTTGTTAACACGCAGTTAGAAAGTAACTGTCATGAGAAAGAAAGAAAATGAAATTATAATTTGCCCTACGGTTTGATCAGGTTACACCGGCCGCGGTCACAGGTAGCTGGTTTAGTCACGGTAAGACTATCCATACAGTATTGTAATGCCCCATATTTATGAAAAATCGGTATTATAAATTTTGCGATCGACAAATATTTGACTGACACCGTACGCTAAGTATAAAAAATATAGCATAGTTAAAAATCGTTTTGGTAAACATGGACAGTGAGGAGAAAAAGGAATGTGTTTACTTGGTTATTGATACCAACAACAATTTTGCTGTTTACTTTACAATTATTACTTTAATTCAATTCATATATTTGGTTTTAAGTGAAGTTTGGAATATTTTCCTCCACTTTTTATATAAATTCCACAAAATCATCGCTTCATATAATATTTGAGTGCATTATTAATGAATTCATTCAATAAAAAAAGTACAATATACACTACTTGGCATATTAAATTAATCTTTTCAGAAAAAAAGGCGTGGTTATTGTTTAAAAACGACACACCTTCCATTCGTCTCTGCGACACATTCGCGACTGGTTGCGTGCTGAGCGCATGTCAAGATCGAGGAGCGTAGGTATGGCCCAAGCTTCGTCCACTTGTATGAAGTTATATTACTGTATACCTAGATAGTATTACCGTGGCTTAGTAGTGCACGCGCACATTCTCAATATTTTTGATATGTCCCTTCATCATGTACCGTCACATAAAATACTTATAGTGTCCCTATTCTGTAAGCAAACTGCGCGGCGTCTGTTCGACTTCGCAAAAAAGTTAGTATGCCTGTTACTTCTCCTGTTTTATTGTTTTAGATACATATAATTTTACAATTCCTGCTCGTGTTTATTTAATTCAGAGAACCTAACTGCGTACATCTTTACTAATTTTGTAAAGGGGAAAGATTTGTTACTTTGATCATGATGAATAGGCTCAGAAACTACTCGCGGGTCGCTAGTAGTGAATAATTTAATTGTTTTAACTACCTACCAATAACGTGAGCCACGCCTACTGGTATACAGGGTGTATTTTTGAAACGGGGCAGTAAGGGCAAGTACCTTAACCGTTGCAGTTACAGCAAAACGTTCTTAAAAGACCTTCCCTAACTTTTTGGGACATTTTGAACTGCATTCACAGATTTTGTAAAAAACTTACAGTTAGCAAAAGAAATGCAAAAAGTTCAATTTTTTTTTTTATGCCAAACGATTCTATTTCATGTGGGGATCAAAAAACTCTATGGGACCATTTTAGCTTTCAGTACTAGAAAAGACAGAAATCGCCAAAGACCTTTCCCATACATTTCGTACGGAAATATGATAAATCAACTCGAAACTCATAGGTCAGGTAAAATTTTGAACTTTTTTAAATAAAAAAAAATCATTTAAACATTTAAGAAATTGGTTTATGAAATAAATTGCTCAAAATGATTTCCATTTTCACGAATACATAAGTCTATCCTTTTTTGCACTGAACGAATGGCGGCTAATAATGTTCTGGGATGAATATTACGTAAAATGGTCATTAATGCATCCTTGAGCTCTTGAACACTGGCGTACGTCGTCTTATACACCTCGTTTTTCACGAAGCCCCATAAAAAAAAATCAAGTGGTGATAGATCAGGTCTACGAGGTGGCCACTGTGTTGGACCATGTGTACCTATCCACTGTGTACCGAATAGGCGGCTCAAATTGGAACGTGAAAGGTGACTGTTATGTGGCGGAGTTGAAAATGAACTTTTCGCAATTCCGACAGGGGCCATTCGTCCATCTCGTTTTCAAGATGACTTCATTATACATGGCAGAATTCAGTTTCCCTTCATAAAATTCCACCATTATGACTCGATTGGACATTATACTACACCAACAGTTGAATGAGAAGCGAACCTGATTATGACTTGCCGTAACTCTTAGTGGATTTTCTTTGGTGATTTTTTCTGTTGTACATACCGTTATTGGAAAAAATCGTTTCGTCTGACCACAGTATGTAATTTAAAAATTCATGATCTCTGCTTATTTTTCCTCTTAGCCATCTGCAAAAAGTAAGCCTTCGAACATCATCACCCGGATGTAACACTTGAACTATGCGCCCATATCGATAGCACTTGTAGCCGTATTTCTTCCATATCTTTATCACAAGGGAGTGGGATACACCTACTTCAAGGGCGACTTGCCTGGACGATACCTCTGGATATGCTTCGACATAAGTTAGAACCGCAATCTCCGTATCCATGTCCACACGAGGCTGCCGCTTTCTTTTGAAAGAACCCTGCAATTCCAGGTTTTTCAAAAGATTTGTAATAACCTTTCTTGTTGGCACATGCCGCAACGGATACTTATTGCGGTACCACACTAATGCAGCTCCCGCATTTCGATTATTGACAAAATACGCTTCTAATAAGTCAATTTTTTCACGATTAGAAGACATTTTAGCGAAAATCCTTAATTAATAACTCATACGAAGTTTCTCAGCTGAAACTAAGAATAACACACAGATTTTCGAATCAAATTCGAAATTTGAGGGTAAAAATTCTTTTTATTTACTTTACAGTCAATTCTACCCACTTCCTGGCCATAACAAAAAGTTAGACCATCGTAGAAATTATTTTCTGTTGCCGAAATGTATGGGAAACGTTTTTGGCGATTTCTGTCTTTCCTAGTACTGAAAGCTAAAATGGTCTCATAGAGTTTTTTGATCCCCACATGAAATAGAATCGCTTGGCATAAAAAAAAAATTTTTGGACTTTTTGCATTTTTTTTGCCAACTGTAAGTTTTTTACAAAATCTGTGAATGCAGTTCAAAATATGTCAAAAAGTTAGGGAAGGTCTTCTAAGAACGTTTTGCTGTAACTGCAACGGTTAAGGTACTTGCCCTTACTGCCCCGTTTCAAAAATACACCCTGTATATATCCATTAGCACCTCACCAGCCCAGCTAAATTACTTATGTTAGGAATGGGTTCCGATGTAAACTAGATGGGATATGAATCCTCTATTACTAAATGCAAGTCCAACGCTTAGCCATTGGGCGACAGTCACTTCATCAAAGACAAAAAGATTACTAGTATGTATTCTACTCCCTGGAGTAGAAGCGTGATGATATATAGCCTAAAACCAGCCTTGATAAATGGACTATTCAATACAAGATCATTTTTTCAATTCAAACCAATAGTTCCTGAGATTAGCGCGTTCAACTACACAAATAAACAAAAAGCTCTGTAGGTTGATTAGATTAGAATAGATTATTAATTCGACATATTATACAAATAAAATAAAAAATAAAATACCTCAAAATAATTCAGTTTATTAAAGCCCCTATTCAAATATTTCTCGCAAACATTTGATATGCCACGCATCTCAACTATGAAAATGCACAGGGGGTGACGCGAGAGCGGTCCAGCCGCGCATATTGTTCGCATAGTACGCTCGGCATGCCATTATTGCATTTACCCAGTCCACTGTATAATTAACGACTTTATAAGTACATCGGCAATGCATTCTGATGCGAACTAAATTTAATATTAAAGCTATTCTAGACGACGTGACACGTATAATGCAAATAATTCTATCAATACCGCGAACATAACCTCGTGTTGTGTTCCCGGCGGTGTATAGGATAGTCAGAGCTCAATGCAGATTTTATGTGCAGTCAGTGGGAAGATTAAAGGCTTATCCTGAACTGCTTTCTACACTAATGGTACAGAAACTCTGATAAATACAGGGTCGGCAACACGAGTGTGACTTTTCTGGTGTTGCACACGTCCATAGGCCGCGGTAACCAATTTCCAAAGGTGGGCCGTGTGCTTGTCTGCCAACTCAGTGGTATAAAAAAGAACCAAGCAGTTTGGTGACGGAAACCGTTACCTACATTCCTGGGCCAAGAATGTAACCAAATAAAAATGGTATCAATTAATAGATATAGATTTACCAGCCCCTCTCTGAAAATTTTGTAGATTTTGACACTTTTGACAATCTGAGATCAGCCCCTCTAGACAAGTGGCAATTCGCTAACCGGCGTTTGATGGAATAGATTGACGAATGTATGGGATTTGACGTATTTGACATGCGTTAACGACTGTCATATACGTCAAATCCCATATATTTGTCATTCTATTCCACCAAACGCCAACTAGCGAATTGCCACTTGTCTAAAGGGGCAGACTTATTAAGCCCTAATTGGTATTATAGTTAGTGGAGAATGTTTTAAAAGCCATATTATGAGTGAGTACTGTGGTGCCCGGGGGACGAGACTCCACAGATAATTTAAATTAAACAATATTTTGTCGTAATATTGTTATTTATTTAATAATAACACTTCAATCCTATGCGAGCTTTTTTATATGGGATTTACGCGAGGTTTTTTTTATATTTTATATAATACTCGTTTCAGAGGGACCACGGAAACTATATCACTTGTCTTCAAATCTGGTGTTTCCGGAGTCTTGCTGGCTTCCCTCGAAGCCCTCACGTCAACTCTGGAACTGTCACGCTTCTCCTTTTTTTACCTAATTCTATATTTAGAATTAATTTTTATATTCGTATGATTTATTTTTAAATCGTTGACACATGTGATGTCCAGGCATCCACTCGTAATATCTGCCACGGAGGGCGGATATCACATGAGCTACGCCCATGGACATCCATGTGACAGCGCCTCACTAAGCTAAAGACCCTATGTAATCTAAAACTGGCAAAAGAGATGAAAAATTATGAGTATTGTCCCTTACAATGGGAGAAACAGAACATTTACCATTCTTCATTAATTTAATTATATTAAATTAGTAAATGCTGAAAAATAAAATTAAACACAGGTGATGTTCTGTTTTTGGTGATCCAAAACCAGCAAAAAAAGAATCACCACAATACAATGATTAAAATTATCAATATTGATGTCATTGGACGACATATATTAACATGTGTCCGTATGGGACCATAGTACAACGTACTTTTAAGACCTTCCTCACTAACAAACAAAGAATGATACAAGATAATCTATCATTATACATATTTTGAATGCATAATTATAAACTATTTATATCGCCTACGGAATATTAGATTACAGAATATGTGTACTACTAACTGAAAGTCACTCTTCATAATGAAAGACCCGTGGAAACCAACTTCCACCATCGCAGGTACATATGTCCTTATAGCGATGTGTCCTCATTATAAAGATTAGCTTCTGCTGATAATACACGTAAAAATAATCACCTAATCCTAGCTAACAGTACGCAAAAAAAAAAAAATATTACATTTTCGACAGCGCTCAACATGAAAAAAAAATAGAAAATAATATAATTAATAAAATATTACAATTAACATTATTAAACACATAAATGGTCGCACAGATATCTGCGAACAAAAAATAGAGGAATCAAATTGCACATATATTGTTATTTATTTAATAATAACACTTCAATCCTATGCGAGCTTTTTTATATGGGATTTACGCGAGGTTTTTTTTATATTTTATATAATACTCGTTTCAGAGGGACCACGGAAACTATATCACTTGTCTTCAAATCTGGTGTTTCCGGAGTCTTGCTGGCTTCCCTCGAAGCCCTCACGTCAACTCTGGAACTGTCACGCTTCTCCTTTTTTTACCTAATTCTATATTTAGAATTAATTTTTATATTCGTATGATTTATTTTTAAATCGTTGACACATGTGATGTCCAGGCATCCACTCGTAATATCTGCCACGGAGGGCGGATATCACAGTACTCATGTCCTTAAAGGTAACAGGAAATATTTTATCTAATGGACAGCCAGAATAGAAAAAGCACATTATAGTGATACAAAGTTTATTCAACTTCTATTATAATTAAAATATCGAATTGTACAGGTGGAACAATATATTGGTACCTAGCCAGTTAAGGTACCTTTTACACTTGTGATATGGGCGCAGCAGCCTAGAATCCAGTTACAATAATATCTAAGAATAGCCTCCGTTCCACTACGAAAGCTGTCGACTAAAATATTAACATAGTAATTTTTATGACATATATGTCGAGACATCCAAGACAGTGGTAAAATCCAAAAAAACTATTCCAAATCAAACGTGTGAACATCTTCGGTGTCCAGTGTGAAAGCAAATATCATACAAGGTTGGCAGAGTCGGAATTCAAATAAACAAAGCGGTTGTTAAAAATAAGAAACAACCAGGAAAGCACTTATAATGTATCGGGAAACACGAAATTCTTTCTTTTACAAAATGGCCTCTTCTTCTTCTTTCTTTTTCAAAATGGCCTCTGCAGCAAATCGCCGCAATCCAATATCAAGTAATCAATCGATTATCTGCAGCAAATCGCCGAAATTTTGCCAATGTCAAGTAAAATGTATTATACAATTATAAATGGCGAGACGCCAATGTCAAGTGTACCAGAGCCACGTTAGCCACGCCAGTAAATTTGTTTCCGTGTGTATGCCCCCCCCCCCCCCCCCCCCACCCCAAAAGATTCAGATGGACGATCAGGACGTGTGGTTGGATTTTAGGGGGCAACACGAAATTAAAATAGTGAATATGTGCGTGCAAAAGTCAATGACAAATGTCAATGCCAATATTTTTATTTTTTAAATTATTCTTATAAATAGATATAGATACAAAGTATTTCAATCCTTTCAATATCGATAAACAATTTGATTTATCCACGGGATTTATTACTTAATGATTAATTAGAGCTTTTTCTGTTGTGTTAATTAGTCTTGTTATATTAATATTACCTTTGATAAATTATATTGTAAAAAAGTACATTAAAGGGCATATACATAGCATGAGTTGCCTACTTAACGCAAACTTTTTTCTTGTTTTTTTTTTTACTGAGAATGTAGCTGATTTCTTGTATTTTTTAAATAAAAATATATGACAATTTCTTTAATCATATCTCAACTTATTATATTTTGGCCTAAAATTTTCCATCTCCTTACAATTCAAAAGCTCGTATTTAAAAAAGACGTATATGACTCGTGAAGGATTTGAACCTCCGACCTCCGATAGTTCAAGTGTTTTGTGTATTAATGTAGTTCGGTGCTCTGCCACTGAGCTAACGAGTCGTGCTATCAAACGAGTGAAATCATCCATTAGCACCCCCCACATGACGTCACTAGTCGCAATATAAATATAAGTGGGTGATAACACTATCGTGTATTATTTTGTATACTGTTAGTGGTGAGGTCACGTTGAGGGTACTTGTGGATAATTTCACTCGTGATAGCTCGTTAGCTAAGTGGCAGAGCACCGAACTACGTTCACAATATATTAAACTTGAACTATCGGAGGTCGGAAGTTCAAAACCTTCACGAGTCATACACTTTTTTATAAATGTTTTGATTTAATTTTTTTTCTCAAAAGAAAAGGGTTGCTTATGAAAGCAAGGTGATGGATTGTGACTTAAACGTTGCCATTGAGATGTTAACGCTAATCACCACGGCCCCATCTGTGAGTGGCCATTGCAGTATACCGAGTCCTAAAGAGTAAATCGTGAGTTGATACCCCCGTAATGTCCAAAGTATGGAAATTGAATAATACTTTTTATGACGTTTCGATTAACTTCGTTTTGTACTAACACCTACTGTTTCTGGGGCCTCACCAAGAACTTCAGGATCTAAGCCAACCTCACCTGTAAGTTGGAACATCTGCAGGTTTACGGACCGAGTCCTAGAGAAGCCTTTAGTTTCGAGGTTGGGAGTCCAGTCGCTCCCATAAAAGTTGTATAAGCCAGTATAAAATGAGGAGTAAGCGGAGCCCTAAGGTGATAATTTGTAACTAACAACTGAATAAAACTTTGGATTTTGATTTTAAATATTTTGCTTCAAATCGACATGAATTTATTTCTTGATATAACAACCATAAATTCATTAATTTATAGGTAACTAGCTGACCCGGCGAACTTCGTACCGCCAAAATTTTTCCGCCCGCGTGGCGTCAGATCCCGTTCCCGCTGCACTCTTTACTATATTAAACATGTATTATACATATAAACCTTCCTCTTGAATCACTCTATCTATTAAAAAAAACGCAGCAAAATCCGTTGCGTAGTTTTAAAGATTTAAGCATACAAAGGGATATAAGGACAGAAAAAGCGACTTTGTTTTATACTATGTAGTGATTATTAATTTAACATCACTAACAGATGATTCTATTTGATTTCGTTTGATAAAAGTAAATTAAATTGTTGCTATAACATTAATTTAAAACGATCACCAAATTTGACTGAGGTACAAATTTGAAATGGGTATTTCATCCATTATTTATCTAATAAACGTATTTTCAATGTTGAATAAATTAATTAATGAATAATATGTACTCTCTAAGGCACACCCAGTGCCTTTTTCTTTATATCTTTGGTCACTTCAATCGAACAAGAGCATGAAGTTTTAATAAGTACCCTAATTCAAAATACATATGTTTACCTGAAGATGAGTTATTCGAAACATGTCGTAATATTATAAATTAAATATTAGTATTATATAGTGATAAAACTAAATATAATTGTGTGGAATTTGTAAAGTGAGTTTTTAATATATATAAAGATAGTAATGAATAATACTTTATTGTACACCAGTTATTATCTTCTTTACTATATAAAAATAAGTCGGGTTTTCCTTCCTGACGATATAACTCCAGAACGCACGAACCGATTTCCACGGTTTTGCATTCGTTGGAAAGGTCTCGGGCTCCGTGAGGTTTATAGCAAAGAAAATTCAGAAAAAATTTCAACAGAAAAGCGGGAAAGCGATAATCGACATCCACGCGCATTTATCAGTTTTATAAGTTATATGCCTGCAAATAATTAATAGTAACCAATACCTGCCAGTGTAGTGTTATCTCTACTTTCCACTTCATATTCACCGTGTTACACTAATCACAAACTATGTCGGAATCACTTCAAGAGTCTATGAGCAGTATGAAGGATATGTTCCTCAAACGCATGGCCCTCTTCGAGGCGGAGCTTCCAAAGGCCCAGGGCAGTCCTTCACTGGGAAATCTGGCAGCTGAATATGCTTCTTTCAAAACCTTCATCACAGCGGCTATGTGTAATCTACAACAGCAAATTGAGCTACTTGTAAGAACAGTGGACACCATGGAGATGAGAACTCGGCGGAAAATGTTGTTGCTGCACGGTGTGCCCGAGGAGCAAAAGGAAGAAACTGCTGAAGAGGTAGTCAGGGTTGCTAAAAAATACCTTGGGTCGAGTTTAGCAGTTGGAGACATTCGACGCTGTCATAGAATGGGGCGCCCATCAGCTGAACACAAACCGAGGCCCATTGCAGTCAAGTTCATAAGCTCAGTGATCCGGGACAAACTGTGGTATGACAAAACTAAGTTCAAGGGCACAGGTGTAACAGTCTCAGAATTTTTGACTAAAGAGCGCCATCAAACCTTTATGTCCGCCCGTCAAAAATTCGGCATATCCCAATGTTGGACTAAGGAGGGCTTCGTCCATATTATCGCACCCGATGGAGCACGTCACCGCATAGTTAGTCTTAGTGAGCTGCATAGGATCGGGCCTCAAGACATGGAAAAGGTCAATCCGGAAATGAAGACGACAGCAAAGGCCAAAAGGGTTACTTCGAAGAAGAAATAGGTTATTTCCAAAGGCCGGGTAATATTGCATTTACGCATTTATGTTCACTATTATTTCCACCTTCACTATATTTCATAAATATTTACTAGTACCTACTATTCTTATTTCTGTTCTTCGCTTTGGATTACCGTCTTTAATCTTATTTTTTGTAAATTCAATGCTTGTTTGTTGTTTTTTGTTTTTATTTTCTAAAGTATGTATGACATGACAGTCACTGCAAATTGTCAAAGCTGTCATTGCTGTCACGACAGAACGTTCTGAAACGTGTCTGAGTATGAGTCTTTTAGGAAATTCATGTAATCTATTTTTGCTTATTTTTATTTTTAAATTCTTTTTACTTCTTCTTTCAAACAAGCACTTCTTCCTATGTTATTTTCTATCACCTGTTGTTCTTGATCTGTTCCTTAGTATTAAATTATAGAATTTGTAGCACAACTGGCAGGTGGTGAATATTTGTTGGTATTGTGTATTAGGCTGACTGGTAAGAAATTTAGTATATATATATATATATATTTTTGATATATTATTTTATATTGCATTATATATTATTTTAGTATTATAGTATACTCATATATAATTTAGTATTGTAGCGTATATAGTATATTCATCATATGAGCAATTTTGATAGTGTTGATAGTGACTCAGAGAGCTTCCTTTCGGCATGTAGCTTTGCTAGTGCCGATGATAGCTATAATAGTGCTGATGATAGCTTTACCAATGTTCCATCACAATCATTAGCTGACCACCTAAACTACCAGTTTTCTGATGTACCTGAAAATTTCAATGTGGTACACCTTAATGCCCAAAGTATTCCGGCCCATTTCCCAGCGATGCTGACGACCTTTGACTGTAAGAATATCCATGCTGTCCTCGTTTCCGAGTCATGGTTTCGGCCCTGTCTCCCTTCTACCTTATATTCTCTACCTGGGTTTCAGCTTATCCGAAATGATCGTTCGGATCGTGTTGGTGGCGGTGTAGCTATATACTTAAGAACACATATTCCTTATACCAATATTAGTATGTCTGCGCAGCCTCCACCAGCCAATGCCGGTGAACATCTATTTCTCGAAGTTGAACTCAATCATATTAAGGTCCTACTCGGCGTGTACTATTGTCCTTCGTCAAAAATAAACTTCTTTTCCTCATTTGAATCCTTGTTAGTTAATCTCATACCCTCTTACAGTCACACTATCATAATGGGTGATTTTAACACATGCTTGCTTAAAAATGACAGTCGTACTTTATCCTTCCGCGCTATTTCTAACTCATGTAACTTGACTATTCTTCCTTCTACTGCAACTCACCATGTTCCCAACTGTATTTCAACGCTAATTGACCTTATCTTGGTTTCCTCAGGAGAATGTGTCGCTAAACACGGCAAATATCCAGCTACCTCTTTCTCCTATCACGACTTACTCTATCTGTCTATTAAAGTACGTGTCCCTAAGGCTAAGTGTAAAGTCCTTTTGCAGCGAAATTTTGGTAGCATGAACATTGGGAGCCTTCGTGAGGATGCTGGCAATATCGATTGGACTCCACTTGTCACTTCCGAGTCAATGGATGAACAAGTGAACATATTTACGTCGAACGTCATTTCATTGTACGACAAACATGCGCCCATAAGGGCAGTTAAAATTAAACATCCACCATCGCCATGGCTCACCGCGGATATCAAGCGACTCATAGCCAAAAAAGCAGCAGCTAAATTTAAATATAGAATCAAGCCAACCGAGGCTAATCACAAGAAATATGTGACAATACGAAATCATTGCAATAGGGTGTGTAGGAACGCACAACGCCAGCACATTCATAATAGTATTCAAAATGGAGATCCGGCAAAGGTCTGGAAATTTCTGAAAACATTGGGCGTTGGAAAAACACGTGAAAACACCATTCCAAAAACTTTGAATATTGATCTACTAAATCAACATTTCGCCGCCTCGTCCAACCTTGGTAGGACCACAAAAGCGCAGACTTTGGCTTTTCTTTCATCCCTTCCAACGCCCAGCTACTCACCTTGCGTCTTTAATCTTTTCACTGCTTGTGATGTTAAGAAGAGCGTAATGGCAATCACATCAAATGCAATTGGAGATGACAGTATCAGCCGTAAGATGATCCTTCCCATCCTCGATGAAATCCTTCCTATCATATGCTACATCCTCAATTACTCCATATCCAGCTGTTCTTTCCCATCCTCATGGAAAGATAGTCTAATTGTTCCTTTGCCTAAAAAATGTAAACCACAATCTTTCACGGACTATCGTCCCATATCCATACTCCCATTCCTCTCAAAGGTCCTCGAACGTCTCGTACATAACCAAATTAGTGCATTCATCACTAGAAATAATATCCTCAATCCCTTCCAATCAGGTTTCCGCCCTGGACACAGTACTGTAACAGCCTTAGTCAAAATTACGGATGACATCAGGTCTGGTATGGAGGGCGGGAGGCTGACAGTCATTGCCTTGCTTGACTTCAGCAACGCCTTCAACACGGTTGACTTTGATATTATGCTCTGCCAATTGCACTCTCTTAACATATCTCCGACGGTGATTGATTGGCTTCGTAGTTACCTGTGTGGTCGCCGGCAACGTATACGTAACGAAAATATTTTGTCTAGTTGGTGTAATACTTCCGTTGGCGTACCCCAGGGCGGCGTTCTATCTCCTTTACTCTTCGCAATTTTTATCAATTCTATCACAAATCAACTTCGTTGTTCCTACCACCTCTATGCAGATGATCTGCAAATATACTCACAGGCGCCACACGCACGGTTGGCGGAGGCTGTGGAGATGGTCAACGAGGATCTGGCTCGGATAGCTGCCTGGAGTAAAACCTATGGCCTTAAAGTCAACCCCGCGAAGACTCAGGTGGCCATTGTAGGCAGCTCTTTTGCAGGAACAAGGGTAGATGCTTCGCAGCTTCCGCCGGTTGTGTTTGATGGCACAGTAGTCCCTATTACAGATAAAGTCAGGAACCTCGGCATATTTATAGATTCCAATCTTTCCTGGGACACGCAACTCCAGGAGGTGAGCCGTAGGATGTTTGCGTCGATGGGATCACTACGAAAGCTGCAATACTTCCTTCCTGTTGCAACCAAAATTTCGCTTGCAAACGCATTGTTACTCCCCATTCTTGATTATGCGGACGTCAGTTATCTTGATTTAACCGAAAGCCAGCTAGATAAACTTGAGCGCCTCCAAAACGTCTGTATAAGATTTATATTTGGTTTACGCAAGTATGATCATGTTTCGCAGTTTCGAACAGAGCTTAAGTGGCTACCCATACGACTTCGCCGGAATACTCACATCCTTTCTTTGCTGTACAACATATTATTCAAACCGACAACCCCGTCTTATCTTAAGGGACGTTTTGAGTTCCTACATGATGCTCATTCGAGACATCTAAGGTCATCAGAAAACTTAAAGCTAAGGATGCCGTCGCATAAAACCACATTTTACGACAACTCCTTCACAGTTACGGCGATCCGTCTCTGGAACAAGTTACCAGTAGACATAAGAAAAGCTCAGAATTTGCATAAATTTAAAACTTTGGTAAGGGAGCACTATTTGTCATTGTGAAATGCTCTTATATACCAAGTTTAGGGACTATATCAAGTTATTATCTGATATATATATTGTATATGTATTATAATTATGTAAAGTATATTTATTATGTGTATGTATTAGATAGGTTACGGTATTATATGTATTTATGTATATATGTAAATTTATTTATGTGTGTATTAGGTATAAATATACCAAGTATGTACTTACTATATGTATTTGCATTGTAACGCCAAACAACTACCACTCATTCCTGCAACTTTTTCACCATCCAAAGGTTGCCTGGCAGAAATCGCTTGAAGCGATAAGGCCGCCCATTGTACTGATTCCTTTATATAATTTAATAATAATGTATTTTAATTGGTGTACAATAAAGAATAAAATAATAATAATAATAATAATAACAGCTAGTTTCATATTAATTTTAACATTAATTTTTATAGTAGGTACAATGGGCGGTCTTATCGCAAACTGCGATCCCTATCATCTCTCTACCAGTTCTATTAAGTTCTGGTATTTTGTTCCTAAAATTGCAAAACTGTCAATATAAATCACCAAGAAACATCAAAATGGTAACCTGCGCCCCCCCCATACCGGGGGCGAGTAGGGGACCGCTAGGTCCCCTTCCGTGGAGGGCCAGACCGAGAGTCTTGGCCCTGGGTCAGCCGAGGTGTGAGGGATATGTCACGAGACAACCAACCAAATTTTTCATTAAACACTAGCGACCCGCCTTGGCTTCGCCCGTGGCATACTTCAACCTCGTAGCACCTTTAAGCTATTATGCATTACTCAATTGTTTTGCCTTCTTGGAACCTCTCCACTAACACTTGAACTTTATGGTGTGATATTAATGTTCAAATTAACTTTGAATTATAACAAATCTTTTGTATGGGAGCATAGAAAAGTGTTGCTTTTAGACTTTTTCAGGCAATTTAAAAAAAATTATCTGCATTACAAATTAACATTATAGATTACTACTTGGAAATAATATCAGTCATAACATAATTAGAAAAACTGGGTCCTGAAATTTCATCAAACAATGTAAAGAAGTTTAATATAAAGTTCACTGCAAAAAAAGTCAGGTTGCACTGCGGGAGTGCCGGCAGAAGTGAAAACTTTATAAACAACGGTTACGGTTCAAAGGTCAAATGATCCTGACGCGAGTTTAATACTTTTTACCCATCCAACGCCGCTAAAGAAGTTTTCACTTCAAAAATATCGTCACTGCTTATGCAAAAGTGACTATCACTATCCCAACTATCATAAGAACATATCCACACTACCAACATTCACACAATCGAATATCACTATAAGAAAAACTTTTCTCTCAGTCATTACGACACATTCTTCGCGATCGCAGGCCCACTAGGGTGGATCCCAAATGTCCCCGCACGTGACTCTTACGACCTTACAGATCCTCTATTCCACGCACTGTCCTCTATACGTGACTGGCGCCCATGGTCACGGGGTATTTCCACCCTATTCCCAAAGATAAAACAGCTTTCGTGAGATAAACTGTGGGTAGAAATGCGGAAGTGAATCTTGATTTATCGCCGTACTGATATTTTTGATGTCTACTATCGTGACGAAAATAAGTAGGAATTTCGTTTTGGAGTTCATTTTGATTTTACCAGATGGCGAAGTAAAAAGTTCGTGTGGTATCAAAGTAGGAGTCTAAAAAGTTTGTGAAAATGGTCGATGGAAGTTTGAATCGTTGGATGGATATATTCATGCTTTCAAGATAAAATATCTTAATTTCTATATAATATATACATGCATGTACATACATAGTTATAGTCTGGAATAGTATTATAGACCATTTTACCATTCTGAGAATGACATTAGAAGTAAATGTGATCAAAATTCCTGTGCCTTGTGAAATATAGTTCTAATATAATATTCGTTTTATTCATAATGAAAATCCACTTTTATGAAAAGCTTATATTACAGCTTATAGTATTAGTACCGGGGGTGAGTCGGGGACCGCGTGGTTCCCCCTCCCAAGGAGGGCCAGACCGAGAGGAATGGCCCTGGGTCAGCCGGGGTGCGAGGGATATGTCGCATGACAACCTCATCTTTAGCCTAGCACATCAACCTACAGACGGCGTGCGGTTTAGTCGGTTCGAGTCCGACATAACCTCCCCCTCCGGCTCCGGATCTCAGTAATTACTATCACAATTTACAATGGTAACATTGAGACGGAAAAACGTTCAGAAAATTCAGAAACGTTGCAATAACAATTTCATATCAGTTTAAAGTCTTGCAATATTATAAATGAATGTCGAAGCAAGTGTCTGGATGCACTAAACGTTTCCTACGTGTAGGTTCGCGATAGATATATTTATTTCTTGGAAACGTTACCACAAGAGGCATGCGATTGCAAGTAATTCCACAAAGCGTTCTAATTTTTGTTTTCAATTTATCCTTTTACTTTTAGTTCTATAGTTTTCACATACAACATATTTTATGGATGGTACATATGACGTAATAAAGTAGATTAATTAAACGGAATCATCAAATACAGAAATCACATAAGTATAAAATTAAACTCAAACGATTATCGACGGCTGCCAACGATGGAAATTACCGGCAGCAATAATTTACCGCTTTGACGCAAGCCAGAATGCTGTAGGCTGTGGGTTGAATACAGCCTTGGTTCATCATCATTCTCTGGTCCTTGTCTAACTCAGTTGGGATTCTCTTTTTAGTCTAACTGTGATGCAGCTGAACTTCGATTTTTTCCGTGAAACGACTGCCATTTGACTTCCGTAACGAATCGGCGATATCGAAGTCTTGAAGTTAGACCAATTGTTGGACTTTTTAGGTCACAATTATCCGTAATACTGCCATGGATGTTCGTTCGAAAATACGACCAACCACTTCTTTTGAAGTGACCATAATCATGCATGCAAATATTTGCGCTGAGTGGAAATCGAAACAGGCACGGTTTCGATTTCCACTCAGCGCAAATATTGCATGGCAGTCGTGTCAACTACCGTGTCGCCACAGAGGCTGTAATTTTTACACTGAGTTTCCACGGTACGAAGTTTCACGTCCGTGCATTTTAATACTACAACAAACGTACCTCATTCCACGGTGCATAGTCCGTAAAATACCCAAGAGACTGGAAGTTTTTTTTTTCTTTTTTAAAGAGAATATTAGCAACCGAAATTATCCAAATTACTAATATTCCCTCTAACCCCTCCAACTAAGCTTAACAACTTAGTTCAGGAGACAACGACTCTGTAAACTATGTACACAATGGTTTTTAATGAATAAATGAATAATGAATAAATAAAGCTAAATTGCTTGTGCTAGAAGTGGGTTGACGTCGGTAGTGAAATGACCAGGATTCGTACCCGGGACCTCTCGATCGTAAGGCCGCCTCCTTAACCACTAAGTCAATATGACTTCATCTCGCCTAACAATATTCTGAAGGCGAAGTCTCAGGAAAGAGGGTCACCAGGACATACGCCAATAATGTTACAATGGTGTCTCTCAGCTCGACGGCCTCATCAGATGCTTTTCATGACCCGCTTAAAGGTTTCAATATATCCTACCTTATTGACTTACTAGAATTTTCTTATTAACTAACTATCGTTGTAATATCGGTTATCGATATTAATTGTGGCCTCTGTCTTATTATGATGTATGAGCTATATTATTGTAAAGTTTCGTTAATATTCATTCAGTAGTTTTTCCATGAAAGAGTAGCAAGCATCCATCCATTCATCCATACTTAGAAACTCTCGCGTTTATAATATTAGTAGGAATCACGAAATATAAATAGAAGATACTGTATATAGAATTGTATCTCTGTAACTCCTGTTGAACTCCGAATTCTCAGAAAATCTCTTTGTATCCTGCAAGTTTGTCGCTACATTCGCAATATAATAGTGAAATAGTTTCGAAGCAATATTTCATTAATTATATCATTGAATGATTCACTATTATAGTGAAACATGATATTATAATCCGTCAATAATCTGTTTACTGGTATAGTCAACGACAGAATTCATTCATTTCAAAAACTCATATTGGACTAAACATTCAGTATATTGTATAAATGTGTAATACAAAATTTAAAAAAAAATAACGCTACAGAAAATAAACACTGTAGGAAACAATACTAGTAATACTTAATTGGAAAGTCTAATGACGATGTTATCCAATTATTTTTCGTTTGAAAATATGACAAACTGTTCCATTTAGTTAGTCTTTTCAGTTATTAAGATTTTTGTATATTTTTGCTATTCGTAAGAATATCAGACAAATTAAGCTTGACTGTAAAGGCTATAATATTTTTAAGTTTTACAAAACAATGATCCTCTGACTGATCTTCTAAACAATTTCAGACGTTGGTGAAATTCCATTTAGTTTTAAGTAAATTTGTAGTTTTATAACACAGCCCGTTGGCCTATGAATACAAACTTTCAATTGGAAAATTTCGACTTAGTAGATAATATCTTTCAGAATGGGGACCTCTGATTGCGTCTATATTTTACATTGGTTCGTTTCCTTGATAATATTTTTTCATTACCAACTTCGCAGGAAGTTTTAACCGTCACAAAAATTGAAGTACAATCAAAAACAGTATTATGCCATTGTCATCCGTCAAAAAAACAAATCTGAAGTGGGTGGAAACTGCGCGATGCGAGATAGAAACCTCATAAACTAGTAGCAATGCGAGCGAGACATATTTTCGCGCGCGGAATTGAAGTAGACTCACACACACATGCGTTATACAAGCACAAACAGCATTTACGTAAACGAGCGTCTCAAACGACGCGGAGTCTATTACATTGGCCGACAAAATTCGTGGCGGAAAAAGCAAAAAAACACAGACAAAAGCAATGACATTTATCTAATTACGGGATCGCGATAAGGGAGCGTGAGGGGTGAGTGAAGGGGGAAATTCTAGAAGGGCGGGGGGAGTGCAGGACTGGATGCTGTGCCGCAGTCGAATAGAGACACCGCGTCATCCGCACGTACGGTACTCCGGATTTTTCGCACTTGATCTCGAGTTGCGGAAAAATATTCTCGAGGTTTTCGTGTTTCGCTTACCGGCTAATGGCAGCGAATTGTGTTGGTAAAAAATAAAAGTTAGGCCTGTGAAAAAACGAAATTATGTCTGAATAAAAAATGTGATAAGTGAAGGAAAAGGTTACTGCTGTGTTTTGGATATTTAGTTTTTATTTTTCCAATATGCCAGTACTTCTAGTTTTCGGACTTTTCGTGGGTGAGTTTTTAAACTTTTTAAGTTTTTTTCCCCTCGTAGTTATTACTTTGGTCTAACATTTGGCCAATGTTCTATTACATTCTAGTGTTAATAATGAGCCAACTGATTTATTGTATGAATGGGTAGGAGTCAAATTGTGGATGTCGAGCGATTGTGACGTATGACACGATGGGTGGGGATGACGATACATAACTATAAGCTAGGTAAAGAGCACAGGATTTAATAATTCACTAATAGAGTGAATAATAGATGTTAAACTCACAATCAACAGTTGATTAGTTTTAGTGCAACTTTTTTATCGCCTGATAATTAGCTAAAAGCAAAGTTTCATGAATGAGGGTTACCATTATTGTAATACTAATGTTATAATAAGGAAACTCAGCTTGACGCCCTGTTTGACGTCTTATATTATAAACTTAACCTTTTTCTTAGACAAGTATTTAATGTAGTAGATGATATAGAAAATATTGTTGACCCATGGAAGTATAAGCTTTAAATAATATATACATAATTAATTAACAATTTTTTTACCCGACAGATCATAAAGGAGGGAGGGTAATGTTTTTCCTTTAATATGTTTTCCATTCGACAGTATACAACCCTCACTCTTCATTACGTGGGACCGAAAATCATAGTTGGCGAAATGTGGGTGTTAATACACTAGCCTCTGCCTGCCCCTTCGGGGATTTACAGGCGTGAGTATATGTATATTTGTGTGTTTTTTTATATTTTTATTAAATGCTAAACGCCTGTTATGACATTAGTAGAATAATTAGTTTGATTCCGTATATAAAAGAAATGTACAATATTTTTGCATTATATTTTATATAATTTAGCATATCAAATACCTATAACTAAAGTAGCAAATAAGCACATCTCCCAATTGATTTGATAGTAAGCAGTAAACATAAATCTATTAACGCTTATGGCAAAGAGAAAGAGGTGTCCTTTCTTTCCTATTATATGTTGGAAATAGCCTGAAGAAGAAAAGAAAAAAAGAAAAAATGCGTTTATTTCAGCTTACTGCAGCACACAAAACAGATCAACCCAAATACAAAACTTATACTAAGTATATTGATGACGAATACATTATAGATAATTTTACATAGGTAATTTCATTTAAATATTCTTTTGTTACACACAGTTCAATTTTAATAAGGTAAGATCACAGTAAATTTAAACTATCTATAAATCAGTTCATTAACAGAGTTTTTTTTTTCATTATTAAAATATACAATCTATGATTTATTTTATCTATGACAAAATTATGACATCATATCGATCATAGTAAAGGCTTTTCTGTAGTCCTCAATGTTCTGTCATTCGATTGAAAGGGAACGCAGGGCTCTGAGACTCACATAGACTGAACAAAATGCAGCAATACATTTGCTTAAAGGAGATATGAAGTGTTTGAATGGTACTGCCCGCTCAAGTAAATTATTATAACCAACTTCATCTGCAAACCAGTAGAACTGCTGACTGACGGCCGAGATTCTGGTACTGATTCTCCTCTCAAGGTTTGGAAGGTTAGACAGCAGTCAGTCCCTAAAAATTGCAGTAGCCAATTACAAAGGAGAAGAAGACTAATCGGACCCCTGGCTACAAGATAAACTTCTCGTCTCATCTCTTCATTATATGATGAATATTTAAGTGTAAAAGTACCATCTGTGAGCATGCTGAAATCAATTTTACTTGATGCTTTCTGAATTTTACACGAATAATATATTTTAAGTGTTATTTAAAACAAAAAACTCTTTTTCACTCAAACGAAATTTTTGACTGGCGATCATTAAAATAAATAGAGGAAAATATAAGCAAAACTTTTCTCTTTGACTGTACCACCATCTTTTTTTTAATGAACATTATTATAAATTAACTAGATTTATTTTCGGGGGGAATCGTGAATAACCTAAAAGTTTGACACGAAATTAAAAGGTATTATTTCAACATCCCAGTGAAGTAACATAGGGTAACCCCATGTATTGCCATGGGTTCGTAGAAGGCGACTAACGGAAAGGGCTGTTCTCCATCCACCAGTAGACATACAGCCCATGACTAAGCTCGCTTAACGGTAATTGGCTCGACCCTAACCGAAAACCATAGTTGACGAAATGTGGGTGTCAACACACCTCTGCCTGGAATTTAACGACAGTCAAATTAATATGTAGAATAAGGTGTTAGAATACTTTACATAATATAACATCACGGACGTATTAAACTAAAATGCAAACTTGAAACTGGGACCCAGTGGGCTGTAAACTCGGCAACAATCTAAACACCTTTCCCTAATAAAGGAGTTCGCGGCAACTTTAACGCCCAACGGGGTCTAGTGGACGTTATTTAAAATTTAAAATGTCCCAAAAGTATACAAAATGACCGTGGTGTTGTGTCTTGTAATTGGGTTGTACGAGTAAATAAATATACACATTTTAGGGTCGCCAGTAAGAGTGTGACTGTGAGCTGCACGGTAACTACTTACCATCAGGTGGACCGTGTGCTTGTCTGCCACCTAAGCGGTATAAAAGAAACATACAAAAAAGGATTCGTTCTTGGTGATTGAAATAAAACTACTTTTTAACCGATAATATCGCGATTTATTTGGTGTTATTTAAATTTAACCATCGTCGTCTAGTTCGTCGCCGAAACGTCGGACTAAATGTTATAATATCAAATAAATCGCTAAGGAATCCATTAAAAGCTTATTTTATTTCAATGGGTGATATTGGCTTTAACTTTTTGTAGGAGGTAGGAGTCGACGGTATTTCCGTTCAATTGAACAGTCCGACTGGGGAAGTACCTACCTCCGCCCTTCATAATACCGCGGCCATAATAACCTTACCTCAGTAGGGTAGCCAGAGCTCACTGGAGAGTTTTTGTGTTCTCAGTGATAAGACCAAAGGCCATTCCTGCTTTGTCTTCTACACTGACGGCACAGAACTCTCTGTATTTACACGGTCGGCAGCACGAGTGTGACTCTCCTGGTGTTGCACACGTCCATAGGCCACTGTAACCACTTTCCACCAGGTAGACCGTATGCTAGGCTGCCATCTCAATGGTACTTTAAAAAAATCCGACAGTTGGTCGGTATTACGATTGAAAGGTCTCGTACGGAGTTCGAATACTGAAGTAAACCCACTCCTGATACAAGCAATTTAGCTTAACTGGAGGGATAAACGGAATACTAGTAATTATTTTGGTTACAAAACCTGTACTTGTAAAAAAAATCATAAATATGTTTTACATTCCAAAATGAAACCAGCTTAGACGGTAAATAAATCCCTATTAACTATTTTGCTTACAGAATATTAGAAACCAATATTATCCAAATTAATAATATTCTCTCTAACTCCTCCAACTCAGCTAAACTGTTTGTGCGCTTGCTTCGATCTTTTCTGCATCAGTCAGGTTCTTTATTTTTAATAATTTATTTTATTCAATACTAGCTGATGCCCCCGGCTTCGCCCGCGTGGAATTCTGTCCCAGTTTCCGTGACGACGTAACCCTTTTTTTTAATTTTTCTTCCATCCTTGTACTGCAAGGAATATTCTATAAAAAGAATTATCGAAATCGGTCCAGCCGTTCACGAGTGATGGCGTGACCAACGGAAATAGGGATTCATTTTTATATATAAAGATTTATAAGACCTATTTTGAACCTATGTTTTCAAGAAATAAATAACTGAAATTTGAATTTGTTTGAAATCATTGAACGCAATTAGAAACACAAGATGTGATTTAATGGTCACTGGACTTAGAGAACTTCATTTTAATTACTACCTACATCCTTCCTACCCCAAAATTTTAGACTCAAGATAAATTTATTTATCAGAACATGTTTCATATTACATTTATATAATTTAATGATGTTCATATATAGAATATTGAAATTGTGTTTGGTAATGAGACAACATCGTTACACAAGAACACCCTATTAGTGATGGCAATAAGTATTTAGTGTTCTCATTACTTTTGCCGAGGGCAGTATTAAAACAACAAACATAAATAACCAGCAGTATGGGTTTTAACATCGGCGGGGAATATATTTGTAAAAAGCGGCCAAGTGCAAGTCGGATTCGCCCATGAAGGGCTTTTCGTTATGTAATTTTGATAGATATTTTAATAATTCGAGTTGATTGAATGAAAGGTAAATTGCGGTTTACGATTTAAGGCGCATTAAAAAGAACTACTTACTCGTTAAACCAACTTTTGGTGGAAGTTTACATATTAATACATCATATATATTTTTTAGTTTTATCAGCCTCCGTTCATTTTATTATCGTTCATAAAATATAATCAACGTGAGATATACCAACTGTTGATATAATTTTTTACATATAACATGTATTTATTCTTAAACTTAATTAGTATAACGTTGTTTGATACTTTGATTTTGAATATGGGCAGCGGAATGACCGGGGCCACATGCTGGCGGACTTTATGGAGAAAGAGGGTCTCTACGCGATGAACTCTTTCTTCAGAAAGCCACCTCAGAGAAAGTGGACCTGGCTAAGCCCCGCTAACATGGCGTATGAGATTGACTACATCTTGACGACAAAGAGGCAAGTATTCAATGATGTCTCTGTGATCAGCCGTGTAAAAACCGGTAGCGATCACCGTATCGTAAGAGGCACATTGAATATTAGCCCTAGACTAGAAAGGTCACGTCTGATGAAGTTAACACTCAGACCGTCATATGCCGATGTCCGGGACTCCGAGAGCTTTCAGCTCGAACTATCCAATCGTTTCGATTGTCTACAGGATCGCGTTTCAGTGGACGAGGTAAACAACGTGCTGGTAGAAGCTGTCCAAACGGTGGGATCTAAATTCTTTAGGTCTCGCCCTAAACAAAAACCTCAGAAAATTTCGACCCAGACCCTTGATCTCATGGCCAAACGTCGATCTATGCCGCTACAGACCTCCGACGACGCTGAGGCATATAGGTAGCTCAACGGACGCATACAGAAATCCTTGCGACACGACATTCGCTCCTATAATACAAAAACTATTAAGGAGACGATAGAGCGAAATAAAGGCTCCAAAGTGTTTGCGAGGAATGCATCCGTTGGACAAAGCCGGTTGACGAAGCTGAAGACGGAGGATGGCGGCATGGCAACGACAACGGCAGAGGTACTTAAGGAGGTCGAAAGGTTTTATGGACAGCTATATACATCAGTAACACAGCCCGTTGGCATGGCTAAAGATCCAAGAGCCAAGCTTACCATTACAAGCAGGCATTATACCGAAGACATCCCGGACATCAGCCTGTACGAGATTAGGATGGCCCTCAAACAGCTAAAGAATAACAAAGCGGCGGGTGAGGACGGAATTACAGCCGAGCTTTTGAAAGCGGGCGGAACGCCGGTACTGAAGGTCCTTCAGAAGCTATTCAATTCCGTCCTACACGAATGCATAACGCCGGAAGCGTGGAACGGGGGTAAGGTGGTCCTTTTCTTTAAGAAAGGTGATAATACTTTGTTGAAGAATTATAGGCCCATCACGCTCCTGAGCCACATTTATAAGTTGTTTTCGAGGGTTATTACGAACCGTCTCGCCAACAGGCTCGATGACTTCCAACCTCCCGAACAAGCCGGATTTCGTAAAGGCTACAGTATCATAGACCACATCCACACGCTGCGGCAGGTTATACAGAAGACCAAAGAGTATAACCGGCCTCTCTGCTTAGGATTCGTGGACTATGAGAAAGCCTTCGATTCGATCGAAATATGGGCCGTGCTACAGTCTCTCCAGCGGTGCCGGATAGATCACCGGTATATCGAAGTGTTGAAGTGTTTATACCAGAACGCCACTATGTCGGTCCGAGTACAGGAACAGAGCACGAAACCAATTCCACTGAAAAGGGGCGTTAGACAGGGAGACGTGATCTCTCCGAAGCTGTTTACCGCTGCCTTGGAAGACGTCTTCAAGCTACTGAACTGGAAAGGACGTGGCATCAACATAAACGGCGAGTATATCACTCACCTTCGGTTTGCCGACGATATTGTCATTATGGCAGAATCGCTGGAAGACTTGAACACCATGCTCGAAGACCTCAACAGAGTATCCCAACAGGTGGGCCTTAAGATGAACATGGACAAGACAAAGGTTATGTCAAATGTCCATGTTGCGCCTCTACCGGTTCATGTTGGGGACTCAGTCTTAGAAGCTGTTGACGAGTACGTCTACTTGGGTCAACTGATCCAGGTAGGCAATTCCAGTTTCGAAGACGAGGTAAATCGACGAATCCGACTCGGCTGGGCAGCGTTCGGGAAGCTACGAGATGTCTTCTCGTCCGACATACCTCAGTGCCTGAAGACGAAAGTCTTTAACCAATGTGTGTTACCAGTGATGACTTACGGATCGGAAACGTGGTCCCTCACTATGGGTCTCCTAAACAAACTCAAAGTCGCTCAACGAGCTATGGAAAGGGCTATGCTCGGTATTTCCCTACGTGATCGCGTCAGAAATGATGATATCCGTAGGAGAACAAAAGTAACCGACGTAGCCCAGCGGATTAGCTCGTTGAAGTGGCAGTGGGCGGGACACATAGCGCGCAGAACAGATGGCCGATGGAGCAAAAGAGTTCTGGAATGGAGACCGCGTACGGGCAAACGCAGTGTAGGACGCCCAACGGCTAGGTGGAAGGACGACCTCATCAAGGTCGCCGGGAAGCGCTGGATGCGGGCTGCTTTGGATCGGTCATTCTGGAAGTCTATGGGAGAGGCCTATGTTCAGCAGTGGACTGTGTATGGCTGATATGATGTTTGATATAACGTTTATGTAATGGAAAATCATTAGGTCTAACGTTTAAAATTTATAAAAAACGTCATTATGGGTCCGACTCAGAATACCCCGACTTTATTAAAACCACTCAGAAATAGGAGCCCCGTTAAGCGGGGCTCTATCGACCTATCTTAGCGCAAGGGGTAATCAGTTACTAGTTATGTTTTATATCTACTTAGGTTACTATTAATGTTAATGTTTCGTCACTTTTGCTTTGTGTTTTTAAACAGGCGTTTTCATCATATTAGACCAAATAAGTTTTGTATCTCTTGAGTGGTATGTCAAACGATGTTATATTTAATGTATGTTATGCTTATAAAAATGGTTATTATAAACTATATCAATCGTTTATTATATTAACTAATCGCTACATTAAACCACACACATTGTACCAATTTGGAAGTGTCTCTCGAGGAAAGTAAATTTTAGTATATTTTTGTGTGAAAATCTCAATGTGTTTAAAAATGTTTAAATGTGTTTAACAATGTTTAAAAATGATTGCAACATCATTCATTGTTTCCGATATTTCGTATGAATGTCGGTAGATGCCTCCCACCGTCGCCCTAAGACGGTAGTATGGGAGAATTTGGATAGCTTCAGGTGTGGCCCGGTGGCTCAGTGGTCAGAGCATTCCCACTGTAAGGGAAAGATCGTGGGTTCGAGTCCCACCTGGGCATTCACTTTTTCCTATCTTAATCGATTTGAAAAGTTAGCATAGTAAATGCTTACCAAATGCAAACTTACTGCAATACATCTATTTACCAAGTTCCAACAACATATTTCTTATAGTTCTGAACAAAAGTGGCTGTCAGACAGACAGACAGACATGATGAATCCATAAAGGTTACGTATTTTACCATTTGGCTACGGAACCCTAAAAACGCTTGTAATCGTTTGCATTTCCAACAAAGGGACGTAGATGTATTCTGCGGTAATAAACCCTTTCCTTTCCCGTACGGCGTACAGTACGTGTAAACCACAGCATCCTGGGATAGGCGAGGCTGTCAAAGCTGGGATTATCATCCATGAAAGAGAAAGTATTTTTTTTATATAGGACACGTTAATTTGACTTTACCTCGCCTGATGGTAAGCTGAAGGCAAAGTCTCAGGAAAGAGGGCCACCATTATATACATGTGCCATGTTAACAATGGTAGCACTCAGATTGACTGTCTCATCCGATGCTTTCCACGCCCCGCTTAAAGGACTCGGAACTGTAGGAAGAGAGAAACACGTGAGCTAGCAAGGAAATCAAGGGCTTAATGGTGCGCCAAAGGAAAGAGTCTGCAGCGTATGCGGGTGACATCTAAGTCCTGCACGCGTTGTCTCGTATAGGAAAGGAGAGGCCTAAGCATCTAAAACGGTGGCCTCTATTCTTTGGACTGCACCTCAGCTTACAATTTGGCGAATTGCATTCAATTTGACAACATAGGTACATTATATAAAAAAATAAGCTACCTTCATTATCGTCTGATTGATTATCAAGTATTCAATCAAAATATAAGATACTCAGGGTCTACTCTCCCACACTTCACTCCTGCTGTAGTGATCTTGAGTTTTATGGGAGCGAATGCCGTATGACCTTGCTCTTAACCTAGACAGGGAAGCCTGTGTCACGCGCCGGGCCTCGTTATCAACACGTGTTTTGTCACAGGGCAGGTCGACTTGACCAAGGTCTTGATATCCCATACAACATATTCTGTTATTATGTTACCAACAATAGCTTTCCACTGAAATGTAAATTCAGTTATACCTAATAAATTCGCTAGTGTTGAAGTGACCCACTTGTCACTCGCAGAGGGTTCAACACACGCACTGCCCGCCACTTATTCACTTGCCTCAACGAATGATTGGATAATAATCATTGCCATCCTTATTATATTGACAACGTCTGGCGGCTGCTTTGCTTCGCAAATATTGGCAAGATGACGTCAACTTACACAAATATTACTTCCAGACTGATAGTTATCAGCTGAGGCTATTAGCTCCTCCAACCCAACACACACGGGAACTTATTCCCGGGATAAGCAGTAGCCTCTGCACCAAATTTCAGACAGAGCTGTGCACCGAGTACGAAAAACATTTGAATTCGTAACGTTAACGTATCGAAAGAATGGAGCATTGCGATTGGTTCACAGTAGGCAATCGCATTACTCCGTTCTCTGCATACGTGCTCGGGGCACTGTAAAGCCGTTAGTGCGTGATTGAATAACAACCATCCAAATTTCCCAACATTTCACTCTTCAAAAACTTTCACATTCATATTATATTTAGTAAAATAAGAATTTCTATACGAATATGAACTAAACGGTGATACATTACTGAAAATTAGACTCAAAAATTAGCACTTAGATTCCTAAAGGCCTTTTATAACTATCAGCAATGACTAAATCTGTTCATACTGCATCGTTTGTAGGGGTATTCTTTCAATCAAACCAGCCTTATCATCCTGAGTAATGAATGTAATTCTACTGATGTTTATATCTCAAACAAATCACCCATTATACACCAGCTTTACATAAACATATTTGTCTTCATTACGCTTAAATTAATCTTTATTATAACACAGCACTTAAGTACTCCGAGTCCATTTTTAGCGGTACCAACATAAAAATGAGCCGAAGTTAATTGTACTTAGCTAGAGAAACTATTTCCCGGTGGTAATGACTTCCAGGCTGTTTGCCCCACTCTTACCCCACTCTTACCCCACTATTGTTTATTAGGAAAAACTTGTGTAATTAATGATTCATTAGGAAATAACTCTGTGAAATTCGAAGTGGGATGAGAGTTTAAATTAAAGAGGGTTTGATTATTTTACAGGGTTGAGTTTTAGGGGTTACTTTCAATGTTTTGAATAATTTCAACTTAGGTAAGCGAGGATTTCAATGAAATATTTCGTGTGCCGCTTTTAATACGCTTTTATTAATTTCTAAAAGTGCTGGTTATGGTCTTGTACCTTATTACGTTGTTGTGTTCCCGGCGGTGAGTAGGGTAGCAAGAGCTCACTGGAGATTTTTTGTGCTGTCAGTGGGCCAAAAGGTCAAGACCAAAGGCTGACCATTGCTTTGTCTTCTACACTGACAGCACACAAACTCTTTGTGTTTACAGGGTGGGCAGCACAAATGTACCTCCCCTGGTGTTCCATAAGCCACGATTACCACTTTCCATCTGGTGGGCCGTGTGCACGTCTGCCACCTCAGTGGTAAAAAACGTGGGTCGTAGGTGAGCATAATGGCCGTACAGCGGGCACTTGGTTATAAGTTATATGTTTAGTGTCGGATGGAGATCACCTCTATTTTTAGTCATGTCGGTTGACGCTAGAATGTGCCGGCTAGTAATTAAATATTTGAAAAAATAAACTTATTTGTTCAGGTATCTTTCATTTCAAATTGTAAATTGCAGTTGCCAATACAAAAAGAGAAACCATTTTATCCTGAGAGGTAGATTGGAATTGCCACTGAAATTGAAGCCGCCTGACTGGGGAAATATTTCCAGATTACAGAAGACCACGATATTACATTCTGTTGTGTTTCTGTGGTGAACAAGATTTAATAATTAAAACTAACTTTAGTGCTATAGGTTTGTTCTTATGTTTAACGTAATCTTTACTAGTGTGTTTGAAGAACAATTATCCTGCTATTTTCTCCTATTAATTGAACTTTGTAATCGTTAACAACATGATTTGAACTCTTCACCGGTCTTTTTCTAGGGAAATATTCTTACTAACTGAGGTACCTCAATATGTCATGAATAGGCTAAATTAACGACGACGCAACGATGCAACAATGGCGAAATATTTTGTAGGAGGTAGGCCACGACGGTATTTCCGTCCAATTGAAAACCGAAGGCAAAAAAACCGAAGTCCGACTGGGGAAGTACCTCCGCCCTATAGAATACCGCGGCCATAATAACTCGTGTTGTGTTCCCGGCGATGAGTAGGGTAGCCAGAGCTCACTGGAGAGTTTTTGTGCTGTCAGTGGGAAGATCAAAGGTTATTCCTGCTTTGTCTTCTACGCTAACGGAATTTGATTGATTGATTGATTGATTGATTCGATTTAAGTTTATGTATTATTAGTTTGTCTGTTCATATTTGAGTCTGGTATTAGAGTTGCAGCATTCTTATTCAAAGAAGAAGACGTCACTGCCTATATTATTATAAGGAATAAAATCGGCAGTAACGTCTTCTTCTTTTCATCCTAGTCACATCCGAAGCTTTAACCTTGGACTCTGGGGTCCGCTTCACTAGTCTAATTGACGATATCGAAGCACTGCAGTGAGACCAGTTGTTGGACTTTTCAGGACTCCAACTATCAGTAACGACTGCCATAGATGTTTGTATGGCAACCGGGACCGACGGCTTAACGTGCTCTCTGAGGCACGACCAGACCAATGCAAATATCCATATTCATGCATACAAATATATGCACGGAGCGAGGATCAAACCCGCGCCTCCAGCGGCCGCGTTCACTACCGCCACGCCACAGAGTTTGTCAAAAATACTTGCCCTTATTATGTATCATTAATCTCCATCTAATCACTTAAACATTAAATTCTATCTAAAATTATTAAACAACAATATTGGCAGATTAATTTTAATTTCAGCTGTCTGCAAATAGGAATAGAAATGCGTCTTATTAAGACCCAATAATGAAAGCAAATGCGCTATTTGGAAATTTCTCAATTTCCATGAAATCTGTCTGCTACACCCACCTTGTTAGTCCGAAATAAATATTTATTATAATGAGGCTTTATCGATACAATATTTCTTAGCACAGGGTCATTAAAACAAACAGGGACGTCTGTCTATTCAGTAAGAATATTGACTTATAAATAGAGTATGAGTAGATGTTATCGACAATAAACGACACACTGGGTTATAATGATCAAAATTTAAAAAATAAGAATAATAGTTGCAAAATCCTGATGCTACGAATTATGAAAAAATAATAATGAGACAAAATTCACACCATCTCTTGCAAAATATAAATTGGCTACAATATTAACACATCTCATAAGCCGAACAAACAGTATCCAATACTGAAGTTAGGAAGTCGAACTCGTTAAATCTTCTCAAAGATTTCTCTCTGCACTCTGGTCACATAACACAGCCACATACGAACATCTCTTAACCGCGATTATCTCTTAGAAGCTACGATATTATAACGCCTACCCCACACAGGTGCGGTACACTATCGATCGATAATACGGGGATGCGACTTTTTTTGTACTACTGAGGTAGCAGATACGCGCACGTCCACCTGAAAAGAAAGAAAGAAAGAAAATACCTGATGGAAAGTGGTTACCGTGGTCTATGGACGTGTTCAACACCAGGGGAGCTGTGAGCTCTGGGCTATCCTACTCACCACCGGGAACCCAATACGAGATTATTATTGCCGCAGTATTCTATAGGGCGGAGGCACTTCCCCAGTCGGACTGCCCAATTAGACGGAAATACTATCGTGTCCTACTTATTACAAATATGATATTACGATATCTGTAACACAATATATCCCGGTTGCCATACGAACATCTATGGCAGTCGTTACGATTAGTTGGAGCCCTAAAAAGTCCGACTAGTGTAAGTACAGAACTTCGATATCGGCAATTGGGTATTTGACTGACTAGTCAAATTAGATACTTTTTACTAAACGTCAAAAAGGTGAGTTATAAGGAAAATTGTATGAAAAATTTATTTGTGACGTCATAAAATTTAATATTTACATCACTTACTATTATAGGTTGGGTGGATGATTAAAAATAAATAAAAGGATAAAATAAGATCCAACGCAACTGTTATCACTCTTTTAGCATTCGTAATTTTATATGTTCAGCTAAATATTTTTTATTAACAACAGGAAAATACCCAATTGGTTGTGAAAGTCAAACGGCTGTCGCTTCACAGAAAATCTCAAAGTTCAGCCGCATCACTGACTAGAAATCCGACCACAACTGAGTTGGATAAAGGTTCAGAGAGTGAAGATGTATTAGAACGACGGCTAAATGCAGCTATGTGTAAGGAAAAGGGATATATTCAGGTAGGAAGGAAGTTTAACAAGTAATGTATGTATCGCCGTACGCTGTATCAGCTGCATGCGTTTGCAGCTGTCGGATGTGGTCTGCTTCGGAATCAAACCTTTATGCAATACCGGACGTTCAGGCCATGGAGTGACCTCCCTGCTGTGATTTTTCGAAGCGACTACAATATGGGCTTCTTCAAAAAGGGCATTAGAAGGCTCTCTTACAGGGTCAACAGCATGAGGGTTAGTGTGGAGTTTCACACATCCATATGCTACGGTAACTACAAATACTTGACACAGATGCGAAATGCCTGATGTCATCCGAGAATTTGAGGCTGAAAACGCCAATGAATTCCTCTGACTTTGTAGACAAGTCATTCACTGTCAAGGTTGTGTGCTTAAGGAATGCACTGCGATTGAACATCAGGCGGGAAAAAACCCTCAATAACTTTAAAACTTACCCTTATACTAGTATATATCTACAATTATTTTATACCCATATCTATTTATGTGCTATATTTGTATGTGGTCATAATACCTACTTCACGTATAGCTGTATATTTATTTTATTTTCTACTTTATTTGTCGTTTTTTTGTTTTCTATGTATATGTATATAAATTAATGAATATTTATATCTAGTTTAGGTATATGAGAACTACATCCATAATTTTGTTTTATCACGCTACTGTCCATCCCAAGGTTGCCTGGAAGATATCGCTTCATGCGATAAGGCCGCCCATTGTAAATACCTACTTACTTGTCTCTACTGTAAATCACATGGTGTAAAAAAGCATTATCTATCTATCTGCCTACTTTCCAACAGGCCAACCGTGTGTAATAACACTCCAGTGTGGGAGAGGCATAACTGGGGCGCAGTTCGGTTACGTCACCAACTGTATTAATACAAGCTACGTGCTCCAATAGCCGCCAACTTAGGCGTAAACTGAGCATTAAGTTCGTGATATTGTCTTAAGACTAGGGATCTGACTTAGCACTAAAATCGATAGGGATGAAATACGAGATTAGAGGAATTTGAGTTTGTTCAGCTTTCTCTTGGATCAATACCTGGTGCTTCTACTAAATAGGAGCGGGGAATATGGTTCTTCACTCAAATTGTTATGAACAACAACTTAGCTACAAATTGACAATATTCGGACTGAGTTTCTTTTTTACCTTTATGTGACACTAGATTTTGCCCGCGGCTCCGTCCGCGTGGATATTGGTTATCGTTATAATATCGGTTATCGTTATAAATTATAGCCTATGTGTTATTCTGATGTATAAGCTATATTATTATAAAGTTTCAATAAAACCTATTCAGTAGTTTTTACGTGAAAGAGTAACAAACATCCAGTCATGCACTTTCACGTTTTAAATCGATCTAAATGATTCACCAAAGTGATTGTCCAAGGCGGGATATAAACCCGCTACTATTGCCTCACATAGGGAATGCTCTGAACAACAGAGTCACATGGACAGTGAACAACACAAGATCTCCTATACAGCCATCTTGGGAAAAAGGTCAGACCCACCTTAGACATTCAGTTCGATAGGAATAAATATCATACTGATTTAAATGCTTTAAAATTGCATTAAGTTTTAGTGAGAATTGAAAAGAGTTAAATTGACTAGATTTGAGCACGTAGAACGCATGAGTCCCAGGTCCTTTAAGCGGGGCGTGAAAAAGCATCTGATGAGGCCGTCAAGCTGAGTGCCACCATTGTTAACCTGGCACGTGTATGTAATGGTTAACGTCTTTCCTGAGACTTTGTTTTAAACTTACCATCAGGCGAGGTGAAGTGAAATTGACGTGTCCTACGTACAAAAAAATATTAAGTTTGAAAGGCTATTAAGTAGTCAGGCCATGGTCAACCTAATGAATTTAAAAAGTTTAGCTCAAAAGCACTCAAAACCGGCGGACTTTTTTGAAAAGTTTAATGACAGTAAAAGAAACTTATATCGTACAGGATAGAAGGAGACGGCGGGCTTTCGTCTCATCCTGTTGAAGAGAAAGTTCTTCCCAAAAAAGTACAGAGTTATTATCTTGAACGGAACGGAACCTATCGTGTGCGAGTCCGACTCGCGTTGGCCAGTTTTTTTTATCACCGGCTCTGATTTACCATTTGTAAGGGGACACGTTTCAACAAAATGCAATTTATTTCTCATATTTTAATACAGAAGCGGCATGTGAAATATGTAAAATTATTTGAAATCCACGCTCACTACTGACACATAACGTTTAAATTATTCAAGCACTAGCTTTTGCCCGCGGCTCCGCCCGCGTGGATGTCGGTTATCGCGACCAAATATAGCCTATGACCTTTCTTAAAGTCTAATCAATCCCTATACCAGATTTCAACAAGATCGGTTCAGTGGTTTAGGCATGAAAGCGTAACATACAGACAGACACACAGACAGAGTTACTTTCGCATTTATAATATTAGTATGGATTAAAAGCATATATTCAACCTTGTGTAGATCCCGGAATACTTCTTGAATGAACGTTAAAGAGTTCGCACATGTGTGGACCTAACCAAAATACCAATAAATAATCACATAAAATAATAAATTACAGAAAGAAAAAATAATCATAAAAAGTAATAAATTACAAAAAGAAAAAATAATCACCAAAAGTAATAAATATACACCAAAAGTAATATATAAGAAAAAACAATCACAAAAAATCCCTGAAAGCCAGGTGATTTGAACCCGATACTATCTGAAACTATAAAGACTTCCAGTCGAAGTGCTTACCGTTTAAGCTACGACGCTATCTATTGTAATTTGCAAAATACATAGTCTGTACCTAATCTTGTATGACGTCAGTCGTCGGTTACGGTTCAAAGGTCAACTAATCCTGACGCTTCCTTAACATTTTACACCCATCCAACGCCGCTAAAGAAGTTTTCACTTCAAAAAACTGATCAACAAAACAGCGCAAGCCTTTTGAACTCGTTGAACGCCCTGTCCCGTTACACTGCGCTCTTTCCATCAAAGAGACCTACAAATCCGTTCTTCACAGCTAGGAGTATACGATGCCGATGGAGGTAGTTGATAAAAAGGAATACTTATTAATGTGTAAAAATAACTTTTTGGGTACCCATCAAAATCTCCGAGTTCCAAGCCAACCTCACCAGCAGCCTCTGCCCCATTTAAAGGAGGAAATTCTGGTGCCAGCTTTGTTGTCGAGGTTGGGAGCTCGATATTGATAAAATATAAAAATGAATCGTCACATCTAAGTTCCAAAACTAACGTACTTTTAAAACTAAAATCAGCACTCAAATTCATAAAACTCCCAAAAAACGGTAACCTAATTTTGAATATAACTCGTTTACTTACTTACTACTTAAAATTAAGATGTAAAAGCAAAAATTCCCAAAATATCTGAGGTATTTCCCTAAGATGCACGCCCATAAATGACAGGTAGTAACTTAGTAACGTACATTTTTGTGAGGTGCTCGAATTATCGTCGAAACTCACGTCCCGAGACGTCCCGAGAGCCCTTTGATCTTCAAAAAGGTGAATAAATAAATTATGTATGTTTGCTAACTTTACAGGTCGTGCCTTCAGAAAGCCTATTTTCTGCCTTTTTTCTATGAAAGCGTTTATTTCTATCAAATTAACAAGCTAAATGGTGCTTATTACTGTAGTTAAGTGTTTGTTTTCTTTATAATTACTCTCACGACTGTATATCTTCAAAGCGGCAGGTAGAAAGGTATTGAATATATTATGTTTTCCCTATTTAATCAATTTAAAATTTTTGTACGCCCTAGGAATCAAATCTACGCTTCTTCCTACTGCAACAGGTTTCCGCGCTTCTACTTTAGTTTACGTTGGTTCTATTTTACTTATCGATATTCAATATTAATATTCCCGGGTGTATAGGGGCCATATAAAACCTTCGTGACCCGTCCTTTTGGTTTGATATAAAAGTGCCAGTGATATAACCCGACGTGTGATAGAGAGCAGGCATTTTATTGCGCCTAAAGAGTTGTATCGTTGTGACGTCAGAATGAGTGACCATACCGAAGTGTGACCATAACGCAACGCGCCTAATAATTTTTCCACTTCCAGAAGAGGTACTGTAGGTACTGTACCAGTAAGTTGCGATGCCCGCGCTTCGAAGATGCAATTACACTTGCGTGTAAGAGTGTAACCTACCTTTCTGTACGCCCATGTATTTTGTAAAGTGGATATCAGCAGGTCTAAAAAGGCCATATTGCATATTGATGTTCACTTGCAGATAAGTAGGAGACATATATGAAGACCATAAAATAGTGACTTGTTTAAATGTTTCATTCATATTTCATCTGCAACATATTCATATTCAAGTGACATTTATCACTGATGTGGCTACAACAAAAAAATATAGGGACGAGCCGAATCGTACTTCTGCGGTATTGACTAAAATAAGAATTTGCCATTGACACAGATTTAATCGATAGTTAATATATTCTATATACCAATAGTTAATGATTTCCATCTAATAAACCTGAATTTAAAGTAAAATAAAGCGAAAACTACAAATAATTTTCTATATCTTTTTTATTTCAGTGTGGCTATTTTGTCTGACATGATTAAAAAAAACTGAGTTATCAGCGTTATTTGTCAAGTTTGTTAGAATATTTCTGTAGGTTCTGGCACGAAGGCTTTTTAATATAACAATGAAAACACCAAAATGAACGAGAAATGTAAGTCCCTACTAACATCCAATACGTCACGAATTTGACATTATAAATGGCTCGTAAATTGAGACCATTTTACGCATTTGCATACAAATTGTTAAATGAGATGATGTACTCAAATGATGCTTCATTTTATGATAGTCAAAAAGTGACCATTTTACCATTTTTAGTGAAATAGCACACATGATGATCAGTAAATGAACATACAATATGACCTTTTTAAACCTACAGATATCGTGGTTACATTAAGATTATCCCAGTCATTGTAACTTACACTATATTTCAAGGTCTCTGTTTTAAATTTTGTACGAAATAAAAAACCATTATGTCTGGCTTCTGTTTTAACTCAGAAGAACGTGACCAACTAAGATTGGGTTTTGACTGTACAACATATAAAAAATGCGCTACGAATAACAAGAATTGTTTCTTTCTTCTTTTCAGTGGTTTGAATAAATAACAGCCATCAATATTCATCCATCACTGTACCTTTCGACACCAAACCAAACTCACTAAGTTAAGTTACACAAGTTTACTCGAATAGTGCACATTTCAATGCGAATAGGTACTTCTGTCGATTATATTATTGCAGTTTAATTGTTATTGTTGGTTGCTTCTAAACCCCCGACAAAAAACGAGTAGCATAAGTTTAACCTATTTTTTTTGTGTACACAAAAGTGTAACAAAATGTTCTCTCGGAACTTAGTCACAGAACTTAGCACAGACGGTCAACCAATACAAAAACAAGCTGGATACATTTTTAATAAAACGGAAGAACAAGACCTAGAAATAGGATACAGGCAACTATCAGTTTTTGAAGTGAAAACTTCTTTAGCGGCGTTGGATGGGTGTAAAATGTTAAGGAAGCGTCAGGATTAGTTGACCTTTGAACCGTAACCGACGACTGACGTCATACGAGATTAGTACAGACTATCTATTTTGCAATTTACAACAGATAGCGTCGTAGCTTAAACGGTAAGCACTTCGACTGTAAGTCCTTATAGTTTCAGATAGTATCGGGTTCAAACCACCTGGCCTTCAGGGATCTGTTGTGATTGTTTTTTCTTATTATAATTTATTACTTTTGGTGATTATTTTTTCTTTTTGTAATTTATTACTTTTTATGATTATTTTTTCTTTCTGTAATTTATTATTTTTTGTGATTATTTTTTCTTTTCATAATTTATTAATTTCTTCTGACAGAAAATTTGCAGAAAATAAGTGATAGGTTCTATGATTAGCGCTATATTATAGGTATGGTATGGTATGTTCTTTTTTATCTTTTTCTATGTATATAACGAAGAAAGAAAAAAAGAAAATGTTTTCACTTCTGCCGGCACTCCCGTCTTTTTTTTTACTGCCTGCCTGATTGATTGCAATAATAATAATAATAATAACTTTGTGTGATTACTGGGTATGGGAAAATATGTGTATTTTATATACTAAAATACACATAAATACTACATTTATACTGTGGACTGCAGTTGCTAATTGATTGATTGATTGATATATACCAAAAATAAAAATATTTTGGTAGGTATACCTTATATATTATGTGTAATTTTATAAACTCGTCTCGTTTGAATAGTTTATTTATCCTGGAAGTTATCCTACTAATATTATAAACGCGAAAGTTTGTGTGTATGGATGGATGAATCGAAGGATGGATAGATGAATGTTTGTTATTCTTTCACGTAAAAACACTACTGAAAGGATTTTAATGGAACTTTACAATAATATACCTTGTATATCCGAATAACACATAGACTACAATTTATAACGATGACAGATATAGCGATTACCGACTTCAAGCACCGACAAAAGCTATTATATTATAATTCATTACGTTACCACTCAAGGGAGGGGGCAGTGATCATTAATGTTAACAGATCCGGCAGATAATAAGTTGCATATACGAAGAGTTTAGCAGGGCTGGTTCGCTAGTTAGACTATAATCTGACAAGTAAACTAAGTCAATCGAAATTGACAGTTTAGAAGTTTTTTCATATACTTGTTCATATAGACAGACAGACATGACAATAAATGATTAGGGAGCAGTGATCTTGGGCTCAAAATTGAGATACCAGAATGCTCGAAATGTTATTATTAATTTAGATTAACTTGAACTGAATAAGTAAGCAGGAAAGTTAGTACTGTGATACAAATTTGTATCAATATTTACTTATAATCGTATGGTTCTGAGGTTGATTCCCATGTTGGGTAAGATGTTATTTTACTTTACTGTTAGTGATTTCGATGTAGCAGCTCGAGTTTGTAAATTTTCGTTGTTAGTAATTGGGTAGTAAGCTATAAAGTGTACTTAACATTTAACTGGTAAGATTGGTCACTGAATAAGGAATATAGAGTCTCACCAACTTCCTTGGGTTACTTGCAAGCCGGTTCATAAGCTGAGTGAGGAACGAGGGTTTAGTGCAGGTTTCGTATTTACAATGGAAGTACACTGTTTTATTCATAAAGAATTGATCACTATGATAGTTCTTCAATATCAACAACAAATTAGCGTTGTTCTCGATTGTACCCGATGGGTTGGTTTGGCCCGAATTCATGTACCCGACACTTTCGGAATCTATATAGCGCCAAAAGGGCTCTCACATCCAGGATCCATGGTGGCGTTCCGGCAAGGAGACTAGCCGCTTCGGATGATATCGTCCGGTACCCCCTTATGACCCTGTAGGCCATCTTCTGCTGCGGGAAATGCACTAGGCGCGTACATCTCTCCTTGAGGGTATCCGCCTATCACAACACTTTGCATGTAAACACAAGTGAAATGTGCGAAAACGATACGTTTCTGATGCGATACTAAACGACACAAATATATAAATGCGGCTTAAATCTGTTTATACACCTACTCGTACTAGTATAAACAAACAGATTTGGATAATGACAGACTGATTGACAATTGACTTAATGAATTTGATCGAGCACACGTCGCCATGTGCAATCGATCGGAATAATTCCTGATTGAATGCATATATTGATATTTACACAGCGTTACGTGTTGTGTGTATCATTATGAGTTAGTATCTATTAACACTCTAGAGGTTCTGCAAATACGTCGTTAGTAAAAACTTGAGTCTTTCTGTCTGCTTATTAGGTAAAAAACGAAATGGAGCGAAATGTATATTTAGTATAGAACTAGAAGGCTTTTGTTCACTCAAAAAGTGCTCAACGCGCCTAAGGAAATGTAACACATGTCAATTGTCACAGTTTGTTGAAACTTGTGAATTGTATCGTCGACGATGACGCGACTTTTTCACTTAATGCTCTTATATAAGTTTTTTCTTCAGAACTGGCCTTGACCGATATGTAAAGAAGTTATCGTTAGACATTTACAACTAGGTCAAGAAGTATGTTAAGGAGGTAAAGTAGGTTATTTTAAAATGTAAATAATAAGAAAGAACTTAAACTCTTGATGTAGCAGGCAGTTCTGCTAGGCATGGCAGGTAGAGTGAGGAAGATCTTCTCCCTGGAGCCTTTACCACCGGTAGCTTACTCCCTGTACCCGTAACATGTTAATAGTACATTGTTCATCGAGGGGAGAAAGTGACCGATTACCAACGCGGGTGTAGTTTATATATATAGTTTATATATATATGGTTTATAATACAATATACACAAGTTGGTAATCGCACTTTCTACCGAGTGATACAGAGTGCTTTATACTACACCTATGAGGAAAATGAAAAACATTTATAGTTAAAATTTATATTAAAATTATTACAGTTATTGAAATTCAATGTTATATTTTTTCTAGCTAGATTTATGTTTGTTTGAGATGTTTGGGACAATGCTTGTTGTGCTATTGGCATAGCGCTCGAGGAAGGCCGTGGCGCCAGAGGGGCATCTGGCTGGCGAGGTGCCTGTGTCCATGCCGCGCTCGTAGGTGGGCTTCGAGATACAAACTTTTTATTTTGGCATCCGCCTGTTTCTAGTCTTGAATTTTGAAGGAAAAAAAATAAAAGAGGCGAGAAATTGCTTATTTTATCCCCGTTGCAGCAGGGGAGAAAGAAAATCGCTTGGATTTTCGTACATTTTTCCCTTTTTTTCAAGTAAGAACTAATATACTTTCCGAATAGGTGTAGTATAAAATACTTTTTTTTACTCGTATATATTTCGTATAAATCTTTAAGAATATAATTTATAAGTTTCTTGAAATTAATAAAGGAAATAACAATGTTCTCAAACATATTACATACTGCTATCAAGACCATTTCAAGGGAAAAATAGGTCACTCAAAAACTAATAAGTGACCTATCCAGAACGGATAGGATTTTTTATAGTATTGAAAAAAAAATTGCCCAAATTTGCCGCCGCCTAAAATCTGCCGTCCTAGGCTCCAGCCTAGTCAGCCTACTAGTAAATCCACCACTCCTAACAGGTGACCAATAGGGGAGACATATCCACAATTTTGATTTCGGAAGAGAAGTAAGAGACCAATAGGGTAATTGCCATCCATATGAAACATAGCTTGTATGGTTATAGTGGATTAACGTACAACATGATACTACATGCTGTTTAAACTGTGTACTTTATTTAACAAGTATTACTTACCTACATGAGTAATTATAAATGAGTCATCATCATCAATTTCCTGTCCTCATTCAATATTTATGCGGGATGGCGCAATGCGTGCTTTTCTCATTTATGAGATTACTGCAAGCACAGTCTCATCATTCAAGTAAAAAGGATACTTATATTACCCCTATTGCCCGCGGTACCCACGTAAAATTTCCCACCAATGGGAACTGATTTCTGGATTATAAAGTAGCTTGTGTGTTCAAACTATAATCTATCCGAGTGCCAAATTTTAGCGCTATTCGTTCAGCCCTTTGAGCTTGATTAAATAAAATACACGTTCACAAACTTTCACATATTGTACTTGAAATGTCATAAATTAATACCCACCCACATTTCGTCTTAAAAAATGACAGAGTTGAGTTTGTTGCACCGTTTCTTCTCCGCCAGCGCCTTGGAAGCAGTGGTAAACTTAAATTAAGTATAGTTAATTATTAACGCCAGTAAGAAACAACCATGTTTTTCTGGATTGAACAAAAATCTTTGACTTTGACATAGCTCCTTCTATGATTTTTCATCCCAAGTAATTGGAGGCTGGCGTATTGGCGTCAAGTGGGCAAATTGTCATAGGCTGTGGGTATTAATAAACCTCAGCTAGTGCCTACCCCTTCGGAGCTTTATAGACGTGAATATGTGTGTCATAAATGTTTAATATCCTGAAGCTCTCATCTACTGATTCATAATATAATCTCTTTCGACATAATGTTATAACGAAAATTTCACCAGAAGAGTCTTCATCAGACTACTTAACCTCCTGCTTAACCTCCGTTAATAATTTATGTGGGACTTAAGAAAGTTATCAAGTACCTTCGTGCCTTTTAACAAAGAACATTACTGAATAAAATATTCATAAATTATTATGCTTGAGAGGGGAGTTATTCCGTGTAGTCATAGGCGGTAATCTCCTGTTACGTTGTACGCGGCTAATAAAACATCAGCGTTCGGTGAAGCTATGTGGGGTGGTATTTCATGTTTAACGATGAGATTTTTTGGAATACTTGCATGTCTAGAGAATTTTAATGTATACTTCACTGAAGTGTTATTAAAGTCGAAAATTGAAGTTTATTTATTTGTTAAACTGTGGAAAATTGGTTTTATAGAGATCTTAAACTAATAAATTTTACTAAACACAAGTTAACATGACAATAGATAGTCAAAATATTACTAGTTACATACAAATTAAAAGGAAGACAATTAATCATTTACTTTTTGGAGGGTTTTTTTTCCTTTTTTATTGAAGTGAAAACTTCTTTAGCGGCGTTGGATGGGTTTAAAATGTTAAGGAAGCGTCAGGATTAGTTGACCTTTGAACCGTAACCGACGACTGACGTCATACAAGATTTGGTACAGACTATCTATTTTGCAAGCTACGATAGATAGCGTCGTAGCTTAAACGGTAAGCACTTCGACTGTAAGTCCTCATAGTTTTAGATAGTATCGGGTTCAAACCACCTGGCCTTCTGAAACTTTTTGTGATTATATTTTCTTTTTGTAATTTATTATATTACTTTTTATGATTATTTTTTCTTTCTGTAATTTATTACTTTTTGTGATTATTTTTTCTTTTCATAATTTATTAATTTCTTCTGACAGAAAATTAGCAGAAAATACGTGATAGGTTCTATGATTAGCGCTATATTAGTATTATATTATATTATTAGTATGGTATGGTATGTTCTTTTTTATCTTTTTCTATGTATATAACGAAGAAAGAAAAAAAGAAAATATTTTCACTTCTGCCGGCACTCCCAGAGTGCAACCCGTCTTTTTTTTTATATAGGTCACGACAATATGATTTCACCTCGCCTGCTAGCTGATAGCAAAGTCGCAAGAAAGAGGATCACCATTACCATGGGGTACCGATACTAAGAAAATATCTTTAATGATACTCAAAAATCAATAGATGGCACTCGTAGACTCATTAAAGAAATACGAGTAATAAAACATACATTTCCATCCAAAGGTTGCCTGGCAGAAATAAAGTAAAGCGATAAGGCGCCCCTTGTACTGCTCTTATGTTATTGATTTATGTATCATAAATATTGTAATTGGTGTACAATCAGTGTATAATAAATGAATAAAATAAATAATAACATAAAGTTAAAACGCTTTTTTCCTATTTAGAATCACGTGAATTATTTCAGAACAAACTCATGATAATGTAACTCGTGGGTAATGTAATAAATAAAGATTTCGTGACAATAGTGCTATTTTAGGAAGCCGCCATCTAGTGGCATGGTGCAATAAGTCTGTACAATCAATATAGATTAGAATATTTATAGTTTTATTCAGTCATATTCAATAAATGTTTCATTTTATTTTTGATAAGTGATTTTAATAGTAAAAATTAGAATAGTTTGCCAAAAAAATGTCGCTATCTAGCTACAACTCCTGCAACCAAAAGTTGCCTGCCTGCTTTTGGAAATTACGTGTATAACCATTTTTTTGTTAATGATTGTGCATCTGTGTAAGAATTATATTATATTATCTGTGCCATTACAGACACCTATACCATTGTAATGGTGGCCCTCAGCTTGACGGCCCGTCTGTCGGCCTGTTAGTCAAATAGTCATTTAATATGTTTATTTTATGGTATGTAATATTTATGTTCCCATATAAAAAACAGACTTGTTATTTATCTCAGAGGGTGAAATGTATCTCGGCGAGAAGACAGACAGGCTCCCGACTACACAAACACTCAATTCTTAAGTACTAAATTATTTTAGAAAATATAGCCGCCTTGGGTTGTCTGCCCGTCTCACAAGATGGATTTCTTTTAGTAGAAAAAATATAAAAATGTTGGCGAAATTTCTGATATCAAACCATGCTATGTTATTTTGTTATCACAATTTGGGAAGCATTTTATATTTTTAGAAAATCTACCTTCACTTTTGATCTTAGCATCTTTACTGATTTTTTTTTACATTCTCTGTAGCGCAGCGGTAGCAGTTTCATCTGCCAAATCACAGGTTCAATTTAACAGAATGATCTTTTCTTATTGATTTAAATCGAATAAATTGAACATCTAAGCCAGGTCTAATCTTTTCTTACCTTGATCCTGACCACCTCATTGAATCTCTGTAAATTTACTATATCACAATCGAAACCATTTGAAACACTTAATATACCTAATTCCAAGCAAAATTTACCAGAAACACTATAGTATAAATATTGTGTTTTATATGGCCCAAATTACTAATAACCTAAAGATTATATCTCAATATACAATTGCATAGTCACAGTAAAGTGCAAATTTTCTTGGCCATTAGTTTATTTAAGACTCCAAATACCTAAGGAGCCCGAACAGGCAGCACAATGGATAATTTTATTAATGATGCTAAGAAGCGCTTAGTAATTCTAACTGAAGAAAACTTTCATGAATGTAAAATTTCAGTAGCTTTATAAGGTAATTTACAAGCATTGTAAGGATATTACGTTAACGCTTTGTATATATTGTTTATTGTATGGTGACCATGTTTAAAGTTCTAACTTTGTCTAACCTTTAGAGCACTGAGGTTAAATAAATTAAGTATAAAGTACATATTATTAGAAGCACATAATCCTATCCTACGACATAAGATTTTTGATTATGTTGGATTATTTGTGAAGATATTTGGAATCACGGTCTAAAGGCTGAATGGATCTAACTGAAATTTAGAACTGAGATGGATTATAAAGGAATAAAATGTAGGTTCCGATGATTGCAGGAATGGAATCTAAATTCACTCGGATGGAGCCGCGTCCACCGGCTAATTAAATTAAAAAGTAAACAGTAAAAAAATGCAAAGTCAAAGTATGATTGCTGCAAAATCCTCAGCATATTTCGAAACGCGAAGTTACTGCAATAATATTATTTATTTTCTTTTTACTAGAATTTGGGTAAATGTAATATACCTTTATATATAGCCGTAATAATATTGTGATATCATTACATACCTCTATTAGATACATTTATCTGGATATTTATCATGAAGTTTCCAATATTTCGATGCTATTGCGAGCACCATAATCACAGAGAAATTTCCAAAAAGACATTGTAAATATCAAGATATCTCTGATAGCAATGTGTGTAACCATGATAGTTTTAATACCCATTTTAATATCATGTTCAATAGTCGAATAAATAACTTAATTTTAACAAAAATGTTAATTTTTTCAAGACACCATTGATATTCTTAAAAACTGTAAGAAATACTATTATATTTCAAACCAAAACATTTATTACAATAACAATGCTTTCGAAAATAAAATTAAAACAGAATAGCAGTTCTTCCTCACAACAATACAAGCTAATATTTTCTATTAACAGTACTAGGAAACAAGAAAAATTAACAAATAAAAATATATCTTGATTCAGACTTTGTATTCTTGTTTCCCATAAATTAATTTATATTCATTGTATGCTCTTCTGGCCTTATATTCTCCTGGTAGCCTAGCCGGTGAAACTTCAAGCGTTTCATTTTAATTATGTTTTCTTGAAAACTACTTTAAATTTACATCATGAACAAGCTTACTCTTTCTTTTGTTTAAACTATAAAAGAGTTAATTTTATGCTTGTAAGAATGCAGGTAAAGTTTTTGAGTGTTTTGATTTTATGCGAACATCTATGAATATTTTGTTTTGTGACTTCGTTTATCTGTCTAAAGACATATTCTGATGTGTGTATGTTACACATAGATTTAAATATGCTCTTTAAGTATCTTCCCAAACGCCTACAGATATATGAAATGTGAAATAGATAGTTTAAAAACTAATTTGACACTATTATTATGTTACTATTAAAGACATCGGGATATTTAGGGAAAATAATGTGAGTGACCAAATATGACTTCAAACTTTATTGACGCATAAATTGACTAAGCGTTAAAACGTTTATTTTGTAACGATAATAAGTTAGTAATATACGGAAAAAATAAGTTATGAGGTCGTAACCGGGAGCCTTTTTGAGTCTAGTTTATGGATGACTTCCTCGTTTTTGGAAAAGTGTTTAATGGACGGTAAAATTTGATGGACTTGGGACTTGCTCTCATTAACTTCGTCTATTTTTGTTGACCCTAAATCAGGATTTGGAGTAAATATGCGAGCCAGGTGTTCAGCGAAGAGTGCCCCGAGCAACACTTTTTGCCCCCGATTAACATTAGAATTCGTAACGTAAACGTATCGAAAGAATGGAGCATTGCGATTGGTTCACAGTAGGCAGGCGGCCAATCAGATTGCTGCGTTCTCTGGTAACGCTAACGTTACGAATTTGAATATTATTCGTGCTCGGGGCGCTGATCTGCTTTCTCGATGTCGCTTCTGGCCCAGCTTCCATTTTCCTCGCGTAAGGCTATTGGGAACTAATTGGTCTTTTAACCTTCTTAATGATTTTCCACAGTGAATAATCCGTGGCTGAGGTGTCAATATTTAAATTGATTCCAGTAATAGAAAAGTATGGAATATATATATAATTAACAATAGAACTAATAATAAAAGATCGAATAAAAAACCAAAATTAGAATGCGTCATGGAATTTCTCTTCATCGCATGCCTTTAGCGCCAGTATCTGCGAGAATGAATAAAATTGTATACTCAGTACGATTTAAATCAGTTAATCAATCAATAAATCGGCCCTTCACAACAAAACTTATCCGAAGACCGAGTTTACAGAATTAATTGCTCTGTCTGAACCATAAATTTTATGACACGACCACTCAAGCTGAATGAATAATGGTTTAAAACTCAAACATAAGCTGATAAGGGATTTAAAATAATAGATTGCATTTAGTGGAATTAATGGAATACGTGGACCTTATCGTTGATGACACCCGTGAAGGACAGGTGGGTAAGTACGACTTGTCACTGGGGAAAAATTTTATATGAGATAAATTATGTGATATATTACCAGACGTTAGACTGTATACAAAGCCTATAGAAGATCTAGTATTTGTTACAAGCTGACACATATCCAATAACTTGCACACATTGACAGTTTATATAAAAATGTAGGTAGGTACTTCACATGTAGGCCTTTTGTCAGTTTGTACCCGCGGCGTGTTTTTTTGCGACGCATTTTGTTACAAATACTGTGTTATTAGGTCGTTACATATGAAATTGCCGAAGTTTTCTTACAGATTCATGAGTTCGTTATTCCTGTAATTTAATAGATATTTCCATTATGAATACTTTGTTTGAAAGTTGATTTCAAGATTTTACAACTCTGTATTACATTTTGTTTTTATTGGCCGCTTAGTAAATTGATCTCGATCTTCAAAAACAGTACTTCCTAAATGCTATCCATTTTGATGATAAATTTCGTTTTACTTTTTTACAGCTGTCACAAAAATGTAATAAATGTTGCTGTTAGCTTAATGTTGTCTCATTCATATACAAAAAAAATCATAAGGTTTGCATTTGTCATTCCGAAAAAGAAATGCAAAAATGTTAGTACTGCAATTTGGGTTTCCTACAATTTCTATAACAAAACCTATAAATAAAGCGTCGGTAGCTTAGTGGTTAAGGATTCGACCTTACGATCGAGAGGTCTCGGGTTCGAATCCTGGCCATTACACTACCGACGTGAACCCACTCCTAGCACAAGCAATTTAGCTTAGTTGGAGGGGTTAGAGGAAATATTAGTAATTTCGATAATTTCGTTTGCTAATATTTAAAAAAAAATTATTATACCTACCTACACCTATAATATACTACAATACAACATATGGTCCAAAGACAAGACAGAGTCTTTTTTGTAGAATGAGATCGAATATTATGATCACTTCATTCTCAAACATGTCTGTTCATTTATCTATTTGTCAATTCTCAAGAACGCGTAAAGGTACCATATAGCAAACATATCAGTAGTATGAATCCCTTGGGGCTGTTAAGGGCATTAAGACCTACTGAATACTTTCTGTTGACCTAGAATCAGATGCGTAGAGATGTTGCTTCCTTGGTAGTATTTTACCGTCTCTACCATGGTGAATGTTCTGAAGAGCTATTCCAATTAGTCCCACCCTCTCCCTTCCTATACAGGACGACACGTACAGGACTTAGATGTCACCCCTATACGGTGCAGAACATTCCTTCAAGAACCAAGCGGTTCGGTGACTCTTTCCTTTGTCGCACCATTAAGACCTGAAATTCCTTGCCAGCTCACGTGTTTTCCTCTTCCTACAGTCCCGGGTCCTTTAAGCGGGGTGTGAAAAAGCATCTGATGAGGCCGTCAAGCTGAGTGCCACCATTGTTAACATGGCACGTGTATATAATGGTGGCCCTCTTTCCTGAGACTTTGCCTTCAGCTTACCATCAGACGAGGTAAAGTCAAATTGACGTGTCCTATATAAAAAAAAATCATAATATTTGGCAAGTTGCACAAGTATAAAGGGGATAGTATTGTAACAGGGTGAAGCCGTGACCTGGGCCATAAGTTATTTATAAATGTCTCAGATGACGAATAGTGAACTGTAGTACTTAATATTTAATTAAATATTTAAGCAATTATTATGCTAAATATCATATCTCTATCTGTATCTATTTAGATTAGAAAAAGTGAATATTCATGTCGTGTAAATAATGAATAATTTCCATTATATTTTAAGATAACTTTTGACATAAAACCAGTTTCTTGCGGATTCTATCGCTATTTTTTTGTTATTATTTACTTTTGGACCGACCGCGATGGATTCCGTTTCAAAAGTGGTTTTATTTCAATGAGAGATATTCGCGTAAACTTTAGAAAATATCATTACTTTTACATATACTAGACAATTTCAACACAAAAATGTAATTTTTTTGTACAAGATATAAAAATCGATTCTTTTTTAAAATTTCGTTTTTGAACTTGGACATTTTCGTTTGTAAATGAGGTCTCTTTCTATAAATATAATACATGAAGACGTAAAATTCAATTTTGCTCAAAAACTGCGATGTAATGTGGTAAAGAGTTTAAACAGAAGTTCTAGACCTTGTTATTACCTACAACTTTTGTATTAAACTATAGGAGGTTTAGTTTCACTGCAAATCGTTCAAAACCATTTTTCGCCTTTGCCCCATACTTCACCCCATACTTCATAGTGAGCTTAATTTACTTCCCTCGTTGTTTTAACCATATTTCCTTTCATTTTCTACATGTCGCATAGTGGTATTAAATATAGGAAAAACGGATTTAAATAGTTTTTAAGGTTTGTCTAAATATGCTATCTCAATAGAATAGAAAAGTCTACCTGACACATCGTTGGGCACAGGCGATCGAGGCAAAAGGTGAAGCATTGGCCGTTAGCTTGGACATGACGAAGGCTTTCGATCGCGTCTGGCACGGGGCACTGCTTTCGAAGCTACCATCCTATGGGATTTCTGAGAAATTGTGTGTATGGATCAGTAGCTTCTTAGCAGACAGAAGCATTAAGGTCGTATATGACGGTGAATGCTCTGAATCTATGTCTGTGAATGCTGGTGTCCCCCAAGGCTGTGTGTTGTCACCTACGCTATTCCTTCTGCATGACAATGACATGCTGCAAATCAGCGGCATACATTGTTATGCTGATAATACAATGGGTGATGCTGCTTACTCCGGCCGCACCAATATCTCTCGGGAAAACGTCATCGAGAGCCGAAACAATCTTATGTCCGAAATTGAGACTTCCTTAAAAGAAGTATCTGAATGGGATCGACTGAACCAAGTTCGATTTAACCCTACCAAAACACAAGATTGCGCGTTTACGGCAAAAAAACTAGAACTTGGCGTGTCATCACATTTTGAGAGCACTCCCCTGACTGCCACAGCTTGTCTAGGAATACTTGGCGTAGAGATCTCAAGCAAAGTCCAGTTTCGCGGCCATTTAGAGGGTAAGGCCAAATTAGCCTCAAAGAAGCTCGGTGTGCGCAACAGATCAAGACAGTATTTCACACCAGCCCACCGCCTTAAGCTCTATTAGGCACAGGTTCGCCCTCACATGGAATACTGTTCTCATCTATGGGCAGGGGCACCTCAGTACCAGCTTGCCCCTCTGGACCGTATCCAACGACGAGCGACTCGAATTGTCGACTGCCGTAATTCGGATCGGCTTGACCCCTTGGCGCTGCGTAGAGATGTAGCTTCGCTCTGCATTTTCTATTGCATATACAACGGGGAGTGCTATAAGAAATTGTTTGGATTAATCCCTGCCACATCTTTCCGCCATCGCCCTACGCGACAACATTTTAACTGTGCGTTTCTCCAGAAATTTCCTACCTCGCACAGCTAAACTGTGGAATGAACTATCGCCTGCGGTATTTCCGGATCGATACGACCTTCAAACTTTCAAGAAAAAGGCGTACTCCCACCTTGAAGGCCGGCAACGCACCTAGAACCCTTCTGGTGTTTCAGGTGTCAATGGGCGGTGGTGATTGCTTACCATCAGGCGATCCGCCTGCTCGTTTACCTCCTATGTCATAAAAAAAATACATCTCACAAAAAAAGAATTGTAAACATTTTTAGTTGCAAATAAGCTTATCTACAACTAGTAATAGTACGAACAAAATACAATTCAATTGGAGAATATTCAAAAATACAGGACTACTAAAATACACAGCGCAGTCAACGAACAAAAAATAGAATTGCATTGAATTTTGGTCAACATTTTTTGTCAATACTGTTGGAAATTCTAACTGAAACGCTATGAAATTGTGGCACCTATGTACAGGTTTGTCAAATTTATTATTAATTATGTTTTACAGTCTATTTTTGAGACTTTCATTGTATTATTATAAAGTAGTTTTACTTACCTTTAAATAACTAAAGAGCATTTTTTCTTCTTTGCTTAGTGAATTTCGACCAGGTACCATATTCTCACCGATGATACTACACAGCAGTAAAGCCGAAAGTCAGCCGACTTCAAGCTACTTACACAACTTTTTTCTTGTTTAGTCTGTCTATATAAGGAGTACATGGTGTTGATATAATCAGTTTTAACGTACACTATCACAATTTATTTGGTATTATTTGCATTTAACCAGACGTTTCCATAAAATCGGGATGGAATCGTTTAGAAAAGTGATTTCCTTTCAATGAGTCTTTTTCGCGTAAATTACCCGTAGTATAAAATACTTGCGTACTACCTATATATACTTTAAAAACAGTAAAATTTACTAAACCATTTTCATTTTGAAATCTATTGTGATTATTATAACTATCAAGAGATATAAACTTCAGTAGTAACCTTTGTATCTCTCTATCTCTGTACAGTAAATAAGGAATAACGTATAATTATCTAAGAAATATTGTATCGACAAAGCCTCATTGTAATAAATATTTATACCGGACTAACATGGTGGGTGCTTGAGACAGATTTCAGGGAAATTGGGAAATTTCTAAGTAACGTATCTATTTTTATTATTGGGCCTTACTAGAGATGAATTTTAATATCTATTTGTTAACAGCGGAAATTAAATTTGATCTGCTAATATCGTTATTAATTTTGGATAGAATTTGATATTTAACTTGGTAGATGGGGATTGATGGTAAATAATAATAGCAAGTATTTTTAAGGAAAGAAATATGTTTTCATTTATATACTATGTTAGTATAGCTATACTTGTATGATATTATACATCTTCAGTATGTCTGCAGATCTTGCTATACTCGTATCGTAATAACAGTAAATATTTATAGACAGGTCTACAAAAGTTAATGACAAGTTATAACTCACTTGCCATTAACTTTTGTAGTAGTTTTTTTGTAGCACAAAGCATTGTTTCGAAATACACCAGTGCATTAGTTTACTCTAGAAGCAATTATTTTAGTTGGTAAGGTCTGAGTCTAATTTATTACAGTTTTGTAAGTTATTTTGTGTGCTAGACGTTGTAGTGGCCGTAGGTTTTATTGTATTTTTTTTATTTTAATTTGATTGTTAGTCTTATGTACGTACAGTGCGGCAGCGTAAAGGAGATAGGAGACGACGGTGTTTCCGTCCAATTGAGCAGTCCGACTGGGGAAGTACCTCCGCCCTATATAATACCACGGCCATAATAACCTCGTGTTATGTTTCCGGCAGTGAGTAGGGTAGCCAGAGCTCCCTGGAGAGTCTTTGTGTTGTCAGTGGGAAGAGTAAAGGCTATTCCTGCTTTGTCTTCTCCGCTGACGGCACAGAAACTCTTTGTGTTTACAGGGTCGGCAGCACGACTGTGACTCCCCTGATGTTGCACACGTCCACAGGCCACGGTAACCACTTACCAACATGTGGGCCGTGTGCTTGTCTGCCACATTAGTGTTATAAAAATAGGCTCGTGGCGTAGCGAACTTGAGTGCTACGGAGGAGGCGTGGATTTAATTCCCGCTCAGTGTAAATATTTGTGTGCGTGAATATGACGTATTTATGTGCCTTGGAGAGCACATTAAGCCCGATGACTTGATCCCGATGGTCATATGTCAGATGATACTGGTATTTAGAGTCCTAAAAAGTCCAACAACTGATCTAACTACAGAACTTCGGTATCGCCAGTGGGATGGCAGTTGCTTCACTGAAAATGTCAAAGTTCAGCAGGGTTGCAGTTTAACTGGAAAGCGATCAAAGCTGATTTAAGAAAACTGATTCAGGATGATAATTGTTAGTCTCATGTCTTAGTCATGACCACTGGACTGTCATTGTCAAGGTGGTATCTTAGATTGGGCTACTACTACCTTCCTTTGATAGGCTGCGCTAGCTGTGTGTCCAATATGTTTATGTATTGGTGCTATTTGTGACGACAAGGGGGGCCTTGTCAATAATGTTACCTTGCTTAATAGACCTACTTGAATATTCTCTGTGTTACCTATTATGTGGACTAGAAGTGAATGCCTGTGACATTAAATCCTCCTCTATACATGTGTGCAAATAAAAAAAAGAAAATCACCTTTCAATTAAAACAGAAAAAGCAAATAAGAGAAACAATTTGCAAGCGTACACAAACTAATGAACCGTGTTCACTACCAGCAACAAAAAATACACAAATATCGAAAATCCAATAAAAACGTGTCGTGTAATTGCCATGTTTGATTTAAATACATGTTTTATGGCAACCTAATAAATTGCATTCCCATTCAGTGCTCGCACTAATTAGTCCGATATCGCGTACTAAAGCAAAATTGGCATATTATGCTAATCCTAGAACCAGAGCGTAATAACGTGGAGCTGGCAGTCTGCTAAGTATAGGTTTAACTATTTGCCATGTCATGTATCTGTGATATGCATGCGATTGTGCTGAATAGAGATTACTAATGAGTGTATTAAAACATTTACCGCTGGCTTTTCTGTGAGCCTAGTACTTAGGTTGAATTTTGTAATTACCATTTTTATACACGTGTTCCTTTTATGGGTAAGTAATAGTAATAAACCCATAAAACCCAACAAGTACGTTAAATAAGTGTAAATCAAATCAAGAAATATTTTTTTTATAAACTTTGCAAACCAGCATTTGGCCTTCTTATGTTATACAAATTCCTGTATCTTTAAGAACCTGAGATCTTTCTATGGAGATTCCCTGAGTTTCTCTGAAGGGAAAGGCAGAGGTGTAAGGATAACTACATTTTCGAAGGACTCGACGTAAGCTCTAAGCTCATTGTCGTCATATGAACACTATTTTTAGACTCAATGATAGCACTGAAAACTTTCTTATATAGTTGTAAGCTAGAACCACATCTACCGAAACACTACTAAAGCAATTCACGAAGTAAACAAAATTGTAACATAAACGAAATTAATTCTAACTTCGTCAGAGAAGGTTTGTGCTTAGCTAAAAGTACTCAAAGTTTTGAAACCCCTATTAAGTTGCGCAGCGTTATCTGCATTACAGAAACGCATTCTCCATTCAGATTTGCTTCTATAGTATCTGCGCTCATGTTCTTTGTACTTGAACGGATTGTGTAAAATCTATAAGCTTTTTTACAGCTTCGTTGGTTAAAGAGGTAGTTAATGAAATTCTGTAACGTACTTTAATAAAACTAGAAAGCTTTTAGCAGATTACGGAAGTAGAACTTGTGATTTCTACCGACTGCAAGAAAAGAAGAGTTTCTCTGTTCATTGGGGTATTTTTTTTTTGTTATGTATGTTGCCATATTTCTTTACCCATATAGACCATTTTCAATTGTTTCTTCTGGTTTCTGTTGGAATGGTAGCAATTCTGACATAAATTATTTATTTTAAGTGTTTTTTTATTTTTAAATACCTATGGTTAACATCTTATTAAAATATACATAATCGATTCTGGCATCTACTTTTGTACGGTAGATGCAGTCACAAGGTATATACAGTCAATGTATTTGTAACCAAGATCGTTAGGTTATAATGTTTCAAAATGATCTTAATATTAAGAGCAAATTAAACTGTTTTATTGAATCGAGTTGTATTTTTGTCCGAACCAAAGGTGTGTGCCAAATATAAGAACAATCAGTCAATACAAAGGGAGGAAAACTAAGGTATTAAAATCATTTTGAGTTCTTTGTTCGTCAAGATCGATGACTGTACTATTCAATGGAAAATATTCCGGGATTTTTATTTGGTTCATTCCCCCTGTAAGCGACAGGTCGCAGGTTCAAGTCCCGCCTGAGCGATTCACTTTTTCCATTCTTAATCAATTGCGGGGATAACAAAAAAAAAGATTTATAGATTTCAATAAGCTCTTTTCGAATTTCAACTTTGCCACTTCGTATCCTCGTATTGGAAAAATGGCACCTCATTAGACGCAATTTTGTAATAAAATTTGGAATATGTTATATACTTAGGAAGAAAACATGAGTGTAAATCTTAAGCGAAGAGATTTTTTCAGGTAGGTTATCAAAATACTGGTGATCAAAAGAGGTACCTCAGGCTATACTGAAAAGAGTGCTCGTTTTCACATATACGTAGGAGTATAATAACTGGAGTGACGTTGATCGACGAAGTGACCTAGGAACATGTATATTAATTAGATCTATTACGTTTTGAGGAAAGGCTAGGGTAATAGTACGGGCGTAAATGAGGGCCAGATTATTGCGAGGGATATGCTATTTAGCTACCTCACTTTCGGCCTTGCACTGCGACACACAGATGGCGTGCGGTTTAGTCGGTTCGAGTCCGACATAACCTCCCCATCCGGCTCCGAATTCCTGCACATTAAAAAAAACGGACGTAAATGTTTAAAATAAAGAAGATGCAAAAGGCGAATACCTGGATTGTATTAAGTGGAAAGATGCTATCTCTGCCTACCTCCTTGAGAACCTGTATTTATATTTGTATATCAATATATAAACAGTCACAATCAGCAGCACAATATACAAACAGCAGTTACACTAGAAAAGCGGACCCCAGACTCCAAGATGAAACCTTCGGATGCGACTGGAATTAATGTAAGGATGAAGAAGATATAAAAACATACCATACCATACCATACCATACCATACCATACCATACCATACCATACCATAACATAACATACCACACCATACCATACCATACCTATGTATAATATAGCGCCAATCATAGGACCTATCACTAATTTTCTGCAAATTTTCTGTCAGAAGAAATTAATAAATAACAAAAAGAAAAAATTATCAATCACAAAAAGTAATAAATTACAAAAAGAAAAAATAATAACAAAAGTAATAAATTACAAAAATAAAAAATAATCACAAAAAGTAATAAATTACAAAAAGAAAAATAATCACAAAAAGTGCCAGAAGCCCAGGTTTGAACCTGGTAATATCTGAAACCATAAGCACTTACAGTCGAACCGCTAACCGTTAAGCCACGATGCTATTTATCGTATCTTGTAAAATAGACAGTCTTTCTCTTTAGCTAATGTTGTATGACGTCAGTCGTCGGTTACGGTTCAAAGGTCAAACGATCCTGACGAAGTTTAACAATTTTTACCCATCCAACGCCGCTAAAGTAGTTTTTCACTTAAAAAAAAATAAACAAAGTAACACTATTGTTACCAAAAATGAGCAATAATACCTAATCCTTTAAATGTTACAATGGGGTAATGGACGGCCATGGTATTCCTTCTTCTTCATCGAGCTTATACCTCTGACACTGGGGCCGCTTTTTTAAGTCTCACTGTAGGTTTGGCTGATCTGAGATATTTTCCGTGAAGCGATTGTCTTCTTACCTCCACAACCAATCGAGAACCATGGTCATGGTATTTGTATGAGCCTTATATATAACTCCAGTACATTGTCCACAGTGATAGCCACGGCGCACAACATCACATTCCTGGAGGTGCCTCGGTACGGTGACCCGCACCACGAGGCGAAGCTGGTCTGCCACTACGTGAATGACCTGGATGATCCAGCGCTGCATTCAGTCAAGTGGTACAGAGGGAGTAATGAGATATTCAGGTTCATGCCAGGGCAGCAGGTGAGTTCAATAAATTGTATACCTACTTCGAAAATGTGCTCTATACACGTAGTACACGTGTCTTGAGTGTCGTTTGAGGATAGCGTGGGGTGCGGTGGATGATCTCAAATTTATCAAGCATTGATTTATTACAAAACATACATACATACATATAATCACGCCTTTATCCCCGGAGGGTTAGGCAGAGGTGAATTAACACCCACATTACACCAATCTGTATTCGGCCCCACGGAATAGGGGGTGAGCCTATTGCCGTATTCCGGGCAATATTGTTGAATCGAGCCATGCATCTGAGGCTGAGTCTGGGCTGTACATATCTGTCTGATGTTAAAGATAATCAGCCCTATCCCTTAGTCGTCTTGTACGACACCACATGGGAAGAGAAGGGGTGGCCCAAATTCTTCTCTGCCTGGAACTAAAACAATGCTCGTTTTTCTCGCAACTTAGGTTCAAGAAATATACCTAGGGATATATCTTAGGTATATTTAATATGCATGTCGACAGTTAATCAAATTAGAGTGGATTGCGTTTCTAGAACACTAATTAACGTCTAAATTAAGTGATTAGATATCAAATCGAAGTTAATGAGGTCATCATCACCGTCATCATATGAGCCACATATAGTCCACTGTTGAACATAGGTCTCTGCTATAAACTTTTAGAACAATCGATCTAAAGCAAACCGCCGGGAGTTAAGTACCTAAAGTCACAGTAAAACCTGTAAAACTATCGATTCCATAAAATGACTAAAGTCGGAACTTTGGTTAACAAATTCATAAAATTTTTGCAATATTTATCTTAAATCGTAACAAATAATTTAACTGTGGAAACCCATTCAAAATTTCACATACAAACGAACAAAAATATAAAATAAAAAATAAAAAAAAGGACGGGAAATACACATAATATATATCATATACCTCTCCTTATTTCTTTGTGAATATTCGTGATTAGATATATGATAAAATGGAACATCAAACGCAGCCTTGAGTGGTGAAAATTGCCATGCATTTTATCTAATACTTGATAATGTTCCCAACATTGCCGTAATGAAAAGAACGCGAGGTGCTAATGAAAAGCCTTGGGGCAATGAATATGTACTCTGAAAGAAATGTTTCGACGGCCATTTTGTACAAGTAAATCTTTATTCGCTCCTTTGTTCAGAATATGAAATATGAATATTACTGGCTCATGTAAATTGATGGAATATTATTTTTATGTTTAAGAAAAGAAAATGTCAATGGAATTAACTATTATATTTGAATTTGGAACGTAAAAAATCGTATTTGTCAGGAATAAAAGTCAAATTTCAGTACTATATTTTTCGTGTATTAACGACAGTGAATATAAAAAATTGTTTTGTTGGAAAACTTATCTATTTGGGACGCAAAAATTAGTAAACTGATTTTAATGCGGGTTTTTATTAGAAAGATCAGACTTAAAATGTTAAATATATTTATTTGATCGCAATCGGTTGAGTAGAACCAGAAATATGGCCATAAAACGCGAAATCCGACACCCACGCATCAGTATTACTATCTATAAGCCTTTAAGACTGTGCCTACGTGGATGAAGCCACGGGCATAGGCTAGTAATAAATATAGTTGTCCTAACTAGATATTTCAGAACAAAAGGTTCAGAGAAATCATTGGGCAGTAGTTACTGGGAAACGCTCGAATAAACAGACAGGAAATTAACCTGCTGCAAAATTATTATATCTCTGTTATTTTCGGCATAGTACCGGCTGAAAATAAATATACCTACTGGTGGTAGAAGTTTGATGCCAAAAATTGTCACAAATTTCGGCCCGGTGGGTACCACCAAGCACGATTGCGAAAAATCTTCCATTGTAATTCTATCTCGGTTGGATTGCGTTCAGGGGTCAGCAATTGCATAGCCGGGCAGGGGGGATTGTGGTCGCGGCACTAGTGGGACCGGTGGGTGTGACTCTTTTGATGAGGCCATCAAGGTGAGTACTATGTTAACAATGGTGGCAACATTGTTAACATGGTACTTGTATGTAATGGTGACCCTCTCTCCTGAGACTTTACCTTCAACATACAATCCAACGAGGTGAATTCATGTTGACGTGTCCTATAAATATTGTTACGAGCGTGGGGGTCGGTTTAAATAGAAAATGCGAGAACAACCGTTGAAGACAGATTTTATTCAGCTACACTACAGTAAAGTAAAGCGCGTAAAAATTCGAAAACTCTTCCTTACACAATACACAGTCACAAGTATAATCGCACTGTATCACTTCGCACACTTTATCGCAGTGATCGCTTCGAATTCTAGTCGTAGACTGACTGAGCGGAGGCTGCTAGCCCGCCTTTTATATCCGGCGCGACCGAGTAGCGAAAGTTCTCGAAAAGACAGCAACGTTCTGGAATGTTCTATTGTGTCTTGTGTCTCTTTCTAGCCTGACGTCTCATTCTATTCTTTCTAGGAAAGGTGACGTCAAGGCATGCTGTCTCTTTTTATAGTGTCGTCTCACTCACTCCTATGGGAATTTGGCCATATATTGAAGTTGCCAGGCGCCGGGCGTAGCAATATATATTAAAAAAAAAGTCATTTTCGGAAAGGCGATCCCAGCTGTGTTGGGAAGATGCTTGGAGAGTAATGATGATGATCAGTTTTCAAGACTAATCCTCCTTTCTTTAGTGTGACTTGTTTATCTATGCCTAGGAAAGATAAATAAAATATTCTACACAGCGCTATGTGGACTCAAAGTAAGCACAGCTTATTGCCTGTAGAGTCTAGGATACGGATAAAAAAAACGTAAAAAACAATAGTAATTTGTGACATTGTAAGGGATCATATCTGATTACTTGGTTTATTGAACCGATTTAGAAAATTCTTTTACCAAAGCCATATTACTTGTGAGTGTTATATGCTATATATTATCACGCTTTCGAGGAGGGTCAGCAGCGGGGACAGGATCAGTGTCTCAAGCATGAAAAACATTCGAATTCGTAACGTAGACGTATCGATATAACAGAGCATTGCGATTGGTTCACGGTAAGCAGGCAGCCAATTGCAATGTTTCGTTCTCTCGATACGTTCACGTTGCAAATTTGTTTGGGCCACAGAAGTCTATATGGGCGATGCGATAATAAAGGAATTATTTCTTTCCTACAGAAATTAGTACAACTTATTTCGCTAACAAGGACACAGATTTATGTACGATAAAATAATAATAACCGTAAAAGATGTTAACTGTTGATGTCTTTTTCTGGCTTTGCTTTAAGACATCTGTCTTTTCCAGCCATCTACTAGGACCTTCAATTCGACGGCAGGAGGCGTCAGTACAGGCTCGTGTAACCTAAACAGCTGCTCCATCAGCGTGATCCTGCCACGGATCTACAACACACAGCTCTCGTTCACGTGCGAGGTGTCCACTGAGGGTCCGAGGTTTGCTGTTGTCAAGCAAACAAAAAACCTGACGGTGGCTGGTAAGAATTGTGCTTGAAATACTTTTGTAGTTAAATCTATTACTATGTGACTTCTGGAATGGTATTCGGTTCTGTATCTGGATTGTATAGACAATATGCCAAATCTGTCAATCTGTCCATAGATTATCTGTCAGATAAATTGTAAGATTCAGAACTGAATTCAGTTCTGTATCTGGATTGTATAGACAATATGCCAAATCTGTCAATCTGTCCATAGATTATCTGTCAGATAAATTGTCAGATTCAGAACTGAGTTCAGTTCTGTATCTGGATTGTATAGACAATATGCCAAATCTGTCAATCTGTCCATAGATTATCTGTCAGATAAATTGTCAGATTCAGAACTGAGTTCCGTTCTGGAATACGATTTTAAGTAAGCTGTTTTTACAGAGCAATATCTTTGGTAGGTACACGAGTATCTGTAAAGATCAAAAATGTACAACTGGTTATTAAATTCATAAATATAGTATTTACGAAGTTTTAATAACTACGCGGGTGTCTGGGCCACTATTTTGGCGCATCTGTATTTTTACTGGTTCTAGCACAATCCTTGATCCCAGATTTCTGATCAATATAACTACTAGCTGTTTGCCTGTTATCCTCCCAACAATTTAAACAAACCACTCACCTTGTCCTTTGGCCGTTCAGCGTAAGCAGAGATCTCCAGAAGGTTCCGTACGGGAGCAACGCACACGCAGACAAGACAGTTCTAGATTGTTTCTCAGGTCACTGTAGTTCTTTATTTATCTCTTTATGTATATACACAGCACAGTTCAAAGGAGTTCATTGGTAACACGTTAATTTAGGAACAGAAGTCCTTGCGAGATGCGGTAAGAATAGCGAGTTTCGGAAAATATGCGTCCACCCTCAATGAGTGACGTATGCGAAAAAAACTAAATGAATGATGACCAAGGAGTCACACTCAAACCGCCTAATTGACTTCAAAACGCAATGAGCAGTATTGTGCCAGTTGTCGGGTTATAATAAATCAGGCTTTAAGCAGCAGTAATACTAACCAACTACCAAAGGTTGTTTATCGACTTTTTGAACTTCTAAATTCAGTATTTCAGAAATTAAATAGTAATCTTAGTTTTCTAACTAAAGTTTCCTTTACTAAATATTCACTGCCTATTGTATTATTGTCTCATAAATAGGGAACTTGATAGGCTTTTGTAGAGTTGAAAGTTGTTTGAGTTGTATATCTTATCCGATGTAGAAATTATAATAATTATTAATTAACGCCTTCCAGGCATTAAGAGATTATTAAAATATGTTTACTTTTAATCTCTAGATTACACTCTGTCTGTAATCTAGAGATTAAAAGTAAATATATTTAAGATAGATAGACTTGACTCTCGTGGTTGGGAGTTCGGAGAACCGATATACATATTGCTATTGTTTTTTAAAATAAAATCATACGTCTCAGGTGGCAAATACGTAGGTACAGTATACATAAGTAGGCCTACGCCTAACCTAACCATGGAGCATTATACTCGTGCTGCCGAACTTGTAGGAACTTTTTCATGCCCTTCTAGAATAATCACAGCAGGGAGTTCATTTCACAGCTTAAGCGTGTGTGTGATGAAGTTCCTTTCATACCTAACTCTGCTCACTGTTCCCAGTCGCAATGTGTGAGGATGAATACCGTGCTTGAGGTAAGCGTTGCGATGATAGAATGTAGCTACAGGTATCACTGGTTGGTCGATTGTTCGGTATCGGTAACTTGATTGGAACCCCGAAGTTGTTAGTAAGGCCCTATACACTCCATAAATATCTTTAGTAAATAAGACATATACTTACCCTTTGTTTCTACAGTGCCATTGAAAGAAGACCCAGTGATATCAGGCCTGCCGGGTACGGTACAACTTGGGGAGGACGTCTTGCTGAACTGTACTACAAAACCGGCAATGCCACCGGCGAATTTGATGTGGTATATAGACGGAAGAGCACAAGTAGTAAGTTATTGTGATCATTATTTTGACAATACACAATAATATATAACTATAATGATATACATATAAAATAAATAAATAGTTATTGTTGTCTATGTTTAAAATAAGTCAGAAAACCTGCCGTAAAATACCTATAGTTGCCGATATAAGTTACAAAATCTATTAACAGTAAGCATAAAAAACTAAGATCAAGTTAAAAATAGATATCTGTTGGTCAAAAAAATGGGCTCTTTAACAATTGGAAAATTAGGCCTCAGGGTAAGTGGTGAACAAAGTAGCATAACCCAAAGAGTTTCACTCGTATATTTGAATAAAATTCCTTTAACAAAACAATGGTATACCCTTAAGGCAACACCTTTGTACCGGACATTTTAGATATTGTAATACTTCCAAAAGCCAACCAATGAAAGCCAAACTATTATTATCAATTCTCGGTTTTGTAGAAGCTAGTTGATTTTCAGCTAGTAGACAGCCTCCGTGGCGTGACGGCAGTGAACACTCAATTTTTCAATTGGGTATTATGCATGAATATGTCTACTTGCATTGTTCTGTGTATTTTGTGCCTCGGAAGCTAAGCTGTCGGATCCAGTTGACATACGAACATCTCTGGCAGTCGTTACGGATAGTTGAGCCCTAAAACGTCTAACAATTGGCCTAACTGCAATGCCATATCGCCTTTGCGTTGTAGAGGTCAGATGGCAGTCGCTTGACGGAAAATATCAAAGATCAGTCAAATCTGCAGTTAAACCTCGCAGTCTGGGTCCCAGGCTGCTAGGCAAAAGTTCCAGATGCGACTTCTTAATTAAATTACGTTAATTCCACGTTATGTTGTAGAAGAAGACAGAAACCTCCACACAATACGTGCTGTGTCGCGGTGAATGCCTTCTGCATCAGGCCTCTAAGCCAGCTGGGTTAGAGGCGGATTACAGCTGTAATCAGAGCCTTTTATGGTCCTCGCTTGAGGTGAAAATTTCAACTGCCTGGTTAGTACCTCTTAAGTGGCACGCAAGCACACGGCTCACCTAATGAAAAGTGGTTAGCATGGCCTATGGACATGTGCAACACCAGGGGCATTACACTCGCGCTGTCGACCCTGAAGAAACCTAATACACTTCTTGAAGAACCCCATGTTGTAGTTGCTCGGGAAAACCACAGAAGAAAGTTCATTCCACAACCTGAGCGTGCGTGGGATGAAGTTCCTTTCAAAGCACACGGTGCGCACCGTTTCCAGTCGCAATGTGTGAGGATGAATTCCCTGCCTATGGAGAGCGGTGCGATGATAGAATGAAGCTGTGGGCATAATTACATTCAGCCTATTGATAGAACCGTGAAGTCTCAATAATACGGTTCTGTTTATATATTTTAGTTACAGAACCCAAAACTACGTAAAAATACTAGATAAAATAGAAGTAACTGAATCAAACAGTGAATCCTGCTCCACATTAGTGTGATCAGACGCGAGAATTATGTTAATACATTCATGGCTCTGTTTGTAAGGTTGTAACACGAAGGAGGGTGCGAGTGTTCGGCTGTCATACATCATTCTAACAAATTGTAATTCCTTGTAGTAAATCGTCTTTTATTGTTACTTTGTTTGTAATAAAAAAGCTTGTTACTTATATTTGTTTTTGTAGATATTGGCTTGAGTTACAGTTGGGTCGGATTTCAAATACAAAAATGCGAGAGTTTTGTAATTCGAATTTGATTTGACTAAATTGTATTTTAGTTAACGGAACACATGATATGATCAAAACAAAAGGGACATGAATGTTATTAATTAAATAATTTTGAGCAAAAGGTCAAGCTTAATTAATTTATTTTTAATAACCGCTAGGTATAACTACTGATTGATGGATGTGGGTCTGGTGCTGGCATTCCTCTCTGCACAATTAACCCTGTCCGGGGCAAAATGGGGACACAATTGTCTCACACTTGATGGGGTCATTTCGATAGCCCTGGGTCAGCTTGGGCGTGAGAGATTTGCTAGAGGAATTCACCCTCGACAATTTAATGACCTACGACAACATGTGTGCTGTTTCAGTCGATTAGAGTCCGTTATTACCACCTCCAGCGGTGGGGGGAAGGTCATTATCATATAAACTAAATTATGGGAATGGGTAGTAGGATAAACATGAGCTGTAAAATATAAGCTATTGATGCAGCCGCGATTGGCACTTGGATAAAGTATTTTTAAGATTCTTCGTCAGCCTAGCTTTAATCCCAGTCCAAGCTTTCAACTTTGAGTCGGGGGCCCGCTTTACAAGTCTAACTGCGGATTTGGCGGAACTTCGATATATTCCGTGAAGCGACTGCCATCTGAACTCCACAACCCACAGGTGATATCGAAGCATTGCTGTTAAGAGAGTTGTTGCATTTATGAGGGCGCTAAATTACCGTGACGAAAAAATATAATATTAATTGTTTTTTCTTTTTCTTTTTGTCAACAGACCGAATCTTGGTTGGTGAACAATACTCCTACTTCAGCTGCCAACAACTTCGACCTTAGGTCGAGTTGGCGGGCTTTAAAACTCCGAGTGGCCACAACCAAAGGCTACATGGCCTTGAGATGTGAGGCCACGCAGCCTACGTTTCCAATTTTAACGAGATCTACTAACAAAACCCTGGAAATTGCAAGATCACCACATTTGTCTATGTTTACAGCAGCAGGTTGGTACATGTTTTTATGTTATTCTATAGTAGCAAACAGTCAAAGGCATTTAAAATAAGACGGCCCCATATGAAGCGATCACCTTCGCCTACACTAGAAAATGATTTATTCTACCAGGTTACTGGAGGTAGAAATTTAATGGTGCAAATTGGTCAAAAATGTATTGCGGGTGGGTGTGCCACCGTGCACGATTGCGAAAAACCCTTCATATTAATCCAATCTCGCAGCACTAGTGGGAGAGGAGGGTGTCTCACAGTGCTGCGACGATAATCGTCTTTTAATGAGGCCGTGCTGAGTGCTACCATTGTTAACATGGTACGTGTATCTTATGGTGACCCCCTCTCCTGAGACTTTGTCTCTTCAGCTTACCATCAGGTGAGGTGAAGGTTAATTATTGACGTATATACGTATATATATATATCCCTCTGCTTTATTTAGGGATCAGAATAATTTTGGGATGAAATTAAAGAAACCATCGGAGCTCTATAAACACCTTAGAGTTACCAAAGCCCACATCTTAGGTAAATCCCAAGATGACACAGTCAGGGCACTCCCGAAAGATAATAACGCGTCCGAGCTTGAATCTAGACTTATATTCCATAAACGATTTATGATAGGAGCCCAGTCGAACAAAGTGGGGTTGGGAGTACGAGAGCCAAAAAGGGACCAGGATATACTTAGGTCCTTTCTGAAACAAGACGAAAATGATAAATATCGAGTGCACGCGATGAATTTGGAAATCCAAAACGAATGGTTGACAATGGGAGAGTTCTGCATACCGATGGCTTTAAAGTGGCGCACCTTGATCTATGAGTGGTCGCCGGCCCTGTTAAAATTCTATCTTAACGCCTTTCAGATGACCCTTCCAGACCAGAGTAATCTGGTAAGGTGGGGGAAGGCCACAGAAAAACAATGTTATACGTGTGGTGAGGCAATAGGGACGGCTAGGCACATATTAGTAGGATGTAGGGTGCTTCTCGATAGAGGCCAATACTCACGCCGCCACGATAAGGTGCTTTTCATCATACGCGAAGCAATGAGTCTGGCAGTAGCTAGAGCCCAAAAAGGATTGACTACTAACAGACGACATATCAACTTTGTGTCTGAAGGTTCATCCATAAAATCCAGGAACAAACCTTATTCAATCTTAGATACTGCCCCAGATTGGACTCTCCTAATCGACACGTATGAAAAGCACTATAAAATTCCGGAGGATGTTGGGGTTTCGTCATCTAGACCGGACATATTTCTATACTCGAAAACGACAAAATATGTGGTCCTTGTGGAACTTACTGTACCGTGGGAAACAAATATACCGAAGGACCACACACTTAAGAAAAATAAATACTATGATCTCACAAACGAATTAATCAAAAACGGTTACGTGGTTAATTTGTATGCAGTAGAAGTGGGAGCTAGAGGTATACCAGCTAAATCTCTCTATAACCTACTTAAAGATCTAGGCCTATCGAGAGCTACAATAAGCTCATTACTAGGACGAATGTCTAAAGCGGCACTAGTAGGTTCGTATCAAATTTGGTTAGGCAGGGAGGGGAACTTGGGTAGTGAAGGTGAGTGTTGATGTACATCAACAAAAGGGGCCCCTTCTAAACCTACACTTGGGTCGCAAGTCCCAGGCACTGTTCCGAGTTCCCAACTCAGCAACGCGATGGACCCGGCACCCGCACGGAGAATCCATGGATTGCTAAGAATATCGTCTCCTACGTATATACGTATATATATACATCCAGTAACTCATTTGGCGTCAGGTATGTGGTGCATCATTAGGACGTCCACCAGTTCTGCTTCCATTTTTCATCATCTGTCGACGAATATTGCTTAGTTTTTTGATTTCCTACTCCATAAGATACTTAATTTTCTTGCTTTTTTACTTGCGGCAATATTCATTTTGCAGTTAGGCCCAAACATTTTTGGACCCCATACAATAGTGAAGCTTTAGTGACCTCCGACGTACATCAATATTATTTATATATTGCGCGGACATTTTCACGTCCAAATCAGACGGTTGGGATTTAAAAGTGCGACGTTGCCAGCTTGTGAATCGTTTATTCATACTTATCTCTTTCTTTCACGGAGTCCCGCAAAATGAATTGTCTATTGTGAATAAATTTTTTTTTATGATTTCTCGGTTGACCGCTGTCTTATTTGGGCTATTCTCATTTTTGTATTTATAGAAAGAACGACTGATTCCACAGCAGTAGTACCTAACATCTTACTACTGTTGTGGAATCAGTCGTTCTTTCTCATCGTACGAAGAAACTTTAATATTAGCATGAGTTTACATACGGGTTAGTTAGTTAGTTTACCTGGAATGTTCCGCACTTAGCCTCTTGATTGGGCCATTGTGCGTACCATCTTACCTCTCATACCAACCAACCCAGATCCTCCCAAAAAGCCAGCAGCCTTTTCAGGTTTCCACATGCTTCCCAGAGTGACGCTGGTGACTGGAGGAATTTCGCCCGTTGTGCGGCCACGCTCGTGCACTGTGTAAGCACATGCCGTGGCATTTCTTCTGCCCCCATGCAGCTTCTGCATAGGGGGCTGTCCGTCACACCTATTGTAAACAGATGCTTGTTTAGGGGACAGTGACCGGTCAAGAGGCCGGTGACCTTGCGGATTTGGTCCCTTCTTAGCCTAAATGGGTTTCGGCTAGACGTTTTTGATGCTACCGGAACTGCATTTTTTGTTTGTCTGCATCCTTCAGTGTTTGTCCATTCTGTCAGATCGGTTTCTTCTGTACTTTTTCGTAGCCAAGTTTTGACCTGTGCTTGAGGTATGGGTAGTATTGGTTCCGGTCCATATACTGTCGACCCTGATCATCTCTTGGCCAATTCATCGGCTGCGTCGTTGCCGAGGGAGTTGGTGTGTCCCTTGATCCATTGCAGCGTGACCCTGTTTGTGTTTGCAATAGATTGGAGTGTGTTATGACATTCCAATATGAGAACAGAGGTTATGGTGTTACTTTGGAGAGCTTGGAGTACGGATGCACTGTCTGAGATGATCTTTACATCTAGATCTCTGACATCTCTGGCGGCAATCGTCTCCGCCGCTCTCGTTATGCCAATACATTCGGTTTGAAATATTATGCTTAGCTTTTCCAAGGTGGTTGTTATTTTGATATTTAAGTCATTCGAGAAGACGCCTGCATGTGTTGTTTTGGACCCGTCTGTGTATATCTTAACTTCTTTGACGCCAGAGTTATCTCTTTTTTCTTCAGAAAGTTGGATATGATACTTCCTTTCGAAGACGTGGTGACATGGTATTCTGTCTATGGGAGCCTCGAGAAGTGGTATCTTCTTTAGGATTCCCTGTAGAATCTTTGAATGCTTTGTTCCAGTATTCTCTTTCCAAAGCCCATTATTTTTCAGTCTTAAGGCTTGCTGCCTTGGCCTCCTCCTGTATGATTAGATGCCCGCTGCATCTCAGGTTTAGGAAGTGCTCTAGTGCGACTGATGGGGTGGTTCTCATGCATCCAGTGGCTGCTGTACTCGCTAGGCGTTGTAAACTCTGGAGCTTTTCTTTCACAGTGATCAGTTCTGTTCTGGGCCACCATACAACTGATCCATAGGTTAGGGAAGGTCTGATAATTGCCGTATACAGCCAAAGTGTTATCTTTGTGTTAAGACCCCAGTTCTTACCAACGAGTCTTCTGCATTGCCAGAAAGTTATACAGGCCTTTTTCATCTTAGCATTTATGTGGCTAGCCCAATTCAACTTATTATCAAGTATGATGCCCAGATATTTAACTTGAGTTGTTAGAGCTAGTTTGGTGTTAAATAGTTTTGGTAGTTGTAGTTCTGGTAACTTTCTTTTGTTGGTGAAAAGGACAAGTTCTGTTTTTTTCGGGTTTACTGATATTCGGTGTTCTTCGCACCATTCTTCCACAATCTGAAGGGATTTTGCATAGCACATCCTCAGCCGTTCCGCTTATCAGTATTGCAAGATCATTCGCGTACCCGATGGTGGTGCATCCTCTCTCATTTAGTCTCTTTAGGAGTCTGTCTACTACTATATTCCATAAAAGTGGCGATAGGACGCCTCCTTGTGGGCACCCTTTGACTACCTTTGCTCTTGTGGTAGTGATCACTATCTGGACCACTCTTTTGCTAATTAGCTGAGTGATCCAGTCCCTTATGGTTGGTTCTACCCTACGCCTTCGCAAGGCTTCGTTAATGCTGCTGTGTACCGTCTTGTCGAAAGCGTCTTCTATGTCTATGAAAGTAACTAGTGTTGAGGCTTTATTTGTAATAGCCGATTCTATCTTATGCACTACCATGTGCAGTGCGGACTCTGTTGATCTACCTTTCCTGTACGCATGTTGCTGAGGATGTAGTGGGTTGTCTTTTAGTGTTATATACGAGTATTTCTAAGCTTAATTTGATTAGATTCAAAGAGTATTATTGACTAGATATTTCTGATAGATTATTCTCACCCTGTAATCGCTCACTGCTGAGCGTATCTTTGACTACGTATCTAAGGTACGCCACTAGCTACTTAGTATCAACCAGCCCCGCAGGAGTGACCCGATCAAGCTGTGTTTGCCCTACTAAAAAACGCTATTTAAATGGTACTTACACCAAAAAATGGGAATAATCCACATATTTCTTAATATTTTAAGAACCCGAAACTTTTCACTCTTCGCTATATTAGAAACAGCAACTTTTGTCCATGACCATCTACCGAGCGCTAACGAAGGTCTGTGTATTAAGATTGGACTTGGACGAAAATGCTTTCATATGTCCGGCTGACCCGCGGCCGTCTGCGGTTTGTCCGTTTGTTCTCCTCTTAGGCTTAAGTACTTGGTAGCAAATAAAATTATTTATGATTTGAAATAAAACTATTTTAACCGATTTAATCGCGTGTATTATTTCAAACTTTAACCCGACGTCTCGAGGCCTTTTCAAGTCCCATGGTCACGGGTTGAGTCTTACCCGTGACCATGGGACTTGAAAAGGCCTCGAGACGGGCTAGGTCTGTTTGACGCTGTTTTTATTTATTTATTTATTTATTACGGTTTTCATACTGTACGATATTTGACGTCCGTATATATGAATCTATAGCACTACTTTACAAAAATAATTGGACGTTGAATATGGGGCGGCATGAAAAGTCTGTACCGTCAACTGACGTGCTTATATAGCTTCAGAGCTACGCGACACATATACAGATGTCGGTTTGACGCATACTTTTCATATCGTACGATATATAATATGGGGTGGCATGAATAGTAGGTATATACCGTCAACTGGCGTCCGCATATAGCTTCAGGACTACGCGATACATATATGGATGTCGGTTTGACGTATACTTTTCATACTGTACGATATTTGACGTCCGTGTACATTAATCTATGGCACTACTTTAGTAAATTAATCGGACGTCGAATATGGGGAGGCATGAATAGTAGGTATATACCGTCAACGGACGTCCGTATATAGCCTTAAAGCTACGAGACATATATATGGATGCCGGTTTGACGCATACGTCCGTATACATGAATCTAATATCACTTCTTCTTCCTTCTCCTATAAATGCATAAAGTCCCATTATTATTATACTGACATGTAATATTCTATATTATACATAAATGAGTATGAGTAGTATGAGTATGAGCATGAATTTATGACCCAACACCGTCTCAGGTAATTAATCATGAATAAAATGTTCTAACGTTTGCGCGACTGTTATACAAAAATAATTGGATGTTGATTATATTGTTTTGATTGCGGTAGGTGCGAGTTGGCAACGTCGCAATTGTGGACGCCAAATACGCGAATCCGTAGTCAGGAATTCCTCTAGATATACAGTGTGGATATACGCACTGCAGCAGCGCCTCACCTGCGCGGTAATTTCTTCGGGAAGTTTTCAATATTTTATTGCAACCATTTAAAGCGAATTTTGACTTCCGTTGATTTTTGTACTACGGCTAGCTAGGATCAATAGGACTTAAGTGCCACCGGATAACAAAGTGGCGTCACCATGGGGTGATAGCCATGAGCTTTTTCGTATGAAAATAAAAGTCTCCTAGATGAAAACCTCCGATGCAACTTGGAACAACGCATGATAAGAAAATGGTGCCTACATCTATCAAGTCAAATAAGATTTATTATTTCCAAATGTACACCGTGTTGTCAACATATTTCTTGCACCATTTCAATATAAAATAACAATATTATAATATCGGTTATAAGATAACAATATCTTTAATATCTCATGTCAGATATTTGTGTTATAATCACGTTTTCTCAGCACGTACTTGAAGAAACTCGACGAAGTTTGTTAAGGTTCTTTTGAAAGATGTTCTCACAAGATTTTTTTTGTATATTTTCCATAACACAGTTCAGTTTCAGTATGATTTACTTAATACGAACACGTACCACTCAGTCTTGACCAATGTGTAGATTACCTCTAGCACGAACAACTATCGTAATCATATCGTAAGCGTATTGAGAAAACGGAGCATTGCGATTGGCTGGCTTCACACACACACACAGGTTTACAGTAGGCAGTCGGCCAATTGCAGTGCTCCGTTTTCTTAATACGTTTACGATACGTAAAGATGAATATCAAAAAGCACCTGAAATTTTTTATTTCATGATTTCCTTTTCTAATTGGCTCAGCTTAGACTTGTATAAGTTACTAAATTTACGTACAGCTATTGATTTTTGTATATGTTATTTTGAGAAACATAACATAACATAACATAAACTCACGCCTTTATCCCCGAAGGGGTAGGCAGAGGTGCTAGCATCCACATTTCGCTGGTTTATGTTTAGATCCCAATGTAATAGGTGGCGAGCCTATTGCCATTAACTGGGCATTTATAAACCTGCGATAAATACACACATAACTTCGAAAAGCATCGAAAAGTCATTGGCGTGTGCCATGGAAAACCTGGGATCGAAGCTTAGACCTCGTCTCAGCAGTCCATTACCCATGGTGAAAGAATATAAGAAAGAATAAATGAAGTCACCTAGACACATCTTACAGTTAAGCTTTGTGCCGGATTGATTTACAAAGACATAGTTTCATTCGATGCCGTCACTGATAAACTTCGGCCAGAGCAAGGAGTTTAGAAGTTTCAATTGCATTTCAGCAGTATCAAATACTTCTTTCAGTTTAATTGGTTTTTCAATGTTATAGAATATTCTAGGTTTATTTCTTTTGGAAGAAGTACGATAAGAAATTGCGTCTCTGTCCATTATATTAATAATCTTTTGACAGCTCGACGATTGACAAAGTTAGTGATGTACAAAAGTGTGTCAAATGTGATACCATTCCGATTGAATTAATATCATTATTCGCATTAGGTACATAAACAAATAAGTGATTTCGATAAACGTGCGTTTCGATTTAATATTCTCTTAGATTTCTTGTAAACAAATATAAATCCATGTATTTGCTTCTGTATTTATTAATATAAAAATAAATATTAGAAAATGAAAAAAATTGCTTTGTAAAATCGTAAAATTATATAAGTCAACTTGCAACATTAATCAACCGTCCGCCCGGTCGCCATTTTGACCTAGTCTGTCACTCGCAACAAAACGCCCGTGCTAATCACACGCATTTACGTTCGCTGAGTTTTCTTTTATATTTGTTATACTTCGAGTTGAGTAGTTTTATTTCTCGCAGAGTTCATTGATCGTGAGAATGCCGAAAGGACGTGTGTTGAAAGGACAATCAAGAGAATTAGTGCTTAATCTTCTTGATTACTTTGAGCAAGAAAATCAAAATGGCGGTCCGCTTATACCAATTTCGCAAGTGCGAAACCGAGTTGCGGCCGCGTTGGGTATCAATCTTTCAAGTATAACTAAAATAACTACCGAAGCCTACGGCAAGAGTGGCTTAGAAAATAACAAGCTTTCTACACCTCAAAGTAAATACCGGCCTCGTGTTGTTATATTGACGCTGACGCCATTCGCATACATGAGGTATATGACTACCATCTGAAAAACGAAATTCCAACTTTAAGAAATCTTATTGTTTCTTTGAAAAGAAATGGTCTATTTCGTGTTGAAAAATCGTTTTTGACCAAAGTTTTGAAAATAATTGGCTATTCATTTAAAAAGTCTAATAAAGAAAAATATTATTGGAACGCACTGATATTGCTTTGGCACGCTGTGACTTTTTAAAAGAGGCATAAAAAAATCATGATTGAACAAACGTAGTCTTTACGGATGAAACATGGCTCAGTGCTAACCACACCGTATCTCGGTCCTGGACTAACGACACTGCTGCTTCTACCTCCGCAGTACCTTTTGGTAAAGGCGAACGCCTCATCATTTGCCATGCAGGTACAGCTAAAGGTTTTATGCAAGATGTAATGCTGGCATTTAAATCAAAGAAATCTAGCGATTACCACGGAAAATGTATGCCGAGGTGTATGAAGAGTTATTCCAGAATATGCTTCTATCGTTGGAAGAACCATCTATAATTTCTATTGATAACGCGCCCTACCACTCTCACCAAATTGACAAAATGCCAACACAAGCCAATAAAAAACATGAAATTATTAATTGGCTACGCGATAAAGGAGAAAATGTAGATGATTTTATGTTAAAAATAGTATTATTAAAAAATTTAAAATCAAGACGAAACCAAAACGGTATGGCTATATCATCCTTAGAATTCCTCCGTATCACTGCCAATACAACGCCATCGAACTTATATGGGCACAAGTAAAAGGGCATGCTGCAAGAAGCAATACAAGCCCACCATTCACAGCGAATAAAATGTTAAAATTACTAGAAAACGCCAAAACCCACGTGGTGACCGAAAACTGGGCGAGTGTGGTGGAGAGAACTAAGAGAGTCATAATGTCTGATTAGAACCGGGACATTGCATTTGATAGTTTATGCACACAAGAGCTAATCATAATATTACTGAAGACTCCTCATCGGACCAATCAAGTTCAAATGAAGTTTCTGACGAGTCATGTTAATGAAAGAAATTTAAATGAAAATTTTGTTTCCTTTCTGTTACACATTACACCTTATTAATATGTTATGAAGAAATTATGATTTATTAATATATTATGAAGAAATTAAGATTAATGAATAGCATTTATTTCTACCGATTATTTGTAATCTGTGGCACAATCATAGTAATCGTTATGTGTAGCACATCACTAAGTGGGCGGTAACCGTCCATGCAGCACAATACTATTTGTTTGAAAATTTAACGTAAACAATACGAAACTTCATGGGCGTGAGCAGTCAAAAAACTAACAATATAATGGACAGAGTCACAGAATAGATAATAGAACTAGCGTACAGAATGGAAGCTCACCCCCTCCCACCGATTTCATTTCCTCTCCCCGCACGTCAAAATCATGGGCGCTTTCATGGGCGCCTAAAACAAAGGTTGTCGCTAGTAAAATGTGTAGTAACGGCACTTCAGGAAGAAGAGTGAAAAGTTCGGCTAGCTTCGGTTTTTAAGGCGTCCTCTCTTTCACACATGACTATAGTGAAATTTAACCCTCAAAAGCATCTTGCTTTTTTGTATAAATAACTAATGAACTACACATAGTAAGAACATTTGTACTTTTACCACAGTATTTATTATTGAACCTGACCGGTTTCGCCTTATGGTAACTTCAAAAGTTTACATTGATGTTTTTGAAATGTTTCTAATCTTAAACACTAGAGGTGTTTACGACTAGAAATGTTCATAAACATTGCGTAACTGGTCAGGTTCAATAATAAATACTGTAGAAAAAGTACAAGTGTTCTCAATATGTGTAACAAAAAGTTCCACCAAGGGTCATCAATGAACAGTATAAAAAAAAACTAATGAACTGGATGTCAGGTTCGCCCAGTAATAAATTCGTGAAAAATCTTATCAATTATAATAATTTTCATATAGTCCGGATTTTTTAGAAAATAACTCTAGAACCAGCATGTTAAGTGACATTATGGTGGACCGATATTGATTATAGGTGTATTATTTTTTTAACATTATAAAGATTATAACTCAAAAGCATATGATGCAGATTTACATTAGTAAACATTCTAGGGTTAAAAATGGGCGGTACCTGGCAATGACGGAATCCATGATGGACGACATTAATTGTGAATCATTCAAATTGAAAAAAATGCCACACTTCATAGGCGTGAGCTGTCAAAATATTGATTCTTAAATTTTATAAAGTATAGAGTGGTTAAAACCATTTGTTTCAAAAAAATATACATATATATCTTTCCGTGAACTTTCCTTTAGTATAAATTATAATTGATACTTAAATAAATTAACACTTTTAAATTAAAGTGTGCTCAACTGCCATTTTTCTAATTTCCTACTCGCTGTTGACAATTCTAAATAAGTATTAGGATAGTTATTACAAAAACCGGGTATAAAATCCGTGTCATTCAGTTGAGGTTCAGAAACCTTGGTACGTAATAAAAACACCATTTATAAAAAAAAATGTTCTACCTCACCCTTGGCAATGGAGCATTAATTACTAAGGGATGAATACTAGTAGTTTTGTAAAGAGTTCCAGATCATTTTTTGGCATCTGGAGATCAAATCTGGTATCCTCACTTATATTTCTTTTATACGATACGTATCTTTATTTTATAGCTCCCTGGATATTTCACCAATAAATATTGTCAATCCGTTCTCAAAAAAGCCACAACAAACGTCTCCGCCTTTTCTCATGTTTTTTTTTTCCACAACTACCTGTAAGGAATCATGTTATTTCAGCCAAAAATCATCAATATCCGTTCATAAATAACGCGACAGAAAAGGCACCCCTTTTTTCCTCCGATTAAAAAGCTCTAGGCAAAAATGATGTTTTAAATCAAAGAACATGTATGCCATGTTTGGTGACAATCGGTTAAGAAATGTGCCCTTATAGACCGAACAGAACGGAGACTATTTATAATTAATGAAAAATTTCACGCGGGCGAAACCGTGAGCAACAGCTAGTTTTTATAAACACAATGGGTTTTAATTACTCTATAAACATATCAAAGTCGTGTTGTAGTATTGTTTTGTTATTTGTGCCAATTCTGTTGATTGACAGGACCAAAATGTATCGCCATATTCTTTTCTTCCGAAGCGAAGAAAAAGATAGAAATACGTTTTAATGTAAAAATTATTAATATGAATTTTTGTAACAACAGAATTGTCGCCTCCGTCGGATGTGACGTAAATCATGACACTAAGGGATAGAGTGAGAAAAATCACGCTATCTCACTCGAAAATTAGCTCAAATTTCAAATAGTGCCATCCATGACATTTCTAATTTTCTCACACATCAACACTACCGTGCATGTACACGAGCTATGTTTGTAGTAATTACACCGCGATTGTTTCATACATTTTTCCGAGAGCTTCCGAGGTGTGACAGAGTATAGTGTTATGATTTCTCTTGATTTTATTTTCGATTGATTGATTTATTTTCGATTGATTTCATTTACAGACGATTTGCAAGTTAATAAGTAAAGCCTACGAGAAAATAATCTACCAAAAACAAATCACTGCCCTTATTGTGTTATGTGTTGTTGCGAATTTAGATCATCATAAAGTCACTGATAAAAAATCAAACGTTTGTTTAATTGCAACTGGTTGAATAAACCCGGACATTTAACCAAATAAAAGAAAATGTTTACAAAAATATAGTCACTACAAGTCACATACCTACCACCAATTAACACGATGTGGTACGTTAAGAACAGTAGGTAATGAAGCCACGCCGGGGATGACTTGCATTCCAACCGAAAATTTCACTGTGAGCCCCTTAATTCTCTTAAGCGTTATTCGTCTAATTTCGCCAAAGGGTTCAGATAACGATAACTTTAGCGGTGTGCTTGAATTAACGAGAGCTCTGGAATTGTTCGAGTGCTCACAAGATACTTGAGCCACCGGGTTTATCTAGTTATCGCCAATCCACACTAGGGTTTAGGAATCCACACTGTTTAATTTATTAGGATTATTCGGTTAGTTCGTTAGATGGGTTGTTTTAAATGTTTAAATTTTTGACATATCGAAGAATTCAAAATAAAATTATAGATATATGATCAAATTCATTTCTTTTTGAAATTCACTTTATACAAGATGAAATTTAAAAAATACCTTACATTGTAAGACGATATGTGGGTCATTTAAAGTTTGCACTAAATGAACTGTTTAATTCAGCTAATTTATTCTATAATTAATGCGAAAAAAAGTCGCAGATGAAACAGTATATCAATTTTAAAGTCATAATTTAAAAATAAAATTAATCTAATACTTATTTATGTGATTAAATATTGAAATCGAAATAACTTCACCGGGTAAATCCAATTTGCTTTTTTCAAAACGTTGCTTTTCACCAACCATGGTCACAGAGGACTATCTATCCCAACTTTGCTTAGTTGTACGAGCAACTGTTTATACAGTAGGGGCAGAAAGTATCCTTTCAGTTTGTAATATTCACGTTAGATTCGATGTTGATATGAAATTTTATACAGTAATTCAAAAAGATCTAATTTGAAACTCAGCCGTTCATGAATGTATTTCACAAACAACTTTTCTTATAAACTACAGTCAATACATATAGCAGATTACATTTTTGACTTTAAAGATTATTATAAGATTTCAAAGAGTTTCAATCGAGGCACTAACACTAACAAAAATTCAATCGGGCAGTTACGTGTGCGGATGAAGGCACTAAACCTATAAACGCGTTTGAGGACAAATCAGTTCCTGATTGAATAGATCAGTTATTACATAACAGATTATGTGATGAAAAACCCGAAACGCCTTAATAGAGATTTTTAGGAACTCACATTTGAATATAGATATGGTTTCCAGTATTATGAATACACAGGCAAACAATACTGTGTACCTACCTATTATAATACTCACTGTTTAGAAATTGTTGAACAATAACAAACTTACGAACGACCTTTATACTGGAATGAATCAGTATATAATATACATTTAGTTGCTTTTGTACACTTCAGAGGACAAGTTTTAATATTATTCATGTTTATACATAAAAGGTTTTAGAACTACGCTAAGAAATCGGTAACTTGAAATGTTTTGCTACTTCTAAAAGGCGGCAGTAGGAGGCTAAAATGATGTAATAACCGAATGAATTCAGATTTCTAGGAAATTATTATGATTCTCAGAGCAGACTGGTACTTTCTGAAATTAATTAGATGTCAAACATTTCTTACGTATACTACGTGTTTCTTTAAGATCCTAAACGGTAATCAGAAATCTGCTGAAGCTAGGAATAGGCATTCTAGTTAAAATAAGAGTACAGCAATTATATTTTTTTTTTACTCAAACCTATCCCTGGGTAAAAATAATAGTTAATTTCCTTCTAAGAACTTTTATTTTATGGTTCTTCTTTTAAACAATTATTCCTTTTTACCTAACTGCCAAGAAGCACTATAGGTACGGATTTCAATGATTAGTATCTTCAATGCAAGGTATTCTTCTCATAAGTGTGAAAATTACTGGGTACCACCTACTATCAAACTTGTATCTATCCATTGGGTATCAGTTTTTATATTATCTATATTTCTAGGAATTACAATAGATTCTAAATTGCAAAAGGGTGAACATATCAATATTTTGGCCAATAAACTTAGCTCTGCTGCCTATGCATTGAGACAGATTAGGCAGTTGATAAATGTAGCTACTGCTAAGCTAGTAATACTTTAGTCACTTCCATAGCTTGATGTCCTATGGAATATTACTTTGGGAAAATGCAGCAGATTTAGAAAGTATATTTATATTACAAAAGAGGGCAATTCGCACCATTTATTGTTTAGGCGAAAGAGACTCCCTCAGGGAACGATTTAAGGATATTGATATTTTAACTGTCGCTTCCCAATATATTTTTGAAAACAAAAAGTATGTCAGGATAAATATATCTCATCAAATCTGCGTAATAAATATTACCTGCTACTTCCATGTTATCGGCCTAGCAGAGTAAGCGATTCTTTTAAGGAGGAAGGTATACGCTTTCATAATAAATTGCCTGAATCGGTCTGTGGTATGCCTGAAAATAAATTTAAAACCTATATAAAAAACCACCTTATGTAAAAAGCATACTATAACTAACTATAATATATCTCAAAGACAAAAATGTCTGGCTTGAGAATGGTGCAGGCACTTGCTAAAATGCTGTAGTTATGGCATTATACTTTACTAGGAACGTAACTTTTTTGCCAGTTTTTTATATGTTTATTATTCATTGAGACACACGAAAAATGTACATTCGTCCACATTTAACTTCAAGGAAATAACTATTGTAAGTTGACGTCTTAAAAAATGCCACAGTGGAGTTTGTCGCGCCGTTTCTTCACCACCAGCGCCTTGGAAGTGGTGGTAAACTTAGCTTAAGTAGAATTATTATTGATGTCAATAAGAAAAAACCATGTTGTTCTAGATTAGACAAAAATCTTACTGACTGACTGACTGACTTAAGAGTGTGTCATTGTCATAAATAGTATCTCAATAATTGTCACATACTGTCAAATTACTAACATTTATTGTTTGTTCACAGGTTCTTGCTCAACTATGTCGGAAGCAACAGTACTAATGTTCACATTGTGTGTATCAGTGCATATATTTTCTAAATGCAGTGCCTTGAGTGAAGTTTAATCGATATAGTAGTGAGGATAAGTGTCGAGCGTCTAGCATAGTTAGATATCAATTGTATCACTCAATGTTTACACGTCAGTTAGAAGTATGGTGATGACAAGGTACGTTATTATGTCAAGATAATATCAGATGGGTCATTTTTTGTTCATTTTTCACTCGAAGTGAAATCTGTGCATTATATGAAAAAGAAGTGGCGAATGGATTCAATAGTGAACCGATCCAACAGTGTTGAATCGTTTCACTATGGGAATCCGATTCATTCTCACTTATAAACGAGAAAGAAATAATCGGAATACTGAGTGAACATTCATTCAGTTTCGGCCTTTTTGTTTCGAGTCCTGTAACCGACAGAATGATGTCACATTGACTTTTTTCTGTGTTGCGTTTCAACTGACGTACGATTTCGTTCGATGACATAAATGAAACGAATAGAGCAGTGAATAGGTACTACTACTTCTTTCAGTGGGAACATAGAATGAAAGAAATCTGAAGCATTCACCCCAGAGTTGAGCACTCGAGTGAACCGTCTGATATCACTATAACGGGAATCATTTCTGGTTTCAAGAATCGATACTTTATCGGTGCGAATGGGAAGCTTTACCCGTTTGATTTGTAATGACATGAGTAACATCAATCATGTTTTCTTTCAATATGTAAAGACTCCCATCAATTTAATAATATCCTTTTGAATGTTTGCAATGTTCATATTGGCATACCATTTTATGTTATTTGAGACTAGAATTTCGGTTTATGATAAATGGATTGAATCATTTTCTTACAATTTTCTTAGAAATCGTATTTATTCTCTGATTTTTTTCAAATTTATGACGACACAGTATTTTTGTATAAACTTTCACTGTTCGTTTCAATTTTCAGGATATTTACTAAAACATAAAGTAACTGCATTATAAATATTAGGAGACCATGATTAGCATTTAAAAGGTGGACTTCTAGAAAAATAACTTACAGAATACCGTGATTAACATTAAAGTCACATTGATGTACTATCCAGAAAATAAATTTAATAACAACTGTATTATCCATGATAGTTGCCATCTTTCCTTACTTCCATATCAATTTCCTCCTAAATGAATAATACATAATAAATATCCTCTGAAACAGTATTAATAAAATCTGGAATTATAGATATACGAATAAAATGATACAGTGCAGGGCATATTACGGCCTCTTTGTATCAATTGAATCCTCGTAAATACATAATATGGAGATACGTCGAAGTGTTCAGTGATCTTCTGTTTCATCTCACTATTCAATATTTATGTTGCTCTGGTACAATCAGACGGGAATGTCTTTTGGCGTGTAAACATTGTATGCGTGGCTATATTCTGTCGTTTAGCAAATTAGAGACTCAATAAAAAAGTATTTGGCTTTTAAGGTTTGTAAAGGGTTGTTTATCAAAACTTACGGCAGTTGTATTAGGCAGAATATTATTGCTATCTTCAGATATCGGAATCCAATCATTAAAAAAAGAAACAAACAACAAATTTTCATTTGAAAAACAACAAGATAAAATTATACTTGATAAATGTGTCATTTTACAAACTATTTAATTGTTTAATAAATTACTCATTAGACAAAATATTTGCCTACTGCATGACTTTTGCCTGCTACACGCGTGGTTTATGCTTGCTTGACTGTTTGAAAATTGGCTTTATTTAGTCAAATTAACACTTTTAAGTAAAATTTAAACAATTGAAATATTTCCTAAGTTAAACATTTACGAAATTATATATGTAATGTCAAATATTTTTTCTAAAGGAATATGTTTGCGAAATGAAAGTTTGTAAAATGATTAGTTTTTCAAACATTGTTTGTAAAATGATCTTTTGTCATATGTTTTTTGTAAAACAATAGTGAACATTCTTCACGATCGTTGTGGCATTGTCTAACCTGAGTTAGTAAACGATTTTCTTTATTTTGTGAGATTGTTCTACATGTAACATAGTAATTTAACTACCAATGAAAGTAATTACATCTAACATTATGTTACCCTTAAAATTTGATAACAATAAATATGAATGTAATCTTTGAATTTGCTCTCTTTAACATATTGATAGTACAAGAATATTCAAAAGCCTGACGCTCAAAATAATAGACAAAATAACCGCACTAACAGAAAAAATAAAAGTTAATCTTCTAAATATGTTAATATTTTTGAGTTTTAGAACAGCAGTACAACAGTACAACGAATGGAGCCCTAAATCCTTTGTCATTTCCAATAAGATTTCAAAGTACTCTGACCGTACTCTGTTTTACTGGTTTTAGTCGCAATAACGTCATGTTTTCTGTTATCACATTTATATTTGATGTCACGAAATAAAAGGATATGAATTTTGAAATTCAAACTAGATGTTGTTCAATTTATTCTGTTTGCTTCTCTTGAGGAAACATTTCTATCTTTCGTTTGGTGGAAAACTTTTACAAAGGATATACATTTCAATAATGTTGATCATTTCTTTATGAGCTCCAAGCGTGGCGGTAGTGCATGCGGCATGAATATGGGTATTCGCATTGGTCTGATCGTGCCTTGAAGAGCACGTTAAGCCGTCAGTCTCGGTTGCCATACGAACATCTATGGCAGTCGTTACGGATGGTTGTAGCCCTCAGAAATCCAATCACTGATCTAACTGCAATGCTTCGATATCGCCTTTGGGTTGTGAAGGTCAGATGGCAGTCGCTTCACGGAAAATATCGATGTTTAGCCAAACCAGCAGTTAGACTGGTGAAGCAGACCCCGGACTCCAAAGTTGTAAGCTTCAGATGCGACTAGGATTAATGCTTGGATGAAGAAGAATGTTGATCATTTCTTGAAGAACGGTAGAATAGAACCACGTGTAAATCTAGTGATACTTGTAATAAATTACGTCGTAATATAAAATATTATTATAAATCAATTATTCTATAAATAGCAAGCACTGAATTTCGATGTTTTATGTCACAGAAAATAAAAATTTGTAATATTTACATATGTTGGAAGGGCTGATGGTATAATAAAGTTATAAATAATATACAGTGTAAGGCCGGCAAGTGTCGTGTTGACAGTTGGCGTTAAAGTTCTTCTGAATGTAGTTCGCGCAGTATCTGAGTTCAAAGACTTTGCTCACTTTACGTAGCTATATTTTTTTTTTGGGAATTATTACTCCTAGCAGCAGTAACTATCGCTATTGTAACGTAAACGTATCGAAAGGTGGATCATTCTGATTAGTAGGCTTCACACACACACACACACACACACACACAAACACACACTAGGCAGGCGGCCAATTGCGATTCTCCGTTTTCTCGAGAAGTTTACGTTACGAGTACGATATAATCGTAAATACGTATCGGAATCAGATATCATTGTATATGTCGTAGGATAACTTGATACTTCGAATCTTCGCGGAAATCCTAGGGATTTTGCGAAAACGCGGATAATTAGACATAGGCGAAAAATTATCAAATCTTACTGGACAAAGTCAGGATTTTTGCGAAAATACTCGTTACTATAGTAAGATTTGATGTGCTCAACACTGATTGGCTACAATTTTGCTGGCTGACTTCTAATTGGTTCCTAGTTTGCCGATGATTAACTTCAAGTATTGTATCATCGGTCTACTTCTGGGTGGTTTATAAAAAAATAACCACGAAGGCCTAATGCGGGAGCTTCGCTACGCTCCGCTCCCGCATTAGCCTTCTAACCTAACCTATCCGAGTCGGGGTAAGTCAGCCAGCAAAATTGTAGCCAATCAGTGTTGAGCACATCAAATCTTACTATAGTAACGAGTATTTTCGCAAAACTCCTGACTTTGTCCAGTAAGATTTGATAATTTTTCGCCTATGTCTAATTATCCGCGTTTTCGCAAAACCCCTAGGATTTCCGCGAAGATTCGAAGTATCAAGTTATCCTACGACATATATACGTTTCGAAATAACAATTATATTAAACAAACAATTCTTTTCAATTTTTATGTATTATTTTTGAATTTTACACAAATTTTTAGCTATATCGATTCGTCAAGTAGTTTTTTATTTGAAACGTAACTAAGAAAAGTAAGCTGTAAGTTTTTATATTATTTGGAAGTTAACTTATAAACCTATTTTAAGTTTTGAAATATGTTTAAGACAAAAAAAAACATTAAAACCTATAGTTAAGTTTAAACTGTCAACACAACGCTATTAAATTGTTGTTAGACTACCATGTTATTATAAATTAATTGTACGTTATTTAGATTTATGCAGCAAACTTTTTTATGCCTGGTTCATAATATTCCAACCCAGTAATCCTGTGAATTAATTCAGTCCAGTGCTGGACTGTACTGTAGTTTTCACATAATTCCAGCGTTTAAAATATTTCCAGTAGCACTCCAGAACTGGATTTACTAATTGGACTGGAATACTACTAATAGGGGCATAATATGAACCGGGCATTAAAATTACAATTTATATTTTTGTTTTTAATATTCAACTCATTTGAAACGTAAGTATGTCTTGTTAATATTGCTCAATTATAATTTTATTTTCTTGTATACTAATGTTTTTGTATCCAAATGTTCCTAAAATTATACCTTATGTCTATACTATTGTATTTTGGTGCCAAATTTTACGAATTTGTTAATTGTTTCATACGACTTCTTGTCTAGGCATGCAATGTTATGTACAACTGAAAGGGTATTTGCAAAAAAGTTACAAAAATTGACATAGTTGGCATGATTTAAGGTCTATTTCAGATTCACATTACTCGTATTAATAAATACAAACAAGTAATTTTGTCACAAAAATAAATATTTATTCACTAAACTTTATGCACAAATACATGGGTGGACTTAATACCCTAGGCATTCTCTACCAGTTAACAAATATGGATATGATACCATCTTTTTAAATATCACAATGACAATATTGTTTAATAAATAGCATGGTATATACCAAATTGCTATATTAAAAAGACAGCATAAATAGTATATTTTAAATATTTGTGAAAATTCATAATTTTACCAATAAATCCAACCTAATAAGGCCAGATCGTCACTACATAGTGACAATTTGTAAAATTACCTTCACTCAAGACACTAGAAGAGAAGTAATCAATTCATTGTCCTTGCAGTCATCGATGGATTTTTGCTAAAAAAACATATACTTAAAATAGAATCTCAATCTATTTTGTCTAGGCATTTTAGCACTAATAGGTACCTGTGTTAATATTTATAATTGAATTCTTTTTATACGTTTCCAATTTATCACATTACACAACACAACAGTGAATTTGTGAAAAAGGTTTGCTCAAAAATATACAAATGATGGTATAACTGAGATAACAATGTTACGAATGACGTCATGAATATGAATGTACCAAAGCCCATTTCAAAGTAAGCTTAGTACGCCAAGATAAAACGTAGAAAGAACGCCATTCCGATTTCCTTACGATTTAGGGATTCTCTTTCTTAGAACCAAGTACGCATTTATTAAAATAACTTTTAACAGATAATTTCACCTCGCTTATGTATTACGTACATAACATTTATGCTATATGTATATTACATTTATAATGGCATATAACATGTCGGCTTGCCGTGTCTTTGATACCTACATGCTATTTATCGACTTCTCAGAAATATGATGTCAGCTTCAACACAGGCCTCCTCGTTTTTTATTAAAACAAAATTACTTTCTAGACTTCACATGTCGAATTTCTACACCAAACTAATGAAGGCATAAATTTAATATCTATAGCTCGTGCGCTCTATCATAAGTTCAATAGCTCCAAATGACGGGACCGGAATGTCGGTACATTGTCTGCAATACAACGATGTGATTCCTGAATTCTGAAGTAGGTAACTCCAAATACATCGCATGCAACCTATTAATATTTGTTTCTTTAACTGTATAACTTTTATCAGGTCAAATTATTACTTATTGAAATATATAAATAGTTGAAAAAATATCAAAAATTATAATACTAAGTACTGAATTAAACCCTTTTGCAAAGAAGATGCAATGCCCAGCGCTTTCTTTTTTGAATAATTACGCTTTCAGTTGTGTAATCATTATGTCAAGATTGTTTGTCACTCATTTCGCGTAATTACGAATATAAAATGATTATTGTGTAAATTGTATATAAAATTACTGATAGGTAGTTAAAATGTCTAAATTTAATAAATCTATGAAAATCTATCTACAAAATTTGGGTAAATTATTTATTTTAGGTAATTGGGAGATTTTCTTCACGGTCCATTTCATTAGAAAAGTTGCATAATATTTGTTTTTTTCTTCAAAGTTATAAAGTATCTTTTTCTGTAAATGTAAAGTTAGAGGTAGGTTAAATTCAAAGTCTTTAACTGAAACTTTGCACAATGTCGCTGTTCAACTTGAAATCATGTTTTTAGTTACTCGAAATACCATGTTCTGATTGTGTACTGTCTCCCAAATTATTTAAAATGAAAAGTGTAATTGTAAATTTAATTTTCACGTGACCTTAAAGATTGTAATTTTCATTTTTAGTGATCGTCCACATTGTATAAATATTGGTCAATTTTGCACTATCAAAATGTTCTGTGATACATGTGTTTGTTAGTTTAATATTGCATTATATAAATATATGTAACATATAAATATGGTCATTGGGTGTCACGTTCTTAATGGCGATGAATAAATGTATTTAATGAATGACAGCAGTTTATTTAATACCCATTACACTACTTTTGAAAACTCATGAAACATATCTGATGACGTCAAACATTGCTGTAACACAATGTTTCCGTACTTCGCAGGTGAGTACTTGAAACATGTTTTACTGTATTTTTTTTATTCTTTTCAAGCCAGCAAACATTTTGTACGGGTACAATAATACGAAATCACAAACCAACCGCATATTAGAAGAAAAGGGGACGCAAGCAGCGATTTACGGGTCGGAGACTCCGAATAGAGCGGTTTTTTATCGCAGAACTACGACGCTTCATGTTCCCCTGGTATTTTTTTATAGCGCACACACACATATACAGAAGAGAATTTAGGTTGAGCAAAGAATTTTAACGAGTGGGGCTGGTCTGTTGTCTTCTTAGTTGTTATGTTGCCCTGATATGTTAAATGCAGGCAGAGTTAAAACTGAGAGGTTTTTAGAGTAAATAAAAATATTCTATTGTACGATGTATTTAGAAACTAAAGCAATCTTTGAAAATAACGTGAGGCGAAGCCAGTCAGGTCTAGTAATAAATATTTTGAAATTGTACATTAGGATTTAAACTGAAAATTTACAACTGAGGAAATTGCAGGAAAAAATCTACTTATAGAAAATAATCTGATTATTACTTGAAAGTGTAACTACAAAATATTATAAGCAATTGTAATATAGGTAATTAACAATAAAACAAAATTACAAGAGAGATACTGGCGGAAGTTTTAGCAAATATCACGCAATACCAGCTGAAAAGTAAAAACGGTGGGCTAAATGTAAATAGTATATCGAGATAGAAATCCGTTAAAAATTGGTTTTATTTCAATAAAAATTGCAAGAATCTAAATGTGTCAAGGATTCTTCTTACATCTTCGTTTGTTTTCATTTAATATATACATCTATACCATATAAATAAAATTGGAGTATCTGTTTGTAATATTGAAATAACTGTTTTTTACTACAGGCATATGAATATAATACGGAACATACACCAAAATCACATTTATTACAATGTTTGTCTGTCTGTCTGTCTGTTCCGGCTAATCTCTAAAATAGTTGGACTGATTTTGACGGGACTTTTATTGGCAGGTATTATAGCTTATTATTAAGGAGTATCTGTGACTACTATTATTTTAGAAAATTTTAATGTTCAATAGCGTTGACTCAACACTAAGCGATAACCGACATCCACGCGGACGGAGCTGCGGGCAACAGCTAGTTGATTGATAAAATGGATGTCTAACTATCTTGATGAAAACGATATTTGAAGCACATAAAGCGAGCTGTTTGGTGCTATTCTGTGTTTAGGTTCTAACTTACTGCATAGATTACCGTGAACGCAAACTCTGACCGCCAGACCGTTCCCTGTGGGGCTGATGCCTGAACGAAGTGTCACTCAACCTGCCAAGCTAATCCATGTAAATAAACCACGCTGTGAATTAATTGACACCTTAGAAATTGCTTCTATAACTCTCTGTGTGCCTGGTACTTCAACATTTAAATATTAATCGTTATTATATTATAATTATCGTCATTATAATATTTACAATGTACTTACACCTATTGTATTTACACCTATTAATATAAAGAAAGAGGTCGGCGTTACCACGGGTCTCCGGGTTCGAATCCCGGCCATTACTCTACCGATGTCGACCAACTTAGAACTCAAGCCCGGTCAAAGTATCATTTCGAGGCTACAAAAATTCGCACCCAGCTAAAAATTTGTAGGATTGTTGAAAATACCATCATAAATAAAATCCATACAGTCCTCATCGACCCGATATGCCTGGATATTTTTAACTTTGTCTCAGATATTTTTATGAAATGTTTTGCAGAAAATCTCGAAAATCCCGATTTTATGACCGATCGATGAGTACTTTTTAAATTTTATTTATGTTGGTGTTTTGAACAATCCTACCAATTTTCAACTAGGTGCGAATTACTGCTTAATGCCTATATGGTTCAGATTAACCGGTCTATTAGCTTAATTGTAGACGTTTACGGTAATGATTACTTCACATTTAAGGCTATAGTCCAATTTATACCTTTAACATTTCCACGGGTAAATTCAATTTTGCATTTCTAAGGTCTTTAAAGTATCCAGCGTGATATTCGACGTAGACAACCGCCTCTTTGTCCGGATGATGTATTATCCCCTTTGTGCGTCCAAGTCGACACCAGCCCCAGAAGTAAGGTTGCAGATTTCATTATGCGAAGTCGAGTTACTTAATATTGTTCCATTATCTAGCTACAGTATTTCCTTATAGTTAAGTAATTGTATTATATCGGCGTGTGTAATTAGGGTTGGTGTCGAGTTCAGAGGAAAAAGATAATGTTGTTATGAATGATCCTGAGTGTTTGTGTATAGGTTCATAATTGGTATTATGTTGTTGAGGAGACAATGGTGCTAATGGCCTACCTGAAAAATCTGTAGGAGGTAGGACACGACGGTATTCTCGTCCGATTGAGCAGGCCGACTGGGGAAGTACCTCCGCCCTACAGAATACCGCGGCCATAATAACCTCGTGTAAGTAGCCAGAGCTCACTGGAGAGGTTTTGTGCTGTCATCGGGAAGACCAAAGGCTATTCCTGCTTTATCTTTTACAGTGACGGCACAGAAACTCTATTTACAGAGTTGGCTGCACGAGTGTGACTTCGCTGGTGTTACACACGTCCATAGGCCACGGTAACCACTTCTGCCACATCAGTTGTATAGAAATAAAAAAAACACATCCCCACTTCGTTTTAAAGAGGACCAGTAACCGAAATTATAAATATTTTCGTGACCGTCCAACTATACTAATATTAAAAGGGTTTGGATTGGGTTTACGTCAGTAGTGTAATAGCCAGGACTCGAAAACGTGACCTGTCGATTGTAAGAGCGTTTTCACACTTATCCGATATCCGATATCGGTGTCGGACGCCGATAGCCGACATCCACTAGCCGACACACAAAGTTTCGACTATCGGATGTTTTCACATTTATCCGATGAAATTGGCCCGATACGGCGGCTATTTGCTCGAAAGCGTAGACTTGTTAGGATGCTAGGGATGATTTTTTTTTCTTTTTTTCGTGATCAGCGTCATCAATTAACGTGAAAAGACACGTAACTAAAAAAATGTCATTAAGGTCGAAAATTGTTTGCAGTCGCTGTTTTAGTCTTAGGTATTTTGATCCGATATCGGGGCAACACAGTGCTGTGCAAAGACAGACACATATCTCATACATTTGACTTCCTCCGATATCAGATGTCGGATATCGGATGAGTGTGAAAACGCTCTTAGACTGCCAACTTAACCATTAAGCTATCGAAGTAATACTAATAATGCAGTAAATAGTCACACAATTCACCTACTTGTTGGTAAGTGGGAGTGGTAATTAGGGTATAAGAATACTCATGTATAACTAAGGTTTATATTGACAATGGAGTAAGAAGGAAAAATAGAAGAAGATAAACATGGAAACAAGCCCTAAAAAGATCAAAACTGGTCTAACTAATTGTGGAGGTCAGATGGCAGTCCCTTCACGCTTACCTCAACTGAGTAGGGAAAACTTTCATAGAAAAGATGAGCTATAGTTATTTTAGTAGTAATACAGGACTGCTTGTTTGTTGAATAACTTATTAGGTAGGCAATATAGGTCTTAAAAAATATTAGAAACTATAACGTTGTGGTAGAATACACTGCTACGGGCTATTTGGCCGTGGTCCATGTGAAACTTGCGTTCCAGACGTTTCGTCGATCACTGCGGTCGACATCTTCAGTGGCGCAGGTCCGGGCGACGACGAGTTCGGAGACCTTGCCTCGTCGGCGGCTTCGTCGTCTGGAACGCAAGTTTCACATGGACCACGGCCAAACAGCCCGGAAGCAGTATATTCTACATACAACGCCGGCCGCAAAGCCTGAAGACTTAAATAACGTTGTGGATTTTTTAAGCTGGCAGAAGGTGATTTATTACCTGAAAATCTTGGTGGCTCCCATACATTCAACTTATTTCTGAGTTGCTCTGTGGAGTCCTGTGTGGTTCTTAGGGGGCGCGGGTTCGATTCCCACGCATTACAAACATTCACATTTCACACAGCGCTATTTAGATCCAATCTGAATAGCGCTGTGTGAAAATGACGTCAAAACGTTGTAATATTGTTACACTATTTTGAATAAATAATTTGAAATGTCGTTGAACATTTATATATAAAAGATGCAGAGTAAACAAATTGATAATATATAATTTACAATTCACTTTATGTAATTAAAACATTGTAATATTCATATTATTACAATGTTTTAGTACACCCCTGCCAAATCACCAAATCGTAAAGCGAGCTTCAGTATTAAAAATGCGTATTATGATAACCGCTAAACATTTGCATATTTCATTACATTCTGGCACAGTGCCAACTAATCGTTGCATAGAATCTAGATAGAATGGATATTAGTAGTGACGTAATCTAGAATCTGTATCTACATAAATATCAAACATGACTCAGACAGACCAATGAGTGGGCTGTCCATGTGTAATGAGAAATGACGTCACTTTGATGATACGAGTTGATATTTTCAAACCTTTACAGCAAGACTCGTTAGCTCAGTAGGTTAGAGCACCGATATATAAATTTACTTGACCATCGGAGGGCGGAGGTTCAAATCCTTCACGAGTCAGACTTTTTGTCATTTGTTTTTTTATTTACATATTTAGTGAATTAGAAATTAAATTATCATGAATTTTAGCCTAGGTGCTTACCCAGGCAATAATCGATTCATGCGCAATTAACATGCAAATAGGTCAACATTAAGACTACGATTTAAAATACGGAAGAAGTCCTTTTAGCTGGTATATGATTATTTTAATTTGGTTTTCTTTGATTTTTACCTTAAAATAAAAAATGAGTTTAGTTTTATTTACATTTTTCATACGTCCTTTTGACGGAGCCTCCCAAAAATTCCGAATTATTTAATTCCGTATTTACGTATTACAACTTTATAAGGTGATGTTTTACATTTGTAGAATTGTACATAACTATTATTTGACGAGTCTATTCCAACCATAACATCGTTATGAGTTGGTGTTTTACGTATAAGGTTTTATGCGTCAAAAGGAACAAACCCTCTTATTTTCCATTCTTAAACAATTTGAACCCTTTCACCCCAACCAAACCTCTGTTTACGCCCCAACTTTAAACATGGAAAGATGTTAAGATGAAAATCTTATCCATATATCCGCTGAATTGGGTTCTATGTAATAAAATACACACCGCACACGACGTCCTGGCATACATTTTTAAATTTATTGCTAACCAACCTCACTACCTTCATAATGTAACACGTGGACTCGTATTCTGAATCTGAATGTTGAGAGCGTTTCGATATCGCTTTGAGAAATTACATCACGATGTCAAGGAACTATGAGAAAAGACTTTACAATTTTCATGGTCTTGTTGTGGAATCAACTGGACTGACTTTTTTATATATTCAGAACGTCAATCAACTACACCCCCTGGATGTGAAGAAGCAAGAGTGAAGGATAAAAGGATGGTCCTTTTCATCTGGACGTCACTCTTACAATATTTTTGAAGTGAAAACTTCTTTAGCGGCGTTGGATGGGTAAAAAAATTTAAATTCGCGCGTCAGGATCGCTTGACCTTTGGACCGTAACCGACGACTGACGTCATACAATATTAGCTATAGACTGTCCATTTTGCAATATACGATAAATAGCTTCGCAGCATAGCGGTAAACGCTTCGACTGTAAGTCCTTATGGTTTCATATAGTACCGGGTTCAAACCTGGCCTTCTGACACTTTTTGTGATTATTTTTTCTTTTTGTAATTTATTAATTTCTTCTGATAGAAAATTAGCAGAAAATTAGTGATAGGGTCTATGATTGGCGCTGTATTATAGTTATGGTATGGGTATGGTATGTTTTTTTTATCTTTTTCTATGTATATAACGAAGAAAGAAAGAAAGAAAAAGTTTTCACTTCTGTCGGCACTCTCAGAGTGCAACCCGTCTTTTTTTATCAGAATCCTCTTGAAGAACCTTAGATCGTAGACTTTTTGGTATGATATGACTTGCGAAGTGGAGAAGGAAGAGCTGGAAGGCGGACCCTAAGCTCCGAGGGCGTCTCGGCCTAGGATGCAATCAGGATAACGTCTAAATGTCGATGACGATGATGATGTCGTTGACATGTGATATGATATGATATGATCGAAAAAAAAAGCCAGTATACATAGCGATTGACATACGAGGTTCTGGCGCATGTTTTCCTTTCAGGGTCAAACGGAAGACTACCGTAAACACCAATAGGTACTCCGAGACCAACTTATTCTCTCTCTATCAGTAACGTTTGAGGGCTCCAAAGCCTGACGCCCCCTAGCCAGATGGACCAATGACCTGAAAAAGGTGGCTGGGACGGACTGGATGCGGAAGGCGGAGGATCGTACGAAATGGCGCACATTGAGAGAAGCCTATGTCCAGCAGTGGACTGCAGTGGGCTAATTGATTGATTTATTGATTCTAGAACTCTTGTTACTAGTCGCATGTAATTTGAGTCTAGATTGGGCTATGTAATAAGTGTTTACTGCAATATGTGTATTCAGACAGACATGACTGTTCCACAAGATGCAAACAATAATAAGTAGCAATGAAGACAGAAGAAGGAATATTGTACAATGCCGTGTCTCATTTCTCTTTAATATAATAATTGTATATTCGCTGTTCGATATTCACGACGGGAGAGGAAACTCTTGACGTGTGGAACTATAGAAGGAAATGTCAGACTGTTGTCTTTGCCTTGAGAGAGAAAAAGATTTATATGTGTCAGTCACACAGTAAAAATGTATATCTATACGAATAAATAATATTGAAGTATCTGTTTGTAACGTTAAAATGAATGCATATGATTTTTTATACGATACCAATAAATAAACACCTTTTTAAATCTGTCTGTTAACAACGGTTAATCTCTAAAGTGACAGTTTATTTTGATGAAATTACTGTAGAAAACTGATTTTATAAGGCGTAACTTTTATTTTCGATAAATTAAAAGGGTTGGGTGCAAAACATGACCAACAAATTTTAAACTAAATATACCTTTAACTTTTTAGGAATATGTTAGTATTTTAAAGATAAACTAACTCTATAACGTTCTGTTTAAAGACATACACTCCAAATATTTTAATTCAATATTAATTTTTTGTACAATAATAATGTTTTTTTTTTTTGCATATTTTTTTTTCATGCACAATCATCCCCGATCCTGTACAATTGTTACTGGTTTATGCATGAAAGCGTCACAAAAATTGCTTTTGAAGCATTTTAACTCGAAATTTAATATTCTGAAAGACAAAAATTTGAAAACAAATCTTTAATTAAAGCTTCTAAGACACAATTAATTTGAAATAACAACTTTTCATTTAAACAATTTGGTGAATTAGACAGACAACGGACAAACAAATTAAATTAATATTGTTTCTGTTGTATTAATAACTTTGGGACTCAAATATAGGGGAACAAAATATTCGGATGTAACATGATAGCAATAATTTTTTTAATTAAAATTGGTAGGTATTCTTTACGTTTTTATACTCTTGCTAATCGAATAATAAATTATTCTAAGATTGTATAAGGAACATTCCTTTCTAGAAACGTGGAGATACGTTTGTAGAATAGAATAAATTTACCAATGTATGGGATTGACATACGTTAATGACTTCCACTTTCACTTACAGTTTAACTATGATGCAACTGAACTTCAATATTTTCTGTGAAGCTATTGCCATTTGACTTCCACAACCAATAGGCAATAAAGCAAAGTAAGGCCTTTTTAAGGTTCCAACTACCCTTAACGATTGCGACGGAGTGATGGCTTAACGTGTTTTCCGAGGTAGGGCCATAACAAGGCAAAGATAAATCATGCTTGTAAATATTTGCAGTAACACATAAAAATACGGTTTAAAAAAAACTTAAAATAGTGTTCAAACCCTCATGAATAGAAATGATTTATTGGATTGTTCAATCAGGAAATTTGCTTTAAATTCGAGTCGAAGCTCTCGGTTCAAAATCAGTCCTATATATTGTTTTTTTACTATTTAAATTTAGTATACATATTCTATGGCACCCCCTCATGGTTCACTTCACCGGACCAAACCAACTATATTGACTAAGACCTCATAGTGTTCCGTCACATCGGCCGACGGTCTAAGTGGATATCTCATAAACCCAACCTACATCGCACTGATAACATAACAGTAACATGAGCTGTCATACATTACCTCATATCCATTCCCGTCCTAACGCTCCAGAATACGTCGTTCAGCGTTAATAAAATATGATACCTCGAGTCGCCCGCCTCAAGATGGTCAGGATTCACCCAAGTTGGCACGTTTTCGATTCTATTTAAAGCTCCTGAATTGTTAATGGATGGAATACTCTGACGGCATGTTAGCTCAAGTTATCGCTACCTCGCAGATTGTATTCAAATATGTAGTGCCTATCTAGTTGGGCGTAAACTAGATATGGGTAGTTACGGAATTTGTGTTTCATGAATTGTGACCATGGATACTGGAAACTTTCAAACTAGCTGCTACCCGTGGTTTTGTCCATGAATATGTCCATATATAAATAAAGTAAAGAGGAAATCTTGAACCAGAACCTCGTACATGTGTGTACCGGCTTACCGGTGTGGTTAGCTTTGGCCTTGAAACGATTAGGAGCAGGCAGCGATGTATTAACTCCTATATTTTGTCCATTAAGCGGGCACATCGTCATGGGTTTTGGGTTTACTGTATGGAGGACAGTTTTATCCTTTAGTGGCCTAGGAGACCCACTGGAAGAGATGAGGTGTTCTTATTCTATTCCACTGAGACTCTAAGATGGATATTATGTCCATATGGACATTTTTTTCACTTGCACCTTCCACAAGAAAGTTTAGGAGGATTGTTGGTTCAAAAATTCTAAATTTCTAAAGAGGTATTGAAAAGAATAGAAGTCTGATACTCACCATAAGAAGAGACCCTCCATGGCGTAGCGGTAGTGAACGCGGCCGCTGCGCAGGAGGCGCAGATTCGATCTCCGCTCAGATCAAATATTTGTATGCATGAATATGGGTATTTGCATTGGACTGTTCGTGCCTCGGAGAGCACGTTAAGCTGTCGGTCCCGGTTGCCATACAAACATCTATGGCAGTCGTTATGGGTAGTTGGAGCTCTCAAAAATCCAACAACTGCTCTAGCTCCAATGTTTCGATATCACCTTTGCGTTGTGGAGGTCAGATGGCAGTCGCTTCACGGAAAATATCGAAGTTTAGCCAAATCCGCAGTTAGACTGGTAAAAAGCGGACCCCAGACTCCAAGTTAAAAAGCTTCGGATGAGACTGGGATTAACGCTAGAACTCACTATAAGAAGAGTGTGTACAGAATTTTATAAATCTTCTTACATGTATCCAGAAACTGGTTTCAAATATTATCTGCATCAATAACTTTCATTTTTAATGAAGCGGATTGATACAGACATAAGTTGAGTTCATCAAGTTCAAGTACATCATTAAAAAAGTCTGAGGCGTTCAAGTTATATAATTTTGTTACTTCTGTTTTATGTTTTTTGGTTATGTTTTTTGCGCGTATCTTGTATGTTTGTATGTATGTTTGCAATATTCTTTATTACCTTATATCTTCTGAAGCACCGTACGGATTCAATGAATGTCTTAAATGAAAGGTACTTATTGCCCAAGTATTCTTGGGTACATGAACTATGAACAAAAGCTATATGTTGAAATTTTGGCGCCAAATTGGATGTGGTAAAAAATATGTCACTCAAAGTTATCGAGTGGGGTATCAAAATGCAGGAAACTAAAAGACGATTACAAAAATATAAATGTCGTAACTAAAAATTTAAAAAATAAATAAAATATTAAAAATAAAAAAGCCGATTGATGCCGAAAAGATCGAAAAAGCTTTATAGCAAACGCTAACCATTAATTTTCATCGGGTTTAAGATTTGCAAATAGGTACCGACTGCTATAAAGCTTGTTTTGATCTCTTCAGCATCAATCGGTTTTTTTTTTATTATTAATAATTTATTTTATTAAGAATTTATTCTCATGTCGGAGTCTTGGCAAAGATCGCAAGGGTTAAAGTTATTGACACTGCTAACTATTGTCAATTCCCTAACAGAAAAATTTAATAGCTTTTTGCTAAATTTGGGAATAGTAAATAATAAATATTCTTCGATATACTACACATTGCTATCTAGAACCAAATTAAACTTGACTAGTTTGAGTTATGAGATATACGGTTAAACGTACTTAGATACATTTTTGTGAATATACACATACATTTTATAAAAAGAAACATCCAAAAATACGCAAATGTACAAAGTCATGCATTCAAAAATTTTCACTGAGCGAGACTCGGCTACGCCACAGTCTGTAAATATATAGCATAACAAAAAAAATATCGAACAAATTTTAACAATGGTAAGTACCTATATTATTATATTATTTGTTCGTATATGAACTTTTGTCAATTCTGTCCGATGGAACAGAAAGGCTATTAAACGGGCATAGTTTGAATATTGTTCAGCTATGATGATCACAATGCAGGCCGTTTATAGACTGTTTGAGTCCTTGTGAACCGTGAAACATGTTTGTCATACGCGGATAGTTGTTGTGAATAGGGTGTAGTCCACTTAGAGCACCCAGCCGAATAGCACCTGAGCGAATAGCACCTAGCCATGTCCATGAACAGCACCTATCAAAATTTTTGGCAGGTGCTATTCGTGGATACTAATTTATTTGTACAATGTTGTCCACGAAGAGCACCTATGACGCAGCGAGCTAGTGCTGGGATGTAGAGGGGGCATGCTATCTCCTGACACGTATTGTAGTGACCCCGATTTAGAATATAACTGATATTATTAGTCGCTATAGCTGTTAGCAAACCTAATGTTAAGGTTTATACCTTTCCAGTAACTTTCAAGAAATAACACTGTTACTAGTTAAGGGAAAAAAACAGTCATTGACAACACCCTCACCGGGCATGGCTGCTTTGGGTGCATGGTTCCTGCATCATATAGTGCGCGAGCCAAAGCCGTGTGCCACCATTATCAGGATCGTACCATGGATACACCGCGTCATACACTGGTAGAATACCCAGTGGATGGAGCGGACGACTGAACTCGAAAGGACCTCGGATCCGCAAGCTTCACGCTCTAAGTCTAGAGGCTCTCCATGAATATTAATAGCTTATAAAAGTACATGTAATACTCCGGTCTTATTTACGAGACGAGTCTGGCGGCCCAACTTGGAGTACTGTTGTCATCTCTCAGAAGGGGCACCTGAAAATGAACTGGAATCCGTTTGATTTGACTCGGTGCAAAAACGGACACTGTGGACACGGACACGCTCAGCTGGGCACTGATCGCCCTGCTGTAATTTTCTCAAGTGACAACAATATGGGCGACTCCAAGTAGGTAAAAGGTTATTACAGGGATGGCAGCGTGAGTATGATGCTCCTAGTTCATAGACTACGGTAACCGTTTCCCATAAGGTGAACCGTAAGTATTTGGCTTTTTTTTAACGTGCGGGAAATCCCCACGAATACCACCCCCGTCGGAGCCGGAGGGGGAGGTTATGTCGGACTCAAACCGACTAAACCGCACACCGACTGTGGGTGGCAGTGCAAGGCCGAAAGTGAGGTAACTATAGAGCATATCCCTGGCACCCCGGCTGACTCAGGACCCTCTCTCTCGATCTGGCCCTCTTCGGGTGGGGGGACCACGGGATCCCCAATTCGTCTCCGGTATTAGGGAGGAGGGGCGAAGGGCGCCGCAGCCGCGGCCTACTTCTGCTGGGCTGACAGGCGGCTCCACCTGTCACTGCCAGGCCCGCGCTCATGGGGGACGGAGGTCAGTCATCGACCTCCGACGCTCGAGTTGCCTCAGTTGGCAAGCAGCTAGGGCTGTGAGTCTTCTTCGTTCCCGGTCAGGCTCGCAACCCACCGCCTCCTTCACGAGCATAACTTGCTCGCAGAAAGAGGTGCCGGCCGCCCAAGCAGCGGACCATTGCCGTGAGCAAGGTGACAAGCATGAGAGCTCTCGCTCCCACTCCCATTAGCTCCCGCCTCGGCGCCTCCCACGCGGGACACTCAGTGAGTGTGTGCAGCTCCGACCTCCTCCTCGCTCCCGTCACAGTGATGGCACTCGGGCGTTAGCTCTTTCCTCTTCTGACACAGATACCGCCCGAAGCTCCCGTGCTCGGTGATCATCTGTGTCGTAGGTATATGGCTTGCCACCTAAACACCTCTACAATATTGGGGATTCTAAACAATACAGAACATTCTGAGTTAGAATTTCGAATGTGCTGCTCTATCAAAAGAATATTTTTTGTATACGACACTTCAATTTGAATTCTCCTCGCCTGATGGTTAGCTGAAGGCAAGAGAGTCGCCATTACATACACGTACCATGTTAACAATGGTGGCACTCAGCTTGACGGCCTTATCAAATATTGTGGGCCGAAATTTGGAACGCTATTCATTTCATTCTGTCGGACCGATGTAAGAAATTCTGATTATGATTTATTCTCAACTAGCTGTTGTTCTCGGCTACGCCCGTGTGGATGGCGGTTATCGCGACCAATCAGCCAATGTTCATTCTCAAGGTCTAATATAGGGGATATCAAATTTCATCAAAATCGGTCTAGTGGTTTATGCATGAACTTACAGACACACAGCTTATCATACAGACAGAGTTACATTCTCATTTATAATATTACTAGCTTTTACCCGCGGCTCCGCCCGCGTGAATGTCGGTTATCACGACCGAACATAGCCTATTAGTATTACTAGTACGGAGCATATGGATGTGTGAGGACCATTGTGATTATTTATTATTGAATAGTATTCTGGGCATTCCAATTTTAGAGTATGAAATTTTATGGTCCAAATCCATAGCTTATGCCATATTATATCATCCAACATTCACTTCCATACATAAGTGTGGAGTCCAGTACTTCCTTATATACAGCCAGTCCTGTTTTTGAGTGATTCGGGCTTTTCACAAAGTCATGCAAACCGTAGGACTGGTGCACGACATTCACGACCGATGTTCAGGAGCACAATTGTAGGGAAACCACGAATGTTTGAAGTGCGCCATTAGTTTTTGAAAAAATTAAATTCGATGTCTTTGACGACCAAATCGAGTGTGACGATTTAAATAATTAGTTATTTGATTAAATTCTCTATAAAAATCATAATGGAAGACCCATAGAGCGCACTATGGCATGTCAGTAAAATGTAATGTCAATGTCATCTTGTTTATTCTGCTGAAGAGACACGTCAAAAATATATTTTCGTATATATTTCGTATGTATTTTCGTACGTAGCTATATACTAGTATGAGAGTAAATTTATATGCTGCTGTATGTTATTTTCTGTGCTTAGTTTTCTCTGTGAATACCGGACTCATATGCAGAAAGTCATTGCTTGGCTATTGAACACTATCAATTTCGGCTGAAAACGTTACTGTAATATATATACCTCTAGATCAATTACCTACACCATGAATTTAATAATGTACTTCGGACTGGTGGGTATATTACATTACCAGCTGCACAATTGTTCGATTACATAATATGATCTTTTCATGATATTAATGTTGTAGGTATAATAAGAATAACAATAAAACAGTATGATATTGAAATTGATTTTAATTTCTTTGTGTTGCATAGATTCCTTTCCTTCATCAACACAATGCGGAGGCATGCGGTGGCAAGCAATTTTATATCGTGTCACACTTTTACTTATTGTTTGTTCTATGGGATAAGCGGTTGTATGGTAAGTTCGCCACTTTCACGTTATGAAGAATGGCTACTGAGGTGCCATACTAGCCTCTCCAGGATGCAGGAACTCACCGGGCATGGCTGCTTTGGCTACATAACCATGCATCATATATAACGCCACGCCTTGTAACGACGTATACCACACTGTCAGGGTTGAGTACGGAACCCTCAGTGCACAAGAAACACGCCATTTAGTTCCGTGCATCTCAATAAAATATTCCGTTATTATAATCTTCCTTATACAACCTTTAAACAGGGATATGAGCCTGTTTAAGTGCTTTACCTACTCAAACCTTGTGTCATAATGATGTTTAGTTTTTTTGTGCGTGCGGGAAATCCCCATGGTTAGCGGATACCGGAGCCGGAGGGAGAGGTTATGTCGGACTCGAACCGACTAAACCGCACATCGTCTATGGGTCGTTGTGCTAGGCCGAAGGTGAGGTTGTCTTCGACATATTCCTCGCACCTCGGCTGGCCCAGGGCCATCCCTCTCTGTCTGGCCCTCCTCGGGAGGGGGGACCACGCAGTCCCCAACTCGCCCCGGAATAGGGAGGTGCGTATCGCGCGATGCACGCGATGTCGTGGTTTGCTTTTGCTAGGGTGACAGGCGGCTCCACTTGTCAGCCTCAGGCCCGCGCCCATGGGTGGCAGAAGTCGTCCGATGCCGTAACTAAATGGGGATGTGATGGATCCTCCGGGCAAAGTGAGTTTAAACAAACTCTACCGGAAGAAAACGAACAAATATCGGATGCCCATTTGTTTATAGTGTCTCTATTTCAATATTACAAACAGACAATCCAATTTGATTTATATCTATAGATAGATGTATGTAAAGGGGTCTTCGATACAAATATTACTTGTAAATTATTAAAGACGTGAGTGCATGAAGGGGGTAACTAACATTATTATGATTTAAGATTTTTTGCGTTATGATGATTACAGGTATCATAAATATCAAAAAACGCTGTAGATTAAAACGAGTAAATTACGGGTTTATTACATGGGTTAAAGAAAGTCATGAGGTCAAATTAAGGACAAAAAAGCCCCAGGCTACATCTATTACTTCATAGAATTACTAGGACCTGTGTTCTATACGATGTAATATATCAACGCTTGTTCAAAATAGCAACGTGACCATTGATAGAATACTCCTTTCTGAAGTACATAGTTTTGTAGAGGAAATTTAAAACGTGGTTGAATTCTCTTTGCTTTATATTATAATGTCATCAATGTTATTCTGTCATTGTTTTATGACGGCTTTATAGTAAAAAAATATTATCAGAGGGCCCCCTGAAATCCAATGACACGACCTGATCGTCCACCTGAATCTCGTGAGGGGCGGACACACGGAAACAAATTTACTGGCGTGGCTAACGTAGCTCTGGTACACTTGACATTGCCAAAATTGTGATTTCCTGCAGAGGCCAGTTTGAAGAAGTTGAAGTTATTATAGGAGGCCTCAGTTATATTCTGCGCGTTTTTTTTTATATATCTCAATTAACTTCATTGCAAGTAAAGTGGAACAGTTTCTGAGACCGGATCGCTTCGCTGGATCAGACGACAGTTGGAGACAACAAACTCTAGTTGCTGACAAGTCATATTCCACAATGTGTATATAGCTCAGTGACTGCACGACATTACGCCACGGTGATGATAGCTGTATGCTGAGGTTAAAAAAACCATATCACAGCAAATAACGATGTCCATCCAAGTGCAACCATCGATTCTTACTTAAAAGCTTTTAAATGTCTATCGATGACGAAACAAATATGAAAAGTTGGAATCTTTTCACCACAAATTAGCTAACACCTAGAAAACCTGGCATACAATAAGGGGTCGCAGAAAACAATTCACAATACTTCAACTTACCAGCACACAGCAAGCACAGTGCGCCTCTGAATCGGACTAAAAACGACTACCGACTGCGGCTGCGACTACAGTTGCATATGTTCATAGTATATATAATTATGAATTATTATTATTTTAGGTGATGTAATTATAAGAGAAGACAATAAATATATGTAAATACTATGAATTGGAATAATGTTCTTTTATTTTCATTTTTGGCTTATCACATAGTTATTTACCACTAAATTACTTAATAATTTTAAGCACTGTATATTTAATTGGCACCCCCTCACGCTTCTCCTTACCAGGGCTAACGATTAGGTGGTCATGCCATGTTGGACTCGAACCGATCGGATCGGATTGGAGGTGTTTCCTTACATCGGCATGTGACCGAGGTATCTAGTATGCCCTAGAAAGAATATCCCAGATACTTCGATCAGCCTCAGTTCAATAAAAATGCACGCCCGGGAATCTGACGTGAAATACTGCCACCCTGGGTACCAGGGCACGCCGTGATTGCGGCGGTAAGACCCATCATGTGGGAGTACCTAGAGGGGCTACACGGTAGCCCCTCGTACCGTCAGACGCAGATAATTACCGGACACCGTAGTTTCGGGCGGTATCTACATCTAATGGGCATAGAGCCAACGCCCGAGTGCCATCACTGCGATGCCAACGTGAACTCGGGGCTGCACACACTCACCGAGTGTCCGGCGTTTGAGACGCCGAGGCGGGAACTTGTGACGGCTCTGGGGGTGAGAGTGCTCACGCTCTCCACTCTGCTCACGGCGATGGTCCGCTGCGTGGATGCGTGGGCGGCCAGCGCCTCGTTCTGCGATCATGTTCGTGAAGGAGACAGCAGAGCGGGCGCGGCGCGATTAACGAGACAGACTCGCGGACATCGCTGCCCGCGTTCGTAAGCGGCTCGGGCGTCGGAGAGCGCAGACCGACCTCCGCCCCCCATGAGCGCGGGCATGAGGGTGACGGGTGGAGCCACCCGTCACCCTTGTAGAAGCAGGCTATGGCGGCGCGCACATCATCCCTCCCCAAACCGGGGGCGAGTCGGGGACCGCGTGGTCCCCCCTACCGAGGAGGGCCAGACCGAGAGACAGACCCTGGGTCGGCCGGAGTGCGAGGGATATGTCGCCTGACAATCTCACCTTCGGCCTAACACAATGACCCACAGACGGCGTGCGGTTTAGTCGGTTCGAGTTCGACATAACCTCCCCCTCCGGCTCCGGAGGAGGTATCCGTTTGGATTTCCCGCACGTAAAAAAAAGCCACCCTGGGTACGCAAGCACTATTATCTGTTCTTCTGTTGCTTCTGCTAGGCCCTAGCAGCCTTGCTTTAGCCAAAACTTTCACTTTAAGGCTTGGACTCAGCACTAACAATCGTCTTTTCCATGATTTGGTTTGATTAGGAAGGTGTGTCATATCAGTTATATTCTAAATCGGGGTCACTACAACACGTGGCAGGAGTCAGCATGCCCCCTCTACATCCCAGCACTAGCTCGCTGCGTCATAGGTGCTCTTCGTGAACAACATTGTACAAATAAATTAGTATCCACGAATAGCACCTGCCAAAAATTTTGATAGGTGCTGTTCATGGACATGGCTAGGTGCTATTCGCGCAGGTGCTATTCGACTGGGTGCTCTAAGTGGACTACACCGTGAATAGTTATAACGTTGACATTATACGACAATTCTAGAATTTTTCTGACGCAAATAATTCATACTAATTGTAATTATTATATTCTCTTAACTATTGGCTTAGAAATTGGTATTTTTACCAGACTGCCGAGAAGGGTTATGTTTTTCGCGCGTATCTTGTATGTTTGTGTTTGTGATATTCTTTATAATTCAATTCAATTCAATGATTCATGTCTCAAATGAAAGGCCTTTATTGCCCTAGTGTTCTTAGGTACATAAAATGTATTATAAACAAAAGCTATATGTTGGGCTTTTGACGCCATAATGTATGTGGTAAAAAAACAATACAGTCAAATTTATCGAGTTGAGTATCAAAATGAAGGCAATTAAAAGACGATTTCAAACATATATATGTCATAACTAAAAAGTGTATAAAAAAAATATTATACACAAAAAACCCGACTGATGCTAAAAATATCGGAACAAGCTTTATAGCAGGCGGTACCCATTTGCAAATTTCAAATTAGATGAAAATTAATTGGTAATGTTTGCTATGAAGCTTGTTTCGATCTTTTTAGCATAAGTCGGAGTTTTTGTTATTAATCATTTATTTTTCCAATCATGTTTATCAATATTAGGTTATGGGGGTGAACCTAACCTACCATCTCATTTTTCTCAGTTTGAATTTCAATAGAAGCACTGTCTTTGTTCTGCGAAGTTCATAATATGGATAGTGCTTTTATAATCATGTAGGTAGGTAGTCTTACTCAAAAATCCGGTCCAGTTATTTCATAATGCAGTTGATTGACGCTTCGCTTTTCCGGCCATATTTTAGTCTTAAGAAGTGCTATACGGGTGAAATGCGTGCCAATGGTCTCACTGCGATGGACGCCAAGATCGTGCGAAATGGAGGAGGAAGAAGGCCTAGAGCTCCGAAGTCAGCCCAAGGCAACCTCGAATGCACATGATTTTATTCCTACGAAAAGAAGTACAATCTCTTGGATTCTTGGAAGTTTCACAGACCAGAGTAAAATGAACAGATATATCAAATATACCTAACACTGTACTATATTCAAATAGTAAAATCTTGCTTACGATCATATACAATGACTTACTTGACTTAAGATTCTGTGACCCTTAGATGAGGCAGATGGCGTCCACGTGCACCATCATCCCTGTCGGTCTTGAGCTTCACAATTTATTTTGCTCCAAGTCGTTGACAATATTAGTGTAAATTTATTCCACAGTAGTTGCTAACAAGACAGTTTTAACTAAATTCATATAAACTAAATACAGACAATCGCTTCAAATATTAAAATAGCATTATTCTATTTGGACAACAATTCAAAATACCAAATATCATAACGAACTGTTACAACACAAACTAATTAAATATTTAACAAGTTTGAAATGTTTATTGTTGATCAGCTACCAGTAATAGAATTAAGTTTGCTCAACAGAACTATAAATTTGGATTCTAAAATTAAATGCCAAAGAGTTACTTTGCTCTATCACAAGGGTAAATATTAATTTTGATCCACTTCTTTGTGTCGTAGTGATGAATTTCCTCTCAAACTAATCTCAGCTACCAGCCAATACACCGCTAATTGATAGACGAGACTCTATCGTAAAGTCTCCCGCGTAGTTGAAAGGTCAAGCGGCAGAACTACCCTTCAAAATCATATTAGCCAAATGAAAAGAAGAGGAATGAGTAAACAAGCCCAAGGCCCTGAGGTGAAACTCACAGATATAACCGAGAGCAATAATATAATGACGATAATCATTCTTGTTTTTATATTATAAACTGGAAAACATGACAAGAAATGAGCGTTGTGATCAAAAACCGCTACAAAATACAATAAATTTCTACCCTCATAACACAAAAATAAATGTTTTACAACATAATATATATAGAATCGAGACACTCCGCTTTTGTCTTTAATAAATAAATAATTAGTTTATATTTAATTTTTCCTTCCGTTTCCTTCATTAAATAAAATAAAATAAGGAAATGCGACTTCGTAAAATTACTCGGTTGACCTATTAAAATTTCTTATTATTGAAGTAAATATTTATTTGTACATAAAATATATTTTAGCTAACAAAAGACGAATTACAGCTCGCAGTTGAGGGCCGTTTTATCCATTAAAAGGAATGAAGCGCTCGTACGGACGGGCCTATCCAACAGTGGTATCTTTGTTCGTAAAAGTAAGCTATACTTCAGATACAATGTATTTCAGATATTACGATATTGAACATAGTAAACTCATATCTATAGGATGTCTTTCCTGGAGCCCGATTCACTAACGCTACGTTTCTCATACGCGAGATTTCCATTTCGATAACGTGTTAACGTGGTATTTAGTACTAACTGTCAAAGCATCTATTGCCAAAATTTCAAGTTTACAGGAACAGCAGTTTAGGCTCTGTGTTGAGGAGTCTTTCTATGTAAACCAGTAATTTTATTTTATGATGGATATAACTTCTTCCTATTTTGAAATCGCGCGAGCTCGGAAATGATTATCCGTACGAAAAAAAGAATTAGAACAATTTTGTAGGTAATTACATGATTTACTAATTTGTCTAACCAATTTTTGCGATACGAGTTGCTGTTTGTGAGCAAAAAAGCAAGAATGCAATATATTTGACCTTTGACCTTGGATAAAAAATGCAGATGTCCAATCGATGGAGACTATTCATATTTATTTTGTTATAACGTATATAAAACCTATATCAATGTTTAGCTCTGTGCGAATTCATGCAAGCTCAAAATATTCAAATTAATATAAAAAGGAAAAGTTTGAATTGGTCTAGGCGGGTTTGAACCCACGAATAGTGATCAAAGCATTGCCCCTGTAAGGCAAAGATCGCGGGTTCAAACCCCACATAGACACATGCTTTACTAATTGCCCTCCGATATGCGCAATGCCTTTTAGACAATCTTGAAAATAAAACTTCACGCCGTTAGAGGCTTAAGATTGTCTAAAATATATCAGTTGCAACTCGGCTGACCCAGGTAGATCTCCAGTTCCGAGATTTTGAGACGTCTCCCCTGAGTGTGGGAACCACAGTATCTTCATATTGCCTTCAATAACATTGAATATTATTGAAGGCACACTGAGGTACACAGCAAGTACTGTTATCCTGTAAAAAATCAGCATTATTTTAAAAGGTACACCTGCGCGTACTATAATATATCCCTGACCACATTTCAGTAGATTCGTTCTGCCATGAGAGTGTGTATCAAGAAGCAAACATCTTCATCTTGAGACATGGATTAGACCAAGATCGTCGCGGCTCATCTGCAAGTCGTTAAACTATAGACAGGGCTTTGGTGGTTGATAGCCACTGTGGCTTATGCCATATGGTAGTGAATGTACCTAATACACAGCGCAGGGGTCACGGTTTTGATTCTCGCTCAGTGCAAATATTTATATGCTTTAATATAGCTATTTGCATTGGTCGAGTCTCGGAGAGCAGGCTAAGCCGTCGGTCCCGGTTGCCATACGAACATCTATGGCAGTCGTTACGGGTAGTTGGAGCCCACTACCCGTAACAACAGCCATAGATGAACAACTGGTCTAACTGCAATGCTTCGATATCGCCTTTGGGTTCATTGCATATTTATGGATAAAAATATTAGCCCTGTTGTACCTAATGTTACGCGCCACAGAGAGCACATCTCTCAGTCTCATAAGTTACCCTTATCTATTAATTATTCTTTACGTCACTATCTCAAAAGTTACTGTTTATACTGGAGATTGATGGCACTTCACATGTATTCAGTAAATTCAGTAAACCTTTGATAATGCCGTGAGGTGAAACCGGTCAGGTTAAAAATAAAAATAAAATAAAGTGTGGAAAAGTACAAGTGTTATAATTATCCAATATCTCATAAGTTAGTTTTATTTCATAATGTCTTACGTTAGGCGCCATTGCTACGTTTCAAAAACTTAATTAAAAAACTTTATTTAACCTTAAAGTCTTTCTCTATTATTCCGGTATAAACGCCACAGTGATATTAAAAATATTACACAATATTTTTAAGAAGAGAACCAATGTTTATTCCTCGTTATATTATTCCAATAAATAGACATTTGATCTTGAAAAAAAATACATAATGTTTTTCTACATCCTGTGTTAGATGAAAGAGTGAGTTTAGATAAAATACTTCTTCAAAGGAACTCGTATATTCTTTGCATACGATTACGGTTTTCTTTGTGAACTATTATAAATATCTAGGCTTATTCCTAGCAATTCTTTGCGGATACTTGAAGGTTGTTGCTTGGTCTCACCTCTTTTGTACATTGGTAAAGTTTTAAGAGGTAATTGAACTAAGGGCCACCATTTTAACATTGAAAAAGGTAAAACTAATTTTTAAAATTTCACCTTTAGCTTCCCATTAGAAAAGGTGAATTTATATTGGAGTTCTAACTTAAAATCACGTACATAAATAAACAGGATAGTCTATAATTTCATGATTTGGGTTCTAAATGAATTTTATTGTTACTAAATAAGTATTTACTTTGTACAGCATTTGTGCTTATTGATTTGGGTTCTAAATGAATTTTATTGTTACTAAATAAGTATTTACTTAGTACAGCATTTGTGCTTATTTCATGAGGCAGTATAAATTTACAGGCGTTAATAAACAGTGAAAAAAATATGAAAAAGAACTTTTTACGCAAAAAAGTTGAAAAAACAAGATACAGAAAAATAAGGAAACTAAATTAAATAAAAACAAAACATTTTATTTCAAAACCTAAAACACGTTCACGGAGTGGAAGATCGGTCTGAAGATACAACGACCCTTGTCAGAGAACTGTCGTCTGGTTACTGTGACGGATGACCTGGCCAAGAGATAGGTCTCACACTGTTAGTGGTAAGAAACTTGCCATTTGTAAAATATTCAAATCAAAGATTCATTTTTGAAGGTCAAGGACTGTGATCAATCTTCGCTGTTTCACTTAAACTGGCATATTGCTAGGCTGGCATATTATCCAAGAAGAATTAAGAAATCCAATCCACCTTTACTATTATTTATTCTTGCTTTTATTTTTACCCGACTGCCAAAAAGGGTAAAGTTTTTTACGCGTATCATGATGTATGTATGTATGTTTGTAATATTCTTTTTTACCTCATATCTTCTGAACCACTATACGAATTTCAATTACTCATATCTCAAATGAAAGGTATTTATTCTCGTGTGTTCTTGAGTTCATAATGTGTTCTCAAGTGTTCTTGAGTACATTAAATATAAACAAAAGGTTGGTTTCTGGCGCCAAAATGTTTGTGGTGAAAAAAACCCTCAAAATCGAGTGGGGTATCAAAATGAAGGAAATTAGAAAACGATCACAAAAATATGTATAAAATAAAATAAATTATTAAAAATAAAAAACCCAACTGATGCTGAAAAGATCGGACCAAGCTTTGAAGTAGGTTTTTTTTTTCATTTATTATTTGAATGGATTTTGTACCATTAGTGAAGGAGGATTGGTATGTCAACCGATTACCTTTTTTTGGGTCAATACTTTTTCACGGGTGACTACCGACCTTCCAACCCTGAAAAGTAAGTGTGCACTAAAGCTACATCCGTTGTGTAGAAGGTGCACTCACTAGAAGGTAAGCTCGGGCCTCAAGAATGTTAGAAGGAAGATAATATATAATATAATTATAATTCTTCTTCTTAGATGCACAATCAGGAACAAAGAATGGTTAAACTCGTAACTTCAACAAGCAAGCAGTGTTTTATTTCAGGAGTTATAACTAGATGGCAACATTGTTGTGGCAAACTTTTTATAATTTTTAGTATTAAAATTAAATTTTCTAAAATAAAACATACACGAAAAATATTATTGAGCATGACTGAATAAAACTATAAATATTCTAATGTAATTTGAGTGCTATGGAATCTAGAATGCGAATAAACATACTTCGATACAGCTTTGTAAATACATACATATTACACATAGAAACACCCAGACCAATGCAAATATACATATTCATGTATACAAACATTTGCACTGAGTGGGAATCGAACCCGCATATCCTGCGTAGCGGCCGCGGTCACTACAAAAATAGTTTAAAACGAAAATTATAGAGACTACGTGCAACGTCCAACCTCATAGAATTTACTCGATTAAAATGAAAAAAAAGAAGGTAACGCAATTCAGCGTCAACAGTCAGCGTTTTCCTATATTGAAGCACGCAAGATGAAAGCACGTAACGTAAAGCACGCATGAACGCGATTGCACGCATTCTGCACGAGCGCACGCATTGTCCAACCCTCGCCCGCGAATGGCGTGTAACATGTAACATTGTGTGTTACTTGGATAGAGGAGTTTTATATTCCTGTTGTGTTTCATGTCGATGTTCTGCGAGATTGTGAGATTGAAAAAGTTGTATATTTTGATGATTATGCGATAAGTATGGAAGGATTGTAAAACAGTGGATACTAGTGATGCGATTGGATTAATTTGTATATGTACCTAATCAATTATTATCTCTGCAGATTTTGATTACTATTTTTTTCAATACAATCTTTTTAACTATGACTGCCATACAGCGTACAACAAACATCATCATCATCATCATATCAGCCATACACAGTCCACTGCTGAACCTATGTTCAGCAGTGGACTGTGTATGGCCTCTCCCATAGACTTCCAGAATTACCGATCTAAAGCAGCCCGCATCCAGCGCTTCCCGGCGACCTTGATGAGGTCGTTCTTTCACCTAGCCGTTAGGCGTCCCACACTGCGTTTGCCGGTACGCGGTCGCCATTCCAGAACTCTTTTGCTCCATCGGCCATCTGTTCTGCGCGCTATGTGTCCCGCCCACTGCCACTTCAACGAGCTAATCCGCTAGGCTATGTCGGTTACTTTTGTTCTCCTACGGATATCATCATTTCTGACGCGATCACGTAGGTACAACCAACAATACAACATAAATAGGTTTCTGCACGATAGTAATTTAACAGGAAAGAAATCAGTATTTTAGCGAGTGAAACAGTAGCTATATTCAAGTTAACAAATAAAATCGTACCCATCACTAATGACACCAAAAACCATTAATTTGGTTAACCCTAAACTTCACCGGAACTCAAAATCACTAACATGTTTAAATCCTCCTTAGATTTGACCCTCTAATGAAACCTCCCGAACTAAAGTTAATATAACGCATTAATTCAAACCTAATAACTCATTTAGCCTGTTAAGGAGGCTCTTGGGAGGTTGAAATCAACACAATACCCAAACAGCCAACGTGTAATATTTGTGCTCGCCAAGGGAGATATTCGTCTAGAAAAACATTGTGTGTATTATTTAGAATAACTGTTATATTGCTGTGTAAATCATAAAGTAATTAGAAATTATGTTCGAAGCGTAATAAAAACATCGAAATTGAATGTTTTGAATGAAGCAATTTTTTGATCATTTGAAATATACAAATATTATTATTATAGTGTTAAGATAAATAAACATATAGAAGAATTAATATAACAGAATTTTAACGATCTCTCGTACTTAAAGCAGTGCTTGAAAAGCATTTGTCAATGCCTTCAAGGTGACATTTTGAGTTTTTCAACATCTGGAATGGTGATACTTATTCATCTGGACTATACTCAAGCTTCTTACCATCTATCGGGTTGTAGGACGTTGATTGAATTCATAATTTTCTTAGTTTCATTTAAAAAAACTTTGACATCTTTGTATTGCTCGCAGTTGCATTTGAAGTCCGCTTGCTCCTTCTTCTACCTTGGCTTTTATGGGAGTGTGGGCAGTCTGATCTTCCAATCCCAGGAGGAAAATCAACGTCAGAGCCTTATTCATCAATGACCAGGCATCAATTGGTAGAATTGCAGGTGAGGTTGGCAAACTCCCAAAGGTCTAACTGGGTTCCACCTACACACGTCCACAGGTCACGATAATCGCTTCCCATCAATTGGGCCGTTTGCTTGTGTTGTCTGCCGCCTAAGTTGTGTAAAAAACCAGTTTGGCTATAAATAAATTATAAATTATAATTGACTAAATTCTATTATTTCTACAATTTAATAAATAATTTATTGTCAATTCACAATAAAGAGATTGCGTGATATAATTTCGAAAGGACTTTAACCACAACAATAGCTTATTTAAAATCTCAATATCATTCTCATCTCCGAATTGTTAAGACGTAGTTTAGTATTACAAATCAGTTGCTTGTTCAGTACTAAAGATATAACATTTTTACTTCTAACACATAATGCCTTCACACTTACAAGATCAAACCCACACTCCAGCTTTCGATATATTATTTACTAGCATTCGCCCGCGGCTCCGCCCGCGTGGATGTCGGTTATCGCGACCAAACATAGCCTATGTCCTTTCTCAAGGTCTAATAACCACCTATACCAAATTTCATCAAAATCGGCTGAGTGGTTTAGGCGTGAAAGCGTAACATACAGACAGACAGACAGACAGACAGACAGACAGACAGACAGACAGACAGACAGACAGACAGACAGACAGACAGACAGACAGACAGACAGACAGACAGACAGACAGACAGACAGAGTTACTTTCGCATTTATAATATTAGTATGGATAGTTACGTTAATCTGTTTTCAAAGTAGAATGTTATTGTTTGAATTGCAACTCTTTTCCAATATAAATGTAACTAACTTATTCAGGCGTTCAATTAACTGCCTAGGCGCTTTACTAAACGGCGCTGTTCAATTAGCGGTCTGAATGATGTTCAGTCATTTGATTAAACGGCTAGGCAACGGCTTGGACCGATAACTTTGAGTTACTTGCCTTCAATTAATTAAACAGCTATGAAAGTGATTTTTTTCTGCATGATTATAAATAAAATATCACAATTTTTTCTGTGGATACAATCTATCTACTCCTTCGGGAATTTATAGGCGTGAGTATATGTATGTATTATGTATGTATGTCATCTATCTTACGAAATGGCCAAAGCATTAGCCAGCCAGGTTTATTAAATGTTATAATAAACATATATACATACATATAATCACGCCTTCATTCCCGGAGGGTTAGGCAGACGTGAATTAACACCCATATTTCACCAATCATTGTATTCCCACGGAATAAGGGGTGAGCCTATTGCCGTATTCCGGGCACTATTGATGTTGTTGTAATAAAGTTATGGCTGAATATCATTCAGGCCGTTAATTGAATGGCGCCGGTAAGTTATCAGCCTAGGCAGTTAATTGAACGCAAATTAAGTTAGTTGGCGATGACATATAGATATTTACACATGTACCCAATACTATTCCATCTTGAATAGCAACGGCAGAACAATTGATTCCATATCGAGGACAAACATACGACAGGTTACTTCAAATCCGATTATACGATGTATAATAATCTCTAGTTCTAATGCTACGGATAATCTGTTGGTATAATTCTGTCGCTAATTGAATAGATGATAAAGAAAGATAGTTTAAGTACATTTCCTTTCATAATTATAATCTTTCGGTAAACGTGTGCGTTCGTGTATTAATCTGAAATAGATAATACTGTACTCGCAGCAACGACCGAGCCTGGCTCCAAGCATCCTTACCAGTTCGCTTGGGTAGTTTTGGCGTTCGCAAAATTTCAGACGTTAATCTTCCAGCATTTCTGTAGTCGGTCCACGGCACTGGGGAGTTAACCAGAAAAATTCTTATAAACACACAGGTTAACTCTGAGGTGTCGTGCAAGTCTGATGCCATTAATGCTTGGAAGGTTGCTTGTCCCAACACTGAGTTACCTGGTAACCTTTTCTCCCAGAGACAATAGGATGCGCCGCTCTGCAAGCTGGTAAGAGACAGTTTAATACACACATCTTCCCAAGTTTCAGAGCGTGCGCGGCTTTTGGCTGTGGGAGAATGGCATTCAGGCCTTTGGATTCAGGCACTCCCATCGCCCAACATAGGTACTATGTTGGACGAAACTACTTTCCGCCTTGCCATTTGCCTTCGCTTAGGAGCGCCGTGTGTTTCTCCCCATCGTTGCCACTGCAGTGAAGCTTTGCACCATGGCCTTTCATGCTGCAGAAGTGGTGAGCGTATATCGCGACATGCCTGCATCAATGACATTATCCGCCGTGCTCTTACCACCGCTGGCGTGCCAGCCATTCATGAACCTAATGGGCTGGTGCGTGAAGATGGCAAGAGACCGGATGGTATGTCGTTGCTGGCTTGGAAGATGGTTAGGCCTTTGGTGTGGGACGCAACGTGTGTCGATAGCCTTGCGCCTTCACATGTTCCAGGCACTGCAGGCTGTGCCGGTGCTGCTGCTACATCTGAAAACCTCAAATGGCGCAAATACTGTAACTTAACAGGTGATTATGTATTTGAGCCGTTTGGGGTTGAAACGTTGTGGACATGGGGTCCAAGTGCCCGCTTTCTATACAAAGATTTGTAAAAACGACTAATCGACGCTACGCGTGACCAGAAGGCTGGTTATTATCTTGCACAGCGGATTAGCATTGCCATTCAACATGGCAATGCTGCCAACCTTCTGGGAACGTTACTGGTTGGTGATGATGCGGCGGCATTTCACGACGCATTATGTATGTAAATATTTCAGTTATTTAGTTTAGCTTGTTTTAGTTTCTAGTTTTAAATTTAATTTAGTATCATTTATATTTTAAGTTCTATTTTTGTATTGTTTCGGTGAGTAATTAAATATACCAACCATTTTTCTGATAATTTTGAAAATATTATCATTCTATAGGGCTGTCAGTCGTTCAGGTTTCCCCGGATTTGTCCTAGTTTTGAAGGCGCTCGGGGAGCGTCCGCGCTGAATTCGAATTGCAGTCCAGTGTGGGTCTTATAAGCCTTCGCACCGCCAGCTGTAGTTCCACTCAAGTGGCTTCAGTGTCTTCTTCAACGTTGGGCACCCGTGGTGACCAAAATGGCGAAGTTATCTGTGGCACCTGACCGTATAAAAGTTGTTCTACTGTCCGGGGTAAAAGTCCAATAGTTAGGGGTTTTCACGCCCCATATCCGGGTTAATAAATTTTAGAGATGGCAGCCGTATCATTGTATAACATTTAATCGACATTTTAGCAAGTATTTCTCGTTTCCAGTTTTTAAATTATTTGTAGTTTTCAGTCAAATTATATACTAATAGTTAGATAGATAGATATAATAATGGTTGCCAACAACACTTAGGCCCGTATTCTAGAATGCAACTCAATTGAACCTCAATTTGTCTGGGGAAATATTGTAAACACATATTCGAAAATTTAACAGGTTGTCTGGCAGATTTCCTATACAATTTTTCCTCAGGTAAATTACTCAGATTTGTTACTCAGATTAATTACTGAGTGGCATTCTAGAATACGGGCCTAAGGCCCATATTCTAAAATGTCACTCAGCTGAATCTTGATTTGTCTGAGGAAAAATTGTACTTGGCAGACAACCTGTCAAATTTGTCAATTTGTGTATACAATCTTTTCATTATTTAATTCTTTCTCCAGATGAAAGGTTTAATACGGACCCTAGACTACCTCTACTGCGTCAATGGAGAATAAGTCTTGTAGCAAAAGGACCTGAAGTCGGGAGGCAATCTACATATTTGAATCTATTTGGTACAGACTAAGGAAATACCACATAGGCTTCTTTTTACCCCGGGAATGTTGCTCATCATCATCATGTGATGGTGAATGTTGCTCTTGTTATCAAAATCCCACGTGGATGGAGCCGCAGGCAATAGCTTGTATAAAAAAAATATAGCTATTTTACACATACCCAACTTAAAGGGTGGTATTTAAACGCTTAACTAATGAATACCATTTTTTAAAACAAATATACGAAATTTGTATACCAAAAAATACAAATTTTGCACACTTTTTATTTCCGAATGCAAACTTTTATTCTAGAAAGAAAGAAAGAAAGAAAGAAATTTATTTAGCAACTCACAAACTTAAAATTAAACTAGTGAATTAGAGTAACTTAAAACTAAACATTTGCGTGAGTGCCAAATAGGTCACCATCTCAGCATAAAGCTGCACAACTAAAAGTTGCGCAGCGCTGGTTTTCAGATGGCACCTAAGCAACACCATGGACGTGCAAAGAGTACACTTATCTATGTTGTCTATTTTACTCTATGTCCGTGACATACTCTATGCTCCTTGGTCAGCAACTGCAATGCTCCCGCGCTAACAGATTGACACTTAGTATACTGTCAAAATTGTCATCCTACTGTCACACACCTAGTTGCATTCTTCACACAACACACCGAAGCCATCAAATCAAACCAGAATTTAATTAATTGTAAGCTAAGCTCCCGTTAAATAAAATAATTTATTATGTATTACCTACTGTGCAGTGTAATTTGGTCTGATGCAATTATTGTCCCAATCACCAACCATATAAACTATACATTACAAGTTACGTTAAAACATCTCAAATGATCCATACTAATGAAAATCAATAAAAATGGATCCATACTCGTTTCGGTGCAGTTACGCTATAAAATTCAAACAACTCGTCGCGTCCGGAGTGTATCCCAGAGGTGAGTCTAACTATTTTTTTGGTTGTTTAAGAGGTATAGTTTGTACCTAGTTCTGAATGCGTTTATTGATTTCAGAGAACGAATAGGTGGTGGGAGGTCATTCCAGACGCGGCTTGCAGCGAACTTAAAACTACCCCTAAATGAAGAGGTCCTGTGACTTGGTGTGAGCATGAGGTAAGAGGATGCCCTAGTGCTGTGTTTATTTACATCTCTTGACCAGGACAATCTATCACTGAGGTATTTTGGCTTCTGTGTTAACACAACACCAAAAAGTAGTGTGGCAAGGTGTAACTCTCTTTGCTCTGACATTTTTAAAATGTTGCCCTTGTTAAGGAAAGGAGTTACATGCGTTCGTGGTGGTATATGAAAACAGAAACGTGCACATGCATTCTGTACACGTTGTATGAGTCGCTCAGTTCTCTTCAGTAGGCAATTTCCATACAAGGTGTCACAGTAATTTAACCTGGAGAGAATAAGGGACTCGCACAACAGTATTCTAATGTGAATACTAATATAGGGTCGTATTCGGTACAGAACTCTCAGCCTGTAGAAGCAGTTCCGGGCAGCTTGTGCTAAATGAGTTTCAAATTGTAGCTTTGTATCAAAAATAACTCCCAGGTTTCTTGCCTCTGATACCTGCTCTATCCTGCAGTTATCCACCCGTACGTCTGGCTGTAGCTGACATATCTGTTCCACTGTCCGCCCAGTACCCATAATGATGAATTTAGACTTATCTGGATTAAGAGTAAGAGAGTTCCTTCGTGACCAGTCGGCAATGTTTTTTAAGTCCTCATTCACTTTATTTACAGATACTAAACAATCAGATGGAGAGAAGGACAGATACAGCTGGACATCGTCAGCATAAAGATGGAACCTGCAGTTAGTGATTGAGTTAACAATATCGGCACTATACAGAATGAAAAGTAATGGACCAAGGATCGAACCCTGTGGAACACCTCTAGTAACCTGGCGATGTGCGGAGTCAAGCATATATCCTGTTCTGTTACTTTTCATCTGAACAAATTGATATCTTTTTGTGAGATAACTGTGGAACCAAGTTACAGCGTCTATATCGCATCCATAGTGAGCAAGCTTTGACAGCAGAAGCGAGATACTCGTATTTATGCCATCAAAGGCACGTGAAAAATCAAGCAGCGTGAGCACAGTGCCCATACCCTGATCCCGGGCATGTAGTACATTGTCTACTACATCCAATAGTGCTGTCGCTGTACTATGGCCTTTACGGAAGCCAGACTGCAATGCAGGAAGTATTTTTGAGTCCTCAAGGTATTTAGTCAGTTGATTGCTGACGGCTCTTTCCAGGATCTTTGACAGGCATGGTAGCAAACTAATTGGTCGAAGGTCCTTTAGGCGCGATGGGTTGGGCACTTTAGGTATTGGTCTCACTTTTGCAGTCTTCCATGAGCTAGGGAAGGTTGCTGAGGTGATGGATGTGTTTATAATATGCGTTATAATGGAGAGAGTTTGGGGGAGAGTCATTAACAACATATCCAAAGAGATGTCATCAACACCCGTTGCATTTGACTTCATTGCTCTAAAGATCTTCATCACATCATTCTCATCAACTGGCTCCATTTTAAAACTACCATGGCCAAAGCGACTAAATTCAATAAAGGTGAGATCTGATATAGTCACTGTATCACTGCCCGGTATGTCGAGAAAGTGCTGATTTAGTGCATCTGGGCTACCACAGAAATCTAGTATCTCATTATTGTTTTTGTCCCAGTTAATATTGTTAAGGTCTTGTTCAAATTTATCTGGTAAAATGTCTCGAAGTGGTCTGTATATTATCCACTGTGGTGCAGGTTTCTCTACTTTGAAATTAATCTTTGCAGAGATCAGGGCATGTCTACCAAGCTCGGGTATATGCAATACAGAAACATTGCTTGTCTGGGCGTCCGTGCAGATCAAGTCGATTAATGTCTCACTGTGATCTGTAAAATGAGTAGGTTCAGTCACATAATTAATTAAGCTCATGCTCACCAGGAAGGAGTTAAACAGATTAGTTTTGTAGTCTCCCACATCTAAAAGGTCGGTTGGTTGAAATCACCCAGTAGGAGTATCTTATCCACTCCTGAGAAGGAAGTAACAGAGTCAGTTAGTGCATCTAAAAAAGTATTTACGTTAAGCCAGGGAGGTCTATAAGCTGTGCCAATTATTATAGATTGTGAATTTCGGCTGAGTCTCAACCACATCTGTTCGACATTACAGGAAACCGGGTGTGACTGAGCGCGCACGTGTATCCCCTCCCGTACATAGAAGCCGACCCCTCCACCGCGCCCATGGCGGATGTAAGCCGGACGCGGCAAGAAGCGGAGCCTGTAGTGGGGTACATTTGGCGCGAGACACTCGGCGCCTTCCCTGATCCACGTTTCGTTAATTGCCATTATGTCGACTGCAAGATCTTCAATGGCTACAATAAACTCATCATGCCCCGTACCAAGTGACCCTGCATTGAAAAGTCCGATTTTCAAACGTTTATCTTTTTTGTTATGCATGTTTATTATTATAAGTATACTTGTTTATAGATGTAGGAAACAATGTTGTATATTGATAATAAAGGTCAAACTTAATGTAATAAATGCTGTGATTAAGTAATGAGCATGAAGTGAGCGTAATTGTTAAAAAGAGTTTGGTCCCAAAAAGAAGCACTGTTATACTGGTACATAGATAGCTATTATGAATGCGATGATATAATATTAAATATAAGCGAAAAGTCATTAATATTGCAACTGGGAAGTAATTGAACATTAATTTAGTTTCTAGAAACTTTTTTATGCAAATAGGGGCGAGATAGAGGTTTGTGGCACGGTAACTGCGTTGTATTTGTGTGTGTAGAATTACCAAGTTATTATTGTAAGAGAAGAGAATTTGATTTAAGCTAACAAAGATGCAAATCACTACAACATCTAGATATTCCTGACTTAGGATTGATATAAAAATGGCACTATTAAAAGTACAATTGGACATAATTGGCAAATAACTTATATTAGATGGTAACGTCGTGAAGTGCGTCCGGTCCAAAAACACGCAGGAGGTCCTCCTCGGTCCGAATACTGTGAGTCTGTTTACCCTCACCCTGCTTTACTAGGATTCTGCCGCCCCTCGTCCAGGTGTACTTCCACCGCAGGTGTTTGGCCGCCTGTCGCGCTCGGTAGAACAGCATTCTGTTGTGGCGGGTGAGCCGCTCGTTGAGGTAGAAGCGCGCGGCGGGCGCGCGCAGGCCCAGCTCGGCGGTGGTGGCGGCGCGGCGCACGCTCGCGGCGCGCAGCAGCTCGTCGTGCAGCGGGCGGCGCGCCAGGCGCAGCAGTAGACGGCGCTTTTGATAAACAATTCGAATAAATTGAAGTAATACACTTCAATTTATTCGAATTGTTTATCAAAAGTACTAACTTGCACTCTAAATTGTACAATATTAATAATTTTTAAATTTTTAAATTAAACAGTTAGAGAAATTACTTATTTCTGCATGGTTATAAAAATTTTTTAGCAGCTATATGAAATTCCGTTGTAACATTGTACAAAGAGATTGTATTATTTTGTTTGCAAATCAGTATTTTTTTGGTGTGTCACGGGATTATTTGTATTGAAGATAGTATTTCAGTGTTAGTGTTAGATATATTTTAGGTGCACACTCAGTTAAAAAGATCATCAACTTTTGATAAGAGTTAATATATTTTTAGTTATGCTTGATATGAGTAGTAAATGGTTTTTTTGAAGTGCAACCATTTAAAAGTTATGCGCATGGTTTATTAGTGTCAAAATTTTGTTAGCATTATTTTATTTAGAGGTGCAAAAAAGATTCCCCCAACTTAAATAACTAGCCAATTCACTTTGAAGTAAAGATTCCTCACGCGCGTGTTCAGTGGGGTTGTTTCGCGCAATTTGATACATTAACAACCCTTATACGGCTGGGGTCGTATCTGCGTGACGGGTTCGTGGTCCGCCCGTAATTTCGATTATGAGGATCGAACCTTGTTCGAGGTCTCAATACGGTTAGGTTACAATTATGTTGAACGTTTCAGAATTAATTATGATTTTGATATGGTAGTACAGTTAGTGATAAAAGTTTTTAATCTTTAATTATAAAAATGATTTTTTGTGACGGTGTCTGATTATTTTTAATCAATCATGTTCAAAAAACGGAACGGAAAAACAGATCTGGCTGAAATTTTGTACAGGGATAGATTATAGTCCGGAATAACACATAGGTTGCTTTTTATCCTAGGATTAGGCTCCCGTGAGTTACGGACATCGGCTAGTGTTTAGGTATATCATTTACGCGGTAGTTCTCAGTAACTCAATTTACGTACATTACATAATATATATATATATATACTCACGCCTACAAATCCCCGAAAGGATGAATGGAGATGTATAAACACCTTCTGTTTGTCAACTATGATTTTCAATCCCACGTGATGGGTTTAGTTTCGAATGGAGAACAGCCTTGGTCGCATTTTATGACATCCACGTGAAGTGTGGCCATTTTCTACTTCACCAGGAACGAGATTAAATCATTATTAACATGTAAATTACCTTCTTACTTTTTCCAATTTTACATCAAGAACTATCTATGTTGTATGGTCCTTCGAGCCGGATCGTATATCAAACAACAGTGCACAAGATTCCCATTTAATTATATTCTGTTACCAGATAGGTCTGAAAGGGACGTTTGTAACACGATATAGCAATTGCTTACGCTGTCACAATGCAATTACTGTACAAAGCCATGTCAAAGTGACTGATCGACACTTCGACTCGTGTAAGGGAGTAAATTCTATGTTCGAAAGAGGCTTGTAGGAGAATTTACGTTGATATTCAAAGTGTTGATGTCTCCCGACATTACTTTACCTGTTGATATTGAGAGGGCCTGACTTTTTTAATACTTTACGATTTATAGATCAACAAAAGTTCACAACATCTCTCAACAAAACCTTAGTCTACCCAAAGTGTTTTTATATTTTTTTAATGATGAGTCACTAATATTGTCACTACTCCTGACAGGGAAGTGTACCTTTCAGTAGCGACAACACATTTTTTAAATTATGCTTTACAGTTAGTTCTAATGTTGGAAAAATACTACTTGTAATATAAGCATACAGTTAAGCTGAGCATTACAGATTAGTATAACTCCAATTTAATCTTTGACGAAGTGGCACTTAGACAAAGAAAGAAATGAAAGTTTCAACTATCTAGTTAGCAAGAAATACAGCCTATATAATCACAGACTAGGGTTCCGTTTTTACCCTTTGGTTATAAAACTCTAAAAATAAATATTTGTGTCTGATACACAAACAGTCTCGTCTCTTCTCATAAACATCCAACAGTACCTAGAAACATCTAAGTTATCTCTGAACAAGCTATTTACATATTCTATATCTAAATATATTCGCTGCCACACAATGTCAGCGGCAGCCACGCTGTCATTTGAATAAGTCGTTAACTTGCGCTGCTTCGCGTCCTATCATTACGTGTCAAAGGCGGAATTAATGGTAGCCGACGTTCTTTGGTTGTGTTAGTAGGTATAGCTTGTACAATGGGAGTTTAGTTTTCGTTGAGTCTCTTAGTTAAATTAGCCATAATGTTTAAAAGTGATATGGAATATTTTGGACCTTTTCATAAAAATACCCGTTTAACCTGGTTTATGTTGGTTTAGCTTGTATAGTGAGTATATTATTCAGCAAGTCTCTAAGGGAGATTAGCGAATAAAAATTTAATTTTTAAAGACTTAAGAAGATTTTTTGTTCCAATTACTCGGTCGATCTTATAGTTTGGAACCTGTCTCATAAATACCCGTACGACCTTATAGTTTGGACCCTATATCATAAATACCCGTACGACCTTATTTTTAGGATCCGTTTATACCATTTATATAATCTAGGACTGAAAGTTTAAAACTTATCTTGAAATGGTCTTAAACGGGTCCAATTTGGGTCCAACATTTGAACAACTCAAACTTTGAGTCCTAATGGTATGTAGCGTATGATAGGTTCGTATTCAAAATATGATCGTGTTATTTTTATATGTTAGTGGTCAAGTTCGTTTAACTCATTGTATACAAGTTAAACATATCAATGGTATGGTTACTTAGTATGGCTTACTAGACGAATTTCCTTTAAAAAAAAATTATTACAATTGACTGATAGTGACAGTTCTTCGAGACTTCGCCGAAACACAAAAGAATTTTCTTACGATAGGGTTTAACCCGAACGAACTTCGGATCCGATTTTATGTTTTTTTTTTTTATGGAACCAATAGCTCGACCTTTAATTCACAACTGCGGATATTTTTTCATAGAAATACTAAAGAAGTTAAAATTATGACCGAAGTTCTTGCAGGACGTTTTCAATTATATTTTCAAGCATTTTTCAAACTAAATGCTCAAATCGATTTAAATAGATAGGTCTGGTAGCTTAATAGTCAAAGCATTGCCCCTTTGAAGCAAAGATCGCTGGATCAAACCCCACCTAGACCGATTTTTTTTTTTTCTATTTATGTCGATTTGAATATTATCCGTTCGACCGCATTCAGACGGGGGCCATACCTGATGGGCCTGCCCAGCTTTTGACTGGTCTTAATTGACCTATATTATATCTGCGTGTTAGCTTTCAAAAATAAAAATAACAATTTCTAACTATCCTAGCTTTGTAATCCATTAAATTTAAACTAATTAAATGTTATTTTATCCATCTAAGTGAACGCATCCATCTTCGTTCGTTGCATTAGTCCATTAAGGTTACATCACACTGGCGACTTTCCAAATGCAGTGACATTTACAGTGGGTCGCTAGCCGATATAGCTGGAGATTTGTGCGCGATAAACTTCTAGATTATCCGTAACGAGTGAAAAGTTATAACCTCATAGTTAGTTACAGTAATCATTAATTTCTCATGATGTTTTATATACTTAATATAGCTTATGAAGTCTCCTTTTAAGTGACCGAATGGTACATGTGCCAGGAGACATCGCACTTTCATAAAGTTACAATAAGCTCCAATAATATATTAATTAAATAAAAATGCAACGATATAAACGAGGAGCGGAAAGATATATAAGGATAAAATAAACAAATAATTCTGTAATCACGACAAAACGTAGCCTATGTTCTTTATCTAGGTCTATTCTAACCCTATACCAAATTTGATCAAAATCGGTTCAGTAGTTTAGGCGTGAAAGTGTAACGTACAGACAGACAGGGAGAGTTACTTTTGCATTTATAATATTAGTACGGAAGTATGGTTATGGATTTAATGAGTAGCGAGCGTGTGTGTAGGAGTAGTCTGTATTGTGTTTGATTGCATGCGTCCATGTGAATAGTTCAATTGTGAGAGAGGGATTTGAACACATTTAGAACAGCCAGCTACCAGAGTAAGTAATTATCTAATTTATCTACTTTATTTAGAATAATTTATGTACTTTATTTTGACGTTCATATGTGCTCTTTATGTGCGTAAACTGAGTAAACGAAATTGATTCTTTGATTCTTGATTCTTTGATTTATTATTTTATCGACAGTACGAGAATACAGTATCCACGGCAATAATGTACCTAGTTAATTCTCCATTGGTATATTCAAAACTGCAATCGAAATCGGGATAACGCCCGGACGTTGATCATCATCGTCGTTATAGCGTTGTTCACGGTTGCAACCGAGCCTTTCATCTCTGGAGTCCAACATTCGCTTACTCTTCTGCTTTTGGTTTGTCTTATACTACTTTTATGGATGCAACTGCCATCGAAACAGCATACAGAGAGCAAGTGCCAGAGCCTTGGAATAGTTTAATTTCGATAAATATACAACAGAAATGTTACAAAAAGTTACTGAAACAAAGGAGCCACCATGAAACATTCGAAACCGAAACTCAAAAGAATGACGTAGGGTTTAGCCAGGATGTCACTTTGGTTTTCTTACGAGAGAGTTTAAACAGAACCGAAGTATCACGAACTCTTCGGATCCGATTTTGTGATGAATTTGTATCATTGAAGCAATCGCTTGAAATTTAGTTCACAACTGCGGATATTATTTTCATGGAAATACTACAGAAGTATAAAATATGACCGAAGTTCTTGCTTGACGTACTAATATGAAGAGTCTGCATAATCTAGTAATGAGGCATCTGCTGCATTCAATTATAATTTTGACGATAAATTCCTCTCACACTGTAAACATCACTGATTTTTACGGCGACTCGCTTTAAAATGTGATACATCTGTTGAGTTCTGAGACAGCGTTCAAATTTTCTTCAACCAAATGGACAGTTTCGTGTGGTTGTATTTTTGCAGTTAGAAACACAGTAATTTTATTTTTGCTTATAATTGTAATCCATACTAACGTTGTTAGTGCAAAAATGAGTTTATATTTTAAATATATATATAGGACACGTTAATTTGATTTCACCTCGCCTGATGGTAAACTGAAGGCAAAGTCTCAGGAAAAAGGGGCATCATTACATACACGTACCATGTTAACAATGGTGGCACTCAGCTTGATGGCCTCATCAGATGCTTTTTCACGCCCCGCTTAAAGGACCCGGGACTGTAGGAAGAAAGAAATACGTGAGCCTAAACTACTGAACCGATTTCAATGAAATTTGATATAGAGGTAGATTAGACCGTGAGTAAGGACATAGGTTATGTTTGGTTGCTATAAACGATATCTTTTTTCCACGCGCTCGGAGTTTTTTTTAAAATACTTCTGAGTTTAATATCTTTAGATCTTTAATCGTTTTTTTGAGGGATCACTTAGAAATAGAATTGACATATTGCTGCAGGAAGCTGGAACACGTGTGCCAATAGCAACATGGCTTTTTATATAGCGGAAACTCTCAAGTGCACTAATGTCAAAACATTTTACGTTTATTAGCCAATTTTCGGTAACATTGTTTCAAAGTATCTACCTGTTTATAAGCTTATAACGTTTTGATATTATGAGGTAATAAATGGAATTTGAATAAGACTATAAATAATCTAATAGAAATTGTTTATTTCCAATTCTGGGTGTAGATACATCTTATTTTGTATCTGTTCAGGATATAGCTTAACCGTTCCCCTTCTTGTGACGTCACATAAATCAGGGGCTCCATGAAATAATGGTGTAAATCAGTCCGTATTTACTTCCTTCTCGCGTCAATAGTTTTTTCATACAAGTTACGCATATTTAACGTTGAAAACTGAATCGAAAAATAACTATGGAAGGTGAAACATGTTTCAAAGTTCCAAAATAGTGACTAAGGTGGTCAAAATTTAAGCACTTTTAAACTATTTTATAACTATATATAATCGTATCCATAAGGATATTATCTGTTAAAAGTGGCTTCATTTCAATCAATTTAGTAAAAGATAAAATACGATAAATTGCAAGGATTTTCATTTACCTACGATAAACCTAGGGAAGAATACTGTGGGAGTAAATATGAACAGATAAAAGCTACATTATATTCACCGCCTAGGTATAAAACTACACATAGTGTGGCTTTATTCAGTAACATTTAGATTCTAATTAGGTAGCAGGTAAGTATATCTACCTAGGTTACTAACTAATTAGAGGGCATTTTGTATATCAATTATTCTGTTTGAGCGACATAGTCATATTGTGGCTAAGCTCCGGAAATAAAGATTAAAAAAAAAAAATATTCTGTTTGAATTAAAGTCATCCCAAATGTGGGCCATAAAATTATTACTCAAATAGAAATTAGGTTACTTACTTACTTCCAGTGGGGGACGCTGTAGACCGGACGGGTGATCTGCCCTTTTGTGGGGGCCTTTTCACCCATTTCCCCTGTTCCTCCTATTCGAAGGTTAAGGAGTGTCCGGCTATCACGGCGTTCTGTCGAACCTACCTGTCTCTTTACAGAATCTTACGATCTGTTCCACCTTCAGATCCTCGAAGTCTTGTTCTTCAAGGGTGTACGGTCCCATGTTTTGTCATCTTAACATTGAGTACATGGGGCATTTGGCCAGCAGGTGGAGGCTGGTTTCCTCTTCCTCCATGCACTCTGGGCATTTGGTGTCAGTTTTCACTCCCATAAGTGTCAGGTGCCTATTTAGTCGGCAATGTCCCGTTATCTCTTCTACGACTAGCCTCATGTTTCCTTGCGAGAGTTCAAACAGTTAGCCCGTTTTCTTTGTGTCTATGCTCTTAATGAAGATCTTCGACTGTCTCATGACTGGCGTCGACTTCCATCTCCGGTTAGCTTCCGCCACTATGCTTCGACCGATGACGCCCTTTGTTATTTTGTGTGAAATCGGTAGTCGGGGCTCAGGGCCTGCCTGATTTTCATCAGCTCCCTTTCTTGCCAGTTCGTCCGCCGTCTCATTGCCCGTGTTGCCCTCATGTCCGGGCACCCAGGCAAGTGTTACGTCGAGTTTCCTGGACAGTCTTTCCATAGTTTTCTTGCATTCTTTGACGAGCACTGATGTCGTTTCTGGTTTTCCTAGTACCCTCAATGCCGCCTGGCTATGGCTATAAATGGTTACTTTTGGAATTAGGTTACTCCAGCAACATAATTCCAGTTATAAAAATATATTTTTTTAAATTATATTACTAAGCTTATCACAAACATATAAATATAAACAAACTATAATGGAAATTCCTACGCAGCCCAAAAATTCAATTTAATTATGTCCTTATAATAATAAAAACCGATCACGAGCAGTTCTGTTTGAGGAAAGATAAAACACGAAAATTGAACAAAAAAAAATTAGTATTTTTTGTCATAAGCACTTTGTTATTATTAAGTGTCCCCAGATAAGCTTTCTCATTATTCGCTCGTCTAATATTATAAGGATAAAAAACGAAATGGAAACTTTATGAAAAAATACTTTCGCTGAAGATTTTACTAGTATTATGACAAATTCTTAATAGGTACTACCGCTATTAGGAATATTTTTGAATTCAGTCAAAGAAAGGAAACTAAGAAGTAATTTAATCATCAATCAACTTTTCTCAATACTTTCTTATTTTATTTATAATACTTAGGTGGCAGATTAAGTACACGGCCCTGATGGGAAACGGTTACCGTGGCCAGGGGCGTCACACTCGTGCTTCCAACCCTGTAGGAACTTTCGAATGACCTTCTTGAAGAACTTCTATTGCAATCACTTGGAAAAACCATAGCAGGGAGATCAGCTTGAGTGTGTGGGGAATGAATACCCTTTCATGCCTAAACCCTTTGCGGTAGGAACTTTCAAAACGACATTATGATCATTGTGGCGTAGGTTCTTGTGTTTCCTTCTTCATACAGTCCCGGGTCCTTTAAACGGGGCGTGAAAAAGCATCTAATAAGGCCGTCAAGCTGAGCGCCACCATTGTTAAGATGGTATAATGTAATGGTGATCTTCTTTCCTGAGACTTTTCCTTCAGCTTACCATCAGGCGAGGTGAAGTTAAATTGTCGTGTCATATATATAAAAAAACTTGTAATTTGACCTCCCTCTCCCCCTAGATGAGTGGAAATTCGTTAGTAAAAAAGTAGTGTAGCCCATACATGACATGTTACGTTTACGACTGTTATAAACGTCAAAATATTTATTAATCACATACGTATTTCTCATCGCATCACTGCACTATGTTATTTTGCTATGTTTTTTAAAGATTCCAATCGTGTAGACTTCAGTATTACTGGTCGTTTGGTAGTCCAACGGCAACTTGTACTCGAACGCAACTCAATTCTTGAACATCGTTTAGTTTCATGCTGTCACTTTCACTTTGCACACTATCTTAGCTTTGAAAAGATAGAACATTTTTGTATTCAGAGTTCGTTGACAAGCTGCTTCCGTGGTAGGTATTATTTTTGATAAATCAAAATTGGAATAGGATAAAAAGGAAAAGCCCAGTTTTGCATCTGACCGTTTATATTTAATCTCCGAATGAATTAATCATCATTATTATGACCGTCTTTGCGTTAGTCTTGCATCCAAGGCCTACATCTAAGCTACCAAGCCACTTTAGAGCTATCTAAATTATACGTAATAAGCAATAATAATTAATTTATAATATCAATAAAATCGGTGCGCTTTTTCTTACATAACTTTTTAACTCCTAACATCGAAAGTCCGAAAATATGTTTCATACAATTTTATTTCATAATGATCACTCTTCATAATTTTTATTTCAATAAATATTAAAACGCCAAATGAATCGACTTCATAATTTTATTGTTCATACATTTATTTGTACTCATTTTTGCTTTCATATATTTCTTAATCAGAAGTGCTATTTATCCTATACATCAAAATTCATACTGTTAATAAACATACATCACTTTTATAATAAAATTTATATATATATATATTCATACGGTTTATTGATACTACTACTTTGTGACAGAAATAATCATTTTGTTATTAAATTATTAATAAAACGTCATTATAGTTAACACCCCGACTCAGATTACCCCGACTCGGATAGGTTAGGTTAGAAGGCTAATGCGGGAGCGGAGCGTAGCGAAGCTCCCGCATTAGGCCTTCGTGGTTATTTTTTTATAAACCACCCAGAAGTAGGAGCCCCGCGTAGCGGGGCTCCGTCGACCTTGTCGTCGGTTCACTCATTATTTAAACGTTCTGTAGACGCATCAATTGTTTAGTTTATAAAGTTTTCTATTAAATAAACAATATAATGATTAAGAATATTTGATTTGATATTCTATGAAATGATTATTCTAATGTTGTTTTAAACAGTAGTTTTTTTGACCGTAGTTGTCTTGAAAATAGTTATAATAACTGTAGTTATTATAATACGTAACCTTTTAAATAGAATGCTACAATTTAATCTTATTTGAGACAACGTTATGTACACAAATAATATGAACATTGTCTCTTATGAAGAAAACTATTCTGAATAAAAAAAATATTAATTAAACACCTTCTTAATGAAAACATTATGAAATAAAAAAATATGATGACGGGGTGTTATGAGTTCCGATTATAGGAATATTAATGTATGAACATAAAGTTTATGAAGAAAAAAATTATGAAGAGTGATTATTATGAACTCCAATTCGTAGTAAAATCGTAAATATGAATACAAATTTTATGAGAGCCGATATGGACCCCAATAAAATGTTATATACAGACAGTGTATGAGGGCTAGTGTCCTATTGTCTAATTTTTTGAAGTACAAACTTCTTTAGCGGCGTTGGATGGGTAAAAAGTGTTAAACTCGCGTCAGGATTACTTGACCTTTGAACCGTAACCGACGATTGACGTCATACAACATTACAACAGCTACAGATTGTTTATTTTATTAGGTGCGTTAAGAAGCTTCGTGGCTTAGCTGTATGTGCTTCGACTGTAAGTCCTTATGGTTTCAGATAGTACCGGGTTCGAACCTGGGCTTCTGACACATTTTGTGATAATTATTTCTTTTTGTAATTTATTACTTTTTGTGATTATTTATTTTTACTTTTTGTAATTAATTATTTCTTCTGACAGAAAATTAGTGGTTCTATGATTGGCGCTATACGAGTATAGGTATGGTATGGTATGGTGTGTTCTTTTTATCTTTTTCTCTGTAACGAAAGAAAAAAGAAAGAAGTTTTCACTTCTGCTGGCACTCCCGGTGTGCAACCCGTCTTTTTTTTTATATACGTCACGTCAATTTGACTTCACCTCGCCTGATAGAAAGAGGGTTACATACACTTACCATGTTAATAATGGTGGTAATCCGCTTGACGGCCTCATCAGTTGCTTTTTAGGACACAGGACTGTAGGTTATTTTACAAAATTTAAATAGTAACAGTTTATTATAAAAGTATACATTATACTTGTGAACCTTGCCTACCTTATGCTTTTGGAGTACACTGATTTTGTTCCCGTGAGCCAAAGAACCTTTTCGTCATATAATAAAAAACACGATGCGCATTAATAAAATAATTTACATTTCAAAATCTAAATAATTTTCACTCAAACTCGAGTCTTTTATTCAAATTTAACGCCCCAACAAAGACGGTTTCTAGGAATTCCGAAAAGATTGATTGCAGATGGTACCTCTGTCAGTATTGAGATAAATGGCTACAGATACGAACGTCGAGCTGAACTGTTCTATCCCAGTCACCTGTACACTATAGAGGACATTCAGAGTAATGGGAAATGCGTGGTTTATCTACGTTCCTTTGGTAGGGACGTGGAACATAGGCTAATGTAATTGAAAGTCATAGTTTATTTGTGATGGGAGATTGTGTGGGAGTAAGTTTTGAGTAATGGATTTTCGTATTTTTTATTTTATTAAGGTAACTATTCTGCATGTAAGGATATATATCGCGATGTCGCAATTAATAACAAATGAATTTTCTGGCAAGACTCCTTTATCTTTGTGAACTGAGATAGTTTATAAATGAAAAAGTCTCAAGTTCGAACTTCTAGCTGATGATAATATATATTGTTACTAAAGTAACATTTCAATGCTTCTATTTAAATACCGTCAAGAAGATTATATTAACATAAACTCATTTTAATTTACATTTTCTTACCATGTTATCTTTCATATAAGCCATCCATCTTTAATTAGGCCTTATTACCCGACTGCTAAGAAGGGTTATGTTTTTGGCGCGTATCTTCTGAACCACTGTACAGATATCAATGATTCACGTCTCCAATGAAAGGTATTTATTGCCCTTATGTTCATGGGTATATAAAATATGAACAAAAGCTTTATGTTAGTTTTTTGGTGCCAAAATGTATGTGCAAATAAATCCTTTTCATTCTAATGGATCGAGTAGGGTATCAAAATGAAGGAAATTAAAAGGCTATTACAAAAATATAAATATGTCAACAAATGATAAAAATAAAAACCCGGCAGATGCTGAAAAGATCGAAACAAGCTTTATAGCAGGCGGTACCCATTTGCAAATCTCAAACCAGATGAAAATTAATGGGTACAGCCTGCTATAAAGCTTGTTTCGATTTTTTCAGCATCTGCCGGGTTTTTCAGTTTTATTTACCTTTAAAGTATATTATTGTTTCGTAGGCCGAAGGTGAGGTTGTCTCGCGACATATCCCTCGCACTCCGGTTGACCCAGGGCCATTCCTCTCGGTCTGGCCCTCCTCGGGAGGGGGGACCGCGAGGTCCCCGACTCGCCCCCGGTATGGGGGAGGAGGGGGGGGCACGCATCGTCGTCCTACGATGCGCGCCACCACCCTAGCCTGCTTCTGCTAGGGTGACGAGCGGCTCCACCCGTCACCCTCAGGCCTGCGCTCATAGGGGGCGGAGGTCGGTCTGCGCCCTCCGACGTCCGAGCCGCCTTCGAACGCGGGCAGAGTTGTCCGCGAGTCTCTCTCACTCGCTGCGCCGCGCCCGCTCTGCTATCTTCTTCATGAGCATGACCTGCTCGCAGAAGGAGGCGCTGGCCGCCCACGCATCCGCGCAGCCGACCATCGCCGCGAGCAGGATGGAGAGCGTGAGCACTCTCACCCCCACTATATATTCAGTAGCACAACTTCTAAGCTATCTCTTAGCCTAGTCAATCTTCATTCTATCCTTTCTAGTCACACCACATATTCAATTCTATCAACCGTCTTTCCGCTATAAACAGTCGTATTTCCATTTGATCTTTTGTTGTCTTTGGAACCAAACAAGACGATCGATACAGGATATCCTTGTCGTCTTATTATTTCCGTCGCCAATGTTGCGTATTAAAATGTAAATTAAGTTTGTGTAGAAATATAATGCTAATATTAATATTATCTTGGTATTGAAATAGGATCTGATATTATAAAACATAAATGTATATTTTATTCAAATGATAAGCACCTGAATGATTTTCAGCCTCTCAATGGATTAAATCACTTATTAACTGACTTCAAAAAGGAGGAAGTTATATATTCGACGTACATAACTTCCTCCTTTTAATTCATCGATATGCATATCTATCGATTTCTCCGCGATATGTGAACCAAATTCGAAATTCTTAACTTTAATATAATTAATTTAATATAAATAATAATTAGCCGAGTTGTTCCCGGCAGAGTAGAATTTGGGCCACCCCTTCTCTTCCCATGTGGTGTCGTACGAGGCGACTAATGGATATTGCTGATTAACTTTAGCATCAGACAGGTATGTACAGCCCAGACTCAGCCTCAGATGCATGGCTCGAGTCAACAATAGTGCACGCAACACGGCAATAGGCTCACCCCCTATTAAGTGGGACCGAGTACAGATTGGTGAAATGTAGGTGTTAGTTCACTCTGCCTAATACTCGGATAAAGGCGTGTATATTTATGTATGTATGTATAAATGAAAAAACTTAACTTAATTCCTAACGCACCTTATCTACTCATATTTTTGTCGTTTGAATTAGATCCGTAAAAGTTCTTATTTTTCAGAGCCTGCTTTTTTGTGCTTTTTGGAAGATGAAAATTCAAAAATTATTTAACTTATCCCAAGTATAGCCAATGAATAGACTTTCAATTTAAAATAGTGTAGAAAGATAGGTGACAAACATGACATTGTCAAATATCTAGAATATCACGCTGGCAGAGTTATCTCCTAAAGTGAATACTCACGATGCAATTTCATAAACAATCTGTTGAATCAATTTGTTGAAGTCGATATTCTCGACATGAATCAATCTTGCTTACAATTTTATCGTGAGACGATTACCAGCTGTTGAAACCTCACGTGAGGCAATTCAAATATTTCATCACGATGCTAATTTTAGTCGCTTCTAAAGCTCGTTCTTTATTATATCTTTTTATGGTTAAATTTATTAAAATAGGAAAAGTTTGAATCAGTCTAGGCGGGAGTTGAACCCGCGATTTTTGCCTTACAGGGGCAATGCGTTGACCACTAATCTACCAGACCTCACCCAAATCAATTCAAATTTCTCCTTTTATATCTGTCTTTGAGGTGATAGTGGAGGGTCTACCAATATTCTTACGAACCATAAACAAAAATCTTTTAATGGTACCCAACGTTGTTTGTGTCTGTAATGGTGACAAGGCAAGTCAATATCTGCAGCAGGCAAGTTGCAATCATATTAACGTGTCCACTAAAGTAAATTATAAACTAGATTGTAGTGAGATAATTTCTTCTAATCCTAAGAGAAATGCCCATATCAGACCCTCATCTGTCAATCACCAGGGTACCAGCTTGCAGGCGGGACCTAACCCAAGTCATCTTTTTTCGATCTAGTCCAATTAAAGCACGCGATCTAATAGCTACGTCAGGGTAAATTTCGGAATGAACTATTGCCGTGAGTGGAAGACGGAATTATTATTATTCTTTTAGCTTGTGGGTACAGTTTCGTGGATAAGGAACGGAAGACTTCTCCTAGCCTAGTCCTCGAATACCACAAACAAAAATTTGGCAGGTGCTATTGGTGGATACTATTCGTTGTAATTCACAAACATCGACAAAGTACACTTTGTCATTCAATTTTATCTTCTTTGCTAGTTTTCTAATAAAACAATTGTTTTTAAATCTTCGCATTTGTTTGCCTAACGTAAATAAAACGTTTTATATACAGTAAGCAATTGAAACCTTCCCCGGAGATCATATTGAGAATATAACACACGAAGAATTTGTTCATAGTTTTATGTTAACAAGAACTATTCAGGTTTGTTTCCAAGTTATATTACTTGGAGAATTCCACTTTTAATATCGCTTACATTGTGATAGTTTGACGATGTTTGACTTGATCGATGTGTACATAATTGAAGAGAAACATTATAGAACAATTGTGTAAAGTTGGTGATAACCGCTGAGGCGCCATTGAGACCCGAGCCGTCTCCTCTATCAGCATAAGTCAAATCAAAAGGAGGAGGAGAAGTAAGTGAACCCTGGACTTCGAGGTGAAAGCCTCGAAAGCAACCGGAACAATGCTAAGATAGTAGAGATAATGATTGTAATGTGAAAGTTGGTACGGATGAATGGAGTTTGCATAGTTATTACACTTTCACGCAAAAACATAGATAAAGCATAGAAACAGGAAAAGCAAAGACAAATTATAGTTTGAAATAGGGATGGTTGTGACTGTGGTATACCGCGGTAGTCGACGACTGTGCTCTTACAAATGAATAATTGTCGATCTTAATGATTTTTAAAGCAACTGCAGGAGCGGTGAATATTGCTTAATTTGGGGTTGGACGCGTCTATTGGAATGTTGCCATTGACACAAAGAATTTCAGAAGACGAATAAAATATAGACTGCTTTATACCCTGGGAACAGGTTCCTATGCATCACAGGAAAGGGAATAGTATTTCACTCGAACAGAGCCGTTTTTATCATCCCTGCAAAAATAACATCAAAACCTTCAAAAGAAAACTTCTTAAAAAAAAACCACCCGCTTGTGTAAATACAATTGCTGGTACTTGCTTCTGAATTATCTCAGTGTAGCTACGTAAGCCGTGCTTGCTGGATGTTACATTAGAAATGAAAAGCCCGGATTGTCTCAGTTGCTTATCGCTTCGCTCAAGTGTAAGATATCTGACAGAATTGGGTCACTGTACCGACAATATCGCCGCTAGGACTGCAATATTGCAATTTACGAGACCATTGCGAAGCCATTGCATTATGGAAACTTGAAATTAAAGTGCAAAGTTATTAGGGATCTTGGATTGTACTGCTTCGTGTAAGCTTAATGGATTTAAATTTAGTGGTATTGGAGAATACAAAATATACAGTATATCATCAGTAGTTTAATGGTTGGTCGGCCTTATCATCAAGAGGTTCCGGTTTCTAATTCTGGCCATTATAATATCGATGTGAACACAGTTCCCACACAAACCATTTATCATAGTTGAAGGGAGCTTGCAGCCTCCGTGGCGTAGCGGTATTGAACGAGGCCGCTACGCAGGAGGCGCGGGTTCGATCCCCGCTCAGTGAAAATATTTGTATGCCTGAATGTGGGTATTTGCATTGGTCTGGTCGTGCCTAGGAGAGCACGTTAAGCCGTCGGTCCCGGTTGTCATACAAACATCTATGGCAGTCGTTACGGGCAGTTGGAGCCCTCAAAAATCTAACATCAGTTGTGAAGGTCAGATAACTTCGCGGAAAATATCGAAGTTTAGCCAAATCCGCAGTTAGATTGGTAAAAAGCGGACCAAGTTGAAACGCTTCGGATGTGACTGGGATTAACGCTAGTGTGATGGTACACAAGTTGCTCAACATTGGGAAGTAATAAACCCTAAAAATTACACCTTTAAAACGTTGGTATTTTTTAAATTTTATAGCGGGCGTCCACTTGTAGTCATCTGGCTTGCATCGTTGCTATTTTACTGTCTATAAATCAGATAAAGAAAGACCTTTTGTGTTGGCTCCTGAAGCGATGGTCATTGTTTTTTGTGATACTTTAAAGAAACTATTAGGACGTTAGTTATTACGAGAGAAATCCGTTAAACACGTGCAGGTTTTGTAGACGTAATATGCCTATGTAACAAGGCATGGAAACGTCTTGGAGAGGTTTTTTTTTGAAGTTGGACAGAGCTTAAGTTTGGGGCATTCGTTTGGGATCCGGGGACGAGAGCGGTTGACCAGGGCTCGTGGAGGAGTAGGAACATAGGTATAGCTCGAGTAAGTCACGGTGCTATACTGCCAAGTGAAACACTATTAATTTTCTACAGACGTGGTGAGTTACTTTCATACCATTACTATTAGTTACAGTAATTATTGTATTACTGGGTTGTGGAGGTCAGATGGCAGTCGCTTCGCGGAAAATATCGAAGGTCAGTCAAACTCGCATTCAGACCGGAAAATGCGGGCCCTTGACTCCGAGTTGCGACTGGGGTTGACGCTAGGATGAAAAACTATTTGTAGTACTAGCTGTTGCCCGCGGCTCCGCCCGCGTGGATGTCGGTTATCGATTAGAGAGATAGTTCTTAAATTAAAAGTAGCCCAAGTTACTCCTTATTACTTCAGCTACCTGACAATAAAAGTCCTGTCAAAATCGGTCCAGCCATTTCAGTGATTAGCCGGAACAAACAGACAGACAGACAGACAGACAAAAATTGTAAAAAATATTATTTTGGTGTATGTACCATATTATATTCATATACATGTAGTAAAAAAGGTTATTTCGATATTACAAACAGACACTCCAATGTTATTTACATGTATAGAAGATGTATAGATGTTTACCTAACTATAAGTAGGTATGTGTTTTTGAAAAACAGTTTACTAAAATAATTATTATTATTCAATCATTTGTGATAAATGCTTTATGGTGTAATCCAAAGACTCATTTAACGATTCGTTCAACAACTGCGTATGCTGTACAAATGCACGTATTTACGAACAGATTAAATTTATAATATATCCCGGTCTGTTTTGTACGTACGAAGTTGAACCAGCTGTCGCGGAAACTGAATAGTGTTGTACAAGCTTGTTTCAATATTTCGGGACTTCAATATCGAGTTATGGCCTATTGGTAAAATTCATGCAGTTTCCAATTTATTTATTTTTTGTCATCGATTGCGATAGAAAAATACTTTTTTCGAGAATTAATCAATATAGTTATTCAGTTTGTTGTTTTTTTCTGCTGTTTTAAATTTGAATAATCATCTCGTTTTGGACGTTTATTTTCCATCTATTCATTCTTTTGATATGATAATATTACTATAGAACCCAAAAAAAAAAATCACTTTTTCGTCACTCACACCAAAAATATGCCATTTATAACTATTTTCTCACAGAAATATAACTAGAGATAGATATTTACAAAAAAGCTTTTCTCGAAAAGACCCATAACTTGATTGGAATAATAAGAGGTAGCTATTATTTTAGCTATTATTTAATAGTTAACGATAGAGAACTTTACCTACATACCTTTCACCCCAATCCCAGACTCTTGGCCTAGTGTGTGAGTATGTATTTTTCAAAGTCGCCATATTATAATTTGGTATCAGGTATGACGTCGTTTATATTTTGGAATTCCCCTAAACTCGTCATATGATTGTCATTTTTATAGACCACATTAAAAATCACACCTTTTAAATTGGGCCCAACTATTGTCCGTAGTTATGTAGTGTGGTTACAGAGATACCCGGTATTTCAAAGTTTAGTTTAGTTTAGTTTTCAATTAAGGAATTGATATTCCTAGATTTATAATACCTTGAAATTGATATTCCTAGATTTATAATACCGGGCATCTTTGTAACCACACTACATCACTACGGACAATAGTTGGTGTGGACTAGTGTACAGTAAGTTGTCGGCAATTTTAAACTTAAATTATATTGCTGCTATCTATTCTGGTTACTTTTCGACTCGGCTTCCGTCGACAGTATATTCAAATAGTGTAGAAGATTGCTAGCATGCAATTTGTGCTAAAAGTTACATTGAATCTTACATAATGTTTCTTTATTCTCAAATAATATGCACTGTGTAATGTATGACAAACAGAGTTTAATACTGATACAGAAGGCATAAACAGTAATATTTTACCGTGAGATTTTATTACCACATGCTTTTCTCAGGGGTGTTACCTATTGCATCTCGGGGATGGCTCCGCAAAGTACTTATTAGATGCTCTCGACAGGTTAACGTGCGTTCCGCATTATGGGGCATCCTGAGGTCACGAGCAACCTCGAGCCTCTATAAATGCGTAAAGATGTTCATTTATTCATTTATTCATTCATAATTTGCGAAATATGGGTATAAATTGTACATTGATGTTGATTGTTCTTGTGGAAGTATCACCATATTCAACCATAGGTACGGCATGCAAATGATTGTTGATAATTTTATTAACAGGTTACGTATAACAATTATGTCAGGCATCAATATTTAAGATTATACAGTATGTCTCATAGGTACATAATACAAATATCAAACAATAAATAAATCAGGGCATGTCAAACAAAAAATTAAATTTCAAATTTCATCAAATTCATAAATCAATGTCATATTCAAAAATATAGATTTCAGAAATTATGATTAATTACAATTTGTCAGTTAAAAATCATTTATGGAGTAATACCCTTTTTCAACCAGTAGTTGCTTAACTTTACTTTTGAAGGTCTCCATGCTATGAATTTCTAGTATTGATTTAGGCAAATGATTATATATTCGTGGAGCCATGCAAAACATACTGCTATTAAATAAGGCTGTTTTATTTGTTGGGATACATATTTTTAGGCTATGCCTTCTACTATTAAGTTTACAGTAGCTATTAATGTTATTTTTTACAAATAGCACAATATCGAGTATATATAAACAAGGTAGTGTCAATATCTTTAATTCGATGAAGAACGGTTTACAACTGTCCGTCTTCTTGACATTACATATTGCCCTGACGCATCTCTTTTGTGCTTTAAATACCGCCTCTTTCTCTGTAGAGTTGCCCCAAAATATAACACCATATTTCAAAAGGGGTACAACATGTCCGTGATATGCAGTTATGACTGTAAATCTGTTTGCTGTTTTTAAGCATATATAGTGCGTATGAATATTTATTAATTTGTGAGCACAATTTTTCTAAATGGGATTTCCAGTTTAACTGACAGTCAATGTTTATACCTAAAAATCGTGTAGTATCTACTTGTTCGATACTATGTCCTGAATAACGTACGTCAATATCGGTCAATTTGTTAACTTTTTGTCGAAATGTCATTAAATTAGTTTTGTTAAGATTGATTTTCAAATTATTAACTGTGAGCCAATTAATTACATTGCTCAAAGTATTATTAACTTCATTCTCTATATGAGATTTATCTTCACCTGTGAAGATGATTGTGCTATCGTCAGCAAATAGAATTGTTCTATAATGTGTTACTTGTGGTAGATCATTTATGTAAATGTTAAATAATAGCGGGCCTAATACGCTTCCCTGTGGTATTCCACAAATAACTTCTCTATAATCAGAAGAGTAATTAACAAGTCGCACACTTAAAACAAAAGTGGTGTTATACAAAAACAGTAGTTTTTCAGTATGGCCATTTAAAAGTTGTGATCTAATACTGTGATCAATATTTAATGCAATAACTGAAATACAACACAATAATTTATTTCACCTGACAGGTTGACTAACTGGCTTTTAGTTAATTATTGAAACATGAGAATAATAAAGGTAGTTATTTAGAAAAAACAGTTTTAAAAAAATGTTCTGTATAGTGCCACTTTTGATTTTAGTTTTTGTTACCGTTTTAGAATAAAATCTCAAATTATAACTTATCTCTGATGATAAAAAACATAAATAAAACGAAATTATGCGAATATAATAAGAAAAAATATTTATTTGGTAAAAAACAAGTGCGTTGCCATCAGTACAATCAAAATTAAGGATGTATGAGTTATATAAAACTATGGTATCTATAAAAGCCCATTGTTGGCACAAAGTCATAACAAAGAATACACTAAATCTTCTTATATATAAAAAACTAAGCAATAAGTAACTTATAAGTATCAAAATAAAACAATAAGCTTCTTGTATCAAAATAAAATATTAATTCTTATGTAGACAAAACCTAATTTTTAATGAGATCAATCACAATACTTAATTGGTAATTATTAAATATTTAAATGCTACTGAAATATGCTTTCGTAATAAGATGTGTAATAACTAGGTATCAGACCAGCATCAATAAGGCTCCGTATGTCACTTTTCTTTCTTTCGGATATATCCAATTTGCGCAGATAAAGTGGCTTAAGTTCTGGAGGACGATTGTTTCTATTTGTTCGTTTCGCCAAATCAAACTCTTTAAAATCGTCAAAATACGATAATTTATATTGTATTTTGATCTCATTATGTTCATTCTTATCAATTTTGATTACTTTTATATCTGAAAACTTAACAACTTGGCCATCAACACTTTTGTTTAGTCTGGGAACTGGTAGTTGTTTTATATCTATGAAATCACCATAACCCATTTCATTGACACTTAAAGGTGTTCCACGTTTTTTAGCACTTCGGATAGCAGAAATATATTGCGATGGTACGTATATCGGTGCAGATCTAAGACATCTTTTAACTTGTTTCTCAATGAGGGAATGCACGGCATCCCCCTCATTCTGTGTATGACCACGAATTAGGAACTTGTGCGTTATACATTTAATTTTTAAGTGTAATACTGCATAAACATACATCCCGATAATAAACTGGTTCTTCTGCTGACCGCAGCAGATATCTGAATAAAAAATTATGTCAAGATCTTCGTCAGTAATGGAAGACTTCTTTTGCAAGTACTTTAGCACACAAGTTCCAATCTCATTTGCCCCTCGGTTTCCTTGAGATTCATCCCAAAAAAAGCATTCAGTAGAGTCCTGTTTAATTTCTGAAATCGTGAAATTAAGGCAATTTATTTTTGATTTGTAATAAAATGTGGAAATCTCTCCCTTTGGCACTGTCATTACGGCCTGCAAATCATAACAAGCGACAGTAAAACTACTTGACACCATTTCTTTATCACTAGTCTTTTCCTCACGACTCTTTTCTTTCTCAGCTAGATGCCGATCGTAGGCTTCTTTCTTAGCAGCCTTTACATCACCTTCAGCAAGCTTATATATAGAGCACTGCTCACATTGATCCTTCTTTGGAATGAAGAAACTAATGTTGAATCTTTCATTAAAGATTTTTCTATAGGTATGTAACATTACATAGGGTAATTTTTGTTGCATACATTCATCTTTGTAATCGGAATAAATGTCTGTTAGGGTTTTTCCACCATCGATAAATTCCTTAGTAGTTTGTTGACGTAAATAATGGCTTTCAATGCGCGGGATGCTCTTAATATGGGATTCAACTCCATTAATCAAGTAATCAGGCACTTTTCTATGTTTTCCATGTTTCCCCCTTTGTTCTCCTTTTAGTACACCAGTTATAACATTTTTCTTTTCTATTACAGGTCTAATACATCTGTCAGTTATGTTTAGGGTATTTTTAAAGAATGTTTTACACACTTTTGTTTTAGTACCATTCAAATAAAAAAAGAAAGCATTTTTTAACTTTCTAGTTGAATCCAGTCTCTTGTATTGATACTTTGGTTTAATTTCTTCCATATTTCGTGCTATATATTCTCTTTGCCGTATCAACGAACCCATGGCCCAATAATCGTCAAATAGTTGCTTCCTTAAATCTTCAGTAATTCTTTCTGTGCATTTTAGTCGACAAGTTGCCTCACAGGATTTCTTAAGAAATTTAGCTGGAAACACCCTCTTTGTTTTGGAATTTGAAACATATTCTTTCTCAGAGTCTTTTAAAGCCTTAAAGCCTTAGCCATGTAAGCCGTCCTTTGGTTCTTCTTCTTTGGTTTCGCGATATCAAGACTCGATGAGACGTCCATTTCATTAGTGTTATCTACACTCTCAGTACTTTGGTTATTTGTTTCAGAAGAAAAAAATATTCGTGTGTCAGAAAGTTCATTTGTAGTAGTTATCTTCTCTGTATTATTAGTAAGTAATTCGGAATTATTTTCACTTATATCAGCACTTTCAGTGGTAGTCTGAAGGATATTTGGTGAAGCAGTTGCAAAAAATGTTGTAGGTGTAACGGATGATTTTGAGCTTGAAGAGGAGGTCGAAGATGAGTTGGAAGATGAGCTTGAGCTTGAAATACGGCTTCTTTTCTTTGCGGGTGCGTATGTTGTATCATCATCAGAGGCGGGTGAAAAGTCGCCATCGTCATCGTTGATGTAGTTTTCTTTGTCACGTGAATCTGAATAATTGCTAGCCATTGGCAATTCGTTTACACCGGATGTTGAAGGTTCAGATAATAAACTGGTATCTTTATTTGGAATAACCATCTGCAATATTCTTCTGCCTCTACTTCTTGACGGATCCATGTCGATTACCTTAAAAAAGGAAATAAAGCCTTATAATATAAAAGTAGTTGGTGCGAGAATGCTATCTTTATGTAAACTCGAGTAAACAGTACAGTTTCATAATTTTATGAATTATATTTAACAAAATAAAAACACAATTTTCCTTCTATTTTTATAGCTTAACTGGCACTTAAAGCAAAATGACGCTTATCAAATAATATAAAACATCAATATTTTACTTATCTTCCGGGATAAACCGGCACTAAACATAAAATGTCACTTTTTAATTCACAATATAAATTACTTAATTTTTATTTTAATCAAATAAACGACACTATCCAAATAATGCCATTTATGTATTTATTCGTTCAAAAGATTATTACAATACTATAACTTTAGAAAAGGCACTAAACATATACTGTCATTTTTGTATTTATCAAATAATTTATATCGGTAATACTTAATCTACATAAACGGTACTATACTTAAAATGCCATTTATGTATTATTTCATGTAGAAAATTACTAACGTAAATTACTTTTAAATTGACAATAAACAAAAAATGACACTCTTTTACTCACCGCAGCGTGCGTTCCCTCTAGATGATTGGTCCTAACTGAAATAGCGCCACTGTTTCGATTACTACCTTGTCAGTTAACCTAAAAGTAAAAACTGACACTAACGACATCTAGGCAAAACTATCAGAACTATTTGAATGTGTGTCTTTGGATAAGAAGCGTTTTTCAAAAAATAATCTAGATGTCTCTTTATCTCAAAGTGGCCGCTTTTGGCATAATGCCACTTTTGTTTCGTTGATGGACAGATTCTAGTTATTGCAGTTGACTGTTTCCTATTGCTAAGGTAAGACTTTATGAGATCTAATACATTTCCTCTGATTCCGTAGGCATATAATTTATTCAACAGTATCTGGTGATTACAATAATCAAATGCTTTACTAAGGTCCATGAATAAAGCGCAAACCATGTCTTTATTGTCTAAACTTGTCATAACAGTTTCTAGGAATTTATGTATGGCCATATTGATAGACTTATTCTTTCTGAAGCCAAATTGGTTTTCAGTGAGTAAATGGTTTTTTTCAAAATAATCATAAATACCATTGTAAATTACTCTTTCAAATATTTTTGAAAATACAGGTAGTAGTGCTATTGGTCTATAACAACGCATGTCATGTTTGTCGTTCTTCTTAAAGAGAGGCTTTACTATAGTAATCTTTAGTTTATCTGGGAAAATACCACTAGATATACACAGATTGATTATGTGACTTATTAAGTAGGACAATTTAATTGAGACCTGTTTTACAATGTTTGTCGTGACGCCGTCATAGCCTGTACTGTAAGAATTTTTTAAATTTAAGATGATTTTATATTAATAAATAAATAAATAAAGACTTAGATTCATTAATAATATTACTAGTATTCGAGATATTTGTTATTGATTTTACTTGGTCAATGTAGAAGTTATTGAATTGATTAGCAATTTGTGCTAGATTTTTAATTTCTTGATCATCTATAATAATTTTTTTGTATTTGTTCTTTAGGTAATTTTAATTTTCTATCATTTATAACAGCCCAAGTAGCTTTTGACTTATTCCGGGCCCTCCTAATGTAGTGGTCATTTTGGTCCTTTTGTGTCAGTTTCACAATACGTTTTAATCTTGACGATAGAGCCAAGAAACGACTCTTTTTCTCTAGAGTGGGTTTTTTCCTATAATCCCATAGTAACTGTCGCTTGCGTTTGCAACATTGTTTTATCCCCTTAGTTATCCAGCGTGGACGTTTCATTGCATTTATCTTTACCAATAAAATGGGAAACCATAAGTCGTAAAACGAAATAAAACTATCATAAAATTCATTAAAAGCTATGTTTGGATCTTCACAGTTAAAAACCTCGGAAAAGCTTAGAGACTCCAAACATTCTTTAAATTTTTTAATATTTTCCATACTGTAGTCCCGTTTTTCAACGTACCAGTGCTTAAGTGTATGTGTGGATTTAACAGGACACGTAAGCAGTTGGGCTGTATGGTCTGATAGGGCAAGCTCAAAAATTTCAGATTTAAAACCTTTCACATTTACAATAAAATTATCGATACACGTGCCACTTGATAATCGAGTAGGATTTTTGATGCATATATTTAAATTATAGCATCGTAACATCCGTCTAAATTCAGTAGCTTCGTTGCTCTTGACAAGAATATTTATATTGAAGTCACCGCATAGAATTATTTTCTTTTTATTATTGTAGCAAAATTTTTCCAATAGAGATTCAAAAGCCGTGAAGAATTTGTTTATATCATTCCTACCTGTCTTCGGTGGTCTGTAAATACAAATTATATAAAGTTTATGCTCTGTCAACTCGACTCCTGAGCATTCAATAATATTTTCAATACAGTAGTTATTAACTTCAATAAGAGGAATGTATTCCAATGAATTGTGAACCAGTACATAAGAGCCACCATATCGACCGCGTCGGCAGAAGAAAGAACCAAGTTTAAAATTTGGTATTTTTAGAATGTCTACATCGTTTTCTACCATACGGTGTTCAGTTACGCATATAACACTAATAGAGGATACCTCATCTTTTAAGATTTCTATTTTTGCCGTAAATATATCTGATTTAGAAATTAGACCATCTATATTCTGGTGAAGTATGTTAAGGTTATTGGTTACGAAAAAAATCATTTGGTTCCTCAAGAGTGAACATTTTATTTAAATCAGTAACGTCAGTTTGTGTACTCTTATCTGTATATGATATTTGCGCGGAGTTTAGTTTTTTATTTTCAATATTAAAAGATTCATACTTTAATTTATAATCTAGGTATACTAAGAATTTCTTTAAGAAGTAGCTGACATTTATGGAGAGCAAAATAGTTGCGTCGGGGCAGTGATGTTGAGTAATCCATGTCAACAAACTTCACATTCGAAAATTTAGAACATATAAACTTTGATTCATAATTTATTTTCCGTTCATTCATGTACTTGTTGTATGAAATTTCAGAAACTATAACGTTAGTGTTACATGTATTAGTTAGAAAATTACGCAATGAGTATTGTAGATTAGTTGGGTTTTGTCATTCATCCCTCCAAGTATAATAATAAAGTCTTTCTTTTGCAGTATACTTATATCACTTTTTGTTGTTCGTTAAATTTCCTGGAGAGGTGCACCAGGTTTTAAAAATGAAGTAACGATGTAATCCTCGCCAGCTAATTTCTGTAGAATTCGTTGCACCTTGCGTCCTTGTTCATCACCCAAAATTACAATTTTTCTTTTACTGATTTTGAGCCTGATCCATTGCCTGTTCTAGTCCTAGGGGTTCGTTTTACTCTCGTATACCTTTAAAATCGGTAGCATGCACATATTTTGGGGTTTCTTCAAAAGATAATGGAGTTTTTATAGGCGAAGTTAATTGTGTAATACTATGTACTTTCCGTTTCCGTCCCGATGAGGGTGTTAGATATCTTAAATCTGTTTTCATGTGAATCGTTTTATAGGTGTCAATTACCTTTGTTGACTTTTCTAGATCGCTTTTTAAATTAGCGTTCTCAATATTCAAATTCTCTATTTCCCGGTGAGCACTCATTAGATCAGTGGTTAATAATTTGATGTTTTCATTTAATTCCTGCACAATTTGAGTATAATTTTGTGAAGCATCCGGGAGGCTCATTATCGAAGTGTTGAATAAATTCGATTCTTCTAGGATAGCAATGTCACTATTACCCATATCACTTAGTGAGTTTGATCTACAAAGTTTCCGATACGTGATGTTATTGTTATCCATTTTTGTGTCTTATAGAGAATGAAGTTCCTTGGTGAAGGTATCTTGAATAGAATGTTATCAGTAGGTATGCAGTTTATAATTAGTAATTTTATTTTATAAATATATAAATAAACTCACAACTTAGCTGCTACTGCTTTTCACTGTTATAATGAATTATTTATTATTCATATGTTTGTAAGAAATATGTAATTAAATTCACAAAAAGACACAGTGCATCTTGGATCGGTACCTGCGACCTCACAGATCGAGTAGTCGTCGCCTTTATCTCGACGCCACGGAGCACTTACGTAGCTTTGGCGAATTTGCGGTACTGTATGTTTTGTTCAAAGACTAGTAGTTAGTTATGATTCATAGTTTAGTAATTTTTTCCACATTCTTTCACATTCTAGTACGCCATATAACTTAGTTGCAAGCAATAGAAGTTATATTTTGCTTGAATCACACTTCACGTATTTTTTTTCTATGATTGGTTTATTGTTTTGTCATGTTTTTTTATAATTTTACATCACTGTTTTGCGTATTTGAACCAAATTAACACTTTTGAATTTATTCGATTGGTGAAGAGTTTCGCACTCAGTTTTTAATTTGTACTTCTCATATTTACACTGTGAAAACACTTTTGCGACATTATTAGTTTATAATATACTTGATTAAAACGAATTCACACTATTTTATAGCTTTAAGATAATTTAAATTTAAATATCTCACAGAGCACTCTTTTAGACGTGTTTCTAGACGTGCAGCGCCATCTAGTTTATTGTTTCCTTGGCAGTGTTTTACCGTCTCTACCATGGTGAAAGTTTGATGAGCTCTTCCAATTAGTCCCACCCTCACCTTTCCTACACAGGACAACACGAGCAGGGTTTAGATGTCACCCGCATACGGTGCAGAATGTTTCTTCAAGAACTAAACGGTTCGCTGACTCTTTTCTTTGTCGCACCATTAAGACCTGGAACTCCTTGCCAGCTCACGAGTTTCCTTCTTCCTACATTTCCGGGTCCTTTAAGCGGGGAGTGAAAAAGCATCTGATGAGGCCGTCAAGCTGAGTGCCATCATTGTTAACATAGTACGTATATGTAATAGTAACTTTCTTTTCTGAGAATTTGCCTTCAGTTTACCATGAGGCAAGATGAAGTCAAATTTACGAAACATACCTACATACATACTTACACCTGTCAATCCCCGAAAGCTACCCCTTCAGAGGTGTATTAACACCCACATTTCACCAACCATGATTTTCGGCCTCACATAATAGGGAGGGAGATGAACGCACTGTTAGATGAAGAACACTCATATCCCTCATAACCCTGAGATGATTAGAGGATCGAGTAGAGAGGCAAGTAAACAGTCGAGTAAAGAGGCGAGAAGAGATACTCTTTAAGCTACAGATTAAGCTCTCAATGCTTGACTCTGCGCTAAAATTTACGACACTACACGATAAGCGAAATCAACGCGGGCGAAGCCGCGGCCAATATATATATATCGCACGTTTGGGAACAAAGTGTCACTTCTGCAACTTTTTGTAAAAACGAGTTAAATATACAGAAAAAACTGCAATTATCGATATATCTACATACCAAAAAATGGTCACAATCGCTTGAATAACATTGGTATGAGGGCGGGGGGGACGTTATATTATTGGGCGCGAATGGTCAATGTGTTTGAAATATAACGTCTTTTCTGATCAGTAGCGTTGTAACAGCCGCGGAGTGACCTCGCGAGTTTGTAACGAAGTGGCACTACGGTAAGTAATGACTTATTTTTTCACTTATTTCTTGTAATGTTAATGTTACTTCTAAATAAAAATAACTATTTGTTACAAATATGTGATTTTTTTGCTGTAAACATAACGGCACTTCTGTTTATAAATGACAATGGAGCATAAAACTTTTCTGATGCGTGGAACCAAAACGTTACTTCTGTTTACAAATGACATTTTTTTTGTAGCGATTAGTATTTTTATTATGACAGTGTTATTTTTGCATAGAAGTGATTTTTTTGTTTAAATAATACTCGTTGTTTGATAATAACAAACAGGCATTTTTGTATTAAAAAGGACAATATGTTGCAATTTTTTTTACTTTCTATCATAAACAATTGTATTTTTTACCTAAAAGTGCCAATGAATTGTAAAAAGATCTCTCTCCATTATTATAACTAAAGTTAGAAAATTACATTATTATGATAATAATACACTTGTGGACACATCTATTGCCCCACCTTGCATTTTCAGTTTCATTTAGTCCTAGCTAAAAATTTATATTAGGTCGAGCAAAAAGTTTTTATGCAGTTTTGAACCAGGCACATTCATAATTTTATTTAATAGTCTTTTTTTGAATTTCGAACACAGAATTTAAAGAAACAAAAGACAATTTGGACTCTGTTCGTTGATATCAAATAATCGAATACTAAGAAAACTTGTTTTTTTTTGTTTACTTGGATTTAATTCTTGAAAGTGTGATTTTTCTCTTTGGTTTTGCAACAAACATTACTTATTCTTAACATTAAGGTGAGGTTCAATCAATAATAAAATCTATGGATACTTCGCCTGAAGTCGCCGCCCAAGCTGTGGACTTATCCAGGCCGGATACAGCCAAAGAAATGTAAGTGCTCAACTTAATTTAAGACGATCTGCGGTCCGAAATGTTTATCGGAGGTACGTAGAGACTGGTGGCTTTGTTCGTCGCCAAGGAAGGCCACGATCTCGGGTCACAACTGAAAGGCAGTATCGATACATCGTGACGACCAGCTTGAGAAATCGTCACCTTACCTCCATTGAGATACAAAACCAACTTCGCGACTTCCACGGAGTATCTGTGAGCGCTCGCACTGTTCGGAGAAGGTTCAAAGAACACGATATGGTACCACACAAACCAGCTAATGGCTCCAAACTAACGCGAGCCCATCGAACAGCGCATCTTCTTTCGCACGCCCTCATTTAAATTGGACTCAGCAGCATTGGAGACGTGTACTCTTTTCTGATGTTTGATGAGTTGTGTTACATGGCAATGATGGAAGGAAGATGGTCTACCGACGTAAGGGAGAGCGTTTTGCACAATGCTGCTTTCAAGAGAGGGTTGCTTATGGCGGTGGCTCATGGACTGTCTGGGGCGGTATATCCGCAAGCGGCAAAACTCAACTTAAGGTTGTTACGGGACCACGGCTGTCAACATGAAATGCTGAAAGGTATATTCGTGAGTGCTTAGAACCACACGTGATGCCATACGTGTACCATGTGGGCCAAAATTTCCGTTTTATGCATGATAATGCAAAAGCCCATACGACCGCATCGTCAGGGAATATCTTCGAGATAGGAACATCACAGTTATGGACTGCCCAGCCAGAAGCCCAGACATGAACCCGATTGAGCACATGTGGGACGATCTAAAAAGACGTGTTAGGGCTCGTCAGCCAGTTGAAAACTGCCATAGAAGAGGAATTTGAGATGATCCTTCAAAATTTCATAGAACGGTTGATAAACTCTATGCCTTATCGTATTAGAGCTGTCGTAGATGTTATTAAATTAAACCTTTATTTGATAAAACATGTTTTTTATTCAAAATCAACTGCCTTCATCAAGGCGCATACCCGACTTGTTAGGCTTAGCTCCATGTCGTGTGGTAATGTGTATTCAAACTTAAAACAATACGATCGAATGTTTTGTTTGTTGCTTAAGTTTGATACCATTTCTGTGGATTTTAAATAAAATAATTTTATATCAACACCTATTTTACTGAAAAATCCTTCATTTTATCGCAAATGTGTCTTTCTTTTCTAATTTTCTAATAGCTTTAATTTATATTGGTTTCCACTATAATATAACTTCATTAAATATGAACTTAAACCAAGCGTAAACATTATTATAACGTATTTCAAGACATTATAATGTTTAAAAAAAGTCATTTCTGCAGGAAAACAGTTTGTGATTTGTAACAAAAAGTCACTTTTGGTACCCTTCCCTCAGTTCCTGGCTTTTTTCTCAGAAACCCCTTCGTGTATATCCTTTTAAATAGTAATCAATTATCAATGATTATCTAATCAATTTAATACTGTGAGAATTGTCTCAAATACTGTAAAATAGAACAGAGTTATGTAAAAAATACGTAAAAAAATATTAAATTTTGCTCTTCCTGTAAAGTTAGGTTTCATGCAGAAGTGACCCTTTGTTCCCAAACGTGCGATATATATAAATTGCCTTACTAATTATAGCTTTACCACATGGTATAAAACAAAGGCGCTTCCTCTATCCCTATATCGCTTTGTATGCTTAAATCTTTAAAACTACGCAACTGTTGCTGATGCGGTTTTTTTTTAATAGATAGAGTGATTCAAGAGGAAGATTTATATGTTTAATACATATTTAATATTGGGCGAAATTCGCTAGCCAGTATTAAGAGTACTTCCTCTCCAAGTAAGGTTAAAATCTTCCACCCTTTTTCATAACTAAAAAGTATAAAATATAATAAATTAAATATAAAAACCCACCTGATACTGAAAAGATCGTAACAAGCTTTACAGCAGGTGGTACCCAATAGTAAATCTCAAACTAATTTCAGACACACCTGAAGCTTTCACCTCTTAGCCCTCTTTACCAGACTAACTGCGGATTTGGCTGAACTCAGTGTTGGGCAAATGACAATTGCAATTAAAACATTAAGTTATTAAAAATCCTCATTGCTGTCTAAGAGATCGATACAAGTAAACTCGAGTGCTTTTTTTTTTTTTTACGTGCGGGAAATCCCCACGGATACCCACCCCTCCGGAGCCGGAGGGGGAGGTTATGTCGGACTCGAACCGACTAAACCGCACGCCGTCTCTGGGTCGTAGTGCTAGGCCGAAGGTGAGGTTGTCATGCGACATATCCCTCGCACCCCGGCTGACCCAGGGCCATCCCTCTCGGTCTGGCCCTCCTCGGGATGTCTAAAAGATCAAAACAAGCCTGACAGCACGGCGTACCCTATTGCCAATCATAAATCGGAAGAATAAGTAATGGCTTACCGCCATTCTGTAGGACGGAGGTACTTCCCCAGTAGGACTGGTCAATTCTAAACCTTCGTGTCCTACCTTCTACAGATACCTGCTTATGAAGTAGATATCTTAATATTATTCAATTCTAGTCATCATTATATTAGGTATAAGTAAAAAATCAATCAATATAATATCCTGATCGTCAATAAAATCTCTCATATACTTTCGAATAAAGAGCATTCTCAATTTCTGTTTAAATTTAATGTCTCTATCATTATTTTGATCTTTTAGGCTGAAATCGAGTTAATTGCCAAGTTAATTGCAGTTAAAATATGCACAACACTGGCTAAAACTCAAAGGCGATATCGAAGCATTGCAGTTGGACCAGTTGTTGAAATGTTAAGGGCTCCACGTACCCGTAACGACTCATAACATCGGCTATCTACAGTGAAAATAACTGTCATACATACATACATAAAATCACGCCTTTATCCTCGGAGGGTTAGGCAGAGTGAATTAACACCCACATTTCACCAATCTGTATTAGGTCACACGTAATGAGCCTATTGCCGTATTCCGGGCACTATTGTTGACTCGAGCCATGCATCTGAGGCTGAGTCTGGGCTATACATATCTGTCTGATGTTAAAGTTAATCAACCCTATCCCTTAGTCGCCTAGTACGACACCACATGGGAAGAAAGGGGTGGTCCAAATTCTACTCTACCGGGAACCACGCGGATTAAATAACTTAAATAACTGTCAACATCAAAATTTAAAAAGTTGCATTTTTCTTATGTAATATTTTTAAGCATTGAAGTTGCTATTTTAACGTCACAAACAGTTTCATTCATATTATTTATTTGTATTTTTTTTATACCACTGATGTGGCAGACAAGCACACGGTCCACCTGATGGAAGGTGGTTATCGTGGCCTTTGGACGTGTGCAACACCAGCGGAGTCACACTCGTGCTGTCGACCCTGTAAACGTTTCTGTAGTTTGAGTGTTTCTGTGCCGTTAGTCTAGACGGCAAAGCAGGAATAGCCTTTAGTCTTCCCACTGACAGCACGAAATTCTCCAGTGAGCGTGCAGTGAGCGTGAGTGTATAGATTAGTTATGGTTAAAAATATTTCTAGAACAGAGTTCCCAAAATGCCTACACAAAATTTTGCGTCGGAGGGCGCAAACCGACCTCCGCCCCCCATGAGCGCGGGCCTGAGGGTGACGGGTGGAGCCGCTCGTCACTCTAGCAGAAGCAGGCCACGGCGGCGGCGCGCATCGTAGGACGATGCGCGCCCCCCCCATACCGGGGGCGAGTTGGGGACCGCGTGGTCCCCCCTCCCGAGGAGGGCCAGACCGAGAGGAATGGCCCTAGGTCAGCCGGGGTGCGAGGGATGTGTCACAAGACAACCTCACCTTCGGCCTAGCACATCGACCCACAGACGGCGTGCGGTTTAGTCGGTTCGAGTCCGACATAACCTCCCCCTTCGGCTCCGAAGGGGGGGTATCCGTGGGGATTTCCCGCACGTAAAAAAAAAACACAAAATTTTGCGATTTTCTCTTTAGAAACAAACTAGTGCAAATATTTGTATGCATGAATATGAATATTTGCATTGGTCTGGGTGTTTCTATGTATGTATTTACAAAAAAAGTATCTAAGTATGTTTATCCGCATTCTAGATTCCGTAACACAAAGTAATTAAACTATGCTTACCATGGGTCTAGATAGCGTTGTGTTCGGTAATGTTGTGGAATATGTATTATTATTATTTTAAACTAACATATAAACATTGCTAGTTAAAATACTTAAAATAAAATTGTGAAACTGTACACAAATCAACTTAAAATCAGATCAAAGCAATTACGAACTCTCGGATACCTTGCTTCTATTAATTAAAATAGTTTTATTGGATACAGGAGAAGTATGGTTCGGATTATAATTTTAATTTAAAGCGTCGAAGCTCCCACTTCTGTGTCTGAAGAGCACTCGGAGTTACTAAATGTGAATAGTAGCTAGCATAAAACATTGTGACGTAAATTCTAGAATAGTAATTCTAGATGTAATTTTTTTTTTGAGACTGTGTGAAAATAGAATATTTTGCCACAAGGGACGAAAGTACTAAATTCTGACCCGCGTGTGTCATTGCCAAACACGCGGGTGAGGATGTAGTACTTTCGTCCCTTGTCACAAATACTATTTTTTCTTCTACCTAGGCCGAAAAATTCAATTTTTGTCCCTGACAGTTTCTCCTACCTAGGTCAAAAATTTAATTTTTGTCCCTGACAGAAAGTGTCACTTGCGTCCCGTTTCACAGGGACAAAAATTGACCCGAGGAGGGCCAGACCGAGAGGGATGGCCCTTGGTCAGCCGGGGTGCGAGAGATATGTCGCATGACAACCTCACCTTCAGCCTAGCACTACTACCCAGAGACGGCGTGCGGTTTAGTCGGTTCGAGTCTGACATAACCTCCCCCTCCGGCTCCGGAGGGGTGGGTATCCGTGAGAATTTCCCGCACGTAAAAAAAAGGGACAAAAATTTAACTTTCGGCCTAGGTAGGAGAAAAATAAATGAGTACTTATTTTAAATACCATTGAAGCAAAATACATAAAACTTTCGAATAATAATATACTATAAAAGAAAAGTTTATAACGGTGGCGAAGGACGAAAATTTGTAAACGGGGAGGCGGTAGAAATAGTCATATCCCATAAAGAACGATCCTAGCATGTATGGAATTCTAGGCGTTCTGTGCCCCGAGCACGAATAATATTCAAATTTGGAACGTAAACGTATTCAGAGAACAGAGCAATGTGATTGGCCGCCTGTCTACTGTGCACCAATCGCAATGCTCCATTCCTTCGGTACGAATTCGAATGTTATTTGGGCACAGATCTGACACAGCTTCACTTTACAGAGCAAGCCGACAGGAATTGGTTTGTAGTGATTACTACTGATTTATAAAGAGGTTTACATGTTAGTTATCTGCTCAATCATACTCAAACGGCTGAAATTTGCATATTACACAGATAGTAGGCTACCTTCTATCCCTGAAATACGTTCAATATTCCAAGCCAGTAGAGCCGCAGTCATCAGCTAATATTCTTATAGACGTAAAGTATCGTCTTCTATAATAAATGTATTAATTGTGGATACTTCAAAATAAAAGAATTTTTACATTTTTATATGACAACTTATTTTTGTATAATTTATTTAAATAAATTCCTTAAAAAACACAAATCAAGGATTTATATAAACTATATTTTGTGGTGAGATTCAGGAGGTAGGACACAACGGTATTTCCGTCCCATTGTGCAATCCGACTGGGGAAGTACCTCTGCCCTACAGAATACCGCGGCCATAATAACCACATGTTGTGTTTCCAGCGGTGAGTAGGGTCGAGTAACAAAGGCTGTTTTTACTTTATTCTAACTCTCTGTGTTTACAGGGCCGGCAGCACGAGTGTGATTCCCTTGGTGTTAACCAAGGTGTGCCGCGGTAACCACCTTCCATTAGGTGGACCGTATGCTTATCTGCCCCCTCAGCTGTATAAAAAAACCCTCAGTTAGATTGAAAAAAAGCGAGCCTCAGATACCGAGGTGAAAACTACGGATGCGACTGGGTTTAACACTAGGATAAAGAATAAAAGTAAAAATTCTACTGGAGTATTTGTTTAAGCATTGTTTCATTCCGGATTTCACTGTTTCATTCTTAATACCGGTAGGGCTCTACAGAATACGCTACAATAACTGCTGTGTAACTACATACCGTAACTATTTATTGTATTTTTATTTGGTGAGGTCACGCACAAAGGGCATCACGCTGGTCTAATGTTATAGCCAGCGGTAGCGCTCGGGTCTTGATGTGGCGTTTGTACCATTTCGCAATGGCGAGATTGGCGGTAAATAGTCTAAACATCAAAAGGTTTGATGGTTTGTTTAATCGAAATTATAATTACTAAACATTTAAGTGTTCCTTGCTATGAGAAATGAATTGAGAGCCACCTTCTTTTTTTAAAGTCGATTAAGAAGTAAAAGAGGTGCAAGATCCAGGATCATAGCAACTCCAGGATTATACTAAAAATAATGATTACTTGTGTGTTAAACGATTATAGCTTATTAGCTTTTGCCCGCGGTTTCGCCCGCATGGACGTCGGTTATCGTGAACAAACATAGCCTATGTCCTTTCTCAAAGTCTAATCTACTCTCATATCAAATTTCATCAAAATAGGTTCAGTGGTTTAGGCGTGAAAGATGGACAAATAGATACACACATACACTTTCCCATTTGTAAATATTAGGATGGATAGTATACGAACTTTCCTTGCATTATAACAGCTGTTTTACTTATAATGCAAGGAAAGTTATTACAATTAAAAAAATTAAAAAAATTAAAAACATTAATTAAACTGATACAAAAATCAGTTCAGATCGAAACGAGACTTCAATCGATTGTTTGATTTTTTTTAAAGAAATTTGACTCAAAAACTATGACATGACGCATCAGCATTATTCAACTACCAAGTCTCACTCGTTATAATTATTTATAAACTCAAAAGATGTTTTTCGTATCCATTTCGTTGCACGCAAAATTTGCTGACATATCACGATGATTAACAGAAATCCTTTGGGCATATTCATTTAACAAACCGTAAAATACACGCTCGGCTAACATTTAGTACCAGCCCATTCAAAAAATTTATAAAAGCTAACACATTTTCACCCGGTTATTTGGTTCAGAGCACATTTCCATATGAGTAAGCAAAACAAAAATATCCAAGCAATATACCGTCAATGGGGTATATACAGCATGTATCATTTCAAAAATATCAAGGCCCGCTTAATATTGGGGCACCGAATCAGACAAAATATTGCCCCGTAGGTTTCGATTCCTTACCCCGTTTTGCCCGGGCCGTAATAAAAGCATTACAGTCTTACCGCTATAAGCTTTAGGTCGTAGTAGGAGAAAATGAAAGTGTGACTTTACAAATTTATATTTTACAGTGCCAAAAATTAAATTCATTCGAATTTGAACTCTATCACTCAAAATTAAGTGACTAATGAATTTGACTGGGAGCAACAACGTCGATTTCTTTATATTGCATGATATATATTGTGTCAATATTTTTGTAAGAAAATATTGTTCAGAAACGAACCGAGCTCTGTGATATATGTCTAATAAGTTATTGATTGTGTTGAGATATTTGTTGTAAGTAAATTGTGTGTAAATTTCATATTAAAATGTCATTTAGCTAATGAAAACATACTTGAGAAAATTGATTACTTATTTCTTGTAACTGTAAATAATTAGGTACTAATTAAATTAGACGTCGAAAATGTTATTTCAGTAACATAAGTAACTTGTAATTTTAAGAACTTCAATTTACTTTTTAATTAAGTGGAAGACAAGGGAACGTAACATGAACTAACGATTTCAAAGAACAGAGAAGGCATTAGAGGACCTAATTTAATATAGTATACTAGCTTTTACCCGCGGCCCCGCCAACCAAACATAGCCTATGTCCTTTCTCAAGGTCGGTTCAGTGGTTTAGCCGTGAAAGACGGACAAACACAGACACACACACACACACACACACACACACACACACACACACACACACACACACACACACACACACACACACACACACACACACACACACTTTTCGATTTATAATATTAGTATGGATAGTAGAGTAGTTTATATAGCATAGTACAGTATATAGCAGGTAGAAGTTGCCGACGAGGCGAGGTCTATGCACTCGTCACCACCCGGAACTGCTGCATCACTGAAGATGTCTACCGCAGTGATCGACGAAACGTCTGGAACGCAAGTTTCATATGGACCACGGCAGCAGTACATTCTACATGTAACGCCGGCCGTGAAAGCCTAAAGACTTAGTAGGCAAAACGTCTAAACGTTCGGAATTCCACTTTAATGGACGCAAGATCTGTCCAGAAGATTGAGTGCCAGAAGGCTAATTCTAATAAAAATCTATTCAAAATTCAGTCTCAATCTAATCTCAACCTCCTAAATGTCAAAAAGGGCATTCTCCAAACACATGAAATATGATTGACATCTTGATCGTTTTTGACATTTATGAGAGTGAAATTAGATTAAGACTGAATTTCGAGTATTTTATTAGCAGGATTGACCTTCAGTAAACATAATATAAGAACTGCTTGCATACATCCACATTCGTTTTACCGAGGACTATATTAAACAAGATTTGATGAATGGATTGTTCTGTTCATAGTTGAACCCAGATAATGAAGATTGACAGGTAAGTAAAAATTTAACGTCCTATTAGGGTAAGTAAGTAGTGTAGGTAGCTGTAAGCCCTTTATATCCCAACATTGTTACCGTTCGTCTATGCGATATGATATGACTGCTGATGATACAATCTAGTACTTTTATCGTGACTATAAGGGATATCAAAAAGCTAAGACGGAGAAAGCTTTTGTTATATTATATAGGCATGATAAGACTACTAGATTGTGTCAAAAGCAACGAAATATACCTAATGTTACAGGCATAGCTTCGGTAACAGTAAAACCTTCACTTGTTTACGAAAATAGTTTTAACTATTCATTCGTACATTATTTGACGATCTTGACAGATGGTTTTCGCTTCTTTAATTAGGGCTCCGTAGCCAAATGACAAAAAACGGAACCCTTATCGTCATGTCTGTCTGTCCGTCCGTATGTCACCAGCCACTTTTTTCCGAAACTATAAGAATTATACTGTTGAAACTTGGTAAGTAGATATATTCTGTGAACCGCATTAAGATTTTCACACAAAAATAGAAAAAAAAACAGTAAATTTTGGGGGTTCTCCATACTAAGAACTGAAACTCGATTTTTTTTTTCATCAATCCCATTTATCTATGGATAGGTCTTAAAAATGATATTGAGGTTTCTAATATAATTTTTTTCTAAACTGAATAGTTTGCGCGAGAGACACTTCCAAAGTGGTAAAACGTGCCCCCCCCCCCCCCCCCCCGTAACTTCTAAAATAAGATAATGATAAAACTAATAAAAATATATGATGTACATTACCATGCAAACTTCCACCGAAAATTGATTTGAACTTGATCTAGTAAGTAGTTTTTTTTTAATACGTCATAAATCGTAAACAGCAATTTACCTACTTGCTGCTACGGGACCCTTCATGGGCGAGTCCGACTCGAACTTGGCCGCTTTTTTAAATATTGTTTTCATATACACGCGCCGGTTACGGATACTCTTGACCTCTTCCCCAAGCACGAGAAACTATCGTAATAGTATCGTAAATGTATTGAGAAAATGGAGCATTGCAATTGGCTGGCTTCACACACACGTAGGTTCACAGTAGGTAGGGGGCCAATCGTAATGCTCCATACTCTCAATACGCTTACGATAGCTTATCATGCTAGGGGTACTGGTCATAGTGATCATGCCTCAGAATGTCCTTAATATTTGGTATACGTATGCCTAAGTCGACCTTTTCTGCCCCTCTAGACAAGTGGCAATTCGCTAGCTGGCGTTTGGTGGAATAGAATGACGTATATATGGGATTTGACGTATATGACAGTCGTTATCGCATGTCAAATACGTCAAATCCTATACATTCGTCATTCTATTCCACCAAACGCCGGCTAGCGAATTGCCACTTGTCTAGAGGCGCAGGTTTGACAATGCCCCTCATAAATTTGTTCATCCATTTTTTCTACGCGTCTGAATTATGTTAGTATCCGTTAAAAGTGGTTTTATTTCAATGAGTGATATTTCGTAAACTTCAGACAGATTGAGGCATTCCCTTAGTTTTAAAGTTTCGAAATATAGTACATTGCTATCATTTGATTTCATTCGCTTAGTTTATCATACAGACATTTTGTACGTGTATGCATTAACGGCTTATACTGTGGTTTGCTACTAGATCCACAAGACTGGAGATAATTATTCTAGTGTCAGTCAATTTGGCTTTGAAGCTTTAGGCTACATGCTCACTAGGAAAACAGTCCGTAACTAAATATTATATATTATTTGAAATCAAGCTCCAATTGCCATCGCAATAGTCGCGCTTGTGTCATCATCAGCATCCTAGGCCTTTGTCTATCATCCTTTATAATAGGCCAACATAAGTGAAAAAAGTCAACATCGATCAATAATATAACTTTAAAAAGATATAAATAATAGTAAAAAATATTTTTTATTTATTTATTTATTATCATAAATTGCAAATACAGGTAGATACAGGATGTCATGTTCATAAATTAGGGTAACACTGTATTTAGCCTTGCGGCATGCAATATTTAACCTTAAAAATTAAGAAATTTAAATGTAACATATTAACAACAATAAAACTAACAACTTAATCAAATTATAAATTATATACATGCTAGTTTAAATTACAATCATTCAAGTAATCATCCACAGAGTAGAAACATTTCTCTAGTAACATTTTTTTAAGCAAAGTTTTTGCAACGTCAATACAAGGCTCCTCAAGGATTGTCTTTGGTAGATGATTAAATATTCTAGGAGCCATACAGAAAATGCTCTTGTTTAAGTATGCAGTGGAGTTAGAGGGAATAGAAATTTTTGAGCTATGTCTCTTAGATTTAAGCTTCTTGAACAAGGCAATATTCTTTTTTACGAAGATAACTGTCTCTAAGATGTACACACAGGGCAGAGTCAAAATGTTTAATTTAATGAAAAAGGGACGACTGCTATCAATTGTTTTTATATTGCAGATGGCCCTTATGCATTTCTTTTGTGCTTTAAACGCAAATTCCACATCAGTAGAGTTTCCCCAGAAAATTATGCCATATTTTAAATTTGGTGCGACATATCCATGATAGGCAGTCAGTACTGTGGACATACTTGATGTTTTGGACAATCTATAAAGAGCATATGAGTACTGGTTTATCTTCAAACACAGACCCTCAATGTGACTCTTCCAATTCAAATTTTCGTCAATATTTAAACCTAAAAATTTTGCCGTTTGAACCTGTTTAATGTTCTTATTGTCGTATTGTACATTTAAATTCATAAGTTTGTTGACCCTATTGCTAAACGTCATAACACTAGTCTTATTAATGTTTAGTTTTAAGTTATTCTGAGTTAACCAACCTATACTGGTGGTCAAAGTGTCATTTATTTCATTTTCAGTCTCTTGTTTACTTTTGCCTTTGAATAAAATCGTGCTGTCATCGGCAAAAAGTATAGTTTCATGCTGCAATATCTTAGGAAAATCATTAATATAGATTATAAACAATAGTGGCCCTAAGACGCTACCCTGTGGGACACCAAACATAACAGTCTGCTGCTCAGAAAAGTAATTCACTATTGTTTTTTTAATAGGACATAACTTGGAGATTTGAGTGGACTGCTTTCGATCACTGAGATACGATTTTATTAAATCTAATATGTTGCCTCTAACACCATAGGCATTCAGTTTGCTCAATAAAATTTCATGATCCACATAATCGAATGCCTTTGATAAGTCCATATATAGAGCGCAGGCTTGATTTTTATTGTCTATTTCAGTCATTACTGTTTGGAGAAATTTATAAATAGCAATATTTATGTCTTTATTTTTTCTAAAACCTGATTGTTCGTCAACTAATAAGTTTTTGTTTTCAAAATAATTATACAGGGATTGGTAAATTACTTTTTCGAATATTTTGGATAAAACTGGAACTAAGGCAATAGGCCTGTAGCAGTTCATATCGTATTTATTGTCTTTCTTAAATAGCGGTCTTATAACAGTTACTTTGAGTTCTGTCGGAAACACGCCATGAAATATGCACAGATTAATTATATGGCTTAAGACAAAAGACAATTTCATAGACACGTGTTTTAATATTTTAACAGATATATCATCGTAACCTGTGCTGTTTGTTGATTTGAGATTCATTATTATTTTATGTATGTCAGGTGGTACAGATGCAGACATAAATAAGGAATTAAGATTATTGCTAGGGTAACTTTGTGTTGCGTTAAGGTTTAGTTTATTTACTTGATTTATATAAAAATTGTTAAAGACATTAGCTAATTGAGAAGGATCACTGATAACATTATCATTAGCCACAATGTAGTCAATTTGTTCTATAGGTACATTCAATTTATTGTTTTTTATGATGGTCCAAGTGGCTCTGCATTTGTTCCTTGACTTATTTATGAAATTGTCATTCTGGGCTTTCTGTGTAAATTTAATTATTCGGTCTAACCTGGACTTTAGGTCAGTGAATCTCTTTTTACTACGGTCAGTACGATTTTTACGATATTGCCACAAAAGATGCCTTTTCCTTTTACAGCAAAGTTTGATTCCTTTGGTGATCCATTTAGGCTTGGTTTTACTATGAATTTTGATCTTTACTACTGGGAAGCAAAGATAGTAAAAAAGTTTAAACAATTCATAAAATTCAGTAAAGGCTGTGTTTGGATCCTCACTCTCAAAGACAGCTTGAAAGCTAAGAGCATTAATACATTCAATAAATTTGTGAATGTTATCTTTATGATAATCACGCTTTTCAACATACCAATACCTAAGTTCACATTTTGCTTTTACTGGAATATGAAGTAATTGAGCATTATGGTCAGAAAGCGCAAAGTCAATGACCTCGTGCTTACCACCCCGTATATTTGATAGAAAGTTATCAAGACATCTGCCACTGTCTGGACGTGTAGATACATTAATCACTACTTTTAGATTATAAGAATGTGACAACTGTGTAAATTCTCTAGATTCGTAACTATTTTCTAGAATGTTTATGTTAAAATCACCACATACAATTAGTTTCTTTCTACCATATATGTAACGATTTATCAACGAATTAAATGTAACAAAAAAATTATTTAACACATCAGTATTTGTTCTTGGTGGCCTATAAACACACACCACCACAAGCCCGTGCTCTGAGAGTTCTATCCCAGAACACTCTATAATACCTTCAATGCAGAAATTACTAATTTCCGGTAGTGGACCAAATAACAGCGAGTTGTGAAGAAGTACACATGAGCCACCCCTGCGGTTCCTTCTGTAAAACGCAGACACAAGCCTATAATTGGGAATGCTTAGTAATTTCCGGTCCTCCCTCAATAAGTTATGCTCCGTGATACATAGAACTCTAACTTGCTTTTCTGTGACTTCGAGCTTTTCAAGGGCTAAGGTAAGTAGGTCTGACTTTGTGATTAGGCCATCAATGTTTTGATGCATGATCGTTAAGTTGTTATTCACGAAAAAACTGAGCGCGTTGACCAGACGAAACATTCCCACTCCGATCACAATCTGTCTGGCCAAGGCCGTGCAAGTGTTCTGTACATGTCTGTGTACCTACTGAATTATATGATATTTTATTATTAAGAGAACAAGTACTTACATCACAACCCTTACTACGTACATACTTGTTATACTTATATAAATAGTCAATTCTGAGGATTTCTTTAAGTAAATATCCCGCCACAACACGAGCGTAGATACTACGGTAGGGTATCCGAGTACTAAATCCCATATCAATGTAAGATACATTTACAAACCTAGAACATAGCCATTTCAGCTCATAATTTATTTTATTTTCATTAAGATATTTATTATACGGGATTTCACAGAATAGTACGTTCGTATTCCCGGCTACACATAGAAAGTTACTGAGACAGATTTTAAAATTACATGGCGACTTGTTCATGCCACCTAAAACTACAACATAATCTTTATCGGTTAGTGCGTTGATGCAGAGACGCTCCGAAGTCAGCACATCTTGTAGAAGTGCTCCCGATTTCCAGAAGCATGTGACCAAGAATTCATCTCCCACCAGATACTGTAGTGTGCGTTGTAATTGACGACCCTGGTCATCGGCGACTATGACAATCTTGCGTCTTATAGCTGTGTGTGTATATTCAGGCGTAGGCCCCACTACAGATATATTTTTATTTATTTCCAAGGGATTGTGTTGTGAGATAGTCAAATTAGTGGATGGAATGGGTTTCTCTGCAGATGTAATTGAGACACAAGGGTTTATCTCAACGCGTTGATCAAGAGTGGGTGATTTTGGTTTCAGAGAGGAGTCTTGGTTTTTGGTTGTTGTACTCGAAGCATGTTCAGTGGTAATGTTACCAGGAACTTCTACAGTGCCAGAGCTAAGATTCATATTTGTGCTTAGTTTCAGAAGTGTGTTATGAAACTTGGTCGGTGTGGAACAGCGAGCCTTGCGATGTTTAGTGCGTGATAATAACGGTGTCGTCCGGATACTTTCTGACTGGGTGAGACTCTTATATACATCGGCAATTTGCTGACTCTTGTGTAAGTCACATTTCAGACGATAGTTCTCTAAATTTAAATTTTCGATCTCCTGATGCGCAGTGGTTAACTCGTGACTAAGCTCGTCTACTCTCGCCTTAAGATCGTACACAGTTCGACTATCATTTACCGATGTATTCGGTAGGCTTATCGCACTTGTGTCAAATAATGAGGTACGGTTTAGTTCCACATCCGAAACCTCGCCTATGGAGAGTATTCGTTTAGGTTTTCGTAAGCGGTGTGTAATATTTAGCTCGTAATCCATGTTTTTAAACAGATATTCACTCAAAATCCTCTTGTTTTTATTCGTATATTAACAGACAACAATCAAACAAACTCCAAAAATAGCAGGCCTGATGTCAGAATCGAACCCTCGACCAGAGCATCAAAGGTCGGGCTGTATACCGCTAGACCACGGTCGTTGTTGAAATGCAGTGTGAAAATTCCGTTCTTATGTAGATCATAGATTTACTGCCCTCTAGTTGAAGTTGCAAAAATTATGGAGATGACTTGTAGACTAATAATGCACCACTGATCAGACAGAATATATATTATTATGTGCGCAATTAATTAGAGTAGCCAAGTTGTGCTATGAATGACACCAGATGGCGTTGATATCAGAATTAATGTTTTAGATTGACTGGGTAGCTATGGTAGTCTTTGCTTTATCTGTGCTTTAGTAAGTAGGCAATAGTTCCACGTTTCTACACCAGTCTGCGCTGTTTAAAATATAGAAAAAACGGATTTTTATGTTATCAATATTGTAAAAAAACTGAGTCTAGTCCACTTTGTAATTGTCACTATTGTTTATATAAGTGTTTTTGTGCAAGTATTATGGTTCCGTGTGTAGATTTTAGTTAGAACACTTTGTTTTGGAAATGCAAGTCACTGGCACCGCCGACTAGGATAATATTATATTTCACTTGTGGTGCGCTTAGGTCGTCACTAACACTGTTACACCTTGATTTTGCGTCCAACTTCACCTTAATGCACTACAATCAGTTCAGTAATACGTTTAATTAATTTAAATAATAAAAGTAACGAGAGCACAGTTACAGACAATGTTTACATGACAGCGCCACCTGACCACCTATTTCAAATAGTTATTCTAAGTTTTAAGGTTCCGATCCGATTCCGATCTCTGCAGCACGCAGCAGTGCCGCACAGCAGTGCCGCATAGCAGTGCCGCACAGCAGTGCCGCACATCAGTGCCGCACGGCAGTGCCGCACGACAGTGCTAAACAACACTACAGACTGGTCCCCGTATAATCTCAATGAATTTATATGACATTACATTTTATGCAGCTATCTCGCTACAGCAGTGCAAGGCAGCACTGATACGTAGCAGTGTTGCACAACAGTGCTGCAGCAAATGAATGAATAAACAACAACACATCACTACGAACAGCGCAACACTATTTTACAGCACTGTTGCGTGCTGCAGAGTTCGGCATCATCCCATTTAAGTATTTACGCATAATGATTAAATATCAACTGTTAGGATTATTTGAAACATATTGAATGAAATATTGAAGCATTTACTATGCTAACTTTTCAAAATTGATTAAGATAGGAAAAAGTGAATGCTGCCCACCTGAGCATTCACTTTTTCCTATCTTAATCGATATTTGAAACATAGTTAACCACGTGTAGAATTTGGCTGATTTAACTGTCTATCACATTACCAACGTAAAATGAGCCACGTACAGTTTACAAAGCGGGACTGAAGAACTTATTCAAACTTTGTGGGTGGGCAGTCACGGTCGCTATGGTTCGTTATCGCTCGATCTTCAACAGACTATTAGTAAGTTATGTAAGGTCAAAGTTGCTTGAAGTATAGTTCATAGATTTTTGATTTATTCCGACTATTTAATCACTACCGCAGGAATTTGCTTTGGATTTACTATAAAGTAAAGATAAAATATTTTAACAACTATTTATTTAAACTTAGTTCATAAAAATATAAAGCTAGCAAATTATAGGTGAGGCATTTTATTTTACGTGCGGGAAATCCCCGCGAATAACCCCCCCCCCCCACTACAGTCGGGGGGGGGGGGTATGTCGAATTCGAACCAACTAAACCGTACGCCATCTCTGTGGGTCGTTGTGCTAGGCAGGAGATGAGGCTGTTAGACTGACCCAGGGCCCCATCCTTGCTCGCAGAAGAAGGCGCTGGCCGCCCACGCATCCGCACAGTGGACCATCGCCGCGAGCAGGGTGGAGAGCGTGAGTATTCTAACCCCCAGGGCCGCCACAAGCTACCGCCTCGGCGTCTCCCAAGCTCAGTGAGCGTTTGCAATTACGAATCCTCGCCCACGTCGCAGTAATGGCACTCGGGCGTTGGCTCTATGCCCATCAGATGCACAGATGCACATACCGCCCGAAGTTACCGTGTCCGGTACGTCTGACGATAGGAGAGGTGTAGCTGTGTGGCGTAGTAATAGATTTAAATCATACATACATAATAATCACGCCTGTATCGCCAGAGGTTAAGGCAGAGGTTCATTAACACCCACATTTCACCAATTTGTATTGGGCCCCACGTAAATTAATTAATTAATTAATTAATTTAAATCAACCAGAAAGTTAAATTTTGAATAGGATCTATCAGGTCCGTTAATAATTTTACTGTAAGATTAATGTACATACTATATGATTAATGAACATTGCACATGCAAAATGTATAATTATTGTACAATTGTACATTTTACATCATATATACCACTATCTTCTATAATTTGAAAGAATTAATATTTATGGTTTTAAATAAAAAATAAGCTAAATAAAACCTCTTTCTCTTTGTACATAATACAAAATATCAACCGTAATGTTGCACTTTATCATCCGAAAAAATGGAAACATCTCTATTAAAGTGATTAAATAAAACATATGTGTAGGTATATATTTATTTAACTTATGAAAGCCTCACGTACTTGGCGAACAAAATAAGAAGACATAGCTCACGTACCTCGCGAGGGAAATCTACTCTCTGCATGGTTATTATTTATATACCATCTCATTGGTATAACTTGGCATAACATTATTTTAAATGATTATATAATTGTAAAGTTTTCGTGACTGTACAACTGACATATTTAAAAAAAATTGGAAAACTTTATATAAACAAATTGGATTGAGCTGGAATTCTTGTCTGTTTGGCAGTAATGGACGCAAAAACTACAGAATGAATTTTGTTGCTTTTTTAGTGTTTCAAAGATCTTGGTTAGATTTAAAATCTTATGTTTGTTTGATCGCAAGTAGTTAAGCAGAAACGAAAATCATAACTGGAAAAAAAAAGATTTGAACAAAAATCGCGATAACTAACATTAGCGAGCTAGTAAATATTCTAAAAAAAGTGTGATATTTTCCATAAATGGGACTAGGGCGTTGTACAGTCAGCATCATTAAAATGTTGCTAACAAAAGTATTCAAAATAATCCAAATACCAAAATTCCATTTTTATATTGGTTATAAGAGTACTCAAATAGTTGTAAGTGTCCAGAGTGGTCCATCTATCTTTACAATCGGTCTTCCAGAATTATGTCAGTTAGTAGAGTATTCATACTCATATACACAATCACGCCGGTCGATGGTATCCAGTCAAGTACAATTTCAAAAAATCTAGACATTCATACTTTTCTCACTAATGCAAGTTGATAGTTCATGGCTTATTCAACTGTCAACTTAAAAAAAACTACAAAAGACGTTGTCATGGTTTCAAAACGTGGATACTAGGACTTTGTAGCTATGCTTGGAGTTCTTCTGAACGATAGAATTCTAAATGGAGACATTTCAGAAAGAGCTGAAGTCCGTTGAGCCTGCCTATCCTGCAAGCTGGTAAGCTAAATTAGTCTAAGGAATGTTGGTAATCGGTGTTAAATAGCCACTGTTCGTCAATCATCGGTTGCCGACCACATTGTCCTTTGATGAAACAGTGATCAAACCAAAAATAAAATAGATGCAATAAAAATCATAAAAGGATGACACAGAGAAAACATCTCCAGCTTCATTAACAAATCATAAGTAAATTTGAAATATATATTTTGATTTGTCAAAAATGTACCTTGTTATTACTAATGAGAACGAATCACACCTAGTTGGATTGCGTACAAATATTGTCAAAAGGGCATTTGCCCTCCACAAATGTCTCTAAAGAATAATTTATCAATTTCGTGTAATGAAAACGAAGTTTAGTTTTTTCTTATTCGAAATTTTTGTAAATGAAATCATTGCCTAACAGGTAAATAAAAAAAAAATCACGCAGACATCCCTACGGTGCGGTATCCTCCTCCGCCTGCCTCCAAGGGTGGTTCTATCAAACTCGACAGACTCGACTCGATTCCGTTGACCCTGGGTCAGTTACTACTGTTTTGAAATGGCCCTATCATACCCTAGAACGGGGCGGCATAGTCCATTCAGTCCACCCCTTCGCAACTTAATAAAACTTAGTAATAGTAATTTTCTCCTAGAACAATTTTTACATTTTGTTTCTTATAAATTAACAGAGCACCTACTTTCCTAACATTATAATAACAAATACAGTAATCTATTTTACGAATCCTAGTCTGAGATTACTATAAAGTAAGCAGAGCTATTATACAAAGGCCTATGTATGCTTACTACTAGACTAATAGTTCAAAACAAACATCGTTTCACAGTTCGGGAGTACGCTTGAGGGTGAGGGGTGTGGAGGGGTATGACAAGTTGTCTGATATGTAGATGTGACAGGAAAATCAACTCCTAATAATTACTCGCTTTATACACATTACGGGAGAATGTGGTAAAATACAAACGTTTTAATTTTACCTGTATAGTGAAAATGTGAAGGTGAAAGTGAGAGAAAAAAGAAGGAACCTTATTTGAAGAATATACTGCTTCCGGGCTGTTTGGCCGTGGTCCATGTGAAACTTGCGTTCCAGACGTTTCGTCCATCACTGCGGTCGTCGCCCAGACCTGCGCCACTGAAGATGTCGATTTACCTAGAGTGAGGTGCAATTTATTAAAGTAACAATACTTAAAAATCTCGTATTTGTGAATTACTTCAACTAGTACACAATAAAGTTCATTCTATTCTATAGATCTAAATGGCTTGCAATTTAGGCCATATACCTTCATATAAATCGAGTATGTATTAAATTTCTAGTAATAAAGCTAGAAGTGCTAGTATTAAATTTCTAGACGGCATGATGTGTAAATTCTGCCTTGATACTAATACATTCATTTTGGATTAAATAAATTGAATACAAATAAATTAAACCGTATTTAAAGTAGCTGACTTAAAGTGAACCTAATATAAAATTTCTTGAAAACGTGATGTGCGAATTCTTACAAAATTTATAAAACATTTTCGTGTGAACAATTACCCCAGACTCCAAGTTGATAGCTTAGGATGCGACTGGGATGGAGATGGGAGGATGAAGAAGAAGATATAAACTTTGAAAACGATTGCGAACAACCCTCCATCGTGTATGTTATGGTGACCCTCTTTCCTGAGACTTTGCCTTCAGCTTACCATCAGGCGAGCTGAAGTCAAATTAACGTGTCCTATTCGATTATGTGGAGCATTTTCTCAATCGTACAAATTAACGTCTTTAGCTTGATATCTTTTTAGAGCAGTTAAAACTGTAGCCACTGTTCTCATATTTTAGAAATAGTAACAGTTTTAACTACTCTATGAAGGTATCAATCACTACATAGTATAAAACAAAGTCGCTTTCTCTGTCCCTATATCCCTTTGTATGCTTAAATCTTTTAAACTACACAACGGATTTTGATGCGGTTTTTTTAATACATAGAGTGATTCAAGAGGAAGGTTTATATGTATAATACATGTTTAATATAGTAGAGGGTGCAGCGGGAACGGGATCTTACGCCACGTGGGTGGAATAATATTGGCGGTACGAAGTTCGCCGGGTCAGCTAGTATAAAATAAAAAAACATATTTTTTGTGTATCATTGTTGCTTCTCTGATTGGTACCAGTAATTTAACAACACATATCTATAATTTATATATATTATTGTGTTCAATTCTATTTAATAAAATACATATTAATCTCTTTAAAGCTTAAAACACGGACGCTTTAACACGTCATAGTGAGCCTTCCATTCTCTCCTGAGTCGAGTATTAACCTGCTAAGGCGTACACTTGTAGTCTTTGTTGCACTATGTAACATGGATTTTGTTGCTTAGTGTTCAGCTAACTTTGTAGACTATCCTGATCTTAACTAATATTGTTAATTCAGCGAGTTTGCTCTTACACTTCTAGGCTGTAACTATTCAACGAATTATAATGAAAGTTAGTGTACACGTTAACAGTGGTATAGAAAGAACTTTTCTCAAACATGCTTGGAAATTCAAAAACAACCTTCTTCGAGATAAATCGAAATTGCTGTACATGCGAGCAGCGGCCGGCAAAAGTTGTATGAAAATCCATATCTGTCGTGTTTTAGCGGCCAAATAAACTACTATGTAAACTATATCCTGTTGTAATTTAAAAATGGATCCATCGTTTACTACGAGGTAACTTATCCAAGGCATTATTTAAATACAGAACTGGCTTGCAAATAAAAAGCTGTTTATTAAGACAAATAAAAAAACAAATTAACATTTTGCCGCGTAAAAAAAACACTGTTATTCGTTGATCGTCATTGATTTTGAAAGTAGGTAACTAAAAAGTTCTACCTAGATACTACTTAGTTTTAATTTCCGCGCATTGTTTGAGAAAAGCACTATACAAACCTTGGCCACAACTGAGCGTTGCCGGACTCCGTAATGCGTGCTTCGGCTGCGCCTCGGCCCTCAAACTTCACGATCGTCCGGCAACACTACACTTGGCGGCCGCGGCAGTAATGTACTATAGTAGTATTATCTGTATAAAAATTACACATTACATATTTATGGTAGTACTATTCCTTTGAGATGGCAAGATATATTATATTTCTGACGAATTATTGACAAAACATAGACAACTCTAGTAAAGATAAGTGTCAAAGCTACGATATTATTGACTAATAAGTGGCAGTACACTAGTTTACAGGCTTAAGTTTATCAGTAAAAGGATACTATAGTAAAAACGGAATTCGCAAGACGTTTTTGTGCCTAAATGAAGCCTCAAGTATACAACAGAATTAATAAAATCTGCTTCATAGGTAAATTGCCAACGAGTGAAACTAAGGAACTTTCACTGAAAACCTTACTTACCTGGTCCTATGATTACACGGAAAGCTCTTTAAAACCTTTGATAATGAATTCTCAAATTAAATGATTTTTATATAAAACTTACGTAATAGTGTTGTAGACACTTCATTTATATCTTTACCTACTGCTGTGAATGTTAAAATGAATAAAAAATGTTTCCTATAGGACAGGCTTAGCCTTGTGAGAAAGAAGAAGAAGCTTTTGGCAATACTGGACTTGTTTCTATCTGAAACTGTTGTGTGCGCTCGCGGTAAACCATGTAAGTAATTATAAGCAGTTTTGTAATGGCAATTAAATATTTTTTTACTTTTCAGTAAGAATACCTTTCAAATTAAGTTTAGGAAAAATGAATGCTTGAGACGAAACTTAAAACCGCGACCAGTTCTTTAAAGCGGAAATTAACTGACCAACTGTGCTACATGAACACATCTTAATTAGTTGCAATTCTCCAATATCCTATATCAATTAAAATAGTTAAATTTTCATTAAATATTATGTATTACTGTAGAAATACGATAACTGCCCCTCAAGACAAGTGGCAATACGCTAACCGACGTTCGGTGGAATAGAATAACGAATGTATGGGATTTGACGTAAGTGACAGTCGTTAACGCACGTCAAATACGTCAAATCTTATACATTCGTCATTCTATTCCATCAAACGCCTGCTAGCGAATTGCCACTTGTCTAGAGGAGCTGGTGTATAATATTTAATAATATTGGGGACAAAATGTAGTTTGTGGAATGTAATCAGAATTAGAACTTGAATATATTTAACAAGAATAGCAGCGATAACGAATTTGCACAGTCGCGAATAGTGACTCGCTGCCCTTGTTACAAGGCATAAGCTGTAGCGGTTGACTAAATCGCTCATTTTCAGTACTATTCGATGTTAGATTATCTGCAACATATGCGAATGTTACACATTATGATATCTAGAGTTTCCTTTTTTTACACTGCCTGTGTTCTGAAGAACTCTTTCAACTTCTCCCTTCGTGACCACAACTGCTCAAGCTAGCCAGCGTTGCCACCTACACTCACACAGACAGTGGGATCATATCACGTCACACAATAAAGAGCTAGAATACTCTGCCTGTGCGAAGGCAGTGTTTCTCTCTTCTTACAGTGCCAGGTTCTTTAAGCGGGGCGTGAAAAGCATCAATTAAGATTATTTTTTATACAACTGAGGTGGCAGACAAGCACTCGGCCCACCTGAGGGAAAGTGGTTACCGTGGCCTATGGACGTGTACTACATCAGGGGAGTTTCGTGCTACCGACCCTATAAGCACAGAGAGTTTCTGTGCCGTCAGTGTAGGAGACAAAGCAGGAGTAGCCTTTGGTCTTCCCACTGACAGCACAAAAACTCTCCCTTAAGGTCAGACTCTCAAGTCAACAGCATCTGGAATGATGATTCGTATCTTCTGGACTGCACCTCAGCTTTTTACCATCTATTGAGGTGCAGTCAATTGATGGACTAAATATTAAAAAAAAATAACGATCCTCAATTATAGCCCTGACCTGGTTAGTATTGCTTAATCTTAAAATGTGCTTACCTACTAGGTTACCATTTAGCCACGAGTTTATCTTGTTTAATAATATAAATTGTAATTACAATATGTCTTTTACAAATCTTATACTTGTATAATTGAAGGCTCCTATCTCATAAAAAATACATTTACTCAATTAATGAGGCCTAATTAGTGGTCCTCAACTTTTACGTCCACCAAGAGACTCAAAGACATTGTGTTGTATAATATTACTGTTAATTAATTATTAAATGGCACCAACTGTTCTAAGTAATGCTCATTAAGGTTGCGAGAGAGAAAAAAGAATAATTTGTTGGTAAAAGTTTACCTATAATTATAATAGTAATAATTTATGAAATTTTAGGTAAATTTCGTGAATATAATATACCTAATAGCGTGTTTTTTTTTTAAATTATAATGAATATATTTATAAGGAACAGGAGCTGGGGAGATTATGAGGTGGACCTCAGATACAACCAGTGGTATGGCATAAACAGCTTTTATGTGAATTTCTGCCAACTGACCTCGTAACTCCATGTGAAAAGCCTTGGCGCGAGCTATATTCATCAATCAGACAGTGTGTTTTAGTACATCAAAAACTTTTTATTTAGTTCTAAGTGAATCTAAGCTTAAGTTACTAAGTACCAACACATTTAATCTAACCGAGCACTTTATCTATTAAAGCCTTTAACCAAACACTAGAATGAATTACCTCCATCCTTTGAGCATTACAAAAATTCTACATTAAACATTCAACAATGAGTTTTAGTATAAGAGGCTTATTTTGTAAACCTGTTAAAGTTCACCAACTTCCATTACTGATTGTACGTAGAAATGATGGAGCAACCGTTCTGTTCTCCTCCCTAGAGACAATATTATTACATTTATTCATTCATCATCGTTATTTAATTTATTATAAGGTACTGGCTTACAATTTCAACATAGAATTACTCAATAATAATAAATAAAAGAAAGAACAAAAACATTAAACCAATCACACCCCAACAATATTTTACCAATTGTACAACCTAACAATTTATCTAATGTTAGATACCTGTTTCAATTTGCGTGGGAGCTAGAGGTCTACTTTCTCTCTTCCTGTCGAGAATAACTCGTACATTGTACAAATGTACATTTGCGTCTTCCGTATATCCAAAGGTATCTTTTTATGTATCTTCTTTCATGCAGACATCTCCATATATACCTCCTCGCCAACTGGTTGGGGTAGTTATTTCAAACTCGATCCAACTGAAACAAGGCTATGTTAAGTTTTATCTTTAGATGCCAGGGTGTACAACCCGGCTCACACTTGGTTATCTCTGGTTTTAAGAGAGCCCAGAAATGTGACAAACGCCGTGTCTCCATTTTAACCTGTCAAGTGAGTAAATAATAGACACAATAGGTAAACAATAGACTCGCGGTGCGATCGCACCGCTTGGGATCTTAGACTTTAATCGCGTATTTAGAATACCTATGTGCCCTTTTGTCGATCGTTTCGTTCTATACAGTATACACAATATGAAACTACGTCAATCTAATTGATAATATGAAAAAGCGGTTAAGCGTGAGAGCACGATTTGATTGATTTATCACGATTTATTGGCATCAGTACCTGGGGAACATAACTTATATCTGTCGATTGACGGCTTCCACGGATGTTTTACTCGTAAAAGTTATGAAAGGTTATTAATACAAGACCATATAAATTTAAAACACTGGACAGTAAAGGTAAACACTTCTAATATCCTTTTTTTTATTTTATGTACTTTTCTTACCATACAGCAGTATTTCAGGGTTCGAGTCTTTGCCATTATACTGCTTACATGACCCACTCCTAACCCGAACAATATGCATTAACTAAAGGGGTTAATTGGGAAGCCAATAAAAGAGAAATCACTTGTGACACCTCTGTATCAACATTTATATTCGTTTAATTTTCACATCGGTACTCTTGGGATGCCACTGCTTGTATGTATTGTATGTACGTTATATTCTTTAGTACCTCATAAATTCTGAACCACTAAAGGGTTGAGAGTTACTAAGTGAATAGTAATAAATACATACATACATACATATAATCACTATATACACATATAGGCACTATTGTTAACTCGAGCCATGCATCTGAGACTGAGCCTGGGCTGTACATTATCTGTCTGATGTTAAATTAATAAACAGTAATAAATAATTATTAAAAATAAAAAAACCTGACTGATGCTGAAAGGATTGACACAACTTTATAGCAGGCGGTACCTATTTGCAAATCTCGAACCAGATGAAAATTAATTGGTAACCCTTTATCACCGCTGATCCTCTGCCCTACACCACACACCATCATCTAGTCGCCGCCGACTATTTAGCAAGTCGAGGAGAGTTCGTTACTCAATTAGGTGCCGGTTAATCAGCGTCCCTGCAAACAGAATGTATTCAGAGTAAACAACTCGTCTGCACACTGTCTGTGTCTTCCTTATACAAGAATTTGCATTTCCTTCTGCGGATACCAAAAGTGATAATTACGAATATTATGGCGAGGAAGCTGCATTTGTATAGAATAAATAACTCGTTTAAATATTTTGTGATAACGGTTTGTGTAGTTCAGTTACAAGGATTAATAATAAATACTAGTATTTTCATGTTTTACATGAAGATACTACTTCAACACATATTTGTTTTAGGGCACGATACCTGTCAACATCGATGAGGAGGAATTTTTCGACTCCTGAATTGAATTCTTGTAAATATTTTAGTTAATTATGTTAGATTAATATTTAAAAAAATCTTTTAATTAATCAATTGTAGTTAATATTATAACTAAATTAAAGGTTATTGAATATTTGTTATTTAATCACGCTTTAACTTGTTTGAACGGATTGAGCGAAAATTTTATACAGGATAGATTATAGTGTGGGTAATAACGCATGGGAAGTAAATCCTGGGAATAGGTCTGTCTGTTTGTTTCGGTTTATCTCTGAAACGGCTGGACCGATTTCGACAGGTTTTTTATTGGCAGGTAGCTGGTGTAATAAAAAAAATAAAAATTAATGCTCAATAGCGTTGATCCAACACTAAGCGATAACCGCGGGCGGAGCGAGCACACCTAGTTTATAATATATCTTCAATTACTGGGAGTATTGCCCCGGAATAAGATTTTTGGTACCCTATGATTCCTTAATTTCAGTTCTACGTAATAGGGGGTGAGCCTATTACTGCCAAACGGACACTTCGTCATAGGCCGTATGTGTACTGTCGGATGAAAAAGAACCCGATTCCCTAGTCACTTTCTACGACACTCACGAGACGAGATGAGGTGGCCCTATTCTGCTCTACTCAAATCTACCACTCCATATTTATGAAATATTGAACGTACACTTCACTAACGATTGCAGTTCGCGTCGCAAGAAATTTCCATTTCAATTCAATATCCATAAAAAATGATTCAGTATCGTCAACCATATTTCAGAATTCAAATCATTGTTCATTACTCACCATAAAACAATAAGGACCATTTTCATTGAGGAAAATTGCTTGATATTTAATCCAAGGAACGAGACGGTGCTGAATTGAAAACCGCCGTTTCACTTAATCTGTCATTACTTTAATAAAGGGTGGATCATTTGCCAATCATGCCGGCGATATCATTTTTGAATTGTTGAATCTGAAATTGGCTGACTTTATGAATGAGGTTATGCCAATTTGGAAAGCACATATTTGCTTTATTTCTGTTGGCTGTTGACAGTATTAAGTGAAATATGAAACGTTTTTTTTTGTTTTTAGAGTCAATATTATTAACTAAAATTACTAGTGCTAATAGTACCTACTAGTAGCACTAGTAATTTAAGTCATTATTTGTTAAACGAGCGTCAACACTCCAACTAAGCATGATTAATTTGCTTGAGCCATTCATTGGGTTTACTACGTTAGTCGGATCTAGGACAGGATTGGAACCCAGATAAAGTTAATGCATCGACCACTAACTTTAAGGGGACATAAATATATGTATAGTGTACTATTAAAATCATCATCATGACAGCATTGCAGTATGGAGCTCGGGTTTATTGTTCTACTGATGGGCTCATTTTGGCTTTTACGAGAACTGCCTGATCCCAATCTGAACAAAATTCTTGTGCCAGAGCTTTTTTCATTAATCAGCAGATACCTGATTTTTGATAATACGGCGGGTATACACCAGTAAATATGTTAGGTTAGCATAAATTCTAAAGGTCTTGGCGTGACCCCATACACTTAAAACATTATTTACTAGAACAAAATTGCAAATTAGAACCCAAAAAAAAACAAAACGAAAAACGTTTATTATATTTTATAAAGAATAATCCAAGGGAAGTCGTAATTCGAAAATGCCAGCGTACCTTCTGTTAAATTACACAAATAAATGTTGCTAAAAGAAAAAATAACGAGTATAAAAGTATTTATGAAAATTGAAATAGAATAACGAATTCGCATAAAGTTTTGGCATATTAATGAATATTTTGACGTAGGAATGTTTTGATGTTTGATGTTGTGTGTAGGGAAAGAATTGTGTTGAGGAATACTCTTTCATTATATTATTAGCTTTTGCTCGCGGCTCCGCCCGCGTTTATGTCGGTTATCGCGACTAAACAAAGCCTATGTCCTTTCTCAAGGTCTAGTCAACCCCTATACCAAATATCATCAAAATCGATTCGGTGGTTTACGCGTGAAATACGGTCAAACAGACACACACACACTTTCACATTTATAATATATACATACCTTCCTTGCATTATAACAGCTGTTTTACTTCAATCAATTAGTATGGATTTTATGGAACGAGTTTTTACTTCATAAACTTCTGTTCTATGTTGATTGAAAATTAGTTAATTAAAAATGTTCTCCTGAATGACTGACGTGAAGAAGAGTATATTATACAATCAGAAATTTAGGTGAATATATTCGTTAAATTTAATATTACTGTAGGGCGAATCGGGAAAAATGGGCGATGGACAACCTCCTTTTCAACTCTCGCGTTCCGTGACATCCAATAAAAATAACGGCAATTAACGCGATCATGGTACACGTACTTACATACCTTAGGATAGAAACAGGAGAGTTTGCTCGTTCTTGAGTGGAGACCGCGCCTCGGCAAGCGTAGTGTAGGACGCCCTCCGACCAGGTGGGATGACGATCTAAGAAAGACTGCAGGCAGATGCTGGATGCGGCAAGCTGAAGACAGGGCGCTATGGCGCTCATTGGGGGAGGGCTATGTCCAGCAGTGGACTAATATAGCCTGATGATGATGATGATGATGATTGCTTACAGAATAGCGACATCGCGAGTGTGGTATGTGACGATACATGACGAAAAGAAAATTTCGAAAATGTGCGGGTAGATGACGGCTGAACGGCGGGCGTGCACCGCTGAGTCTCTGAGAATCTGGTGGAAACGTCAGACAATCAAAGGTATGTAAGTACCTATACCATGATCGCGTTAATTCCTGTTATCTTTATTATAGACAACCTCCTGTGCTCGCTGTGTTGCACCTACACAATTGCCGACCTGAATGAGGCGACAGAGAATGCGGTCGATGTCGCCGAACTTTTGGGCTGGACGCATCTAGATATATTAAATTTTTACCACTGACATAAGTAGAAAAAGGAGGAAAATAAGTATTAAAGACTACTAGTAACCGAAATCACTAGTATTTTTGTGTTATGGTGATTTATAGCAATTGTTTTCAATAGACTGTAATGTTGGTATTCACTAAAGTGCAGTCGAATCCGTTCTAACGACTCCAAGTAGATCAAAAAGCCTCAAATTCCAAATAAGTCAAGTGCCAAATAGGTCAAATTTAATGAAGCTACTTCAAAGCTGGTTCATGCTTTTTACAACAATTTTTAAAGCTATTTTTTTCTAAAAGTCTAAGAGTCTTTAGTTCCGTGTAATTAAGAGTTTCGGTGCTACTCTTTTGTGCCTAGCATTTCAAAGGATGTAGGCATTATTAAAGTTACAAAAATGTATCCTAAGATAGAATATATATTTTATTTTATAGAAATATACAAATATTCACTTTATTTTAGTTGAAGCTTACAAAAATAAAATACTTTATGCACATTCTAGATCTATGCCATTTGTATGAGGTAGGACATGACGGTATTGCCGTCCAAATGAGCCGTTCGACTGGGGAAGTACCCCCGCTCTACAGAATACCGCGGTCATAAAAAGACGGGTTGCACTCTGGGATTGCCGGCAGAAGTGAAAACTTTTTCTTTCGTTCTTTCTTCGTTATATACATAGAAAAAGATAAAAAAAACATACCATACCATACCATACCTATAATATAGCGCCAATCATAGAACCTATTACTAATTTTCTGCTAATTTTCTGTCAGAAGAAATTAATGAATTACAAAAAGAAAAAACAATCACAAAAAGTATCAGAAGGCCAGGTTTGAACCCGGTACTATCTGAAACCATAAGGACTTACAGTCGAAGCGCTTACCGGTAAGCTACGAAGCTATTTATCTTATCTTGCAAAATAGACAGTCTGTAACTAATGTTGTATGACGTCAGTCGTCGGTTACGGTGCAAAGGTCAAGTGATCCTGACGCGAGTTTAACAATATTTCCCATCCAACGCCGCTAAAGAAGTTTTCACTTCAATAACCTAATTAGGGTAGCCTGTCTCACTGAAGAGTTTTTGTGCTGTCAGTGGAAAGACCAAAGGCTATTCCTGCTTCATCTTCTACACTGAAGGTACAGAAACTCTTTGTGTTTACAGGGTCGGCAGCACGAGTGTGACTCCTCTGGTGTTGCACAAGTCCATAGGCCACTGTAATCACTTTCCATCAGGTGGACCGTATGCTTGTCTGCCACCTCAGTGGTATAAAAAAACTTACTTTGAAGCTAATATTACTGTATAATATTATGGTATGCTGTATTCCCATGATAGGCAGAGAACAATTTCGTCTCCACTATCTCGTTCTTTTTCCACCTTGATAATAAAATGATTTTCATTATTATCTCGCTGACTTAAGGTAAGTATTCCTAAATCATTACATAACCGTCCATGATCTCGCAAGCGCTGTTGAATCGTTCGAAGCGACTGTTGGCATGTACATTCCGTGTGATTTACATAACAACGCCGCATCGGGTCACATGACTACGTGATGTGTCGCATTAAGAAATGAAGAACTAGGCTAGGACTTGTGAATATGAGGGAAATTTAGAGGTTTTTTTATACAACTGAGATGCAGGCAAGAACACGGCCTACCTGATGGCAAGTGGTTACTGTGGCCTATAGACGTGTAGACACTCGTGCTACCGACCATGTTAAGTTAAGAGAGGTTTAGTAATTTTTGTTTTACTGTTCGCTAAAGTCAAATAAATCTGCGAGCCAGTATACCTGCTGACAGTGGGTTCAGATGACTGAGCCTCACGGAGTTAAGGGGTCAGATGATAGTCGCACCTATAAAAGCCGTATTCATACTAATATTATAAACGTGAAAGTGGAATGGGTAATGGATTGCTGAGACGAGGTCTCGGGTTCGATCCCAGGTTTTCCATAGCACACACCAATGACTTTTCGATGCTTTTCGAAGTTATGTGTGTATTTATCACAGGTTTATAAGTGCCCAGTTAATGGCAATAGGCTCGCCACCAGGCTTGCAATATTACATTGGGACCTAAACATAAACCGGCGAAATGTGGCTGCTAGCACCTCTGCCTACCCCTTCGGGGATAAAGGCGTGAGTTTATGTTATGTGAAAGTAACTCTGTCTATCTGTCTAATGTACTAATTTTGATGAATCCTTACTACTATCGCTGGTAGTTCTGTGAACAGTAGACCTCGTAGGCATCCTTTACCATATTTTTGGTAACCTCAAAAAATGACTTAAAAAGAGAACGACACGTATCTTCTTATTTTAAATAATCTGGATGTTTTAACAAAAAATAATGACGTACGGTTCTAAAAAACAACGCAACAGTAAACTGCCTTAGTTTTTGAAGTGAAAACTTTTTTGGCGGCGTTGGATGGGTAAAAATTGTTAAACTCGCGCGTCAGGATCGCATGACCTTTGGACCGTAACCGACGACTGACGTCATACAATATTAGCTATAGACTGTCCATTTCGCAATGTACTATAAATAGCTTCGCAGCATAGCGGTAAACGCATCGACTGTAAGTCCTTATGGTTTCAGATAGTACCGGGTTCAATCCTGGACTTATGACACTTTTTGTGATTTTTTCTTTTGTAATTTATTACTTTTTGTGATAATTTTATCTTTTTGTAATTTATTAATTGCTTCTGATAGAAAATTAGCAGAAAATTAGTGATTATGATTGGCGCTGTATTATAGGTATGGTATGGTTTGGTATGTTTTTTATCTTTTTCTATGTATATAACGAAGAAAGAAAAAGTTTTCACTTCTGTCGGCACTCCCAGAGTGCAACCGTTTTTTTTTTAACAAAGATTACCTTACCGATGCATTTTTTCACAATAACCTGTGCTGAATGTTTCAGCCAAATCGAGATCTGATTATAAAAAACGCGACAGCAAACTATCCCCGTTTCCTCCTTCATTTTCACTCCTCTTAAAAAAAGCTCTTGACAAAAGTTGAGTATTAAATCACAGAGCATGTGTGCCAAGTTTGATGAAAATCGGTTAAGAAATGAGCCCTCTAAACTGAAACTGACAAACCGACATAGATACGGCCAAAAGGAAAGTCTGTCAGTTTGTCGAAACGGAGAAATGCGAAAGAAACTCTGTCTGTCTATCTGTCTGTATGTTACGCTTTCACGCCTAAATCACTGAACTGATTTTGATGAAGGGTAGATTAGACCTTGAGAAAAGATATAGGCTATGTTTGGTTACGATAACCAACATCCAAGCTGACGGAGCTGCGGGCAAAAGCTAGTATAATAAACATAGAAATACCCACCCTAAAGAGACATATTTATGATGAAAAAAACACGGAGTGTGAGTCATACCCACGTCCACTGAGGTGCAGTCGATAGAATCACCACCGCGCCATCGCCGAGAAGATCCTCAGGTAAGATATATCAGTACGAATCATACACTACATACAAAAAATATTTGTACTGAGTGGGAATTAAACCCACTGCCCTGATGTCTCATCCAATGTAGAACTACGATCACACCACAGATATATATTATATAACACGAACTCAGGTATAATTAAACTATTTATCTCAAAACAGATAACACTCCTACCTACCCTGCTTTCTTTGCTAATCCTCTCAGCAATTCGTTCGCTCACCTTAACGCACTTGTTATGTAAATTAAATCACCATTGCTTTTCGGTTCTAGACCATTTAGAGCACTCTTAGTATTTGAAACGATGGATAAAAAGGACTGTTACCAGATATTCATTTAAGGTTAATACCGGGGATATCCGATGTAAAATCACTGGAGAAGTGAACTAAGTATCTTTTTATTATGCTTGTTAAGGATTCTTTAATTGGTTGCTTAGTGTACACTTAGACAGATAAAAATTAAAATCGAAATTAATACTTCATCTAAACATACATATAAATAAAATTGGAGTATCTGTTTGTACTAACATTTTTACAATTTTTGTCTGTCTGTTTGTCCCGGCTAACCTCTAAAATGGCTGGACCTGTTTTGACGGAACTTTTATTGGCAGATAGCTGATGTAATAAGGAGTAACATAGGCTACTTTTATTTCAGAAAAATAGCATTGACCCAACACTAAGCGATAACCGACATCCACACGGGCAACAGCTAGTTTTAAATAAAATGACACAAGATTGAACCTTCACGGCGTGACGGTTGTGCATTCGTGTACCACGTCAGAAAGCGCAAGTTTGATTTCCGCACAATGCAAATATTTGTGTACCAGAATTGTAACGGAACATGTGGTATCTGCCTTACCCCACTGGGAAAGAGGTGTGGCTGTATGTATATATGTATGAATATGTAATAAAACATATTATTGATTGCTAACACTCACCAGGATCAATTTGGAAAACGAATTTGTAAGATTTGCTGATTAATGAACAAGGCTCTAGCGTAGGCTTTTCTATCGTGGTTTCGGAGGTCAGACATCAGTTGCTCCTCCTAAAAGCATGATACACTATTTACAGAAAAGAGCAGAAGGCGAGTGAACCATTACCTCTAAAACGCAAGCCAGATCTGACTACCTACGTTATCACTAGATTAGGTACATATTATCCAATTAGAAACAATTTAATTTACATATAGATTAAACCTAATGAGCAGTTTATATTATAAAAGCCGTTGCACGCGGTTCGGCCCACGTGGATGTCGGTTATCACGACCAAACGTATCTCTAAGAGTCAATCCCCACAGAGCGCCGCTCTGCGACTCCTTCGCCTTCAAATGACATTGATCTGTTTCTCCCATAGATAAGATTCAAAGGGGCCTCTGCTCTCTCAGTGAGTAAGGACCCTATATAATTAAGAAAACGGGAATTAACGCGATCATGGTATAGATACTTACATACCTTTGATTGCCTGACGTTTCGACCAGGTTACACCGGCTGTGGTCGCAGGCTGACTGGCTAAGTGGTGCACGCCCGTGACCCGCACATTTTCAATATTTTCTTTTCGCCATGTACCACACTCACAGTCAGTGTCAGTAAGCAAATTTTCCAGTGTCTATCCGACTGCGCAGAAAAGCGAGGTTGTATGTTTTTTATCACCTATCTATACGATTATCGCGTTAATTCCCGTTTTCTTAATTATATATCATGGAACGCGAGAGTTTAAAAGTTAGAGTAAGGACCCTAATCTATCTCTATACCAGATTTCATCAAGACCGGCTCAGTCAAGCGTGAATGCGTAACAGACGTAAGCGTATGTTCGCATTTATAAAATTTGTAGTATATATATATAATACTAGCTGTTGCAGGCGGATTCACCCGCGTTTAATTCTAATCCAGTTCTCGCAATATATATATGATAGAAAAAGTAGCATATGTGTCGATCACTTGGAAGAATTTTGAATAAATAACATATTTGTCTTGTACTTCAAGTTAATAAGGTCTCTAGCAGTTATTAAAATATCCAATGTCCAATAAACACCGAAACAGCTTCACAAATTTTCAAGTTAGTAAGTAACAATTAATCTAAACTGCCAATCGCATTACAGTAACAACACAGTCGCAGTTGATGTGTCAGCCATTCTGCCTACGTACTCGCCCCATAGGACTAAACTGCCAGGAAGATATGCACAAGCTAGGCTCAATCGATCAAAATTGCGATCTAATCGCGTCATCAAATACCCAAGCCTAATAGCGATCGGCAATTTGCATTACAAAAGGACTGAACTGAGTATAGGGGGAATTATTTCTCACGTTGCAAAGGTAGACTGTGAGACTAATTTGTACAGTCAGTGTCAAAAGTAGAACATACTTTCGTCAATACCAAATAAACAGAGAGTTTTTGTGCTGTCAGTGGGAAGACCAAAGGCTTGTTATGCGTTTTCTCCTGTACTGACTGAACAGAGGTGTGTAAACATCCACATTTCGCCAACTATTTTCGGTCCTACTTAATAGGTGGCGAATCTATTTCTGTCAAACGGGCGCTGACATAACATTTGTTTACTGTTTGGACGGAGAATAGTCCTATCCCTTAAGGCGCCACTCACTAAAAGTCCGCCTGCAGTTTTTGATCTATCCGGCGGCTATAAAGAGATTTTGGCCTGCCGGCAATTCCCTGCTGTCAGTTTTTGTGAGTCAACAGTTTACCGCTGTATAATTGCCTACCGGTGAGTGCTGGTTCCTGGTCCCTGACGGCCTAGGACTGTCCGGGCTAAGACTGTCCAAAATAGTTCGGCGTCCACACACTATCGGATCAGTTCAAAATTGTAAACGAAACTGTGAGTGTGTGGGATTAACTGACAGATTTATATCGTCCGATACCGAACCGATTGTAAGTCTTTAGTCGCCCTTTACGGCACGCTCGGGAATGGAATGGGGTGGAACCAGCACGGTAACTTTTATTCATCATTGTATACATTTTTTATCATTAATGAAAATAGTGTTATTTTTCGTAAGTTACTATTGCCTGAAAGCTTTTGATAGAACTTGTTACGCATATTAAATTAAACCATTACTATTAATTTATTAAACCTTCAGCAAGCAGCGTAATTCAATTATCCTATAATCCAAAATACAAACCACAGTAAACAAACAACATAATGACGTCATAGTTCACAATTGAGTAGAATCACAAACACAAGCCAATAATGATCGCAACGATATCATTATCGTGAATGCTTCTGTTCTAACAGCCTTTGTTCTAGAGGTTCTCTGGAACAAAGACCGCTGTTGCGATGTCGTGTCGTCATGGCTCCCAAGGCGACCACACGTACTCCGAGGTACAGTCTCAATCAGTATCGGTTTGTTGGACACATGAGTGGTGATTTTGATTTGGATGGGACATCAAGGAGAAGCGGAAGCGATAAATTAAGAATTACCTTATCGATGACATACTCAATGCTCATAAGTTTAGATATAAATAAAAAATATACAGTAGGCTCCAAAAGTGCCTGATAGTAAACCTAGCTGTGACTTCATGCTTAAATAGATTTGCCTAAACTTATCCTCATGTAAATTTAAAGAATACCTCTAAATTATTGTGGCATAAGATCTATCAACTCTTTTAGAAACCAAAGCCTGGCTGATGTCCTGTTTATAACTCTATAGGTGTATATGCTCTCCATCAGGTGAGCAATGTAATACCTCTTCGCCTTATATTGCGGTGAGAAAACTATCAAAGGCTTTTCTTCTCTTCAGTCCGATGACTTGATTTTTGAAGTGAAAACTTCTTTAGCGCCGTAAAAAGTGTTAAACTCGCGTCAGGATCGCTTGACCTTTGAACCGTAACCGACGACTGACGTCATACAAAATAAGCTACAGACTGTCTATTTTGCAAGATACGATAAATAGCTTCGTAGCACATCGGTAAACGCTTCGACTGTAAGTCCTTAATATGGTTTCAGATAGTACCGGGTTGAAACCTGGCCTTCGGACACTTTTTTGTGATTATTTTTTCTTTTTGTAATTTATTACTTTTTGTGATATTTTTTTCTTTTTGTAATTTATTAATTTCTTCTGACAGAAAATTTGCAGAAAATTAGTGATAGGTTCTATGATTGGTGCTATATTATAGGTATGATATGGTATGTTCTTTTTATCTTTCTATGTATATAACGAAAAAATAAAGAAAGAAAAGTTTTCACTTTTGCCGGCACTCCTAGAGAGCAACCCATCTTATTTTTTTCCTTTTTTTCTTTCTCGTCCAGATATGTATAAGTGATACAAATATCATATGTATAAGTGACAAAAATATATTATAACAATCAACTTTTTTATTTGCAACATTCTTAATAAAAAATCAAATTTCATAGCTGTACGAAGTAACATGTTACAAAATTAAATGCGAGCAACTCCATACCGCTTTCCGTTACTAACTTGGACCTCAGTCTTCCTATATTGGTCATATTAGTTATAGCCCGCGGGAACAACGTGTAGGCCGTTAATTAATGATATTGGATGTTACGCAATGAATAGCTGCTTACTTTGCTATCAAATGTCCATTTATTTACCTCGTACATGCTATTAGACGGCAAATGGCCGCAGTTGGGCAGTAGGCATACCCTATTATTAATATTCATTCTATTAGTTTTGCAATTAATGTATTTAATGTAAGGTGGATATTTTATTGAAATGGCAAATAAATAGTTTGTAATATAGTAACATCTGCTAGTGATGTATTAATGGGTGTATGCGTTTGAATAGGTAGGCGCGAGATTTGAATAAATATTATAGTTTATTTATTGTAATGGCTGAAAAGCTTGACAGTAAGTCACAATGTAGAAATATATTTTTTCCCAATAATGCACGAATTAATTATTTTCGAAAATAGCACACGCAAAATCGAATCGGAAAAAAGTCAATTCATTAGAAGTAGCATTTTTTATACCATTTAGGTGCCAGACAAGCACATGGCCCACCTGATGGAAAGTGGTTACCGTGGCCTATGGACGTGTGCAACACCAGTGGCGTCACACTCGTCCTGCCGACCCTGTTAGAACAAATAGTTTCTGTGCCGTCAGACGATAAAGCAGGACTAACCTTAGCTCTTCCTACTGACAGCACAAAACTCTTTAGTGAACTCTGGCTACCCTACTCACCGCCGGGAACTCAACACGAGGTTATTATGGCCGCGGTATTCTGTAGGGCGGAGGTACTTCACCAGTCGGACTGCTCAATTGGACGGAAACTACGTCGTGTCCTACCTCCTACATTTTTTTTTTAATTTGGTACATTACAACGCTTTTCCTATACCAAGAGTGATGAAAGAGTTCCATTCAAAGACTATTTATGCCATTTCATACATGGACTGCTGAGAGGTAATGGACTGCTGAGAGGTAATGGACTGCTGAGAATACCGCGATAGCCTAGTGGTATGGGTAATGGACTGCTGAGACGAGGTCTCGGGTTCGATCCCAGGTTTCCCATGGCACCTACAATGACTTTTCGATGCTTTTCGAAGTTATGTGTGTATTTATCGCAGGTTTATAAGTGCCCAGTAAATGGCAATAGGCTCGCCACCTATTACATTGGGACCTAAAAACATAAACTGGCGAAATGTGGGTGCTAGCACCTCTGCCTACCCCTTCGGGGATAAAGGCGTGAGTTTTATATTATATATATACATATATATTCATACAACGTTATGGATGCCTCGGCGGAAATGGCACTTACCTGTATCCTATCAGTGCAGACATTGCCTATGGCTTGGCCTTCGAACCTATATTCGACCTGTAATTGCCTATTTCACAAACTTTTCGATAACCACTATTAATGCAGCGTTACACAGTTGGTTAAGGAAATTTGGCCAAAATACAAAATCATAAAACAAATCAACATTGAAATGGGGCAGCATGTCTCACAATTTAAAAAAAAACATACGACCTTATTTGAGGCGAATATCATCTACATATTTTGAAGCTTCAATAAAAACACGACAGGGGTTTATTGCAACATTATTGTACATGTAGATTCCATATTAGTCAATATGGAATCTACATGTTACAAAAAGCGAAAATAAAATATAATTTTTCGTTCATTGTTACAGTGTGATAACGAGTACTTTGGATATCGAACACAATATACGATCGTGTTGATTGGAAAACATGTAAGCAATATTAGACCTTAAATTACGATAAAAGCTGAAATGCTTTTGAAATTTTGAATAAACGTTCGATAGGACTAATAGATCCCATAAGGTCGCTTTTGTACCTTTTATACCTTTAGGACTTATATCTATCAAGTAATGAAACTTGGGAAGTACCAGTAAAACCACTCAATTTTTTGAAGTGAAAACTCCTTTGGCGGCGTTAGATGGGTAAAAAGTGTTAAACTCGCGTCAGGATCACGTGACCTTTGTCGCGTCAGGATCACTTGACCTTTGAACCGTAACCGACGACTGACGTCATATAACATTAGCTACAGATTGTTTATTTTGTTAGGTACACTAAGAATATTCGCAGCTTAGCGGTAAGTGCTTCGACTGTAAGTCCTCATGGTTTCAGATTTCGAACCTGGGCTTCTGACAATTTTTGTGATTATTTTTTCTTTTGAAATTGATTACTTTTTATGATTATTTTTTCTTTTTGTAATTCATTATTTTCTTCTGACAGAAAATTAGTGATAGGTTCTATGATTGGCGCTATATTATAGGTATGGTATGGTATGTTCTTTTTATCTTTTTCTCCGTATATAACGAAGAAAGAAAGAAAGAAAAAGTTTTCACTTCTGCTGGCACTCCCGGAGTGCAACCCGTCTTTTTCTTTAAAGTGTAGATTTCCCCGCGGTAAACCTGAGCCAGCGGTATGGTTTTTTTATATACTACTGCGGTGGCAGACAAGCACACGGCCCAACTGATGGAAAGGGGCCTATGGACGTGTACAACACCAGGGGAGTCACACTCGTGCTGCCAACCCTGTAAACACAAAGTTTCTGTGCCTTCAGCGTAGAAGACAAAGCAGAAATAGCTTTTGGTCTGCCCACTGACAGCACAAAAACTCTCCAGTGGGCTTTGGCTACCCTACTCACCGCCGGGAACACAACACGAGGTTATTATGGCTGCGGTATTCTGTACGGCGAAGGTAGGTACTTCCCTAGTCGGACTGATCTATTCGACGGAAATACCGTCGTGTCCTATTTGCCCCCATTTTGAAACTCACATCAAAATTAACAAATATAAATAAATAAGGAGGTGGAGAGGTAATTAAAGTGAGATAATGTATTTCTTTTTCTTTTTTTTATTTATTTATTTATTAAGTAATATACAATGTTACATAAATCTAGTCAAACGTGAGCCTATCAAACATACAACAAAAAGCATTTGACTACCACAACATTATGTTTACTAAGTGGCATACTAGCCGTAATGTAACCAACCTTAGAATAAGCAAGAATGTTACTAACACTATGGATCTATCTTCCCTTTTAAAGCCGCATATATTGTATAAAAAAAAATATTGTGCGAGTTTTTGTTGCAACACTACCCGCGGTGTTGCTATGTCCTATAAACTAAATAAACAAGATTTTCTCCGCAGGTAACATTATGGAAAGTTCTATTATATGTTGTGATGGTGTGGTGCCAAGTATTATGTGCAAGATGGCGTGCGTGCCAAGTCCTCTTTAATCTTGTGTGATATATATATTTTCTTCAAGTTATTTTACATAAGTCCAGTCGCATAGCAAATATTTTTGAAGATATAAGTAGTTAAATTCATGTCGATATTAAGTCTTGATAGTTTACTAAAAAAAAAAATCGGTCGGGCCTTATAAAATCGGTTTTTGTAGGAAAAATTTCGTTTAAATAGGTTTATAATCATCTTTATTTCAGGCAAAGCCCATATTTTGTTAGTAACATTGCTCTTATAACCTAGTGTTGGTAAACATAATTTTATGTAGAATATACTGCTTCCGGGCTGTTTGGCCGTGGTCGATGTGAAACTTGCGTTCCAGACGTTTCGTCGATCACTGCGGTCGACATCTTCAGTGGCGCAGGGCCGGGCGACGACAACTTCGGAGACCTTGCCTCGCCGGCGGCTGACTTGCGACTAATGCCGAACCTTGAATCACGGCTCTATTTATAGGCACGGTCGGAGGCACGGCCGAGGAGGAGATGTCAGTCTTAAGCAAAGGTGAGAACTTTGCCATTGCCCCAAGATCAGTTCCGGTGGAAGATATCATCGCAAACGTCGAAGCAAGCCTTCGTAAACTCCCCCAAGAACTGGCTGAGAGGGTCCGCCAAGAGTCGGCTAGAGTTCTACAGCGAGCCAAGCCACCGAGGAGCAATATCACAGAGAAAGAACGGAAAGCCTTACAGTACCTAAGAGCGAACAAGGATATTGTTATCCTGAAAGCTGATAAGGGCAATGCCACAGCGGTTCTTAACACCAAGGATTATGAGACCAAGATCAAGGATCTTCTCGACCCAGCTACCTACAAGGAGATTCCAAAAGACCCAACGGCAAGTATCTTGAGACAGGTAAACAACCTGATCAAGGGTTCGTCTATCCCAGAAGAAACGCAAAGCTTCATCAAGAAGTCTGAAGCTCTTCCACCTAGGTTGTATGGGTTACCAAAGATCCATAAGCCTTCAGTACCGCTCCGGCCCATCGTGAGTACTATCGGCTCACCCACTCATCCAGTCTCGAAGTATCTCACCGGACTGCTTCAACAACATGTCGGATCATCCTCGTCATACATCAAAGACTCTCGCCACTTCGTGGAGAAACTTAAGAACCTAAAACTACATCCGGACGATCGTCTAGTCAGCTTCGACGTTGTCTCTCTGTTCACGAGAGTTCCGGTCAGGGAAGCAATGTCGCGTATCCGACCACTCTTCTTCAAGGACATCGCAGATCTGTTCGAGTTCGTGTTGACGACTTCCTACTTCCAGTGGAACAGCACGTTCTATGAGCAAGTGGACGGTTTAGCCATGGGAAACCCCATCAGTCCGGTAGTCGCGAACTTTTACATGGAATCATTTGAGGAAGACGCTCTGGATAGAGCTCCCAAGAAGCCTAAGGTCTGGTTCCGCTACGTGGACGATACCTTCGTGGTTTGGACTCATGGGGACTCGGAGCTGACTAAGTTCCTGGATCACCTAAACAGCATCCATCCGAACATCCAATTCACCATGGAAGTTGAGAAGAACGGGGAGCTACCATTCCTGGATGTCCTAGTATCCAAAAAAGAAGATGGCAGTCTTGGTCACCGAGTCTATCGAAAGCCGACACACACAGACCGTTACCTACACAAGGACTCCAACCACCATCCCAGACAAAAAATGTCAGTTATCAAGACACTGGTCCACCGAGCTAAGACTATCTGTGAACCTCAACACCTACAAAACGAGTTACGCCACTTGGACTCGGCCTTCCAGGCTAATGGATTCTCTGCACATGAGATACGGAGAGCTCTTCACCCAAAGAAAGGTTCGCAGACAAACCAGGATGAGGTAAAACCTGCTCCGATAGGGAAGGCTTTCTTGCCATACATTCGTGGCATTACAGATCGTATCGGAAGACTGCTAGAAGCTTATAACATCAAGCCGATCTTCAAGCCCACGACGCAGCTACGGAATTTTCACCGTTCGGTCAAGGACCCACGTGATCCACTATCGTCAGCTGGAGTTTACAGAATCCCCTGCTCATGTGGCTCGGTATACGTGGGCACCACCCAAAGAAGCATCAAGACCCGCCTGTCGGAACATGAACGGAATTGCCGCCTCTGCCACTTCGACAAGTCAGCGGTTGCAGAACACACCCAAGAGGATGGGAATCATACCATCGAATTTCAGAACAGGAAAGTTCTAGCTACCACAACACATTTTTTCCCACGTATACTTCGAGAAGCCATCGAAATATTCAAGCATCCCAACAACTTCAACCGAAAAAACGAGGTATTTCAGCTCCAAAAAGATTGGTACCCAGCACTGAGAGCCACTCGGTATCACAGTGCAAACAACCAATCAGGATCGCGTACGTCCGCGCCACAGCGCTCGACCAATCAGAATCGAATGAGTCGATTCCCCGCTCCGACCGTGCCTATAAATAGAGCCGTGATTCAAGGTTCGGCATTAGTCGCAAGTCAGCCGCCGGCGAGGCAAGGTCTCCGAAGTTGTCGTCGCCCGGCCCTGCGCCACTGAAGATGTCGACCGCAGTGATCGACGAAACGTCTGGAACGCAAGTTTCACATCGACCACGGCCAAACAGCCCGGAAGCAGTATATTCTACATGCAACGCCGGCCGTGAAAGCCTGAAGACTTAACATAATTTTAATTTAATTGGTGTGGAGCCTCATCCAGTGTCGCAGCAATGGTGACTCCCATTTATCTGCAAATACAGATAAGACGCTGTTAGTGCTGCCGCGCAGGCGAGCGAGTAGCGAGGCATTCCTTTTACGCATGGTGGCCATAAAACCATCTATGCGTCTTTCGGCAAACATTGCCGACGCGCTGCACCTCCACGGCAGCCCCAACAGTATCCTGAGCGTATTATTATACATACTTTACGTACTTTATTTTATAGTTGTAGTGTTTTTTATTAGTTGTTCCGTGGGTTACTTTATCAATCGATCAATCAATTAGCCCACTGCAGTCCACTGCTGAAAAACGTGTCTGGGACGGACTAGATGCGGAAGGCGGAGAATCGTACGAAATGGCGCACATTGCGAGAGGGTTACCTTAGCATTTCTTAAATCTAATCGGGAGCCCGAGATAAGCTTACTTCTTCTCTTGCTTCAGGTTAAAATTATACACCTTTCATAGGAGTAACTGCCGCTTGACATTCTAATCCTGAGGCGATTTCAACTACTGTCGGAGCCTTGCCGATCAGTCGTACCGACTTGCAGGTGAAGTGGGCCCCACACTTTCACCGATCGTATTTCTTAAATGATAAATAACTGAAGACGCACTATTGCTGTGAAGTTAAAAATAGTAGATTATGGTACAAGTGTGTAAAGTTGGTGATTACCGCTGAGGCAATATTGAGACCCGAGCCGTCAGGCGAGGGTCCGAAGGGAGCCGAAGAAGGCATTTTAGGGACATACGAAATATGGCCATCCACGAGCAAGTGTTGCGGGTATAGTCACTGGCTACACAGCACATGAAATACTCCCATTCAAGATATCGCGGCGATGGTCCGCTGCGCGGATGCGTGGGCGGCCAGCGCCTCCTTCTGCGAGCAGGTCATGCTCGTGAAGGAGACAGCAGAGCGGGCGCGGCGCAGCGAGCGAGAGAGACTCGCGGACATCGCTGCCCGCGTTCGAAAGCGGCTCGGGCGTCGGAGGGCGCAGACCGACCTCCGCGCCCCTTGAGCGTGGGCCTGAGGGAGACGGGTGGAGCTGCTCGTCACCCTAGCAGAAGCAGGCCACGGCGGCTAGTCGGGGACCGTGTGGTCCCCCCTCCCGAGAAGGGGCCAGACCGAGAGGAATGGGTCAGCCGGGGTGCGAAGGATATGTCGCGAGACAACCTCACCTTCGGCCTAGCACATCGACTGACAGACGGCGTGCGGTTTAGTCGGTTCGAGTCCGACATATATCCGTATACGTGGGGAATTCCCGCAGGTAAAAAAAAACAAGATTATGATAGTTTTATAAGTTTCTACAAAAGAAGTGTTGCGGTATTGGTTCCCTATGGAGTAGAATAGGACCTCATCTCTCTGGTGTCGTAGAAGGCAAGGAAGGGGCTGTTCTCCATGCGACGATAAACATAAAATCCATTACAAACTGCCTGCTTCACGGCACTAGTCTTGCCCTCTGTTACTTGAGACGGAAAATCATAATTGGCGAACAAAACACTGCCGTACTTTAACGTACTACCATGGTGATTGTTCTGATAAGCTATTCCAACTACTATCACCCCTCTCCTTTCCTATATAATACAGGACGACACGTGCAGGGCTTAGATGTCACCCGCATACGGTGCAGAACATTCCGAACCAAACGGTTCAGTGACTCTTTCCTTTGTCGCACCATTAAGACCTGGAACTCCTTGCCAGCTCACATGTTTCCTTCTTCCTACAGTCCCGGGTCCTTTAAGCGGGGCGTGAAAAAGCATCTGATGAGGCCGTCAAGTTGAGTACCGCCATTGTTAACATGGCACGTATATATAATGGTGGCCCTCTTTCCTGAGACTTTGCCTTCAGCTTACCATCAGGCTTGGTGAAGTAAAATTAACGTGTCCTATTAAAAAATACCCCCTTCAGGGAATAACAGGCCTAAATGTAAATATGCAAAAGAAGTCTGTCTCAAAGCCTTACGACCTAGCTGTTCATTTCTTTTTATTTAGAAAATTGTTCTTCAAAGTCGTTTCAAACAAATCTCAGTAGTTAAACATTTCGAAGGGGACAACTTAACTTTTTTCCTTCTAACCTCTCAGAGCTGAAAGGAAATTGTTTCAGAGAAAACGTTAGTTAATTCAACCGACGACTGTAATCAGTGGACAGACAGCATCTTGTTAAGTTGTAATTAGCGTTCTCTTTGACAATCTGTGTAGTTGAGTAAGACATTTAGTACGGTCTAAGAAGGATCCCTTTTACATACTAAAGTGAAACGAATGTACATGGATTTATGGTTGAATTTCGCTTCGGGCTTTGTATTTAAATTGCAAGTAGGTGTCAATGGCTATAAGGTTTCCACGTTGAGATTTTAGACTTCGTATATCAGATAGAAATGTTGGAAAAAATTACAGTGACCGTAGTAGCATGATGACAGAATGCAAGAGAGTTGCGTTCGCTAGTCTGGCCACGTCTTGCAGCATCAGCCAGGCTACATGGGTAACAAATGCCTGGCAATGGTCGGTCCAGTTAGAAGGGGTAGACCCAAAAAGTCCTGGTTTGTCGTCTTGCAGGATGACATGCGTGCAAATGGTCTCACTACCATGGACGCCCAAGATCGTGCGAATTGGAGGAGGAAGAGCTGGAAGGCGGACCCTGAGGTCCGAGGACACCACAGCCTCGGAGGCAATCAGGATAACGTCTAATTGTCAATGATGATGAGTAGTAAAGTGATGACATTTGTACAGATGAAGAAGAAAAGATATTGAACGTGAAACTCTATCCCTGGGTCAGCCGGGTCCCCTGGGTCAGCCGGGGTGCGAGGGATATGTCGCAAGACAACCTCACCTTCGGCCTAGCACCACGACCCACAGACGGCGTGCGGTTTAGTCGGTTCGAGTCCGACATAACCTACCCCTCCGGCTCCGGAGGGGCGGGTATCCGTGGGGATTTCCCGCACGTAAAAAAAAAAAAAAAAAAAGAACGTGAAACTCATCATCATCTCGATTGCATCCGAGTCCTTCATTTCAGACCCCTTTCGACTTTTCCTACGCCACATTGCACGGTAATGGGTATCCTGAAGAATGAAACCGTTTTTTGACCAACAGAATATACAAAAGATTTTGTCATTACTCGGTGTTCTAATGGATTTTAGGCGTTTCATTAGGAGTTCCAGGAAACAAACTATACTAGGATTTCATTCTATCCAAGTGCCTCTAATGAAGTCTCTGGATAATGATTGTCCTGAGACTTTACCTTCTTTTGACGTATTCTAAATATGAACAATATTGAATGAATGAACATAAAATCTTAAGTCATAAGATTGTTTTTTTATTTTATAATACCTAGGCCTCCCCCCCAACCAAATAAAAAGAAACGAAATATCTAGCTATTTACAAATTACATGAACGTAGGATGCTGTCTGCAGTTTTATCGTTTGAACAGAATTTTGCCGACCATGATTTCGCTTATTTGAACATAAATATTTAATTTATCTATTATTATATTATTATAACTATACACGGGCTATTGTGAACATAATTGAATCAGTGAATTTAGCGGATTGCGAAATTTCAACAATTGCGATCCAAATAATGCGGTTTTGGGCGGTGTAATCCGGATTGTCCCGATATTATCTACGTTAACTTAAGTGACCACAGCGATTCTATAACTATCTAGACGGAATAGCATCGGCTTATGTGATAGATAGATACATAGACAACTCTTTTTTGTACGGCTAAAAAAACAGTACAAGTTGACTAGCTCAATATTGCTTTTTAAACAGTAACACAACAGTAAGTTTTGCAAACAGTTCTGTTTAAATCGAGTAAAAGAAGAGTAAAGTTATATCAAATTTTGAAGCCGAAGGTCCGCTTTTCTACTAGGGCACGCCGTGATTGCGGCGGTAAGACCCATCATGGGGGAGTGGCTAGATAGGCCACACGGAAGCCTCTCGTACCGTCAGACGCAGATCATTACCGGTCACGGTAGCTTCGGGCGGTATCTGCATCTGATGGGCATAGAGCCAACGCCCGAGTGTCATCACTGCGACGCGAGCATGGACTCAGGGCTGCATACGCTCACCGAGTGTCCGGCGTTTGAGACGCCGAGGCGGGAGCTTGTGGCGGCCCTGGGGGTGAGAGTGCTCACGCTCTCCACCCTGCTCGCAGCGATTGTCCGCTGCGCGGATGCGTGGGCGGCCAGCGCCTCCTTCTGCGAGCAGGTCATGCTCGTGAAGGAGACAGCAGAGCGGGCGCGGCGCGATGAGCAAGACAGACTCGCGGACATCGCTGCCCGTATACGTAGGCGGCTCGGGCTTCGGAGGGCGCAGACCGATCTCCGCCCCCTATGTGCGCGGGCCTGAGGGCGACGGGTGGAGCTGACCGTTACCCTAGCGGAAGCAGGCTACATCAGCGGCGCGCATCGCGGGGCGATGATCTTCCCACTCCCACAGAAAAACTCACTGTGCACCTGGTGTTGCACGCGTCCATAGGCCACGGTTACCACTTTCCATCACGTGGGCCGTGTGCACCAGGGGAGTCACACTCGTGCCGCCGACTCTGTAAACATAAAGAGTTTTTATGCCGTTAGTGTAGAAGTTAAAGCAGGAATAGCCTTTGGTCTTCCCACTTACAGCACAAAACCTTACCTACAAGGCCGATGTTGAGGCTTTGAATGGCACTAGCAGATAAATTGAAATACAAAAACGATGAATTTTATTCAATTTAAAGCTACACTAGCTAGGAAACAACACGGGACTTTTTCCTTCCGGCTGACTCAGGTGCTTTACGGAAGTATCTGTCCTCGTTGATTAGGAGGGAATCGGATCCCACCTCCATCACTGTGCCTGCGGCGAGGACTCGGCGCGGCACACGCTCGAGGCTTCTCCGGCTTGGGAGGTGCAGCGTCGAGACCTCGTAGCAATAGTGGGAGTCGATCCCTCGCTGCCGGCCATCCTGCGCTCCATGGCTAACAGCGAGAAAAGTTTTACCACGGGCGCATCCTTCTGCGAGGCAATCATCTCGCGGAAGGTGGCGACGGAGCGGGACTGAGTGGCAGACAGCCTTTCTGACCCGATTCTCCACCGGCGAACCAGGTATTCTTGCGTCTCATGCCACCCTTGTGTGGCTGTGGGTGGATGAGTCGGGGTTAGCCCTCTACCCGCTGTAGAGCCTCCTTCGAAGGGGCGATGTTCTGGTGTGTCTGGACATCGCTCCATCAGAAGACAGGCCCGCCTTGCACCTTTGGGGGCCAGCGCTTGTGTGACCTGTCGGCGAGAGCGTAGTATTTCCGACATTTATTTCCGACTTATTATTTCCGGCTTCCCTCTGACAACTACATTTTTCCTACCTATACAAAACATAGCCATTGAACGCATACACTTGTACGATATTACATGCTAGGTCTGTAAGCCATCACACTAAGCCGCGACGCTTAAGTCGATATGCCTGCCTAACGATGCGGATATCGTTTGTGGTGAACCAGTCACGACTTCAAAGTGTCAGGTTTAGCTATTCGTTAGTAATATCTGTTGAGAGTATTACTCTAGTTATTATGACAGACACAAGATTTTCGCAGTATACATACAATTAGCTCAGTGCGAAGGCATGGGTAGTCGCCTACCATTTCATTTTGACGCTTAACTAATCCAACAAATATTTTTTAAATGTGAATCACGTATTGTGAAGATGTTTGGATTTCAATCACACTCGCATGGCTGAATGGATCTGGCTAAAACTTTTTGTTTGAACATGTATGAGTAACAAATATACAAACTGATACAATAATTATAACATTTACATAACTTTGATTTCATACACAGGAGATTGTGGTCGCAGCACTAGTGGGACCGGTGGGTGCCACGCGGTGCTGCGATGACAATCCTCTTTTGATGAAGCCATTAAGCTGAGTTCCACGAATGTTAACATGCTACGTGTATGTAATGGTGACCCTCTTTCCTAAGACTTAGCCTTCAGCTTACCATCAGGAGAGATGAAGTCCAATTGACGTGTCCTACATATTAAAAAAAACGACGGGTTGCACACTGGATTTCAGTGCCATCTATGGTAAATAAAGAATTTTAGTTTTTTTTTTGTTGAAGTTGGCTGCACCTTAGAGTGCACTAGTTTCCATATAAAACGCTGTTGCTCCCCAGTTTCACCCCCCTGTGCTCGACGGCCAACCGCTAATAATTAAACTGTCACTTCGTCTTACGAATTTTCTGACGGTTATGTGTCCTGACGGTCCCGTGTCCTGACGTGAGTTTAACACTTTCCTCCATTCAACGCCGCTAAAGAAGTTTTTACTTCAAAAAGAGTCTAGTAGTAGTAAGAGGTCTATTGCAGTCTACTGCTTGATATAGAGGCGTCTTCCAATGCAAACCTATAGCAACTAAGCTCTTATCTTCCACTACAATTAATGTGAGAACATACCAACTAGTTCTAAGAGACAAATAGCCCTATAGGAACTAGTGACAATGAACCTTGCTACCTCTTAAATGAAAATAGATTAAGAGCTTTTTCACATTGTCCGATATCCGACATCCGATATCGGAGGAAGTCAAATGTATGATATATGTGTCTCTTTTTCACATTTTCCAGCCCGATATTGGTTATCGCCACCACCACTGTTTTGGCCCAATACCGGATCACCAAGAGACTAAAACAGCGTCTGCAAGCAAATTTCGACCTTGGTGACATTTTCTTAGTTACGTGTCTATTCCCGTTAATTGATGACGCAGATCACGAATATAAGAAAACAACTCGATACCATGTCATGTCAATAAGGTCGGAAATTGCTTGCATCCCTAGCATCCCTAACTAGTCTGTGCGAGCAAATAGCCGCATTGGGCCGGTTTTATCGGTTGTGAAAATTGCACATGGTGTTGGCTATCGGAGGTCGGATATCGGCGTCTGACACCAATATCGGATATCGGATGAATGTGAAGACGCTCTAACTTAAATTGGTTTAATTATAGGCCTAATTAATTCACAATCTTTTTTCTCCTAACGGGTAATAATACAATGTCCCTTTTATTAAACCTCCTCCTTTCCTCATAAAATATCGCTTTAAGTGTCGTTTGACAGTTTCTTCAGTATCAAAGTCTTGCCCATTCAAAGAATTTCGTAAGGACTGATAAAAGTATGAATCTAAAGGGGCTATGGCACAACCCAACTGAATTGTAATATTTTTTTATAGCTTTTGAAACAGATTTCAAAACTGCGTCTAACAATTTTTATATAAACGTCCGGTCCTTTAAAAGGCTACAAGGAATAAAAATTTTAGTGAAAAAGTAATTAAATATTAAAGTTTAAATCACAGAACAGACAATGTTAGTAGCGTAATTTAGCTTATAGCAAAAATCGCACAACACGTGGACGTTTTGTGAAATGTCCGTCGTAGCTGAGTACCGTAGCAAGTCACCGTAGCACACGTACGTAGCACTTCTCTGTAGACACTCTTGAAGATATCGTATTATCTAAACAATTAAGCAGTATATTCTATGTTTGGCTTCATATATATCGTACATTGGATGACCATGGTTGGCATGGTAAATGAGGTTGTTTGTGTGAAAATAAATCTACGTAAAACCTTTATTAACGCGATGCAGGAAGTTTTTTTTATCTAAATTACTTATATTCCCTTTAAACCCTCTTACTAAGCTAAATTGCTTGTACTAGGGGTGGGTTCACGTTGGTAGTCAGGATTCGAACCCGACGCTTTTATATCCGTATATCTAACTTCGTCGTTGTTGAGCTTGTCATCTTTAGATGGATGTTTGAGCGTTTACTATTTTCAACTATCGAAACAAATTACGATATTTTTATACAAATTATTTTGAAACTTTATTATTATTTTTATTCAATCTGACGTAACATCAATATTATTTGCTTTTTTTTAAAACTGTCGTTAATGCAACTGTTGTCTATTAAATAATCACCTATTTATCAACCGACGAAAAAGGAGGTTCTCAAGACGATGTGCATTTTTTTATGTATGACCATGCATTACTTTTTACAGAGTAGTCCGATTTTGATAATTCTTTTTTTATTGGAAAGAGTATATATACCCAGAAGTTGGAACCATATAAATTTGAAAATAAAAATCCAACCTTAAGGGTAGGAAAACAGGGGATAATTGATTGTTCACTCACTGATTGTAAGGTATGACTATGCATAACTTTTTACAGAATATTCGTAGTAGTAGTTTCGAGATTTTATTTAAAATAAATAAATAAAATAGTTCGATTATGATAATTCTTTTTTATTGGAAAGGGTATAACCCGAAGTTGGTCCCATATAAATTTGAAAATAAAGACCCAACCCTAAGGGTAGGAAAACAGATTGTTGTGTTGTTGTAACCGTTGATCTAAATCATAATCATAATCATAATCAACTTTATTTCGTTTAACATAGGTGGTACAAAGGTGTTACATTAAATAATATGGTCTTACTATATAAACTTTCCTATGAACGTGTTAATCTAATTCTCTTTTTATTTGCTTTCAATCTTTATATTCTCGTTATTGGATTTTTCTAAATATTTCCTTATTTGAGCAGCATTTTTTGTAGGCCTAACCATGTTGGTATAAAGCTCTGTTTTTGAAGTGAAAACTTCTTTAGCGGCGTTGGATGGGTAAAAAAATATTAAACTTGACCTTTTAACCGTAACCGACGACTGATGTCATATAACATTAGCAAGAGATTATTTATTTTGTCAAGTACGACATGAAGCTTCCTAGCTAAGCCGCAAACGCTTCGACTGTGAGTCCTTATGGTTTCAGATGTTACCGGGTTCGAATCTGGGCTTTTTGTGATATTTTTTTTCTTTTTGTAATTTATTACTTTTTGTGATTATTTTTTCTTTTTGTAATTTATTACTTTTTGTGATTATTTTTTCTCTTTATAATTTATTAGTTTTTGTGACTATTTTTTCTCTTTGTAATTTATTACTTTTTGTGACTATTTTTTCTTTTTGTAATTCATTAATTTTTTCTGACAGAAAATTAGTGATAGGTTCTATGATTTTATATTATATTATGGCGTTATATTATAGGTATGGTATAGTATGGTATGTTCTTTTTATTTTTTTCTCTGTATATAACGAAGAAAGAAAGAAAGAAAAAGTTTTCACTTCTGCCGGCACTCCCGGAGTGCCACCCGTCTTTTTTTTAAAGTATTTATATTAAACAACAAATAATGGTTTAGGAAGTATTATATGAAAGTTAATAGCTTAAGTAAGATAGGTAGATATTATACAAGTAATCAAAAATTATGCATGTAGTAAATAGAGGATTATAACCATACAGAAAATGTGGAATACTCCTTTTTAAGTTAACTTATCAAAAATAAAACATACACTAAACACATTATTGAGTGTGACTGAATGAAACCTTAAATATTCTAATCTATATTGATTCTGCCAGATTCTGCAGTAATTGTTAAAGTTACAGACATAATGCACTATGCCGCTAGATGGCATAAAAATGAATAAATAAATAAATAGCAGGATTGTCATAAAATCTTTATTTATTACATTACCAACAAATCTTATATGCTAAAATGCTTACATTAGTTTTAGTTCTGCTTACATTATTTATGTGATACTAAGTCAGAAAATAAGCATTTTAACGTGGTTTTAACTTCTATTTGTTTCTTTAAATGAGTCTACTAGTGCCATCTATTCATTTTTGAATATTACTAAAGATCTTTCCTTACAAGGTACCCTATATCCTAAGTCTTACATTAAAGTAAGAAGAGAAAGATTTAATATTTTTACCCAATACATAAACAAAGTCTTGGCGTCGGATCAGCAGTACAGACGGTATATTGCAGTTTAAGAGATTTATGAACACCCGGGCTGACCGCAGAATTAACTATAGATATACGGACGTTATGTTACTTGGGAGTAGAGTTTTTAATGAAAACGATTTGTTAGACCGGGATAATATATTTTTAGCAACAAATTTTAACTTGGATGTTTCTTATGTTGAACATCTTTTAAGCATATATCTGTATTTGTGGAAATAAAAGATTTGACCTGAAATTTCTACGTGTTGGTTTTTTGGTGAACAAATATGGATGGGTGTGCATTGGAGAGGACTGCGACAAGCTAATTATTGAAATGGTTTTTTGTATGTTTATGCGTATGTATGTATGTGAACATTTATTTATTATCACCCCTATGTTCCTTCCAAATAAACTGCCCCTCTAGACAAGTGGCAATTCATTAATCGGTGTTTGATGGAATAGAATGACGAATATATGGGATTTGACGTTTCTGACAGTCGTTAACGCATGTCAAATGTGTCAAATCCCATACATTCGTCATTCTATTCCATCAAACGCCGGCCAACGAATTGCCACTTGTCTAGAGGGGCTGATCTGAGTCGTTATATCTGTGTATATTTATATGTTTTATTATTATAATATAAGTTTTATTAAAGTCTAAAAAACAAAATGCAGCATTTTTTTAAAGTATAGCAGTAGTATCTCTTTTTCTTTAACATTAGATACAATAACTTTAGTAAATATCAAAACTAAAGACTATATACTACTACACTAGCTTTTTTTATTTTACTAAGTTCTAGGAAACATTTCAATTCAATCCGTTTAGAGGAGCTAAACGGATTGAATTGAAATGATTATTAGTAGGTACGTTCCAAGCTTCGCAAATCAATGTACTAGCTAATTGTTGTGTTATATCAGACTAATCTATGCTAAACACATTGTATTGGAGGTTGTCTCTGCTAACCCTGGAGCGAGTAAAGTATAAATAGCACTAATTTACATCTTGACAGAACACTAAAGAAACTTATTTTAATGCTATGAATAAAATTCAACACTTAACTTAAGGTTATTCATACATAAAACGTAGTTTGGTTACATTTCACATAAATTTTCAACTTATACATTCAACTTCCAACGAGGTTCATTTATTATTAGCTGAATAAAGTTATTCTTTGCAGTATTAGCAGCCGCTAGAAGGCGTTTGGTAACGGAAATTTAATAAATGGGACTATTACCCCGGCTACGGAGGTACATAGGTATGTATGGAATAGGGGTGTAATGGGTGCGGGGAGTTTAACCTCAGCTAATTAATACACTGTACGCGAAACGTTTTAGCGAAATTGACGCTTGCAATAACAGAATTAATTTATTTTCTATGGCTTTGTTTGATTATCATTTAATGGACAGTATTTGTAATGAAAGGGTTATCTGTTTTAATCCGTATTTATAATACTGTACAGCGCTATCTTTATCCACATAACACATACTTATGTTTGTTTGTTAGAACATAATATATGAATACTCCTCTTTTTCTGGTAGTTTGATTTCATTGATTAAACGTGTGAATTAAAGCCCCATCTATTAAATAGCTGGTGTAATGTCTACCAGGTAGTGTGACAGATATGAAATAAAATTCGATAATCTATTTCAAAGGATTTTGAGAAAATCATCGAAGTTTAAAAGGTAAAATAGGTACCATTACCTACTTTACCTTTTAAACTTTGATGATTTGTTTCATATCTGTCACAGTACCTGGTAGACATTACACCAGCTATTAAATAGATGGGGCTTTGCTGCAGTCTTTTTTTCGGGGTTGGCGGGACAGACGGCAGTTACTGTCATGAAAGCCAAAGTTAAATCCAAAATGAAAGCTTGGAAACGACGCATGCAGTCCTCTGGCGTAGGCTTCTTCTCGAAATTATATGGCAGTCACATCCGTAAAAGCAAAAAATACAAATCATGGCAACGAGAAAATGGACTGGTGGACCAAAAAGTTTGAGGTGCAACAGATGATGAGAAGAGCGAAATAAGTAGAGTTATTAAAGTCAATTGAGTAGCAAATATAACTTACATCAGTACCTATCGAAAAATTCAATGTCTGAATTTTTTTTTATCTGGTCCATACTAATAATTGTTAGAGATTTTTATTAAATGGTACTTTAGGTAAGCATCATCCATGACACATATAAATTGAAATCCCATAAAAATAACAATACTCGTCAAAAATAACAAGTCTCGCCTAAGTTGTTCAACCTTAAAAAGTTATGAGATCCATGTAATACCAAGTCGGTTATTAATTTATTCAGTGTCTCCTTAAGAGACATTGTGTCTTAAATTTTTACGTAACTATCGAACCCAATAACATATTATAAGGAGCATACCAATATGAAAATCTTATTATATATTATACAACGCCTGCTTGCTTGCTGAAAATTCAAGTTATATCCACAACGCAGTTAGAGGGGGTCTAAAATGGCCTGAATTGCTTCAAGAAAAGAATAGTAATCGTCTCGTTTTTATTTTTGATTGACTTGGCGATGGCACTGCCGTGCCCCCAGATAATCAAATCAAGAGACGAATGCCTTTAAAGTCTGAAGCTTTCTCCCAAGTTTATTTACCTACTTTATTAGATATTATTCAAAGAGCGTACAACGTGCATGCCACAGGATCACACAATTTAATATTTAACTTAATAAGAAAAATAACACGCCTCGCTTCTTCTGTTAGATTATGTTAGTTGAAATGAGACCTAATTTGAGATAGTTTCTTTGAATGTAATCTTGTTATAATTTATTTAAATTCTTTTCTTTTACCATTTTAGGTAAACTTAACATAACATTAGGTAAATGTCATTTACAAGTTTTCACCGATAACATTTTTTTATAAAATTATATAAAAGATTTTACGGCAACATAATTTTACGGGGCGTTTTAGATTTAGATAAAGTACCTATATAGTACTAGTAAGCACTAATAAAAAAAATGCTAATCCACAAAGTATCAATCACATAATGCTTTCTTTACTTTAGATACACTAGTGAAGAATAATTTTATTCCTTGGAATAAAAATATTTATATATTAATAAATTTTAAATATTTAATGAAAATCTCGAATAAGTTTTAGATTTAGACTACTTGAAGAATACTCGAACTTCTCAACAGCAAAACATTTTTTTTTCCAAATAATGCCTTTTTAGACTATTGCACAAAGTTATAATATTGACAACGATTATTAAGAATTTTGTTTGTATGTTTGAAAATGTTTGTAGCTAATAGTGGTTTTAAAGAGCCCACGACTCAGAACGCCCAGTACTCACTATAGACTCATAGGAACTTATTTCCGAGATAGTTAGTAGCATACTTTCACTCAAAATCAAAGGTCAACATGAATCAAAAGTCAAAAGATACGACAAGGAACTTAATGTGTTAGATGCAAAATAATTAATCTAGAACTAACTCTAAAGTAAAAGAGCTATGTATTCAACTAACATTTTATTGTTAACTGACAAACCTACCTCGCTTTCACCCCTGACAGTCTTTGAAAACAGTTTAAAATCGTTTAAAAAATTCATTTACAAACTTTATTTCTTTACGATAAAAAATGGTTGTACCATTCATCACATTCCAAATGGTACATTATATTAAACTGACAATCTAGGCCTTCGCGGCATGACGCAAAAATATTGCCGGCCGTATAATATATTGCACCGAAAGTATTAAAATTAAGGGATTACTCTGCCAGTTGCACGAGTATCATTTTTCATTAGTGTGCAAGCGGGGGTCTATTGTCAACTCACCGGGTGGACTGACGTCAGAATATAGCATAAACTGTGACGTCATAATGTGGGACTTTTAAACGGCGACATGAGTTGGAAGACTGAGAATTTAAAAATGATTTCGGTCGTGGAATTTTGTTAGAGGTGTATTAATTTGAAGGGTATTTTAACTTCTATATTAATTTCATTTTACTTATTCGTATTATTTCCTATATAACCGTTACGTAATAATTGGTTATCGTTCAAGAAATTATGCTTAAAAAGTTGTGTTTATTTTTCAAAATCAATGAATTTTATTTTTAGATAGAAATATTGGATTTACATAAATGTAATGGTGCAGTTTCAATATTTACTTGCGATTTTTTTTTTCAAATTTAATGCCTTTTTAGTCTATTGCACAAAGTTATAACATTAACAACGATCATTAAGAATTTGTTCTCCAATCCAACATTAAAAATAATTACTTCCTTATCAAGCTTGTGATTATCGTCCTTGACCTAAAGCCATTGAAAACGTGGAGAAGCGCGGGACTTAATCGATATTAAGTATTTAGAATCCCTAATCCAGTCTTTAATCTTTATAACTATAAGGGTGAACTTTTTAAATCATCGGCAGTTAGCATTTTTGGGCCACTTCAATAAGCACTTACGATGTTATTGAGATATAATAGGCTTTTGTGACGAAGAATTTTGAGATCGGAGCGATAAGTATACCTTTTTTGAAGATCGTTCTCAAGGAGAGAGGGCTACCATGAAAATTACGTTTGAAACTTCGGGTTCGTAAGAAAAATGTAACATTTACGTACCATAAATTTATAGATTACGGCATATATCCTGACTCTAGTAACGTCACAAAATGGTCTATTTATGCGTAGTCCATCAACCATAGATTATTTCAAACCTCTCCGCGAGCATCAAGGGCTCGTTTCTCTCGTGATTTAGGGTCAAGATAGATGCTGGTAACAGACAGCCTCTGTGGCGTAGCGGTAGTTGACGCAGCCGCTACGCAGAGGTAGCGGGTTCGATCCCCGCTCAATGCAAGTATTTGCGGCATGAATATAGTTTTTTTTTACGTGCGGGAAATCCCCACGGATACCCACCCCTCCGGAGCCGGAGGGGGAGGTTATGTCGGACTCGAACCGACTAAACCGCACTCCGTCTCTGGGTCGTAGTGCTAGGCCGAAGGTGAGGTTGTCATACGACATATCCCTCGCACCCCGGCTGACCCAGGGCCATCCCTCTCGGTCTGGCCCTCCTCGGGAAGGGGGGGACCACGTGGTCCCCGACTCAACCCCGGTGTGGGGAGGCGCGCATCGTCTTACGATGCGCGCCGCTGCCGTGGCCTGATTCTGCTAGGGTGACAGGCGGCTCCACCCGTCACCCTCAGGCCCGCGCTCATGGGGGGCGGAGGTCAGTTTGCGCCCTCCGACGCCCGAGCCGCCTTCGGGCGCGTGCAGCGATGTCAGCGAGACTTTCTCGCTCATCGCGCCACGCCCGCTCTGCTGTCTCCTTCGCGAGCATTACCTGCTCGCAGAAGGAGGCGCTGGCCGTCTACGCATCCGCACAGCGGACCATCGCCGCGAGCAGGGTGGAGAGCGTGAGCACTCTCACCCCCAGGGCCGCCACAAGCTCCCGCCTCGGCGTCTCAAACGCCGGACACTCGCTGAGCGTGTGTAGCCCCGAGTCCACGCTCGCGTCGCAGTGATGGCACTCGGGCGTTGGCTCTATACTCATCAGATGCAGATACCGCCCGAAGCTACCGTGCCCGGTGATAATCTGCGTCTGGCGGTACGAGAGACTACCGTGTTGCGTATGTAAGTGAAGAAAAAAAATGTTTAAATAATTGTTGTAAGAAATGTTCGCTTCGTGGAGCCTTTCTTACATACATACTTACCAAGATCGTGCTATAAAAGTTAAAAAAATATTCATACTGTGTTTATAATAATTTCTTTACTTGAACTAAAACTGAGAAATCCATTTAAAGTTGTTAAAATTACCTACCTAAAATTATATACAGAGATAAAATTTAATACAGAGTTGTAAAATCTTGAAATCAACTTTCAAACAAAGTATAAATAATGGAAATAGCTATTAAATTACAGGAATAACGAACTCATGAACCTGTAAGAAAATTTCGGCAATTTCATATGTAACGACCTATTATTATCTACAGTTGCAGTTAGATCAGTACCCCTAGCACGAACAACTATCACTATCGTATCGAGGGAACGGAGCATTGCGATTCACATACATACATAGGTTTACAGTAGACAGGAGGCCCATCGCAATGCTTCATTCTCTCAATACGTTTACCATACGTTTACTATAGTTGTTCGTGCTAGGGGTACAATACCCCTAGCACGAACAACTATCGTGCTAGGGGTACTACAGTTGTTGGACTTTTTAGGGCTCCAACTACCCGTAACTACTGCCATAGATTTTTATATGACGATCGGGACCAACGGATTAACCTGATATCTGAGGCACGACTAGACTATTGCAAATAGTCATATTCATGCATACTAATATTTGCACTGAGCGGTGAGCTGAGAGAATTGAATCGAACCCGCACTGCCACTGCGTATTAGTTATGTTCACTACCGCCACGCCACAGATGTTTTAGTACATGTAATATTTTTAATAATATCTACAATTGAAACACAAAACATATCGACTGATCTCGTAATAAACTCTTATTACCAACGATGACAGGCTTATGGTTTAATACGCTCGCATATTTCTGCACAAATTGACAGTTATGAATAATGGTGATGAATTACTTTTTATAACCAAATTTTAATATACACGGACAAAAATGACAACTATGAATAAATTAATATCAATTTATTCTGAGATTTGTGGACTGAAGGCGATTGGAATCATAATTATATCAAGCTAGCTTTTGCCCACGGCTCCGCCCGCGCAGATATCGGTTTTCGCGACCAACCATAGCCCATGTCCTTTCTCAAGGTCTAATTTACCCATTTACCAAATTTCATTAAAATCGGTTCAGTGGTTTAGGCGTGAAAGACGGACAAACAGACACACACTTGCACATTTAAAAAAATTGTATGAATACTAGCTGTAACCCACAGCTACAAACACGTGGATTTTCAATCCCATTCCCTGATGGTAAGCTGATGGTAAAGTCTCGGGACTGCCTTGTACTATATCAGCCAGACCCGTTCAGCCTCTAGAGCATGATTAAATAACAAACATTCAAACATCCACATGAACGATATTCTTCTTCATCCTAGCTATTCTGCATCCTAACTTTCACATCCTACTAATATTATAAACGCGAAAGTTTGTAAGTATGGATGGATAGATGGATGGATGGATGGATGAATGGATAAATGGATGGATGGATAGATGGATGAATAGATGGATGGATGTTCGTTACTCTTTCACCTAAAAAATACAGAATGGATTGTATTGAAATTTTACAATAATATAGCTTACAAGCGATCCACCCAGGCTTCGCGCGGGTGGTAAAATGTTCCCGTGGTAATCCATTATAGTCTATGTTACTCAGGGTGAATGTAGCTATCCAATGGTGAAAGAATTTTTGTAATCAGCACAATAGTTTTTGAGTTTATTCATTACAACTTTCCTCTTTATAATAGTAGTATACAGATACATCAGAATACTACATAAGCTACAATTTATATCGATAACCGATATTATAGCGATAACCGACATCCACGCAGGCGGAGCCGCAGGCAAAAACTAGTTTATAACATGAGCAGGAAGTATGATGGGAAGTTGGATACAAGTAAAATTTTTCTCTTACATAATACCAACGAACCATTGCCTTCTTCAACTGCAATAAAAGCTATCATTTAGTACGTAGGAAGAAAGATTTCTCTGAAATAAGATGAAAACTTGCTCCAAATGGATAACTTATTCATTTTTAGAGTGAAATGTAGTAGTTGGAGAAATGCAGTAACAGCATAATGCTGGGATACTTCAGTACGTGTTACGGTAAGTGGCAAGAGGTCAACGTCCTCCGCTATCATCCCTCGAGGAAATTCTGTCGTAAGATATGGTAAACTTTAAAATCGAAACATACCAGCGATGACTATAGGCCGGCCCGGTTGAAAACTTTGAGCAGTCTTTTCTTGCCATAAACTGTTAGGCGTTGTTGATATTTTCTTAATTTTGGGCTTTTTTATGCCACTTAGTAGACAAACACACGGTTCACCTGATGAGAAGTGGTTGTCGTAACCAATGGCCGTGTGCAACAACAGGGGCGTCACACTCGCGCTGCCAACACTAGAAACCTTCTTATACCTATATATTCTTGAGGAACACCATATTATAGTCGCTTTAGCCCCTAGCGTCGCCTCAACAAAAGCAAACCCATGGTGGTGGTGCATCGTATTTCCGCGTATGCCTCTCGAATGGAAGTCTGGATTTTGATCCTTAAGAATACATCGGAGTCGTCTATGTTCGTGGTCATGTCGAGTCTAAGATTTCAAGGGCACACCAATTGTGTGTTCCGCATGATTCGAGGCGATATCTGTAATGGTTATCTATGTTTTAGACTATGGCTTTCTCACTCATTGGCTTGTCGCGCCTCTTGCTACTAAGTCCACAGCCATGACCCTATACTTGCTCAATGAAGCTGTAAAGATTCTTCTTGCCCGCCTCAATTTTAAGCCCGTATGTCCACCAAGTGCATTTCACGTTCTGCATTCGCGGAGTGGTCTCCCCAACGCTTCGTTACTCGCAGGAGCCACAGCGACAAGGGTTTTTGTCTCTCAAAGAAACGAGGAAATCTGAACATTTCCACCCATTTTTTTTCCATTCGTATTTACGTCTTTGTAGCAGTTTCTTTTACTTAATTAGGCAGATGCTCGTTCCGGACTATGGAGCTAATTTGTTAGTTGGTTCCTTGGAGTAAATGATTTTCTATGGTATTTTTTTTTTTGGGAGATTTTTAATGGTCAGACCATTAAATTAATTCAGTTTTAATTGGCAAAGTCTTGGAAACTGTAAAATGTAAATCTAATTCAATGAAAGCATGAAGTTCAAGTTTTTGATGATTTGTTTGGTATACAAATAAATGAATTAATTTAACAGCATTAAAAATGAAAGTAATGAAGTCACTTAATTACCTTTTTAAGCCTATACCATGATTTTCATTTTATAATTAAAAAGTTATAGTTAAATTTTTGCATTAATGGAAATACTTCATTATTTCGTACCACAAAATTCCAAACAGAAAACTTTAGATCATTAAAGTACGATTCATATTAAACAGATATCTCGCTTCCATATAATTTTACAATATTTTGCAATATTCCGGAAATGTTAAAACTTATTGTTTGACTACTAAATGCGTAATTTATTTAAACGAATATTAATAAACTTGATATTA